>JAPDPM010000003.1:20897500-22097500 GCA_032173925.1 Heritiera fomes | reverse complement strand
TAATGGATGTTTTGTGCACTCTCTAGTTCCTTTCCTAAGGGCTATGGGCAAATCAATGTCAGATAAGAAATCACTTTGAGGAGTAGAGCTAGAAGATATTACCTCATTTCCAGGATTTGAGTCTGATGATTGGTCCGGCCTTGGTTCAGGGGCTAGACTTTTCCTTCTTGAGTAAACCTGTGAGAACCGATTGTCAGTAGTGGCCTTTCCCCCATCTGCTTGTGAACTAGGTTGTAAGGAGGATTCATTTTGGGTTTGTGAAGGTGGAGGCTCAGGTTGCTCAATTGTAGCTTTAGGAGAGGTTTCGATCTCGGGTTGGAATTTAGAAGATGATGATGGCAAGTCAAGGAGAAAGAAGTCTCGATCCTTATCTTCCACAAATGTTGTCTCCCCCTGAAGATAAGGTTGAGTGAAATATGGTTCTGTTTCAATGAAGGTAACATCTGCGGAGATTAGGAGTTTTTTAGTAGGTGGGTGATAGCACTTGTACCCTTTCTGTGTTGAAGAGTATCCCACAAAGGCACACTTGATAGCTCTAGGGTCTAACTTTCCTCTATTTTGGCTGTGGACATGAACAAATAAGACACACCCAAATACTTTGGGAACAAGATGGTTTGTTGTACTAAGACTTGGATAAAAGTGAGACAATACCTCCATGGGACTCTTGAAGTTTAACATTCGGGATGGTAACCTGTTTATGACATGTGTGCTGTAAGAACTGCTTCCTCCCAAAGGTATTTTGGCACATTTTTCTGAAATAATAATGCTCGAGTAGTGTTTAGGAGATAGCCATTTTTCCTTTCTGCAACTCTATTTTGTTGTGGAGTAGAGACACAGGATGACTCATGAATAATACCTTCTTGTTGAAAATATGGGGAAAGTGTTTGGTTGAAATAATCTTTTGCATTATCTGACCTAAACCTTTTGATTTGGACCCCAAATTGGTTTTTTATCATGGAAAAGAAGTTTGGGAGGATATCACTCACATCAGATTTTGATTTAAGCAGAAATATCCAGGTAACTCTTGTACAATCATCAATAAATGAAACAAACCAACGTGCTCCAGAAATATTTGGAATTGTAGATGGACCCCATATATCACTATGAATCAACTCAAAAGGAAAAAGACTTCTTTTGTTATTGGTGGGAAAGGTAGCACGTCTGTGTTTTGCAAGTTCACATGCATCACAATGAAATTGCTTATCAACTAGTCCTTTGAACAAAGAAGGGAAGATAATTTCAAGTGTTGAAAAAGAAGGATGTCCGAGCCTAAAATGGTGAAGCCAAATTGTGTCTTTATTGGTGAGGTTTTGTCCAGAAAGGTAGGTTAGGGGCTGGTTCCACTTACCAACTTTCGATTTCTCTAATTCCTCAAGATAGTATAATCCATCCTTCTCCTTAGCACGTCCAATCATCATTCCCGAGCCTTGGTTTTGAAATAGACAATAAGATGGAAAAAAAGTTACTTTGCCATTCATATCATGAGAAAGTTTGGATATTGATAAAAGATTGGTGGACAATTTGGGAACATGTAGGACATTTTTATTTCTCCTACCCCAGCTACCGTGGCCAAGGAGCCATCGGCAGTAGCAATTTTCCTACTACTAGAACAAGGTGAGTATGAACTAAAGTTTTGAAAGGAATGAGGCATATGATCTGTAGTTCCTGAATCAATAATCCACAAATGTTTAAAGGTTCTATATGAGGCATTTAAAGCGTGAGAGGTTGAAGTTTACCTAAATGTATCAATGAATAGGAACCTGAAGGTTTTTCAAGGATACTTAGGAGATTTCTCAGCTTTTCAATCTCTTCTTTGTTGAGACTGCCCAACTCCTTTGGTGCTGCAGTGATTGTTTTTGCAACTTTCGACATCTTTCACAAATCAAAACTTGCTGAAGGATAGGTGAGAATCAGGGATAAATCGGCAATGAAGGCCAAGCAACAAAGAGAAACCACCAATGATGAAGAACAGAGGAAAAATTCAGCTATGAAGGTTGATAAAAAAGAACACATGAAATACTCTGTTTTGTCTTTAGAAAACAGAGCAAAGACAACAGTGATGAAGGTTGGAACAATAGAACCAGAACCAAACCTATAGAGATGAACAAAAACAAATTTTGGTGATGAAGGCTGGATGGGAAAATGGCTATGAAGACCTAAGGCAAAAAAATCAGCAATGAAGGCTGAAGAAGAAACTGCAGAAAATCAGCAATGAAGGCTGAAAAAGTGACTGATTTCCAAGAAAAAAATCTAAAGCTTTGATACCATGTATGAAATCAAATTATTGTATTGAAAGACTTAAGATAAAACTGTACATAGGTACCTTATTTATATACAATGAACTTCTAACTAAATAGGAAAGTATATCACTCATAATCCTAGATATTATTCTAATTAATAGAATCTATAATTGAGTGAAACTCTAACCCTAATGCTAGGGATACACATATATACTGATTTCCTAAAATAACAAATTAATTAAAACAGTAGTTGACTTTCTAATAATATTCTTGACATAAATTGCTTTGGCTGATCTCAAAAAACTTTAAGCATTTGCACAAGCAGTCAGTAGTGCATGATTATCTTTGTGGCAGCCAGTTTCATTTTGTTATTACACTAGTCTTCTTCAGCTTCATAAGGCTTGAGGTTAATATCAATGTCTGCTTAATAATGGTTTATGGGACAGATTGATCTTATTTGGAAGAGTTAATCTCACTTTTAAGTAACAATATATGCCTGTAGGCCATCTTGTTCCCATTACCGTGACAGCTATTCAACACATTTGGAATGTCACTATTTATTATATCCATCTAAAGGATAGAAATCTGAATTGTACTTTTGACATTCCCAGAAGGCTGGATCAGGAAGAGATCGAAGAAGACTTATTGGGTTTGTATTTTCTGTCTCAATATCTCTATAAGTTATCTTTGACTTACATCCCAGTTGTTTAGTTTAAAACGTATGTTGGATTTTCATTTTCTTTTATTCTGATATGATGCAGTACAAAGACTCGTAGTCACAGAGTTGATATTCTTCTGCATCACATGTTGAGTGCAGAGCTGGATAAAGGCCACTCTTCATCCTCCTCCAGCCCTTAGCTTGGTTTCATTTCTTCTTCTGGTAAGCAATTGATTTTAAACAATAAACCCTTTGTCGCAGTTCATGCATATATATTCATTTTGGCTTGTAAAATTTATAGGTGCATGACATGTTTGAAGTGTTCAGCTGGGTGTGTAATTTATCAATGCACGGCCAAGTCTTCTTTCAATATATTTTTCCTTCTAAATTTTCCCATACTTTGGTTTCTGGTTCTGCTTGTGTGTGGCTTCAAGTCCTTGTTTTATATTCTGAGTAGGATTCATACGATTTTGTACCGGCCTACCAAACATAAAAAGAAAGCGACAATGACAGATAGATAGCGAGGCTGTGTCTTCTGCTTAGTTCCATCTCTTTCCTTTTGAACCTCATTCTGGAATTTTGTATTATTACCGAACGCCTGTGGAATGGAATACTTCCTTAGTAAAGTAGTATTTTATTTAATTGATGGAGATGGAGAGTTGTGAGATGGAACATATTCTACACGGCCACAAGGAATCCCGCTTTGCCTAGGGAAGGATCCCCTTTCCCTCTTCACTTGGAGAAAGGGGAGAGAACAACTTGTAGGGTGTGGGAATGGCCGGTTAGTGAGGATGTAAATTGGGCATTTTATGTATGGGTATCCCGTACTATCTAACCCAATTAAATAAAGTTAAGAGTAATTAATAATCGAGTTCAAGTAGAGTTCGAATAATAATTTTATTATCTATCAGAGGTTTTGATAGATTTCGGATAGTGATATTAAAGTATTTTTTTATCAGAATCCGATTATAAATAATAATTTTTAAATGTTATTATGTACATTTTTATTTATAAAATATTTATTATTAATACAATATTTAATTAAATTAATTCATTAAGTATTTTCATTTTGATTTTTAATAAAGGTGGCAAACGGGTGGGTTCGGTTTGGGTTATATTCGGGTTTGGGTTATTTCAGTTATGAGTTTTTTCGGTTTCGGATTTTTTGGTCTTGAGTTTTTCGGTTTCGAGTACTCTTGGTTTCGGGTTTTTTCGGTTTCGGATATTTTCGGTTTCGGTAATTTTTGGATTCGGTCTGGTTTTAATCGGGTGGGTTTAGTCAAATTATTTTAAAATATTTATAAATTATAAGTATTTTGTAATTTTAAATGTAATAATTAATTTAATTTTATATAGTTAAATAAAAATATAATAGAAATGTTAAATTAAAGTTAAAATTTAATAAATATTTATATAAATATAAATTTTTACATTTTAATGTTTTTATTACTTAACAATTATTATTTATTTTTTTAATTTCCTATAATATTCACGTGTTATAAAATATATAATTATATATTAATAATTATATAAAAAATTATTTTTTAAGTGAGCCAAATATATATATAGTAAAACTAAATAATTAAACATTTATATAAATGGTTTTATACTCTTAACAATAACTTATTGGGTTATTGTATTTTTTTAGGTTAACATTGGGCCATTGTAATTTAGACACTCTTAGTTTAATAATTTTTTTACTTTGTTTTATTAGCTTTTTTAATAATTATATTATATTTTTAATAAAATTTTAAGTTTTTAAGAATTTTTTTACATTTATTTTGTCTTTTAAATATCAACATAATTAGTAATTAAATTAAATCTAACGATATAACTAGTTAACTAATTGGTCAATTATAATGTTGAATAAAATTATAGTATACATTAAAAAAATACTTAATATTATGAATAATTGGTCAATTAATTACTGTAATTTTATATTTATTTTATTTTTGGTTTGTACATAAATTATAATATAACATTATTATATTAAATATAATCGTACTCATACATATTAATTAATCAAATATCTCATTAAAAATTTAGAACGTCAAATTAAACAAGTTATATACACCAATGGACATTATATTATAAATAATAACATTTGATATAATCATATTATATACAGTTATATACTAATTAAGTACTAATTTTTTCATGTTCAAATTAACATAATAATATTAGATATACACCAATTGATTGGATATTTAATTAAAATGTTAAATAGTAGATATTACTAAATTAATTAATATAATGCGAGTTATTTAAATATAATTAATAATAATATTAATAAAGTATAAAAAACAAATTTTATTAAAATTACCACTTATACAGTAATACTACTTTAATATATTATTAAATTAAACTTTAATTTACTATTAGAATTATTACTTATATCCACACTTTAATTTTACATTTAATAGATAATAAATAAATTATTTTTAATAAATACTTAATTCCATCAAAATAATACTTACACACTAAGAGATTACATAATTTATTCTTAAAAGATTATTATAATATAATATATAAATCATTATTATAAGATACCAAATTGGTTTTTTCATGTATAAGATTATTATAATATAATAAATAATTAATTACCAATAGCTTGAATTATTAATGTCTTTTGTTTTAAGGTTAAAAATAAAATTATCACTAGCTTGATTTATAATTTTCTTTTTTAATGATGCCTAAGCTTATAAAAAAATTTGTACTTGTATTGTTTAATTTAATTACTTAACTTTTTCTAATCTTAAAAACTTGAATTTTAATTTTAAGATTAGTTTTTTTTTTAAAATCTAAATTTAATATCTTTCTATACTTGAAACTTTAAGAAAATACAGTTTAAATTTAATTTTATTAAAAATATTTTTAATGTGTTGCACAAAATACAAATTCAAAGTTTCAAACAAATATTGAAATTATATAATTTTTTTATATATTTGATTTATTATTGTATTAAAATTAAAATTTTATTATAAAATAAAAATAATAAAATGTTAAAATGATTTTTATAATACAATCAATTGTTAAATTAATAATATATTTATTATTATAAATACAGTAAGTATAATATTAAAGATTATTCGATATCATATATTATGATGTTTTAAATTTATTTAATTTAATTAAAAAGATTTAATATTTATTTTGCTGGTTATACATAATTGATAAAATTATATAATAATTAATAATTTTTTTTCAAAATTTTAAACTTTTTAATTAAAAAAGTGTATCAATTATTTAGTTATTTTTAAATAATAATTATATAATTATAATTTGGGTTTTTCGTGTTATAAATTCGGTTTTTTACGGATTTCGGATAAGTCTCGGATCTTATCGGGCTCGGGTTGTGTCGAGTTCGGGTTTTTTCGGTTTCGGGCTTTTTTAATTTCGAGTTTTTTCGATTACGGGCCTTTGACTTTTTTGATCAATTCGAGCTGGTCCCGGTTCGGTATCGAGCGGGTTTTCGGGCTCGAGTCAGTTTTTACCACATCTAATTTTTAATATTAACTTATTTTTATAAGTTAATTTAAATTTATTAAGTTAATTTTTCTTAATAATTGCATTTAAATTAATTTTCAATATAAATTTAAAAGTCAAATTTTCACTTAATAAATGAATATTCAAGATAATTAATGGTTATTTTTTATATTATATTGGTAGAATTTGGATAGTAAAAATTTAAATATTCAAATATTTAATCAAATTTGAATATTTTAAAATATAATTAAATTGAAATCTAAGTATTTTAAAATTAACATATATCCAAATTGATTATATTCCAGCCAGTTACGGTGGAACGAGTCAGGAAATGACCCTGCATTTTGAAGATTTTTTTACTCACTCCAGCCGATGAACATGAATTCCTGTCTGTTGTTAATTAATACGGCAAAGGCCCGGACGTCACGTCAATGCTCATCCCATCTTAAATATGGGCATGGCTTCTGTCTATTGAATATATAAATATATATATATATATATATATATTTATATATATATATATATATATATATATATATTAAGAGAGATTTATTTACATATGTGTAAAATAAATTTGATTTACATAATTTTATATCTTTATATAGTATTAATATTTTTGCAAACCAATAGTTGGATTTAACAATTTTTTCATATTTATTATGTGTGTAAAATTTTGAATCAATCTGCTGTTTTTATCATTTTAATCGAAAATAATATTTTTTCAATATATATCAACGGTTGAGATTTTATTTTACGAAATATATAGTTAGATGTATTTGATTAATTTGAAATTTGACATATATGATCTATGTAAATAGAACATCAAAATCAATGGTCGAATTAAAAAATTATAAATCATATAAAAAATATGAAAATATGTAAAATTAAATTTATTTTATATATATGTGGATTTTTCATATATATATATATATATATATATATATATATATATATATATATATTAGATGGATGATTGATAACTTGGTTGAATTCTTTTAGTGGTTTTATAGCTCAAGGACAATACAGTAGAATTCGTAGGCATTAACTCCACCTCATTCTCGGAGAAGGGAGGCATGCCTATCTTTCCCTAAAAAAAATAGTGTATCTAATACTTGTAGAAAGGATTGTATGAAACAGTTACATCATATCAGCATATATCACTTTCATTTAAATCATGTCACGTAATCACAGTGTTAAAAAAAGTCAATAATTTATTATATAATTAAATGATGAATATTTATTTCAAGAAACTCATTAATGATTCTGATAATAAATCATTGATTTTTTTTAATAATATGATTACGTGACATGATTTAAATGGAAGTGATATATGCTGACGTGATAGAACTGTTTCATACAATTTTTTCTCATACTTGCAGTTGCAGGGAGACAGCATTACGTGGACTTTATTGCGTTGTCTTATTATTAAACTAGTCTCCACCTGGACCGAGTATGTATAAAATGTAAGTCCATTTTGAAGCCTCCGCCATACTGACCAAATATAGAAACAAACCAGAAAGAAAGAGTGAGGAAGATGAAGATGATGAAAGGAGAAGTGGTGCTCAACATCCCAGCCGAGAAAGCATGGGAAATAAACAGAAACAATGAAATCATTAGCAAAATCAACCCTGAAATGCTGTCTGGGGCTCAGTACATATAGGGAGATGGTGACCCCGGAAGCCTGAGGCTTTTCAAGCTTGGTCCAGGTACTTGTATTATATATACGCACACATATATGCATAAGTGTCTATCCCCCTTCCCTTTTTTTTTTCCTGGGGTTAGATTGAAATTTCTTCTCTATTTCTTGACATCAAGCTCCAAACAACATGACCATAAAAACTTGGTTTTTGATATTAACTCGTATTGTTAACTTGGAAAGTTTAATAGTTTACGACAACACTTGATCTTTTCAGATTTTAGTTATGACATATACAATAACGTGGGGTCCTAATACTGTTTTTTTTATTTTTTTATTTTTAACTTGAATTAAGCAATGAAACAGCCAAGCAAGGCTAGCAGTAGCAGGATAGAACATTAAGAAAACCGACCAGGATCAAAAGTCAAATTGATGTTGGAAATACAAAACTTTTGTAGATGTTTAAAAGACAAAACTGAATTTGTACAAATATATTTGTCGGTTTACCTCTTATTCAGTGGTGTACTTAGTAATGAATCAAAATAAAAATGTTTTTCTGCATTCTGTAAAACAGTTTATTGCCTAATATTTGCGTAAGAAGACACTTGTTTTGTCTCACTCAGGGCAAGATTTTTATTTTTGAACTTTAACACCAGTTAATTTAGTTCAGAAGTGTGGAAAATCATAGCCTAATTATTAATTATATATGCAGCTGTGTACAATTATGTGAAAGAATCAGTGGAGAAGACAGAGAAGGTGGAAACGGGACGGTCGGTGACGTACCAGGTGATTGGAGGGGATTTGAAGGAGATGTATGATCCTTACAGGGTTACTTTCTCATTCATTCCTGTGGAAGGAGAGGAAAACGAGAAATGCATAGCTGAATGGAAGGCAGAGTTTGAGGCACTGTCTCCGGCAATCCCTATTAGATTTAATCGTATACATAAACATACATCTAGGAACTCTAAAACTAGATATCTCATGCTTTTCACGCAATGTAAAATCATTTACATACCTCTGTCCGCTGTGGGCGCTAGTGAAAAAGAAGAAGCCATTGTTGCAATCTCTGTAGCAGTAAACAGAAGTAAACAGATTTTTCTCTCTTGCTCTGTATTTCATTCATTTTACAGTGTGGATGGAAAACACCGTACGTTCTGAGAGAGAGAGAGGACTTGTTTTAATTTAATTAAAAAACTACCACACCCAATCATGTCCATCATGTGAGTGGATGTGGTTCCTAAAATTAAGGGATAGTGGCCCATTAAAAAATAACTTCCTTAAATATTTTTAATTGAGCCAAACAATAATAAACGTGGGTTTATCTTACATTCTCCCACTTGGCTCGATTAAAATCTTTATAATGAAAATTACTTTATTATCTCTCATCATAATACCATAATATAAAAAACTGTTTGGTATGAGTTATGGCGGTCATGTTCTAATTTGTAAAACACTCCTTTCCATAAAACTACAACACCTACAATTTATTCTATTAGGTCCTTAGATTGTCATTATACTATAATTTCATAATGGTCCATAATAATGACTTGTTAAGTCTTTCCTGTCAACATTAAACAATAATGTATACATAGCATCATAGAACATGAAAACATAATAGTGTTAGAAACAAATTAAGGAGCTCAAAGTGTCACTATAAAACATCACTACAATCAAGACCCATCCTAAGAACATGTTCCTTAAATAACTTGGATTGTAAACCCTTCGTTAATGGGTCAGCAATCATGAGATCAGTACTAATATGCTGAATGGACACTATTTGTTTCTGAACCTCCTCCTTAACGGCAAAATACTTCAATTCCATATGCTTGGCACCTCTAGAGTATTTGTCGTTCTTGGAGAAGAATACTGCTGCAGAGTTATCACAATAAATTTTCAGCGGATTGGTAATGGTGTAGACAACCCCAAGTCCTGAAATAAAGTTCCGCATCCATAATGCATGAATTGTAGCTTCAAAGCAAGCCACAAATTCTGTTTCCATTATGGATGACGCAGTGACAGTCTGTTTTGCACTTTTCCATGAAACTGCTCCTTCAGCTAAAAGAAACAGATAACCAAAAGTGGACTTCCTGCTGTCAAGACATCCGACAAAATCTGAATCCGTGTAAATCGACTACCTCCAGTTGATCGGATCTCTTATATGTGAGCATGTAATTCTTTGTTCCTTGAAGGTACCTCAAAACTTTCTTTGCAGCCTTCCAATGATCAATTCCAGGATTACTTTGATACCTGCCTAACATTCCAACCACAAAACTTATATCCGGTCTAGTATAGGTCTGCAAGTACATTAAGCTTCCAACAACAGAGGCATAAGGAATTGATTCCATTTTCTTTCGTTCCAATTCATTCTTTGGACACTGCATGAGACTAAATTTATCACCTTTCTGAATGGGAACAACCCCGGGTGAACATTTGCTCATATTAAACTTTTCGAGAATTTTGTTGATATATGCTTTCTGAGATAGGCCTAGTATTCCTTCTGATCTTTTCCAGAATATTTCTATTCCAATCACATAAGAAGCCTCTCCCATATCTTTCATTTCAAAATTCTCGAAGAGAAAGTCTTTAGTTTCACGCAGTATACTTAAATCATTTGCTGCAAGCAAAATATCATCAACATATAAGACTAAAAATATAAACTTACTCCCACTGATCTTTCGGTATATACAACGATCTACAATATTTTCCTTAAAACCAAAAGATGTAATAATGGTATTGAACTTAATATACCATTGTCTGGAAGCCTGTTTTAGTCCATATATTGACTTCTTAAGTTTACACACCATTTGATCTTTACTTCATATGGAAAAACCTTCAGGTTGATCCATATAAACTTCTTCTTCTAAATCCCCATTCAGAAAGGCAGTTTTCACATCCATTTGGTGTAACTCCAGATCATATTGAGCCACCATTGCCATAATTATTCTTAATGAATATTTCTTAGATACATGAAAGAATGTTTCTGTATAATCAATGCCATCTTTCTGAGTATAACCCTTTGCAACAAGTCTGGCTTTATAATGTTCCACCTTGCCTTTTGAGTCGTGTTTGGTCTTGAAAACCCATTTACAACCGACTCTTTTACATCCTTCAGGCAATTGAACGAGATCCCAAACTTTATTTTGTTCCATGGATTTTAGCTCTTCCTTCATGGCATCAATCCATTTAGCAGATTCTGAACTTTCTATGGCTTGTGAAAAAGTAACTGGATCTTTATTAATGCCAAGATCAAAGTTTGATTCCTATAAATAAATCACATAATCATCCGGAATATCTGATCTCTTTTCCCTCTGAGATCTTCTTAATGTTATTCTTTATGATTCATTTGTATTCGATGTTCCTTCATTAGATCGAATATCAGATCCTTGATCATTATAGGAACCGACATCCGTCTGTAGAAGTGTTTCATCATCCAAATTTTGATCAACATTGTTGTCCCTTTCCATAAATGTTGGATCAACATTAATGTCAATTGTGGATTTTGGATCAATAGTGGATAAAGGAACATTTATCCTTATCTCATTTATTTCCACAATTTGACGTTCTACACTCCCACTAACTTCAGCATTCTCAAGGAATTTGGCATTACCGGTTTCAATTATTCTCGGACTATGGGTTGGACAATAGAACACATATCCTTTGGATTTCTCAAGATAACCAATAAAGTATCCACTTACAGTTCGAGAATACAACTTTTTCTCTTATGGATTATACACTCTTGCTTCCGCTGGGCAACCCCAAACACGTAGGTGCCTTAAACTTGGTTTCCTTCCCGTCCACAATTCAAAAGGTGTCTTTTGAACTGCTTTGGATGGAACTCTATTCAACAAATAAGCAGCGGTTTTTAGTGCATGCATCCACAAGGATTTAGGTAAGGAGGTATTACTCATCATACTCCTAACCATGTCCATTAAGGTCCAATTTCGCCTTTCTGCTACACCATTTTGTTCAGGTGCACCTGGCATAGTATACTGTGCACATATGTCACGTTTTTCGAGGACTTTAGCAAATGGACCAGGACATTGTCCTGATTCATCATATTTCCCATAGTATTCGCCACCTCTATCAGATCTTATGATTTTCACTTTTCTATCCAATTGTCTCTCAACCTCATTTAGGAAAATTTTCAGAACATTTACAGATCGAGATTTTTCTTTAAGTAGATAGATATATCCATAACGTGAATAATCATCAATGAAAGTGATGAAATACTTTTCTCCATTAAAGGATGGAACATCAAAAGGCCCACATATATCAGTGTGTATTATTTCAAGAAGCTGTGTGCTTCTTGTGGCTCCTTTCTTGGTATGTTTGGTTTGCTTTCCTTTTATGCAATCCAAACAAGTTCCAAGATCAGTAAAATTCAGATTTTGTAAAATCTCATTCTTTACCAATCTTTCTATCCTTTCTTTGGATATATGACCCAAACGTTTATGCCACAAATAAGCAGAATTTTCATTAAGCATGTTACGTTTTGAACCAACACTATTATGTGTGACATGCAAAGATTCAGCAAAAACATTATCAAGTTTTATTCTATATAAACCATCAATAAGAAAACCCGATCCATAAAGAATAGAGTCTTTATATAGATTAAAACTTCCAGAACAGAAATTAACATAAAAACCACAATTGCCCAATTTTCCTAAAGAAACAAGGTTTCTAGAAATTGAAGGTACATAGAGTGTATCATAAAGGTCCAATTGATATCCAGTGTCTAAGACCAATCTGTAAGTCCCTATGCCTTCAACAGGAGCCTTCATGCGGTTCCTCATAAACAGAAAATCATTTCTTGGATTTGTGGTTCGGATCGTAAGGAATCCCTGCATAGTATTGGTAACATGAGTTGTAGCACCAGAATCAAGCTACCAAGTATTGTTAGGAACTTCACTTAAATTTGATTCAAAACATACAAAAGTATTGAAAATACCTTTCTTTTCGAACCAAGCTTTCGTTTATGACAATCTTTCTGATAGTGCCCAGCTTTCTTACAAAAGTGGCACTTTTCTGTCTTCTGTTCCTTCTTCTCAGTCTGAGAATCATTAGCAGACCATTTCTTCTTAAACTTTTTGGCTTTGAATCCTTTTACAGCTTCCTTCCTACTAGGTTAGCAGAGTGACTCTTTTGACTCTTGAGTCTTGCTTCCTCTTGTACAAGCCTACTGGCCAATTCATTAACATTCCACTTATCTTTTATAGTGTTGTTATTAATTTGAAAAGGCTCATATTTAGGAGGCAAGGAGTTCTGAATAAACTGAACTAAAAAGGAGTCCTCTATTGCCAAACCCAAAGTCTTAAGCCTTGCAGCAATGTTTGTCATCTCGATGATATGTTGTTGCATGCTTATCGACCCATTGAACTTCATGGTCATAAGCTCAGCCATTAAAGTACCAGCGAGTGACTTGTCCGCAGAACGGAACCTTTCTTCCACAAAACTTATATATTCCTTAGCACTCTCAGTTTGTGGAATCGTAGTCTTAACATTGTTAGCAATTGTCATTCGCAGAAACTTTAAGCATAATCTGTTGCTTCTTTCCCATGCAGCATAATGTGACTTCTCTGCCTCACTGCTTGTATCCTTAATAGCAGCAGGTTTTTCATGAATGAGAGCTAAGTCAAGATCCAAAACCCCTAAGTGGAAATCAACTTGCTCTTGCCATTCTGAGAAGTTCATGCCATTAAACACAACAACAGATGATGCATGCGAATTAATTGCGATAACTGCAAACATAACAAATAAAGCTCACATTTAATTATAATGAATTCAGTAAAATAAACAATAAGATATATAGTAGTTCTCCTTTGGGTAGATACTACAATATACATGCATTAATAAACATAACATAAATATAAAGTAAAATACCTTTGGGTAAATTTTACAATATAGTTTTCTTTAAATGAGTTAAATGTATACACTTTAATGGGTAAATAAATATTTAAAATTGAATATGTCTTTTATCTTTGGATAATTAACTTATTCAACCAAAATATTAATTTACCTCCCATAATATCATTAATTTACTGAATAATAATTTACTTTTGGGTAAATTTCTTAAGTTCTAGTAATTAATGAAAACCCTTTTTTTTAACTCATTATTTTTAGATCAAAATTTTAGGATCTAATTGATTATCAATATATTTTTTGAACACATTAAGCTTTAATTTTTCGGTAAACACTTAATATACAAAATTATATATATTACCGAAAATTTAACATAACAGCGGAACAAATATAAATAATCACAAGATATTTATTGACTTTTATTTAATCATTCATAATAATAAATCAAACAAAAATATAAGATCATTCAACAAAATTATTTCCAAGCAGAATTGTAGAATTGTACAAATATGATCATCATCCTCATTAATCGTCATTGTTTTATCAACATCATCATCATTAAAAATCATCATCTATTCGTGATCATGGTTAATCACAATCATGATATATACATAAGATATATTATTGATCAAACAAACGGTTTCATATCTTGTATAAATACATCTTTACTGTTTCAAACATTATGACTACAGATATTACTTTTCTGTTTAAAACCTTTCCCTTTTTTTTTATTAGTTAACAATCATCACAACATCATTAGCATTAATCATCATCACATCATTAATACACATCATCATTGATTCATTATCATAATTAATAACTATCATTGAATATTATGTAATACATACTTATATGTATTAAAAATAATAACAAAACGTGTAAAACTTTTTGTATCATTAAATTATATATAATATACATATAAAATTTTACTATTAACGTTTTTATATATATATATATATATATAAATATATAACACTAAACCATTGTATTTATTATGCCAAAACGTGATCCAATTAACGGGAGGAATTGCATGCAACAATGAATAGAATTTTGTTTATGTTTATTGTATGTATATGTTCTAGACATAATTAATTGTGATAATTATCCAATTATTATCTCATCCAATGGGCAAACAAATAAATAGTAGTTTATAATCATTAAATTGTGCCTTTAGAATTGAAGAGAAGTTTATGCATACTTTTAAGTTTTAATTCTTAATTTTTCAGAGAAATCAAAAAAAGGGACAGAAATCTTTTACAGAATATATCTAGTTTAGAACAACCATGCTCGGATACCACATATTAGATTTAATCGTATATATAAACATACATCCAGGAACTCTAAAATTAGATATCTCATGCTTTCCACGCAATGTAAAATCATTTACATACCTCTGTCTGCTATGGGCGTTAGTGAAGAAGAAGAAGCCATTGTTGCAATCTCTGTAGCAGTAAACAGAAGTAAACAGATTTCTCTCTCTTGCTCTGTATTTCTTTCGTTTTACAGTGTGGATGGAAAACACCGTACGTTCTGAGAGAGAGAGGACCTGTTTTAATTTAATTAAAAAACTACCACATCCAATCATGTCCATCATGTGAGTGGATGTGGTTCCTAAAATTAAGGGATAGTGTCCCATTAAAAAATAACTTCCTTAATTTTTTTTAATTGAGCCAAACAATGATAAACGTGGGTTTATCTTACAATCCCTCCACCCGAAAAGGCTAGGGATGCTGCCCTTGGATTTCTTAAGTCCTTCGACAACTTTCAGCTAAGCTAGTAGCCCTATCAATTTACCTGGACGTTATAATTTACTGTGACCAGCTCTCTCTATATGTGTGAAACTAATTGGAATTAATGATAGGACATATGATATGATCATCAGACATGAAATTGTACTACTGTATTAAATAAATAAGCATTCATGTCTAAGTCACTTTTTTTTAATAAAGTACATGAAAAATAAAGTCAGCCTATGCAGGGTTTATCAATAAAACTTCTGGGAAAAATGATTCACCGTGGACTACCAAACAAGCTCAAGCCCCATGATAGGAGAAGCGTCATCAGAATGTGTAACGGTATCAATAGAAGTTCCTAGCTTAGTAAGAGTATCCGCACAGGCATTAGCCTCCTTGAGAATGTGTTATCCTTATGTTTCCCAACTACTGCAATAGTGCCTTGCAATCATCAACAATAGCACAGTAAGTGTGGATAGGCAGAGCACCATCTCAAACATGCCTTAGGACTACTTATGAAACAACTTCCACAAGAACGTTGTAAAAGCCACGCCTAACAGCAATTCAGAGCCCGTCCTGAAGTCTCCATAACTTCACGCAAACGCCAGAGGTAACACCGAGATTTTGAGAGAATTTGTAGATCCAATTTCCTATATAATCTCTAAAAACTCTCACTACTCTAGCTTTCCCAGATAACTTTTGGCGGACCCATCACTGTTGAGTTTAATGTAGTTCTAAGGAGGAAGCTGCCACCCCACATTGACTTGAATACGCAGTTTTGTCTTACTCTTTCTAGTTCATAATAGCCCAAAACTCTTTGACATTTTTTTGAACTTTAGTAAACCAATTATTTCAAGATTCAGTATTAGCTTCAAAAACTAGATTCTTTATACTAATCCAGATTGACCATAGGGCAAAAGGATAAACAATGTTCCAGGGAATTTCTTTAATGATAGAGATAGAGTAGTTAGCACTAACCCAACTTCTTGGATCCATATTGAAAAAGGGAAGGGTCTTACAAGGAATAAAAAAAGCGCTCCACAACTCTTTAACGACCTCACAATCCCTAAGGAAATGTGTTGGAGTCTCATTATATAGCTATCACATTTGGGACAGAGTCTCAAAAGAGGGGAAATTTATACTCTTCTTGTGTTGAAAATTTGTATCATGGAAATTTTTTTGGGTGTTTGCATTGCCAAAGAAACTGTTGTATTTTGGGTGGGGTAGGAGCTTTCCAAACAACTCTTCAGTTGTCCTCCACTGTGGCTGAAGAGATTTTTGAATGTTTAGGCACTGAGTTGAGAGAAAAGATTCCCGATGCTGTGGAATTCTAGTTAATGGTGTCATCATCATTTCTTTCCAATGGATAGGTATGTGTTGATGCTAAAAAAGCTACTGGACTTGTTCAGAGTGGATTCCTTGAATCAACCTGCAAAACAAGAGCCACTGGATTTGTTCTCAGGGAGACTTTCTCCGATGGTTAAGTTAGTAAAGTGTTTGAGAGAATATCGAAAATAGAGAAGGTGAATATTTGATATTTCATACCTTGTTTCTGCTACCTTCGTGCCTTATATAGGCGATCATGGTTGTAACGGATGTCGTGGTCGGTTACGCCATTAACTAAACAGTTATGAGGCGTTATGGGCGATTGCATAATAAAGAGGTCGGTTATGAACGTTGATCGGTTATAAACATTGGTCGGTTATGGGTTATGGGCGACCACATAATAAAGAAGTCAGTTATGAACATTGGTCATTTATGAGCATTCTTATATTAATGAGATCAGGCTTAGTAACATGGGCCTTCACCAACATGGGCCTTCACCACCAGGCTTAGTAACATGGAGATGGGCCATACAATGATACTAACATTATGCCTCCCTGGCGAACGAAGATTACAAAGTGATCGATATTCGCCATATATTCTTGAATTTTGTATCTTTTGTTAAGGGTTCGAACTAAGATATCGTAAAGGTTGTGACTTTTAAATTCTGGCACTTTTGATGATGAGAACCCAAGATCATGGGTGAGAAAGTCCCTTTAGGACCATTACGAGTAAGCGTTCTAAGAAATAAGCCCTTGGGCATTTGGCGATAAGACTATGGGCGAGTAAGTGCCCAGAAACTGGCGTCAAGACTTAGGCGAACTTATGTTAAGGCCGAGGGCGAACAAGTACACAAGATACTAGTGAAATGATCTTGGCAATCAAATGAATTTAATCGTCCAAAAGTGGAGTTGCAATAGTTTTTCCCAAGCTTTAAGCAAATGAATGATCGCCTTTTGTGGGTCACATCCCGATTTGGGAATTTAAGTAATGAGCCCAAACCTGGAATTACAATTGAATTTCTCGAACTGGGGACATAAGCAAAATGAGCCCAAACGTGGGGTTACAACTCATTTCCCGAACTGGGGACATAAGCAAAATGAGTGATCGCCCATTTGTGGGGTTTACAACTGCATTTCCTGAACTGGGGACTTAAACGTAATACTTCTTTAAGTGTTGTGCATTCCAAGTTCTGGGAACCTTATCGCCATTAAGATGGGCGAGCTTGTATGTCCCCCTTGCCAAGCACCTTTAGAATTTGATACGGACCTTCCCAATTAGGAGAGAGCTTTTTCCTTTCACCTGCAGGTTTGCTGGCTTCACAATTGCGTAGGACCAAGTCATTTCTTTGTAGGCCCTATTGTCAACTCTTTTATTATAGTATTGGGCGACCTTTTGTTGTCTGGCTGCTGTCCTAACCCTGGCTTCTTCCCTGACTTCTTCCAATAAATCTAAGTTTCCCCTGAGCTGTGCTTCATTTTCTTCAGTAATTATATTGAAAGTCCTTAGTGTATGGACCCCAATTTCTATTGGGATTACTGCTTCTGTTCCAAAGGTGAGGCAAAAAGGTGATTCTCTTGTAGCTGAGAGAGCTGTGGTTCGGATCGCCCAAAGTATCCATGGCAATTCTTCTACCCAGGAATTACCTGTATCATCTAACTTTTTCTTTAAAGCTGTTAGTATTTTCTTGTTTGCAGATTCCACTTAGCCATTAGTTTGGGGATGTGATACTGATCCATGATAGAGTGATATGTAAATTTTTACAGAAGGCTGAGACATTCTTACCCACAAACTGTGGACCATTGTCAACGACCAGAGTTTGGGAAAGACCAAACCTGCAGATGATGTTTTACCAGATAAATTTTTCTACTGCAGCTTGGGTTATGGTAGCCACTGCTTCTGCCTCAATCCATTTGGTGAAATATTCACAGGCAACTATTAAATATTTTTTCCTAGCTTTGGCGATTGGGAAAGGATCGAATATGTCCAATCCCAATTGGGCTAATGGCCATGGTGTTGTTACTATATTTAAGTTCTCAAGCGGTCGCCTGTTTATTTAGGTGAATCTTTGACATGCGTCACATCTCCTCACCATGTCAACAGCTTCTTTCTTCAATGTTGGCCAATAAATTCCATGTCTCAATGCTTTATGAGCTAGGGCCCTGCCTCCTAGGTGGTGTCCACATATTCCCTCATGGATTTTTCTGAGAGCATACTTTGCCTCCCCTGGACCTAAGCACTTCAGATAGGGTAATGAAAAGGATTTCATGTATAGCTCGCCATCAATTATAACAAATCTAGAGGCTTTTTTTTGGATTTTGGCTTCTTCTACCCTGCTCAAATTAGTTGGTCTGTTCTCCAAATATTGTAAGATTGGCGATTGCCAATCATCATTCGAAAGCTCAAGTTCTTGCTGGGAACTTGATATTTTAGGAGCACACCGATATTTTATCATCACTCCATCCACTGCAGGGCTATCATCTGAAACCATTCGAGATAACCTATTCACTCTGGAATTCTCACATATGGGAATTCGTAACAACTGCACGGATTCAAACTGTCTCCGGAAATCGGCGATTATTTTATGATACTGTTGTAAAGTAGTATCTTTTACCTCGTATTCTCCAAGAACATGCTTTGCAACTAACTATGAGTTCGTGAATATCAGTAGATGAGGTACCTTTATTTTTTTGGCAAGCTCCATTCCTGCTAACAGTGCTTCATATTCGACAACATTGGTGGTAACTGGGAATCCGAATTGGATACAGTACTAAAATTCTTCTTTCTCTAGTCCAACAAGAATTATCCCAACTCCAGCACTTTCTTTGCTTGATGAGCCATCAACATATAGCTCCTACTATTGGCTCACCAAATCACCTTTGCTTGTTTCTTCACTGCTAGTTTCTGTAGCAGCAATAGTGAATGTGCATTCTGCCACGAAATCTACTAAGGCCTGGGCTTTGATTGTTTTTTGAGGTCGGTATTCTATGCTGAATTCACTTCGCTCAATACTCCATTTAACCATTCTTCCCGAGGAACATAATTTCTGTAAGACTTCTCTCAAAGGATGATTTGTCATTACAACAATATGGTGACTCTGAAAGTAGGGCCTTAGTTTTCGAGCAGCAACTATTACTACGTAGACTATTTTCTCAACATGGCTATAATTTGGTTCACCACCTTTCAGAGTTCTACTAATATAAAATACAGGTAACTGAGTTCCTTCTTTCTCCTTGACTAATACAGCTGCAACAGTTTCTGTCGATGCATTTACATACAGGAAAAGATCCTCCCCAGGCTCTGGACTGGCGAGGAGAGGTGGCGAGCTCAGATACTACTTCAACTCTTCAAAGGCCTTTTGATAGTCTTCGCCCCATCTGAATCTAGAGGTGCTTCTGAAGAAAGGCAAACATTTTTCAGCAGATTTTGATATAAACCTGCCCAATGCATTTACCCAACCGTTTAGCGTTTGACCGCTTTTGGCGAGCTTGGGGGTTTCATGTTTAGGATTACCTGGATCTTCTTTAGATTCGCCTCTATCCCTCTCTTGGAGACCCTAAACCCGAGGAATTTCCCAGCTTCAACGGAAAATATGCATTTTGTAGTATTCAACTTCATTTTGTATCTTCTCAATGTGGAAAATGCTTTCTCTAGATCCTTCATATGTTGCTTTAAGCTTGAGCTTTTTACCAACATGGCATCAACATAGACCTCCATTGATCTCCCAATCTAATGGACGAACACTTTATTCACCAGCCTTTGATATGTTACACCAGCGTTCTTTAATCTAAAAGGCATTACCTTGTAACAATAGATACCATCCTCCATGATGAATGTCGTTTTCTCCTGTTCGTCGAGGTTCATCATTATCTGGTTATAACCCGAGAAGGCGTCCATGAAGCTTAGCACCTTATGTCTTACAGAGGCATCTACTAATCTATCAATTGAAGGCAACGGGAAACTATCTTTTGGGCATCCCTTGTTTAGATCGATGAAATCCACACACATCCTCCATTTCCTATTAACGTTCTTCACCATGACAACGTTAGACAACCAGTTTGGGTAATTGACCTCTCTAATCTAGCCCGCCTTTAACAATGTCTGTGTTTCTTCTCATACAACTTCAATCTTGTCAATTGAGGATTTTCTTTTCTTTTGTCTGATTGGTTTTACTGCTGGATCTACATTCAAGCTGTGACAAATAACACATGGATCAATTCTTGGCATTTTAGCTACTGACCATCAATTTTTCTGAAGTAATGATTTCAATGTCTCCTTCTATTCTTCTGACAATTGACTTCCCACTCGAGTTGTTTTGTCTTGTTCACCTCCAATAATTACTTCATTGGTTTCTTTTAGAGGTTGGTATTATTCCTGCTCTCCTCTTGGATCAAGTCCTTCTAGTGGCAATGGCTTATGGTTCTGCTATTGTATGGCAAGAATGTCTCTAGAAGTGGATGGCTTTCCCTCGGTGGTTAGCTAAATAAAGCAAAGATGACATCCACTCGCCATGGCTTGATTGGCTTTCACGTAGCCTATACTGGTCAGAGTTGGAAATTTGATGGTTAGGCAATAAACGACCGTAACCATGTTGGTCTACTTTATAATTGGTCACCTAAAAATTGCATTGTTGGTTGATGGTTGATCTACCACAAGGAAGTTCGCCATAAAATTTAGAGTATGTTCTCCTTGTCCTAATGTCACTGGTAGACTTATTACCCCTTTAACTTTGATTGGCTAGTTGGCGAACCCATAAATCGGTCTTGCTGGCTTCAACTGATTCTTATTTAGTCCCATCTTAAAAAATGCACTCAAAGATAATATTTCTACAGCACTTCCCCCATCTATTAGGATTCTTTCCACTTGGTAATTTCCAATCAAAGCTGAAATCATAATTGGATCATTGCCATTATCAAGCAGGATGTCCACATCCTCCTCCGAAAAGTTAATCTGCCAACTGCATTCAGATATGGGCTTCTTTGGCAACACATCAATCGACATGACACTCCTCAAATGGGATCTTCTTTTATTTTCGGAGGTCACCCATTCGTCTTTAGTCCCAACTATTGTTGTTATTACACTTGTAATTGGGTGTTTACCAACTGCCTTGTCTTTGTCCCGTCGATTGTTCCCCCTGTCATTGACATAAGTTCTCAAATGTCCCTTCCTAATTAGGAATTCTATCTTATCTTTCAACCTCTGGTAGTCCACAGTGGTGTGCCCATGGTCCCTATGAAAGGCACAATACTTTGATCTATCAGCATTGGGATTGGGTTACCCGGGCTGTGATCGCCTAATATATGGTGTCGTAACGGCTTCGCGCTCGACGATTTTGAAAAGCAACATTTAAAAACAAAAAGGAGTGGAGTCGCCACCAATCTTTTTTATTAGGTGTGATTGGCCACCTGAAAACGTTTATCTTTTCAACAAAATCTCAAAATTAATTAAGTTTTATTAAAAAGATAATCTTTTGGTCTGCGAAACAAAAATTGGGTTCGGAGGTACGGTTACGCGTGGAGAAGGATTAGCACCCCCACGACGCCCGTTAAAAAACGGTACCATAATAATCATGTATTATCCTTTAATTTTAATAAAATGGTCTTGAATTAATATTTAAAAATAATTCTTATTTCTTGCAATCAATTTTATTCTTTTTTATTCAAAGTCATTTTTTATTTGTAAATATCATTTTGTTTTATTTTAAAAAGTTAAATTTTATTTTTCAAAAGTGAATGTGAACCTCTTTGTATTGAAAAATTAAATCAAATATCCCAATACTCTGGAAACATTTGAAATAATCCCTCTCACCTAGGGATCAGTCAAGAAATCACTACTTGTGAGTCTCATGACATCCCATCCTCGGTAGATTTACACTCGCTTTGAAAATTATTATGAGTGCATATGATGCAAACAAATAATGAATGATGCAAATGAAACTTTAAAAGAAATTTTATTTATTTTGATTTTATTGATGAAACTCTTGATATTGAGAAATTTGGCTAAATATCCCAATACTCTGGTAACATTTAGCTAATTCCTCTCACCTAGGGATCAGTCAAGAAATCACTACTTGTGAGTCTCATGACATCCCATCCTCCGAAGAATTTCATTCATTTTAAAATTATTATTAATTTTCTTTGTTTTTTGTTTTCTTTTAAAAACTTATCTATTTTTATTTTTAATAAAACAAATTAAATTATTGAAAAATCATACTAAATATCCCAATACTCTGGTAACATTTAGTATGACTCTTCTCACCTAGGGATCAGTTAAGAAATCACTACTTGTGAGTTTCATAACATCCCATCATCGGGCATTTATTTTACTTTGAATTATTATATTATTCTATTTATTTATTTACTTATTATTATCATTATTTTTACCATGATAATGCATCAAAATGCCTAAACAAATAGTTCTATAAAACAAAATGAATAAACGAAGAAAAGGGAATATACCCTACTCAGGCGGGCGAACACCTCGAGCGGGCTAGCTCCTGCGGTGATCTAGTTCCTTGGGCGGGCGATCTAGCTCGCGGATCTTGTCTCTTCACACTGGCGGGCGAGCGAACTTGCGGATCTCAATCGCGTCAATTGGGAGCTACACTCGGATCCCAATCCTCTTTCCACGAGCGGGCGAGCTTGTGGGTCGCGCGGATTCCTTTTGCTCTTCGCGGGCGGGCGAACTTTCGGATCTTAGTTTTCTGTCCTCAGGCGGGCGATCTCGCTTCTCCTGTTTTGACGAGCGGGCGAATGAGAGCAACATGCGGGTCTTGCTTCGCTTCCCACAGGCAGGCAAACTCGTGGACGGGCGAGTACGCGGACTTTTTTTCCTCTGGCGGGCGAGTTCGTGAACGGGTCGCGGTTTCCGTGTCGGGTCGAGTGCGCACGCGGATCCCTTTTTATTTTTCCTTTTTCAGTTGCAACGGGCGACCCCTATTCCCTTTAAACTTGCTTTCTTTTTCTTTCTTCCTTAAAAGCTCAACATCCCGAAAATCCTCTCCGCCTCTCCATTTCCAGACTATTACCGGCTACAGTGTACCACCTTACATCTGTCTCTTCCCTGTACTTAGAAACACTCCGCTCCTTCTCCTCTACTCCGATCCAAGCCTCGTTTAGCCCAAAAACACTTCCATCTTCATCAATCTGACCATCTCCGAAAGCTCCTCTCTTTTGTGTTTTTGCTTTAAATCTGCTGGGATCTGGATTTTGACTTGGTTTGTGTTGTTGTTGGTTTGCTTCTGGTTTGCTTCTTTTTCTTTTTGGAGGTACTGTAAAAGGCTTTAGATGTTAGATCTGGGTTAGGGAGGTCTTGATTTAAGGGCTTTTTGGATCTGAGTTAGGGGGATTTGGGTAGTGGTGTGATGATGATGATGATAGGAGTGATGGGGGCCTTCGGGGGGTTTTGGGTTTTTCCCGTGGGAGCTTCGGTGATCCCCCCCTTTCGGATGGGAGAGGGTTAGGGGCTTTGTAGTGGGGATGATGCCGTGTTGGGATGGGTAGACAGGAGAGGTGGCTAGCCGGCGGAGATGGGACGGCCTAGGGAGATGGGTTGGCAGGGGTGGCTGGTGGAGATGGGATGGGGGTAGAGTAGCTGGTGGTGATTGATGGATTGGACAAAAAATGAAAATGAAAATAAAAATAAAAATAAAATAAAAATAAAATAAAAATAAAAACAATAATAAAAAACAGATAATAAAAATAAAAAACAAATAATAATAATAAATAGAATAAATAATAATAATAATAATAATAATAATAATAATAATAATAATAATAATAATAATAATAATAATAATAATAATAATAATAATAGGATAAAATTAGGTGTCTACATATGGCTCATTCGCAATCGCGTTCAAGATTGCTTCTCTAGTTGTTGTTAGAGGAGTGTAAGATTGGAACCTTTGGGGCGATTTTGCTCTATCCTCCAATTTAATGTTCATTCTTCCTGCTTGTTGAAATTTTGGCTGATCGTTCCTCCTTTCTGGTTTTACATGGGCCCTTTCCAGGTTTCTTTCCCTGATCTCCTTTGCTTTAGCCAACATATTGGCTCTCTGCAACACCTCGTGTAAGGCCACCAATTGCTTGTCACATAATGAATAATGGATATGGTCCTTGAGCACCCCTGCTCTGAAAGCCTAAACTGCAAAGCGTCGTTGGGATCCTTGACATTAGCATAGGCGGCAGTAAACCAACGGATGTAATCCCTTAGCTTCTCTTTGGGACGCTGAACAACTGACATGAGGCTCGCCGAAGTTCTTCTTTGTTTCTTATTAGCCAAGAAGTATCCAACGAACAACTTGATAAGCTGATTAAAACTGGTAATTGAATTGGCCGGTAAAGAATAAAGCCACTATCTAGCTAATCCTTTTAGTATGGTCTGGAAAGTATTACATTTTACTGCATCAGTGGTTCCATAGAGGTCCAAGGTTGCCTCAAAGCATAATATATGATCTTGAGGATCGCCCATGCCATCATATTTTTCTTTCGGGATCTTGAAGTTGTTGGGAACCACTTCTTCTTGAATTTTCTCAATAAGGGGACTCTCGATTCGCCTAACAAAGTGGACAATCTCCTGTTTTCCTTCTTCAGCTCCTTCAACTCTTTGAACATGGCGTCTAACCTCTCGTGGATATTCTATTCTGAGCGATTTGGGGCCATTCTGGTTTTTTTGGTTGGTACTCCTGGGGAATTAATACTTCTTTCTTCCCTTTCTCTTCTTCTCCCAAAACCACCATGGTTGATATTGGGATCAGGCTGATGGTATGAATTTGGGTTTGGTTGTGGCGAGTTAGGTATAAGTGAAGGGCGAGCAGTGTCTTGTGTATGTTGGCGATCATTTTGATCGGTCATCTGGAATTGGTCAGTCAAGGTTTCAATGATTTTAGCATAATGTTCTAACTTAGCATTCAAAGCTTGGTTTTGGACAAGCAATTGATTATACTGGTCGGTAGTTATCATTTGGAATGAAGGTGATGGGTGAGTTGTTCCTGCTGTAGATTGAGGGAATGAAACTGCAGTGAGAGGCAAGGGTGTGTTTTGTGGTAGTGTGGCGATGGCTACTGCTTCAATGAATGGGTTATGGGTATTGTTTGCTGTGATTTCAGGTATTGGTAGAAAGTTTGTTGTTACTGCCATTTGCAACGGTGGTTGAGAGGATTAAACATTTTCAAGATTGGATGTTTGAGAACTCGACATGGCTTTTTCTTCTTTCCCACAGACGGCGCCAAAATGTTGATGCTAAAAAGGCTGCTGGACTTGTTGAGAGTGGATTCTTTGAATCAACCTGCAAAACAAGAGCCACTAGGTTTGTTCTCAGTAGGATTTTCTCCGATGGTTAAGTCAGTAAAGTGTTTGAGAGAATATCGAAAATAGAGAAGATGAATATCTGATATTTCATACCTTGTTTCTACTACATTCGTGCCTTATATAGGCGATCATGGTTGTAATGGATGTCGTGGTCGATTACGCCCTTAACTAAACAGTTATGAGGCGTTATGGGCAATCGCATAATAAAAAGGTCAGTTATGAACGTTGATTGGTTATAAATGTTGGTCAGTTATGCGTTATGCGCGACCGCATAATAAAGAAGTCAGTTATGAACGTTCTTATATTAATGAGATCAGGCTTAGTAACATGGGCCTTCACCATCAGGCTTAGTAATATAGAGATGGGCCATACAATGATACTAACAGTATGGCTACTATTTTCCATTGTATTTCCATGGGTAGAAGGACACTTAATCTATTAAAAACCCTAAGTTCCCTGGTTAGAAAAATGCATCTTTAACTACCAAGGTTTCATCTTGTGGGAACTAAGGTCCAAAGATAAGGGACTTAATAAGACTAAGGCCTGTCCAATCATCAATTTGAAATTGAGCTTGAACTCCCAGCTTTATAACCCATCGCATACCTTTCTCAACGACAGCTGCTGATTCATATCCCAATCTATATAGGAGAGCAAGCTTTTCTCATGAATTCACTATTCCTGAAGTATATAGCTCTAAGCATTTTTGTCTGTGTTGTATGGTTCTACGAGGAAGCGCTATCCTAGTTTGGCCTGATCTCATTAAGGTTTCGCATGTCTTTTGTACCAAATCCTCATTCATTCTTACATAGAGTGATTACGTCTCAGTTAATCATATGCATTTTTTATGATTTTTAGTAGACTCTAAAAGAAATTTCTACTAATTCAATTTATCTCATCACAAGTGCCTGCTGGGAGACAAGTTCCTTGCATGTAATAAATAGGTTTTTACCAGCTCTAAATGAAACCAAGAGCCAACACACTATCACTTTTTTGCCCCCTGTTTTCATTATTAATGTTGGCTCTATAGGCTATACCGAGAGGGGGGTGAATCGGTTTTTAATTAACCTTAAGCTCATTTTGTGATTCTCCTAAATTCTCTAGCCTATATAAATATTTTCTAAGTTCTCTAGGCTATTTAATCATGCAATCCAAATTCAATACAATAAGCACAAATATAATTGCAAGTAATTAAAGAGAGTAGGGAAAGAGAAATATACGCAAACGATTTATAGAGGTTCGGCTACCTTGCCTACGTCCTCTACCTTGAGACGCTCCCAAGGATTTTCCCCAAATTCACTAACTTGAATTTGTGATACACTCCCTCTTTTCAAGGCTCAAGAGAAACCTCTCTCTTTTTCTAGGCTCAAGAGAAACCTCTTCTCTCTCTTTTTCTAAGCTAAAGAGAAACCTCCCTCTTTTTCTTAGGCTAAAGAGAAACCTCCCCTTTTTACAAGGAATGAATTGGTTTACAATAGGAGTAATCAAAGAAGGCCTCTAAGTAGGCAAATGATTACAAAGATTAAGCACAAGGAAAAAGCCTATACAATATTTGTACTAAGCACTACAAGGAATAAGAGAATGATAGATGATGAAGACTTTTTATCTCTTGATTTGTTGTTGAGGCTTGAGGAAAATGAAGAAGATGATGAATAGAATTTCTGAGCTGTTCCTCTTACTTCCTTTAGCTTCTAAGCCTCTATTTATAGTCCCTTGGATGGTTTGTGGACGTTGGTTGGAGCCAAAACCGAAGCTAGCCGTTATGTCTCACAGAAACTAGCCGTTAGGGGCTTTCTAGCATAAAGGGATCGATCCTTTTACCAAAGGGATTGATCCTTTTCTTCATTTCACGCTTCCAGGGCATTCTGCCAAAAAGGGATCGATCCCTTTCCCTAGGGGATTGATCCTTTTCTTCCAGAGGGCATTTTTCCTGCACTTTTGGGTTAGAAATGATGTGGTCTTTGATCCTAATTCAACCCAAAACATTTTGGCACTTTTGTGGGAGTTTTTCTTGACTCTCTTTGATAAAAACATGGTCCAAAAATTCATCAAGTGATTTTCTAAAATATTCAAAACATTTACAAAGTATTAAGACCAATAAGAGTGCATAATTAAATCATGGTCTTAATGTTTGATATGATCACTTGAAATGTATTGAGAAAATCATGTGTGATGAGGCAAATTTACAATATGAGTTAAAACATTAAAGCTAACTTAAGTTTTTGTCATTTCAAAATATATATGTCAATTTAAAGCTAACAATCTCCCCCTTTTTGATATGACAAAACTTAATATAAATTTGCTTTGAAAATTCTTTAATAAAATACTCCCCCTCAAATAAAGCAGGATTTTACCAAGCTTCCCCTTAATATAAGCATGGGTTGTGAAAATGAATTTTCAAACTATTTCTCCCCCATTATCTCTCCCCCTTTATATCTCTCCCTTTTAATATCTATCTCTCCCCCTTTTTGTCATAGCAAAAAGAAGGAAAAAATAAGAAAAAAATATGCTCCCCTTAAAATTATGGCTATGTGAGAATAAATAAATATGCTCTATCCAACAAGAAATGTGTTAGTACATGGGACTCATAGCACAAATAAATAAGTCAATGTCCATAAAGAGTATGAAATGTTTAGGCATACACAGGACAAGGCTTATATTCCTATACCAATTGTTTATAAATAATTTTGCTAGAATTTCACGATTGGTAAGAAATGAAGCAAGTTTAGTATAAATATCTACTAAGGTCTATGACTTGCTTATTTCAATCCTATTAAGCACCTAAGTGTATCAATTGTTCTCTAAAGTCCAACTAAGGTGCATGGTAATACATCATGGTTATGAGCTAAAATTATATAACATATCATATGCAAGAGCTCATAAATCACGTTCAAGCAAGAGTGTGCATAGAATCAAAACATATAGCAATTAACTTCAAATTCTAGCACAGAAGAGTTTCATGCAAAAATATCCTATATGAATTCTTCCCTATTTGTCATTTCAATCTAAAGAGTATGAGAAGAATTGTCAATTTAAAGCTCATACTAATTGGCAATTTAGTTTTGGCTTACCAATTGTTGAAAATATGGTTGCCAATGATACTAATGGTTATTTCAAACTAAATGCCAATTGTTACTAATGGTTGACTTAGGCCTTTTGCATGAATCCAATATCTATGTGTAGTGTGTTCATGTCAAGAAAATAATCATTCTAAATATGCAAGAACACAACACATATAATCAAATATGCATATGGATCAATTAATCATTAGCATACTATCATAAAATATTAATCCATATTCATATTCACAAATTTATACCACATGGAAGATTCATAAAATCAAGGTATTCAAGTAAACACATTTTCTTCCATGGTTTCAAGCACAAAAATCTTATGCTCATTTTTCAATTCAAGTCTTTAACCAATTATGAGCAAGGAAAGATTCAACATTACCATTTTAATCAATTAATAACCATATCCATAGTTGTTATCATCATTTAAAGTTCTAGAGGGTATATGCTATTTTAAGTAAAATGGCTTCACCTAAGTGAATCAATATTATCAAGCTAAAATATATTTTATCATCAAAATCCATAAGCTATGAGTGAGGTTAAGCACTTAATATCATGAAAACAACTATTCTCATCTCATAGGCATGATTATTGATTCAACTTAAGCAAACATGCATGTTCATCATCAAAACTATCAAGAGTCTATGCATGTGTATCAATTGTTTGTGTTGTCATTAATGCTCAAGTTCTTTAATAATTTGGCCATAAGAGAAGTTTAAGTTCATGGATGACAAAGTTTCATGTATTTGAACATTTAGGATCCATTTATCATCATTAATTATAAGCCAAGGAAAATTATGACCTTATACCAATTGTTGTATTTACATTTGAAGTCAATCCTTAAGGTCAAGTTTTAATTATTCTTCCACTAGATGTATAATTATCATGTAACCTAGAGTGGAGTAGTTGAGTCAAGCTAATACACATAATCCTATAAGCATGCTTGACTAAGATGAACAAAAGATATGAAAAACACTCATTATGCACAAGTTCATCAAATTCTCAAATATATCCATAAATTCTTGAAATAAATCTCAAAATTATGTTTAAGCATTCATTGAAAATATAATTCAAGATTATTTCATGTTTTATGCAATTCATGACCATCTTCAATGAGAAAACTGATTTAGCACTTGTGAGCTCAAGAGAAATGGTATTGATTGTTGAAAGTGGTACCATTTGTTGGAAATGATACAAATTGATGGAGTTGAGGCATGATATCAATGAAAAATGAATTTTCATAGTTTAAATATCATCAAAAAGAAGTTAAAACAATGAATTTTAAGTTGAGAAGAGAGAAAGTATCAAAATAGTGAAAAGTTCTTCTCAATTTCGGTTGAAAACATGTAGAAAAGCCCTTTTTGGCTTAGGGGGATTGATCCCTATAGGAGGGGGATCGATCCCTTATCTCCAGAATACACCAATTCTGTTTTCTGCACAAGGGGATCGATCCTGCTTGTTGAGGGATCGATCCCTCATCATGTTTCTGCAGATTTTTGACAGAAAATCCAACCTTTGAGGTGCCAAATCTTTGTTTTTGAGTAATTTAAGTCCAAGTAAAGGTTTAAACATTTGTAAAACATGATTTTGGACTTGTATGAATGAAAAACATGAATGAAAAACCATTTTACAAAAGATTTTGCAATATTGGAAGGATTTTCACCAATATATGCATTTTTGGTCTCAAAGGGGGTCATTTTAAGCATTATGCATATTTTCACCAAAACAAAGCATTGGATACCACAAATATGTCAAAAAAAACTTGTTCACATAGGTTTTAAGCACATATATCATAAAAGCATACATCTTGTGAACAACATGCCATGATTTCCAACATACAAATTCTTTATTAATGCACATGACATAGCATTTTGCATAAATGACATATTTGGCAATTTGAGGCAAGTAAGTACATTATCAATACATAGAAAACTTGCTCAAAATGTAGAAATCCAATAAACATTTCAAAATCATAAATCATGCCTTTCATTCAATCATCAAGATTTGTCCATCAAACACTCAACAATCATGCTTTTTGCTCAATCACAATGCATCATTAATCATTAACCAATTTTCTCATCAAAGCATAACTAATCAAACAAAAAGTTTAAGGTGTAAGGAATTAAGCTTGCAAAACTCCTTTGCTTGAGAGTGCTTTGCCTTGATGTGTTGAGTCCACCATTAGCCATCTTTTGAAGACTTGTTGTGATCTTAGCCAAGGATGGATTTCCAAGCTCTTCCTTTTTCTCATTAGCACCAGCAACTCCATGGATGTGTATAGCATTTGAACTTTATTGTTTCATTGTAGCTCCATGCTCTAACACTCCTACAACAAACAAATTCAAGCATGCTTTGGTACCCAAATTTTCTTGGGTCCATGAGAGTTAGTGCAAACAATTTTAGATCCTTTTGGGATCCATTTTAAGCTCATTTCATCATCATTTATAACATGCTTTGGGATCCACATCTTCCTAACTACTTTTCCTCTAAAAGTAGTTTTTCTATATGTGCATGCTTGTGAAGAGTGGCCTATCCTATTGCATAGTGAGCATGTGAGAGATGTATCATGCATAGAATTTTTGCTCACTAGGAAGTTCTTAAGATGAGTCTCTTTTTGTATTGCATTATATCCTAACCCATCTTTGTCAAAGAAAGCTCTTTGGGTCTCTAACATATGATCTAGCTTTTGTTGACCCATGTAGAATCTATAGAATGAATTATGCAAATTTAAGTTCTTTTTATTCAACTCATTTATTTCTAGATTTGCTTCTTCTAACTTCAAGTTTGGCATTTAATAGCATTTCATTTTCTATTTTTAATTTAGTAATGATTTTCTTATATTTGGAGTTCATGCATTGAAATTTATTTGCTAAATCATCAAAGGCATTTTGTAGTTCACTAAAGGTATAATCATTATTTTCACTAGAACTACAACTAGCCTCATCATCACTAATGGCCATAAAGCATGTGTAGGCTACCTCATTATCTACGTTTTCCTCATCGGAGCTATCACTATCACTCCATGCAGCCACAAAAGCTTTCTTCTTAGGTTTCCTATCCTTTTCTTTCCTAAGTAAGGGGCAATCTAGCTTAGTGTGACCGGGTCCATTACATTCGTAACGCACTAAGTGGTCCTTTTCTCTTCTACTTGTCTCTCCCCTATGATGTCTCCTATTCTTCTCTCTCTCATTCATTCTCATGAACTTATTGAATCTTTTGGCAAACATTGTTATTTCCTTTTCTTCCAAATCTCTACTCTCATTACTATCATCTTCAAAGTTCTCATGAGTGGATGATTTAAGTGCTACTCCTACTTTCTTTGAAGGCTCTTCATTTCTTTTCAATTTCATCTCATATGTAAGTAGGGAGCCCATAAGTTCATCTAGAGACAAGGTATTTGGATCTTTAGACTCTTCTATTGCGGTTACCTTTGCCTTCGAAGACTTAGGCAAGCTATTCAAAATTTTCTTTACCATTTCAACATTGGAATAAGCCTTGCCTAGAGCTTTAAGTCCATTAATTATATCATTAAACCTAGTGAACATTTCACTAATGGACTCATTGTCTTTCATCCTAAAAAGCTCATAATCATGTGTGAGCATTCCTACTTTGGTTTCCCTAACTTGATTGGTCCCTTCATGGGTGATGGCTAGTTTGTCCCATATTTGTTTGGCATTCTCACACAAGGAGACTCTATTATATTCATTAGGACCTAAAGCACAAAAGAGAGTGTTCATAGCCTTGGCATTCAATTGTGCCACTCTCATGTCATTTGTGTCCCACTCATCCTCACTCTTACAGACATCTTTTCCATCTATTTTCTTCATGGGAATTCTAGGACCATTCACTATAATTCTTCACACTTCATAATCGTTTGATTGTACAAACAACATCATTCTAGTTTTTCAATATGAATAATTTTCACCATTGAAGAGTGGAGGTCTAACTAATGATTGTCCTTCTTCTCCTAGGGGTGTGCCTATATTCAAGTGAGCCATTTAAGATCGTTTTGCTCGATAGAGGTTAGTCTAAATCAATCTCGAGCCAAAACTCTGATACCAATTGTTGGCTCTATAGGATATACCGAGAGGGGGGTGAATCAGTTTTTAATTAACCGTAAGCTCTTTTTGTGATTCTCCTAAATTCTTTAACCTATATAAATATTTTCTAAGTTCTCTAGGCTATTTAATCATGCAATCCAAATTCAATACAATAAGCACAAATATAATTGCAAGTAATTAAAGAAAGTAGGGAAAGAGAAATATACGCAAGCGATTTATAGAGGTTTGGCTACCTTGCCTACGTCCTCTACCTTGAGACGCTCCCAAGGATTTTCCCCAAATTCACTAACTTGAATTTGTGATACACTCCCTCTTTTCAAGGCTCAAGAGAAACCTCTCTCTTTTTCTAGGCTCAAGAGAAACCTCTTCTCTCTCTTTTTCTAGGCTAAAGAGAAACCTCCCTCTTTTTCTTAGGCTAAAAAGAAACCTCTCGTTCTTACAAGGAATGAATTAGTTTACAATAGGAGTAATCAAAGAAGGCCTCTAAGTAGGCAAATGATTACAAAGATTAAGCACAAGGAAAAAGCTTATACAATATTTGTGCTAAGCACTACAAGGAATAAGAGAATGATAGATGATGAAGACTTTTTATCTCTTGATTTGTTGTTGAGGCTTGAGGAAAATGAAGAAGATGATGAATAGAATTTCTGAGCTATTCCTCTTACTTCCTTTAGCTTCTAAGCCTCTATTTATAGTCTCTTGGATGGTTTGTGGACGTTGGTTGGAGCCAAAACCGAAGCTAGCCGTTATGTCTCACAGAATTTAGCCGTTAGGGGCTTTCTGGCATAAAGGGATCGATCCTTTTACCAAAGGGATCGATCCTTTTCTTCATTTCACGCTTCCAGGGCATTCTGCCAAAAAGGGATCGATCCTTTTCCCTAGGGGATCGATCCTTTTCTTCCAGAGGGCATTTTTCCTGCACTTTTGGGTTAGAAATGATGTGGTCTTTGATCCTAATTCAACCCAAAACATTTTGGCACTTTTGTGGGAGTTTTTCTTGACTCTCTTTGATAAAAACGTGGTCCAAAAATTCATCAAGTGATTTTCTAAAATATTCAAAACATTTACAAAGTATTAAGACCAATAAGAGTGTGCATCATTAAATCATGGTCTTAATGTTTGATATGATCACTTGAAATGTATTGAGAAAATTATGTGTGATGAGGCAAATTTACAATATGAATTAAAACATTAAAGCTTACTTAAGTTTTTGTCATTTCAAAATATATATGTCAATTTAAAGCTAACAATTAACAATGAAATAATACTACTTATTATTAAGAAGTGGCCTAATGGCATCTTTCATTAGGATTTGTGCTTATATTCCTACATATTCTAAAGTGTTGAAATGAAGGAAAAAGGAAAAAAATGAAGCAAAAAGAAAAGGGAATCCTGTAAAGCAATTTTTTAAAGTTCACAATCCTAGAATCGGACCTTCTCTTTGTCTTAGAAAAAGCCAAAAAAATTTTTCCTTTTTTTTTTGTTGAAACCCCCACTATCTGAATGTCACTTTGGGCCCTGACTAATCTGGAGTCGAGCTACAATTGGACCTGATATGAAAGGAGCTCTCCTAATGCTGTTTTCTCCATTCACAAGGCTCAAACCCATGACTTTGTTTAGAGACACTGAGCTCCTTCCACTCAACCCAACAGACATTGGTAAACAATTTTTCCTTTTGATATATGTGAAGATTTTCTAATTATTCATCTTTGCCTCTAATTTAAATTTTCCATTGAATTGTACAATTTAATCAAGTTCGAAGATTTGTCAAATTTTTAAATAGATGTGGATAAAAATATTAAATCCATTAAATAAGTTCGAGTTAGTAACTAAGTCTCAATAAAAAAAATTGGATCGATTTTTGGACTCATGGTTGGGAAACTCAAGTCTATCCTGACCTACTTTGAAAATTATAATTTTTTTATTGATTTTTTATAATAGTTAATATGATATTTTATTAAAATATGATGTTGTATTTTGTAAATTTTAAAAAATATAATTTAAAGGTATGTCAAGTAAGAATGTTATTGAAAAATATACTAATACATTTTTAAATGGGTTAGAGTTTTTTATTCAATTTAATTTTAGTTTGTATTTTTTTAGATTTTGATTTAGATTATCATCTCTTGTAGTTTTTTTTGCCAAAAAAATATATTGTAGTTATTTTATTTTATTTTATTTTTGTGAAAACCTCTTGTAGTTTTTTTTTATAAAAACTTATTTGAATTTATTGTATTATAATTATTAATTATTATGTATCTTTAAATTTTTAAATTCTATTATTTAAAAAAATTATAACATAGTAAACTAGATTTATTAATTGTATGTAAAAAAAAAAAACTAAAAATGAACTTGCACAAAATGACCACTTTCTCGTTGTTTTCGTTGTAGGATACTACATGTTACAAACTATAACTACATATATAGATAGATTACCCAAGGCCCCAAAGTGCTTAAAAAAAGTGGGGAAACATTATTTGTAATGATAGGAAGAAAAAAATGAAAATAAAGAGATGCCTAACGCGAAAAATCTACTGGTCAAGACATCCTAAAAACCGTTGTCTAGAGTGGGAAAATCCTCTTTCTCTCTAAAAATCTCTCTATTTTTCTTCCATGAATTCAAACAAAGCTGCCCCAATGTGTATTGAGGAAGAAGACCTCAGGGTAAGAAGTGTCAAGCGAACAAAAAAAAAGGTACATACAAGACAAATGAATCTGAAAAAAACGAAAAAAGCAGGTGCTGCCAAAGGAAAAAGAAACTGAGATGCAAGAGCATCATCACTCTGCTACTTCTTACAAAGATTCCCTAATGGGAAATGCTAAACACTCTGCTTGTTCGTGCGAAAGTCAACTCCCTTACATGTACAAAGAATCTGATCAGGAATCCGATCCTCCAGATGACATCCCAACCATACTGTTATCAAAAGAAGAGAAGAACCGCTTCAAGAAACCGTGGAAAATGCGGTTATTGTTTAGACTTTCGGACGAACTGTGGGATATAATTTTCTCTATCTTAGAATCATGGCCCAATGGAAACCACATGGAGGCATACAGTGCATAGACTTGGGACATGACTATTTCTTATATGAGGGAGTTAATCTCTACTTCAAATGTGAAATAATTGGGCACAGGAAGGAATCATGCTAAACGGACAAAGAGGTTAATAAAAATCCTAACCTAGATGTTCATGAAGTTGACATGACAGGGAATGACATGAATGGAGAAAAGGTCGGGAAAAAGAAAGAACAGGGCTGTGGGCCATGGATGATTGTTGCCATAAGGAAAAACAAAACAAAAAAGGTAAGCAAGACTAAGGGTGTAAACGAAGAAGCTACGCTCGACTCAATGTTTACATGAGTTTGACTCGTTCATTTTCGAGCCGAATTCGAGCTATTTGATTAATGAGTTGAGCAAGGTTCGAATAGTTATATACTCGGCTCAAGCAGTTTGCGAGTTTTATTGAATTTTTTTAATATATATTAATATTTATTTATTAAATTACTTTTTTAACTTTATTATACATGTAATATGACAAAAAAAAACCTTTTATATATTTTTTTATGTTTCTAACCTTAACTCAGAGGACTTCTAAAAATCTACCACACTTTCTACTATTTACACTACACCACAAAAAAAAAACCTAAATTTATCTCATTAAATTACAATTTTAACCTTTCTATTAACTCTCCAAATTCAACCCTTACTCCGGTGACACACTTCCTCCGGCGACACCCTTCTTCCTTCTCCAAATTCTCTTCTGCTTACCTGGCTCCAGCAGCTCTCTACGATTTAAGTCTACAAGTGACCTTGCACAAGGCGAGGTAGGCAGTGCTTCGCCCAGGCGAGCCTCGTGCAAGGCGAGGTAGAAGTGCCTCATGCAGGCGAGCCCCGCACAAGACAGTCTCATAGGCATGCTTGAATACAGCCAGAATCCCTGCACAAGTTCGCTTGCGCGGGGCCACAATCCTCGTGCAACTTTATTTGCGCAAGGCATGAATCCTCGCGCAAGTTAACTTGCGCGAGGCCACAAGCTTCACGCAAGCTTACTTGCACGATGCCACAAGCCTCGCGCAGCTATGCGAGGCCACAAGGTTTTTATTTTTGTGCAGTGAATTTGTAGTGTAAAGAGTAGATTTAGAATTCTCCGGGAAGCAAGAAGGCTGAGGAAGGGTGGAGAAGAGAAGTCGGAGAAGCTGAGGAAGGGTAGAATGGGTCGGCTGAGGGAGGAACGGTGAAATTGGTGTAAAGGTTAAAATTGTCATAGGTGAATTTTTTTTTATGTAGTGTATAGAGTAAAAAACGTAGTGTGTTTAGAAGCCCTCCTTAACTCATTGTCACTTTCTCACCCAAACCCTTCCACTCAAACCAAGCGGCGCCGCTTAGCCTCAATGTAACTTTCCATAAATCTTTCCTTTCCAAGTTTCAATCTTCCATCAACAATTCAGTATAATCAACCTCATGACCCTTAGTTAGACTTGACAAATCTAAGCACGACATAAGTGACACGACATGAACATGATACGATAAAACTGTGTACATGTTTGAAAAATTCATGTTTCGTGTTTATTTGTGTCTACACGAATTTAGACATAGCATTTTTTGTGTTTAGCCATGTCTGACATGGCTAAACAAATTTAAGACACAGAAACACGTTTATGAAAATCATGTTAAACGAATACACGATTAACACATACACGACACAAGAAACACGTTTAAAAAAATTGTTACATGGTTACACGAATACACAGAGACATGTGTAAGACACAATAATTATGTTGCTTTAGTGAGAATTAAACATTCACCAAAGGCAAAAATACTTAAGGTGCTGTTTGGTTGGGGGAATTTTTTTTTTACCTGGAGGAATTTTTTTTCCGTCAAATGATTCCCATGTTTGGTTGGAGGAATCGGATTCCGGGGGGTAATTTTTTTTACCAACAGTGTCAAAATAGTGCCAAACAGTGTCAAATTTGGGAAAAAAAATCCCCCCTCTCCCTAAGGTATTTTTTTTCCAGGGGAATTTGACTTTTTTACCAATTTTACCCTCCAATAATTATATTTTGTTTTCATTTTACCCCTAAACCTATCTAATATTACAACCATGTTTTTTTCTTATTTTGATGAAGAGAAAAATGACTTTAAAATCAAATGGACCAATAATAAGATGAACCCTATGATTTTTGATTAATCAAAATCAATTTAATAGAGTAATAGTTTGTTATATCAAAATAATTTACATAACAAAAACCTTATAAAAAGGGGCAAAATAAATAAATAAATAAGTATATTAAATAAATAAATAAGTAATTAATTTAAATATAATTTACTTCAAGTGTTATTCACTCTACATCAACTAATAATATGGAGGGTATTATAGTAAAATAAATAATTTTACCCTCTTATTTTCCTTTAACCAAACACAGAAATCTTGTATTCCCACCAATACAACCAAACACAGGAATCTAATATTCCCAGTAATTCGTTAAGTAAAATAATATTCCAGTAATTTAATATTCCCGGTAATCTTAAATTCCCTGAACCAAACGGCCCCTAAGGGTTTTACCAAATGAAAAATTATAATGTATTGATATAATATGTTATGAAAATTAATTTATTAAAACAAACTAATGCCTTAATAAATATTGCAATAAAATAAATTAATAAATTTAATTATGAAATTAAATTAGTTAATTATGGTTAAGGTAATAAAATTTTAAAATTTTGAAAATTAAGTATTAAGAACTTAAGTTAAGAATTTAAGATACAATTATCAATTCTTTACATATGTGATATTATAATGTAGAAATATATATGATATTTTTTATTATAATGTATAAAATATAAATAATAATAATAATAATAATAATAATAATAATAATAATAATAATAATAATAATAATATATTGTATATAGAGGTGACAAAAATTGACCCGAGCTCGAAAACCCCCTCGGATTCGTACGAAACCGAATTGGGACCATCCAAAATTGACCAAAAAAGTCAAAGGCCCTCTAATTGAAAAAGCTCATAACCCAAAAAGCTTGAAACAAAAAAAAACTCGAAACCAAAAAAGCTTAAAACTGAAAAAACCCGAACCCTACACAACTTGAACCCGATACGATCTGAAACTGAAACCAATCTGATCCGAAACCTGTAAAAAACCGAATTTATAACCCAAGAAAACCCGAATTATAATTATATAATTATTATTTAAAAATAAAAAAATAATTGATATACTTTTTTAATTAAAAAGTTTAAAATTTTAAAAACAATTATTATTTATAATACAATTTTATCAATTATATATTACCAGCAAAACAAATATTGAATCTTTTTAATTCATTTAAATTAAATTAATTTAAAACACCATAATATATAATATTCAATAATCTTTAATATTATACTTATTGCATTTATAATAATAAATACATTATTAATTTAACATTTGATTGTATTATAAAATTTTTTTAACATTTTATTATTTTTATTTTATAGTAAAATTTTAATTTTAATACAATAATTAATCAAATATATAAAAAATTATATAATTTCAATATTTGTTTGAAACTTTGAATTTGATATATTGTGCAACACATTAAAAATATTTTTAATAAAATCAAATTTAAACCATATTTTCTTAAAGTTTCAAATATAGAAAGATATTAAATTTAGATTAAAAAAACTAATCTTAAAATTAAAATTCAAGTTTTTAAGTTTAGAAAAAGTTAAGTAATTAAATTAAACAATACAAGTACAATTTTTTATAAGCTTCGGCATCATTAAAAGAGAAAATTATAAATCAAACTAGTGGTCATTTTATTTTTAGCCTTAAAACAAAAGACATTAATAAATCAAGCTAGTGGTAATTAATTATTTATTATATTATAATAATCTTATACATGAATAAACTAATTTGGTATCCTATAATAATGATTTGTATATTATATTATAATAATCTTTCAAGAATAAATTATGTAATCTCTTAGTGTGTAAGTATTATTTTGATAGAATTAAGTATTTATTAAAAATAATTATTTATTTATTATCTATTAAATGTGAAATTAAAGTGTGAATAAAAATAATAATTCTAATAGTAAATTAAAGTGTAATTTAATAATATATTAGAGTAGTGTTACTATGTAAGTGGTAATTTTAATAAAATTTGTTTTTTATACTTTATTAATATTATTAATTATATTTAAATAACTAGCATTATATTAATTAATTTAGTAGTATCTATTATTTAACATTTTAATTAGATATTCGATCAATTGGTGTATATCTAATATTATTATGTTAATGTGAATATGCAAAAATTAGTACTCAATTAATGTATAACTGTATATGATATAATTATATCAAATATTATTATTTATAATATAATGTCAATTGTTGTATATAACTTGTTTAATTTAACGTTCTAAATTTTTAATGAGATATTTGATTAATTAATGTGTATGAGTATGATTATATTTAATATAATAATGTTATATTATGATTTATGTACAAACCAAAAACAAAATAAATATAAAATTGAGGTAATTAATTAATCAATTATTCATAATATTAAGTATTTTTATAATGTCTACTATAATTTTATTCAACATTATAATTGAACAATTAGTTAACTAGTTATGCGGTTAGATTTAATTTAATTACTAATTATGTTGATATTTAAAAGACATAATAAATGTAAAAAAAATCTTAAAAATTTAAAAATTTATTAAAAATATAATATAATTATTCAAAAAGCTAATAAAACAAAGTAAAAAAAAGAAATTTATTAAACTAAGAGTATCTAAATTCCAATGGCCCAATATTGACCCAAAAAAAAAAATACAATAACCCAATAAGTTATTGTTAAGAGTATAAAGTCATTTATATAAATATTTAATTATTTAGTGTTATTTATTTATAATTTGTTAGTTATTTATTTTTATAGCTAATACTTTTGGATTTTCACTTTTGGTTTTACTATATATATTTGGCTCACTTAAAAAATAAATTTTTATATAATTATTAATATATAATTATGTTTTTATAACAAATATGAATATCAAATGAAATTAAAAAAAATAATTGTCAAGTAATAAAAACATTAAAATGTAAAAATTTATATTTATATAAATATTTATTAAATTTTAACTTTAATTTAGCATTTCTATTATATTTTTATTTAATTATATAAAATTAAATTAATTATTACATTCAAAATTATAAAATATTTATAATTTATAAAATATTAAAATAATTTGACTAAGCCTGCCAGATTAAAACCAAATCGAACCTGAAGCCGGACTGAAACCGAAAACAACCGAACCTGAAAAAACCTGAAACCGAAAGTATTCGAAACCGAAAGTATTCAAAACCGAAAAAATCTGAGACTAGAAAAACCCGTAACCGAAATAACCCAAACCCGAATATAACCCAGACTGAACCCACCTGAACCGGCCTATTTGCCACTTCTAATTGTATAATTAATTAATTATTTTACATCACGAACACTGTATCACATGATATTAATAAGAGTTTAAGAGTTTACACTTTATAGAATTATATTATTTAGTATACTTAGAGATTTTTATAGTTTATTGATTTATTTTATATCAATTATTAAATTATAGTGAATTAAAATAGCATAATACTAACATACAAATTATTATAATACGAATAAGTTATTAATATACTTATTAATAATCTATTGATTTATTTTATATACTTAATCTTAAATCATAGTCATATGATGACAATGAATTGATGTATTATATATAGTATGAATAGTAGAATTGATGATATTATTCTATATCAATTATCATATTATAAGAAACTAAACTAACATAATACTAACATACAAATTTTTATAACAAAAATATAATATACTTATTAATGAGTTATTGATTTATTTTATATTTTTGATCTTAGATCTTAGTCATATGATGACAATGAATTGATGATATTATATATAATAAGATTAGGAGACTTGGGCTTGCATTGTTAATGATTTAATGTTTGAATGTTTTGTTAAATTAATTATGTTTATTGACTTAACGTTAACTATTTATGTTTTTGATATGTTTTTGCAATTTTCAATATATATTATGGATTGTATGGATTGAAAATATTATTATTTTGTTATATTTGTTACTTATATTTGAATGTTAATTAATATAGATGTAAATAAATATAAATATGATTTTTTTATCATTTTTAATAATGTTTTATTTTTAATTGTATCATCCGTGTCGTGTCAATTTCGTGTTAATCGTGTTATGTCGTGTCGTGTGACATAGATAATTATAACGTGTTAATCGTATCGTGTCACGTGTTACACATAAAACAATGTGTCGTGTTTCAATAATTTGCGTCGTGTCTTAACTCGTGTCGTGTCGTGTCATGACACGAAAACACGAATTACTAGATCTAGTCCCACTCAACTGTTCTCTCTCCTTGAGTCTCGAATTCGATTTAGTGGACATCGTCCTCCTTGAGTCTCAATTCAATGGACAGCAACCTTCTTGAGTGTTGATTCAATGGACAGCAACCTCATTGAGTTTGAGTTGTATTTTGAGTTGTTTGTGTTTTGAAATTTCTATAGATTAACCTTTTTCTATTTTATCTTAAAGTTATTTATGTTATCTTGAAATTTTAAACATTGTTAAAGCATATATTTTTAGTTCTAATGAATTTCCTATTAGTTGTAAACTTCTATGCTTGGACTTGTGTGGAAAGCATCGTTACATGCCTTTTGAAGGCATGTCTTCTACTCCGTTTTAATTTTGTGCATCAATATCATACACGCCATACTCGATTCATTTACAATAGAACTTTTTGGTTTTCTCAGTGACGTTTCTCTGGAGAAAGATAGCAGAGTGAGTTTCCACCTATAGTTTATTAATATTTTAGTTGTATTCCATATTAAATTATTTTGATTTACATATTAGATTTATTTTAATTTGTATGAGTTTTATTTTTAAGTTGTATTTGAAGTTTAGTTGAAAATTGATGAGTCAAAGTGAATTTATGGAATCGAATTCGAGCTTAACAATTCGAGCTTAAAGAGTCGAGCTACGAGAGCTCGAGCTTAAAAAATGAAGTTTGATCGAGCTTGAGCCGAGTTTTGAGCTTCAAGTTTTCGAATTAAGCTAAACTCAAGTCTGGTACTAAATCGTTTCAATCCGACTTGATTACCCCTAAGCAAGATGGATGGAGAAGACCTAAAGAATTGCCCATGAACTGACCCGCCCAAAGATCCGAAGTACAACGGTAGAGAAAAAGGAAAAGAAAAGATACCTGAACACGTGAATAAGGCTAAGCATAAAATTAAGCCTATGACAACATCTAGGTCGAAATGGATTGAAGTGACAAGTAAGAAACACATTTTCAACTTTCCATCCATCTCTGGTGCTAGCTTTAGTCACGTGAGCAATGAACCAAATCAAAAAATGGAAAATCTCGTTAGAAATGAACTAAATGAGAAAGTTGAGAACAAGCCATTTAAGTTTTCGAGCAAACGTGGGAAGAAAACAACCCATTCAAAAAATCTAAAGCCAAAAAGTGGAGCAGAAACTGATCATAGTGGCAAGCTCATAGGAGCAATTCCAAGACCTAGACATGATGTTTCTAATCCCGGAGAACAAGGTCATCAACATGAATGAGGCATTACAAATTCTACTAGAACTGAGTGGACAGGAGAAGGACTAGACGATGGAGGAAATCACAATGGCTTGGAACAGTCTAGCGTTCAACCTAGAAAAGCTGGATCTTTATGCGATTCTCCCTCAAATAAAGGAAGAATTTCAACCAATTCCTCTCAAGAAAGTGGAGTCCCTTTTCAAACTTGAGAATCATGGAAATAACATAGATGTTTCTCCACATAGTGAGGAAGATAGAGCCACCTGAGGAAAAGGATCGAGTAGTAATAATCACACCAAGACCCATGGAAAACCCAACAACCATGGTGATCAAAACAAATCCATAAGCCAATAAGAGCACACTGATTGTACTTAGTTTTGTTAATTCCCCAGTTTTACCAACAGCTATGTTGAACACCAATGGGAGAGCCCAAGATAATTCTAGGATTGGTAGAATGGATACTAAATAGACCGATCTCACACCCGTTCCCAATTAGGTACCTGTGTTGGAATGCTAAGGGAGTAAATAACCCTGACTTAAAGAGTCTTTATGGATTGGTTCATATTAATAGTCCTAGTATCGCGATCATCACTGAAACAAGAGTTTCAGGAGATAGAGCTAAAGAAATTTGCAATTCACTCGATTTCTCTAATACGTATCAAGTAGATGTGGACATGGTTTTAAATCGCGGTGGCGATCACGTTTTCGGTCGTGTTGTGTTTATTGCAGTTGTGGACATAACGGCTGTAATTGCGGTCATCGCGGTCGTAAATTTTTTTTAATTTCGCACAATTCTATATAAAGTGTAGTAATTGTAATTATAATCATGTAAAGTCTTATTTTATAGTTTTTAAAGTAATTAATGATATCTCAAGTCTATTATTTATGTGAAAAAAGATTATTTATAATTTTTTTAATCATGATTCGTGACTAATATTAATTCTTAAACATTTAATATTAGCTAAAAAATTCTTAAACATTTAAAACCCATCACAAATATCACAATTTGTATTTTTATTTATTTTTAATTGTTTGTTTATCTATTTTTATTATGCTTAATTTATTACTTCTTTATTTTTGTCATTTATTATTTATTCTATTCTTCTGTTTTCTAAGGTATATACACTAACACATACATATATAATAAAGGATTTATATATGATGCACTAACAGTGTATAGTTTCTATACACTGTCAATGCACCAGAGGTTGACACTTCATCAATAGACCCTTATATGCAAATATAAATAAATTTTTTAAATTTGCCCATAAGGGCTTATTGATGAGGTGTCAATCTCTGATGCATTGACAATGTATAGAAACTATACACTGTCAGTGCATCATATACAAACTCTATAATAAACAATATACTAAAGAAACATATGATGACCAAAAAACAATAGATGCACGTTACTAGTTTTGGAATCTTTCACGTGTATTTATTGAGACTTGGCTTTTGTGGGCTACAAGATAAAAACTTGAGTGAAGTTGGGTTGCAAAATGGAGGCTTCACCAGACAAGTTGAAGACTTGAGTGAAGTTGGGCTGCGTTTGGAACTTAGCGGGCCAAAGACAAATGCAAAGCCTTAAGTCAATTAAAACTATAGCACAAATAAATGTCCAGCGTCATCAGACAAATGTGAGACGAAAGGAATCATCGAGAATGCTCCTCTGCCCTATACTCTGTCTATTTTGTTTCTTCTTAACTCTTCCATTGTTGTTTTTTTCTTTAGGTATAGGTGTACAACCATTATCAATTTGCTAAGCATCCCCCCACCCATCAGCCCTCAGTCCCTCCCTCACCTCACATCCCCACGTCTCACGATTCTCAGTCAAGAGCCACCGCCCACCAATTTTGCTATAGCGGACAGCAACCCATGGCCACGTTGCCATTGCCTACCTACGGCCCGGTCACCCACAAACCCACACTACACTATGCCACTACTACCTACCCACGCCGCCCACTCTGCCTCAGCCCTCAAGGCCCTCCGCCCTCACCATCATTCTTGCCCTTCAATCCTCACAGTTATAGGTCCCTTCACAAATCTCTTTCTCTCATTCTCTAATCTAGAAAGGATTTTTTTAGGCTAATGTTTTGATTCTATTTATGTCTTTCTTTTGTTCTGATTTTTTTTATATATTTCTGTTTAGTGGGTGGAACGGATGATAGCGACGATAATGGACCGTTATCACCACTATCTGTCGTTAAGACGCTTCGTAACGGCCATTATTGGCTGTTACTAATGTTACAATCACACCTGCTATTTCCTCAATAGCGGTAGCAGTGGCGGCCATCGCTGCTATTGCGAGATAATGGCCGCTATTTGAAACCCTAGATGTGGAAGGTTTTTTGAAAGGAATATGGTTGCTATGGAAAAATAGGGCGGTCACAGTTGATATCATGGAAACCACACCTCAAGTTATTCACGACAAAGTGCAGGTAATTTCCTCTAACCTTTCTTCTCATTTATCCCATGATTGTTTTTCTTGGATCTTATTTGCCATTTATGCTAGACCTAAATTTAGAATACGAAGAATCCTATAGGAAGAGCTCACTGAATTTGCAAGTGGCACTTTTTACCATAGGTCATGATTAGTGATTTTGATGAAATGATCTCTGATTCTGAAAAGTTGGGGGGAGGGGGGGAGGGGACCCTTGATTGGGTCACGTGCTAGATTATTCCAAAACTGCATGAACAACCATGGAATGATTGATCTTGGATTTATGGGTTACCAATTCACATGGACAAATAAAAACCACCACGGATAAATCATCCGTGAAAGACTCGACAAAGCTTGGGCTAATAGAGAATGGAAGATTAGATTTCCAAAGTCATCAGTCTTCCACCTCACAAAATTGAAATCGAATCATAACCACATTCTCCTCAACTCAAACCCAAGATGACCACATTTTGGACCAAGGCCTTTCCACTTCGAGACTGTTTGGCTTTCTCACTTAGACTTTGATGGCATTGTAGAAAACTCATGGAATCGAGTGAAATCAATCTATTCTTGAGGTTATTCCATTATTCAACAAAAAGAGATTACGTGCACGACTAGATGGAATCAAGAGATCTTTATCCAAATCCAACTGTGAGTGGCTTATTAAATTAGAGAAATTCTAGAAGCGGAATATTTTCATGTTTTGAAATGTGAAGAAGAATTATGGGCCCTAAAATCAAGGGTGGACTGGATAATAGATGGGGATAGAAACACTCGTTTCTACCATCTAAGCACGTTCCAACACAGAAGAAAAGACAAAATTCTCAAGCTGAAAGATAGTGTGCATAATTGGATGGCTAAGGGTAATGCAATCAAATCCACCATCACCAACCATTTCTCAAATCTTTTCTCTGTTGATCTGGATAGTTACATGACTCCTAACTATCCAGCAGATTTGCAAACGTCCTTACAAAGAAAGGGATAGAAAAGTCCTTAACATGTCAATCTCAATAGGAGAAGTCTTTAAAGCTGTAAATTCCTTGAAGCCCCTGAAAACACATGGTCCGAAAGGGCTTTATCCCATTTTCGTCCAAAAATGTTGGAAGATTGTTGGCAACTTAGTTTGCAATCTTATCAAACAAATTTTCCAAAACCTGACAAATTCCTAAGGTTCTAAATGATTGTTTCATTTTATCAAACAAATTTTACAAACCTGCCAAATTCTTGAGGTTCTAAATGAATATTTCATTTGCTTGATCCCAAAAGTTCCTAATTCAAAGACCATTAGCAATTACTAACTAATTAGCCTCTGTAACACTACTTATAAAATCCTCGCAAAAGTGTTGGTCAACAAATTTCGTCTTATGTTGGCTTGCATTATTCATCCCCTCTAGTTTAGTTTTATTGCAAGAAGAAAACCCCAAGATAATATAGTAATTGCTCAAGAAATGTTTCATTCTTTCATGAAGAAAAAAAGGAAACCTTGGATACTTCATGGTTAAAATTGACTTAAAAAAGGCTTACAACTAAATTAAATGAAGTTTTATCTGCGAAGTCCTTTCCTTCTTTAATTTCCTAGACAACTGGATTAGTCTCATAATGTCATGTGTGTTCTCAACTTCCATGACCTTACTCATTAATGGGGAACAAAGTGACAAAATCACCCTTTCCAAAGGAATTCATCAAGTTGACCCACTATCACCTTATTTATTCATTCTCTATATGGAGTACTTGCTTTTAAAAATTCTTAAAGCCGGTAAGGGTAAACATCAAGAGCCAGTCCAATTGAGTAGAAGAGGACCAAAGCTAACCCATTTATTCTATGATGATGATTTATTCCCGATGGGGAAGGTTACAGAGACCACATTCAAAACTATGATACATGTGCTAGAAGATTTTTGCAACAGATCTGGTCAAAGGATCAATTCTGCAAAATCCACGATCTTTTTCCCAAGCAACATGGGAATGGAAAGAAAGAATCACTTTGGCAATATTCTAGGCATTCCTTTCTCGGATGACATTTGCCTTTATCTTGGTTTTTCGATAAATTAAGTAGACAAAAGGTTAATTTCATATATGTTATCAACAAAATCAAGCAAAAACTTGCCAAGTGGAAAGCAAAAACTTTGTCTTTTACATGTAAGGCCACGCTTATTAAATCTATTGTTGTTCCTAACTACTATATGCAGGGTACGTATCTTTCAAGGGGTACATGTGAAGAAATAAATAGATTAACTAGGAATTTCTTTTGGGGATCATATGAAGAAACGAGAACGATACACATGGTAAACTACGAAACTGTAACTTGATCAAAAGGTGAATAAGGCCTCAAAATAAAAGATATGCAATAGTTAAGCACTATAAACATGGGAAAGATTGGGTGGCGATTCCTCATGAAACCGGACAATTTATAGGCAAGAGTTCTTAAAGCCAAATACTTAAGAAATAAGCAATTCATTAAAAAAGCATGTTCCTCCCTTTGGACAAGTGTACGCAAGACTGTTGGGGTTTTAAAGACGCATTAAATGGGATATAAAAACTGGAGCTCAAACCTTCTTGTGGACAGATGATTGGACGAGGCTAGGGCCGCTCAATTCCATCATTTATGGCCCATGGAAGGAAAATGAAAACAAAATAATGGTCAAGGATGCATTGCTTGACAATGGTGGTTGGAATTTTAACTACCTTGGTGCCCCAATTCCATCTGAGTTACAAAAAAAAAAAAATTCAAGCTATTCCTCAACAAATTGAAAATCCTGTTATGGATTCTATCTCTTGGAAGTCTTCCCCTTTAGGATTGTTCTCTATTAGTTTTGCTTATAATTTGGCAATAAATTCTCCCATTGAAACTAACCAGAGATGGAAAAAGTATTTGAAAACCTACCACCCCACATAAGATTCGACACTTTCTTTAGTAATGTGGACAAAATAAGGTGGCCACAAAAGATGTGCTTGCATCTATGGGTATGCCAATTGTAGCAACATGCCCTTCATGTAACACTAATAGAGAGACAGCACTCCACTATCTCACGGATTGTAGCTGGGCTATTGAACTTTGGAGTAATCTGGGTATTCCTATGAGAGTCGAGAACTTCTTCGATTTAAACCTGGTGGATTGGCTAACAAACAACTTGATCTCCAAGGAAAAATAGACTCTTGAAGGAATTCCTTGGAAAGTCTTATTTCCTTTCACTATTTGAATGATCTGGACAGAGAGAAACAATTGTTGAAGGGTCTTCAAGCTCTCTTAATGCAATAACCAAAATAATCAAGAACATGAAAGAGTAATAGGCAATTATGCACCCAAACTATCTACCAAATCAGATTACTCAAGTGAATATAGCTTGGAATCCTCCTCCAGTTGACTTTGTGAAACTCAAAATTGATGGATCGACGTTGGGTAACCCTAGTTTGGAAGGATTAAGAGGATTCTTCTGCGACCATAATGGAACTTGGATTCACAGATTCTCTAGAAACCTTGGACACACTACTAACATGTGTGCTAAATTATGGGGTCTCAGGGATGGTCTTCGTTCAGTTGTGGATCGGGGCTTCAACAACCTAATTGTTGAAACGAACTCACAAAACAACATAATGTATGTTCTTGAGGGTGTCCGAAATACTCATACTTATAGCTCTCTTGTCTTTGATTGCAAGCTGTTAATCTGAAAGCTTAAAATAGTTAAACTCACTCGTATCTTCGGAGAACCTAACATGTACGCTAATGGTCTTACTAAGATGGGAGGAAATCTTGATTTGTCATTTGTTTTCCTTAATACTCCTCCTGAAAGTATTAGCCTTTTTTTAATGTTTGATTGTATGGGATGTAGTCTCCCAAGAAGTTTGTCTTGTAACTCGATTGGGGTTATTTCAGTTTAATCTAATATCAGTTCCTATTTTCACCAAAAAAAAAAAAACTGGTAATATTTTTGGGCTGCTTGGTAGTGGAGTTGCGGTTTCTTTCGCGAGTTATCTTGGATTAGAGTTCTATTCTACCTCTGAACTTCACATCCTACCATTGCGGGAACGGAAACACCAAAGAAATCAATGATTTACAAATAAACTAACCTCTATTCTCAGTGCTTGCTGCTTAATCATAACAATTTTATTTTGTTCCCCGCTGGTTGATATTCTACTTTTCAACCCTTAAAAAACTATACTCCCAGATGTTAAAAAAAAGCGTTTTATACAAAAAAGAAAATTATTATTATTATTTGCAAGTTCATAAAAAAATTCTTCATTAATTTTTTATCAAAGTAGAATTTATAAATAAAAATAAAATATCATATATATTCTGTTTCATATTTGTTATCGTATTGTTTCAAAACAAATATTTGTTATCGTAAAAAATGATTTTTTCTCCATTTTTTATTTAAATGTACCTCCCCTTGCTCTGATAAATCCGCCAAGAGAGGCTAAAGTGGAATAGGATTCCATTTGTCCTTGCGTTTGAAACTGCCTTTCTGCTGATGGCCATTTAAAAACAAAGTTAACCCAGGCTTAGAGACAAGATTGTAAGAAATCCACATACAATTTATTTACCTGCGGGCTGACCATTGCATCATACAATATCTGGAAAGACCAAAATCATTACACTAAGACCGAAAAAAGAACCATTTAAAAACTCTATCTGCATATACTTAAATCTACATAGAATCCAAGACCATATGTACGGTTAAACCAGTAAATAAGTAACCAAGTTCATCAAAACTGTGTTCACCAAAGCTAAAACATCCAACATTTAGCTTCCATAATGACTTAACAATCCCATCCGACCTTTCAAATCTAACCAACTCCAAATGATATCAGCTTCTGGAATTCTGAAACTGCTCACAGTCTGTTGACCCATTTTTCACAAACTCTTTAACCACCGCATTAATCATCTTTGGTATTGTTACTTTAAATTCCTCTGAGCTACCCTTTTCGATTTTATTAGCATCTGGAACACCGTCTCGAACTACAACAGACCCTACTGTAGCACCTTCTTTATATGCTTGACATGCCACAAGAATGTCACGAGCATGGTTGCGAAAATGACCAGCAACAAAGTCCTCAAAATGCTGTAGCAGGAACAGGGTTAGTTAGACCAGGATATAAAAATGTAAAATTTACAGAACATTATGCTGCTATCAATTCCCATATCTGCTAGACACATGAAACTGTCCTTATAACTGCGCATAGAAAGAAAACCTTGACTAGATGAGCACAAAAAGGATATGATTCATATAAAAACTATAATATCTGACAAACATGTCAGACAGAAGTCTCAGTCCATAGCCAAGAGGCCAATTACTTTGTCACTTGTGCTCATTGGCATACAACAATACAGAGGTAAAAGAGGGGGTAGTCAAACTTTGTCAATACATGAATAAAACAAAGTGGTCTGTTATTAGCATACAAACTCCATGAAAAGGAAGACGAGAATCCCAGGATAAACACAGTAATATAATCTTGTGACAATCATATTTTTGGGCAACTTACCTAGAAAATCAGACTTCATAAAAAGAAGAGACAAAAGAATAATTGATAAACTAGATAAGCAAAGATACCTTTGGTGGTCTTCTTAATGTGTAAATCATTGTCTTTAAGGATAGAATAAATACTTCCTCATTGTACATCCTGGATCTCCTGTCACCCTCAGCTCCAACATACGAAGTTTCATACCCAGGCTCATTAAAGAAGGGTCTAGCATTCAGAATCAGAGCTTGTATGGAAACCAACACTTGTAGCATGGTTGATTTCCCTGGAACCCACATTTCAGTCTGTTGACCATGCCAGGTGCCCAAAAGGCTTAGGCATACTTTTCCACAGTCATACAAATTTGGGTTTAACCGAAGGCCACCAGAATAGTAATAAACCATCTGACAAGAAATTCCATTTAGCCATTAAACATGGTTGAAATAAGTTTATAAATACTCGAATATGCCCATTTGTGGGAAACAGAGACGCACACACTGAACATACCGGTGGCTCGTTGGGATATTTGGAGGGGAAGAAACAATCAAAGACAAAAAGGCCATCATGATATGGAGTTCCAGAGGGTCCTACAATGACAGCCCTTAAAAGATCCATTCTTGCTTCATAAACTCTAACATATATCAAATCTGTAAAAGAAAAGAGTGAGGGAACATGAGTCACTTAAACAAAATAACTCCAGGAGAAAAGAAGCAAAGAATAATAAGTTTCAAATTTTTGAAATCGTAGAATGCTTTTAGAAGGGAAAGGAAAAACAGAAAGCTCCAGAGGCCAGAAATCATTGCTGCAGTCCTACACGGTTTGATATGCATAATGTTAAAAATGTTATTCAGCTGAGGAACATGCACATAATTTCAGTATGACAGTAGTTAACACTTGATAAAAGTAATTTCATGACCCAAAAAAAACCCCTCATATGCTTAAACTCCTCATCAGTTAGTGTTACAATGGCTCCATATCCCAGAAAACGTGCTCATAAATCAGAACTAACCTGGTAAGTCCTTCTCCAGAATTTTCCACTCATCTTGAATTCGCTTCACCCACTCTTTTGGTTGCTATAAAATAGAAAGTGCCAAAATCATATTATATGAATACTGACAAATTTAGCAAAACAAAGAAACAAGATGCATCCTCACCTCTCTTGATGAGATCAAATTGCTGTAATGATGGTCTGAGAAATCATCCACCACATCAAAATGTTTGAAACTTTTAAATTTTTGCATAACTCCATATTCTTCATTTTCTTCTTTCTGATCAGATGCTGACTCTCTTGAGATCATTGAAGTACTGGTAGAAGCTGACTTCACTTTGCTATCAGCCAAATTTGATGTTGTAGCCTTCTTGCTTTCAGCCGGACAAGGGGCAGCTGAGGCACCCAGCGCTGGAGGCACATTTCCAATAGGAGCAGGATCTTTCAACCAAGGAATCGAAGCCTCTACCCCAGGAGGAAGATCTACATTATCAAAATGGGATTGCATAATAGAATAATCATCGTCATATAAGAAATCATCATTGTCACCATAATCAGAAACGTCATCAGCATAGTCATCATTGTCTTCATCACAATCCCCGTCATTATCATGATATGACAAATCAGAGTTAGAACTATTGAGATTATTTGAATTGATTGATCCTGAGGTAGAACTTTTGAGAGGATTGTTACTATCCTCAGATCCTGCTACACTAACAGAAATACCCTGATCACTGGCAGAAGCATCCTGAAAAAAGGAGAAGGAAATTCAACTGAAGGCCAGCTGATGATGGATAAATAAAAAGCTGAAGGTAGCATGCAATTGCTTTTTAAAATTGTAGGCACGTACCTTCACATGGTCTCCCCACTTCTTGTCGTAGCATATTTTAGTCTTTCCCTTGCTATCCATGCCAGTTTTCTCAGAACCAATCAAAACCGTAGTCGGATCTTCAACTTGTTCAGTATCCATTGCATCACAAAGAAGAATCTAAACAACAAAATTGTTTCCTCAGCATATAGGTCAAGGAAAATACTTAGAGTAAAAACTTAAAGATTTGCATATCCGAAGGTTCTTAAGACAACAATTAAAAATTGGGAAAAATAACAGTGACATGAGGTTATGCTATTCGTGTATGCATTGAAGTTTTGAGATGTTCTAATTGTTTGTGTATGTAGCTGTGAAACAAATATTAAGGGTAACTGCCAGATAGATTACCACTTTAGAATAATGTTAAGATTCAAGTAATAGATGGATATTCCTTCCAATGCACAATGAACCAAATATTCACTCGAAATATTTCACTGCTCCAGAGGACAAAGGTAAAACAGAAACAAGCTATGCTTTACAAACCTATTTGGCACATACTAGACTTACCACACAGCAAGTAGCAAACTCAAAGAAACTAAATTAGTAGGATAAAAGAAACTGATTATGCTTCAAAAAGATTAACTTAAAACTCCTATGGGCTGATTTTTCTTATTCATTAAAGTCGAAGTCCTAATTCTAGCGTGTCCAGCCTCCAACCTGCGCCAAATACCCCACAGCCTGGTTGTAACCGGCCCACTATAGCATTAAGACCTGGCTCCAAACCAAGGGTCCCAACTCCCTAGTCCCCTTCCATTTATTTGCTTCCCGTAAAATAAAATAAAATAAAAATAATTTTCTTTTATAGTTTAAGACTAATCCTATTCAAGCCGGAAGTAATAAACGATAAAACCCTTCCAACAATGGCAACTCCGAACCATGTCCATATACCTGAGGAAGAAATCCACTTTCAATTCTTCCAACCACTTGTTGGTCAAATGCATAAATAATACACGCATGTAAATGACATAGACGCAACAAGACTTTGCAAGAAAGAGAACGCTCAAAACAAAAAATGAAAAAAATTAAAAACAATTTGGCAAACACATAGAAAATGGAAAAGAGAGCAAAAGAAAAGTCGAAACCCTTTTTTTCTGCGGTGATACTTATTTGCCTTTTTTTTTAACCAATAACCCTTCTCTCAGAACCAAACAGTAAGAACTGAACTTTTCCGATGGAGAGAATTTTCCAAGCAACCAAACAGACTTAAAAAGTTCGATATAATAATAGTAGCAAAAGAATTGCAGGTGAAGCTAATTTAGTAAAAGAGAAAGAAAAAAAAAAGAATTCCAAATCAAAAACAATCAAATCAAAAGATGATTCATATTGTCACAACCCGAAGATTGTGACTGGCACTTAATACTCACACTTTTTCTTTCTTTATAAATTTACGAACTAAATTTTATTTTTTTGTTTTACGGTTTGTATTTGGTGTCAATGTAGTCGTTAACAATTTTGACTCATTTATTAATTCATAAGTGACTTAATTTACTTTTTCATATATAAATAATATTTAATTTCTTCTCAAATGTTTCTTTCATACATTCCCGACCATTTTTTTTAACCGATACTTTGACAATAAGTAAATCATTTCACCAAAATCAAATATTCACTCATGATCAAACATAATAAACCACACCGAGAATACATACCAGTCCACAGCCAATCTCAACATACCCAAGGATCATTTCATTTCTTTTCCAACAATTTCACAAAATCAAATCAATTTAAACAACACAACACAATACTAACACCACCTTATAGAAGCTACTTACAGATTCCAAACTTGGAAGGCAAATTCTTCCCCTATCAGTTTCCAGCTCAACAGTGATTGGCCTACTGGTTTCCAGTCTCCTGATCCGCAACCGAACTCCTCAGCCCCTACACCTCTAAACTTCGATTTCTAAACACTGCTTTGTGTGCTCTACAATTTAGACACTCATACAAATTTAAAATCTCTTAAGTTAAATTTAAATAACAATTTCGTTAAATAAAAATTTAATCCCCTATTTTACTTTTTTTTAAATATATTTTATATATCTACTCATGTATATTTATTTTTTTTTATTTTTTTTCTTGCTGAACCGGTTTAGCCCCGGTTCAGCCCAACGTAAATTGCATCTTACCTTCACCGGCGGCAACAGTAGTCGACGGTGGCCACAGCAAGGCAGAGGCAGCGTTGCTCTTATTCTCTTTCTCTCTTCCGGCAGCTCTAAAAGCTCTCCACGGCTGCGTCGCTCTCCCTCTCTTCTGGATCTGCCTTCGCCGGCGTCAACTGAGGTGGTGGTGACTCACCACGCGCGGGATCGGACGTTGACGGCACGGCTTCTCCTCTCTCTTCCTCCTTTCCCTTTCTTTTCCTTTCTTCCGCAATCCCCTTTCCTTTCTTCACTCCTCTCCACCGCCGGCGGCAGCCTTTCTTTCTCCCCTCCCGATCGGTTTCTTCCTTTCTGGTTCTCGCTTCTTTTTTTTATTTTTTGTGTTTTCTAAAGCAGCGGCTAGCTTCCAGCTTGCTGCTGTTTTGTTTTGTTTTTTCTAATAATATTTTTTTTATTATTATTATTTTATTATTTTGCTCAGCAGTCAATCTGGGCAAGCTTTCTGAAGAAGCTTATCTCCTTTCTTTTTTTTAGTGTAGATCACAGATATATTCATCCATTTTAACGATCTGAAATTAATTCTGTTTGAGGTTTAGTCACAGTTAAAACTCTTCACCCCTCCTCAAAAATGTATTTAGTGAGAGTTGAACCCGAGAGCTTTTCCTACAAACTCAACCATATATTTATATATTTTTATTTCTCTTATTTATTTATTCTCACACACACTCACACACACACACATATATCTATACAAACACATTAAGGATGCGTTTGGCATCACTTTTATTTTATGTTTTATGTTTTTATTTTTAAAATTTTGTAACATAAAACATAAATTACGTTTAGTTAACAAATTTTATTTTATGATTTTACAAATTGGCAGTAATGTTTTCAAAATTAGAGGAAACAAAATATTTGTGTTTCCAACTATTTTCAAAACATTTGGAAACATGTTTTCACAAAAACACGGAGTGAATAGTATTTTTTTAATGAGATCCCACCTTCGAACCCTACAAACAACGTGTTAATCTATTTTTTTAATACAATTGTCCCACAATGCCACAATGTATTTCTCTTACTGTTCTTCTTCCAACCCATTCTGCTTTTTCTTCCACTTCTCTCTTGCTTCGTCACTTGTTCTTCGACTCTTGATTTCTTCAATTTTCCTTCAATCCATGTCATCTTTTTCATCAGATTTTTCATCTTCACAAGCAACCAGCTAAAAAAAGGTTGGAAAAATAATTATCTTGTCAATTTTAAGTATTGAGTTATTTTATTATTTCCAGAAAATTTCTAAGATTAGATCAAAATACAAGGAATTTTAAGAAATTTTCTTGATTTAGCCATGTAAGTTATTGTTTTTGGGTTGCTTTTTGGTTTATGTTTCCTTAGAAAATTTGGATCTACTATAATGTCTTTCCAAATCAATATTTGGTTTTGGGTTGTTTGGCATTGTGTATGAGTTTTATTAATGACTGTAGCAAGATGGAATGAATGATTGTTTGTTAAAAATGAAATTAAGAAATCTGTGTTGATTGGGTGTCGTGTCCACCATCCTGGTGATCAAAATTATGGTGTAGAGATTCTTGAAGATGACGTGTTTGATTTTTTGCCAATGAAGATTTATGGAGGGATTTTCAATCTCAGAGTTGATTTTGATACATAAAATCATAAAACTTTTTTGTATTAAGTTAACTTGTTTAGATACATAAAGTATGTAATAAGTCTCATGTAATTTTCAAAATCAACTTTTAAAAGAAATTTTATATAATAATAAATAAAACAACTTTAGTAATATATCAACATTAAGAATAACATAGCACATTATTAACAATATATTAAATTATATAGTTTTAACAAAATACTAATGTTCAACATTAATAAATTATAAAACAAAAAAAATTATGTTTCCACTTATTAGATGCCAAACATGCTTTATGTTTTCAGTTTTTAAAATTATACATCAGCATTAAATCACCAAACATGTTTTCTGTATTCAAAATTACAAAACAAAACAAAATAAAACATAAAACAAAATTTTCAAAAGCAAAAAACATAAAACACAAAATTAACAACAATACTAAATGACCCCTAAATATACTTCCTATACTTACTTGATATGTGTGTGTGTGTGTGTGTGTATATATATATATATATATATATATATATATATATATTAAATATACTTATTTAATTAATGTATAATATGTTTTACACATCAATTTGATTTAATTTCCTTATATATATATATATATTCATATATATTTGCTATGTACTAAAAATTAATCTATTAAATTCCTCATGATATTTCTATTTATTTATTAATATATAGCTCTCTTAATTCTTCTAAAATGTCCCTAATAATCCATTTACTCCAAATGACTTTATTGATTTATATTTACTGTGAGTCGAAATTTGCGATTATCACATCTTACTTTAAAAATTTTGATCCTCCAAATTGATCTAAGTTATGGTAACGTGAGAGTATACTTTTCCCATTACATTCTTTATATTCGTATAATCCAAGATTTGATAATTCTCAAATTCTACTTCACATATCATGTCTTCTTCTTGAGGTCACACTTACTTCACATTATCCTCAAAGCTCAATTTTTTCGATCTATCCATGACTCGAATATATTGTATTATTTTCCACTTTGCCACACCACCTCCTCTTACAATTTAGAGGTTTACATATTGATCTAAAGTTGGATATCATAACAAGATGATCTTGAGTGTCTTTTTCTTTTGTTGTAAAATCCTTGCTTCCCCATCAACTTACTATGCTCAAAGGGGTCTCCAATATTCGTTTAGAGATTCATTCCCTTTTAACATGTCTTCTTCGGTCTTTGCTTTATCCAAGAGAAGTAGAAGAGTAAAAGTTTTATTCGCTCAATCGATTATCTAAAATTTACTTTCGAAGGTGCTCTTATGCCGTAGATATCTTAAAGATTTTAGATTTGAATTTAACTTTCTAATACCTAAGATAATATGAACAATTATATAGAGCTTGAATGAATTACTATAAAGGCTTCAACATCAAATTCAAGAGTTTACCTTTAATGGTTGAGGCAGATGTATCAGCTGTAACCTGATCTACAACAGTCTCACCATCATGAACTATAGGCTTCTTGCCTTTCCCTACTACCTCCTCCTCTTGTTGCTCCGATATCCAAATAGCAGGGCCTAGTACCGTGATTCCTGCTACATCTATGGCATGTCTGCTAAGTCTTAAACTTATAAGCCTGTATGTGAGGTGCATCCATTTTATGACTTTTACCTTGAGCTTTTCTTTGATCAAACTTCTTCGTAGCAATCCTCTTATCCCTAGCCTTTTTCTTGGAGCTTTTCTTAAAGATGTACCACTCTTTGAAAGATTTTAGGAAGACATCCCAAGTTATCCTAGGATTTTGAGCAATCAAAGTGGTACAAGTAGATTTCCACCAGTGTTCGGCCTTGTCTTCCAACATAAATGTAGCCAAAAGTACATTATCTTCACTACCACACTCCATACTCTCTAAGAGTTTCTCCATCTTCATAATCCACCACTCAGCCATAACATAAATAGATGCCCCCTAGAGGAAAACTTTTCCATTAATAGCTACAATGAGTTAGAGATGATATGATACTAGTATAGGGATCCATGCCTAGCCTCTCAGTAAATGTTATAATTGTCTAAAGTATGGTCTATCGTTTATGAAACTCTAGATATGATATGTTTTTACAATATATGTGATATGATTGTGACTAAATATGATTTACACTTGGTTTTACACCACATCTGATATGATTTGAGACTACATATGCTTTGAAGTGTGTTTTAAAGTATATTTTAAATGATTCTGAAACTGTATGAGTTTCGTACATGATTATATACTACATGTGACGTGTTTTGAAATGGAAGTTTTATATAACAGAATTTTTATACGTTACATTTTGAACCGTCTTGATAGTACATCTTGCATTGATGTATGATATGCAATGATACAAGGATACTTAGTGTCATTAGAGCATGATCGAATAAATACTCAAATGATATTGACTTCTAAAAGATACTAGGAGATACACTTGCAAGATTCATTTATTGCAATAAAGGTCATATAATTCTAATTCTATTCTTATATTAGTAACTTACATAACTCTCACTCATTAAACGAGATTAATGTTTTTTTACAGATTGATTTGAGTTAAGGGACGTATTGGGACATTTCGGGTGAGTGACTAATGTCTTAACGCCCAAAGTCCTTGTTGTTGAATATTTTGGTATCATAAAATTTTCTTTCGTATATACCTTTATTTTCAGGCAATTTCTGTACAGTACTATAGGATGGGTTGTAAACTAGGATAATGAATGATGGATATAATGTTTTGATGCCATATGATATGTTTGTGATTAGTTGTAGATATTAGGATTGTTGAATTGGGAAAGGATACAGTGTTGCGCTGTATTAAATGTCACGACCCGAAGGCTAATGACGTCTGCTTAACACTTACTTGATTGCTTATGAAAATTTCGAACCAAATTTTTCTTTTTCAACTTATGGTTTGTATTCGGTGTTAGTGTAGTATCGAAATTCCGATCCTATCTTACTCATATTATTTCTCGAGCTATGACACATTTCTCAAAGAGGTTTTTCTTATGATTTTCGTCTTATTTTACTATTCCCAAAAGAAACAGGTCGAAAACCTCCCCTTTGTATTTTATCAATTTCCCCAGGTATAATTTCCTGCACCAAAACACATTTTTAAATCACATAACACAGCAGCTGGTGTTTCTCCACAGTTTCATGCAATCATGTGTTTCAAAGATCTCGAGAGTTTAACCATTACTAAGTTCGTATCTACCCCATTATATATAATTCAAAACATACATTAGGACCCGGATCAGACTCGATAACCACCTAGACTCACATAGTCATCTAGTGCGATCCAAAGTTACATCCCATATACTTTCCTAGTACTGTGAAATTTAACGTACACATGATTATCAAAATGATATACTAACAGTATACCTCAAAATACAAAAAGCTAGCTCCGGAGAACGCAAATGAGTACCACTACTAGGTACGGTTTCCCGGGAGCCTACATGAAGCCTGAGCCAGCTATTAACTCGTATGATCTGTAGATGTTAAATAAAGGGGTGAGCAATCCACGGCTCAGTAAGTAGTTTAAATAAAAACATAATAGGTTCATATCGTAAAACACGATCATACATGCTGGAGTTATTGTAAATTAGCATGTATGGATTATACTAAGGTTTATTATCATTCCATAAGTGCACAGATGTCATAAACTTGTTCATGCTTTCATTCCATTCTTGATTTAACAAGGCATCATTCTTTTTATCAGTATGATTAAGTGTGGAAGAAACAAACATTCAAGTAGCACACGTTCAAGTGGCATATATAAACATGATCCAATAATCGAAAGAAACGAACATTCAAGTAGCACACGTTCAAGTGGCATATATAAACATGATCCAATAATCGATAGAAACGAACATTCAAGTAGCACACGTTCAAGTGGCATATATAAACATGATCCAATAATCGAAAGAAACGAACATTCGAGTAGCACACGTTCAAGTGGCATATATAAACATGATCCAATAATCGAAAGAAACGAACATTCCAGTAGCACACGTTCAAGTGGCATATATAAACATGATCCAATAATCGAAAGAAATGAACATTCAAGTAGCACACGTTCAAGTGGCATATATAAACATAATCCAATAATCACACACATCATATGTCATATGCATAAGGTTTATTTCATCCTTCGACATTCGTCGCATTCACGAATCACACTCACTTACTTATCGTCACAATATCCTACGATTTCTCATATTTCGTCAGAACTCGTGTAGCACTTAGTTCCCGAAGGACTCTAGAGGTGGCTCACACGGTACATAAATCGAGTCTTTGCTCGGTTTGGCTTTTAGTTCTTAGACTGACTACTAACACATCGGAACTCGTGTAGCGCTTAGTTCCCGAAAGACTCTAGAGGTGGCTCACACGGTACAGAAATCGAGTCTTTGCTCGGTTTGGCCTTTAGTTCTTAGACTTTCGACAAATATGACTAGGTGCTAATTGAGGTCTATGAACTCAACATCGGGAGCGATATGTATATTTGGCGCTCAAATCACATATACATACTCAAAGCATAACAATATATTAACATGTTCAGTAATCATAAGGGAGCCATAACACCTAACACATTACACAATTCACAACAAGATCACCTTTCGAATAAGCATATTTTACAGGCACACATTGTCCGGTTTAAAAATCTTACCATACTTACTCTAATTGTCTTACCCGTAATGTCCAACCAATATCCTATATAAATTTAATGAATTATTTAATAAGGATTCTTTCATCTCTTACAAGATGATACTAGTAAGATTTATTTAACCCACTTACCTCGATGCTTGGTAGGTTACCTTTCCTCGATCCTCAACTCAAACTAAACTCCTACACCGCTCCAAATTCACTACAATTAAATCAAATGATGTTTCAATAGCATGTCTTAATTACGTTTTGATCATATATCAATTGTATATCTTAGAATCTAACTATTCCAACTCATTTCTTTGGCGAGGAATTTAATTTTCTTTGTGTGTCTCGCCAAACATTACTTATTCGATTTAATAACTCTTTACTTATATTCTTTATAAAGTAATAACATGTTTATTAACTTGTATATGCTATTTTCCTTTCGTTAGATATATATATTTTTATATATATATATATATATATGATTATAACTATATCTTAAACACTTGTAGAATTATGCTTGCACTTATATCTCAACAAACCCCTTTTTCTTTTCTTTGCATTTCTTTTTCTTTGTCTCTTATTTAGTTTTCAAGTGAGTAACACACACACACACACACACACACACACACACACACACACACACACATTTGTACTTAGCACTAGCATAGTAAAATTTCTAAGGATTTACAATATGTCATTATATAAGCACTATACATACATACGCATTTATTTATTTCTTCGTTTTTTTTAAATAAGTAGTATACATACATATATACACAAGTAATATATATATATATATATATATATGAGCATTTGATACTAGTGAAATATAAATTCTTAGATTTTATTCTTTCATTTCTAAATATACAAATACATATATATATATATATACACATTTAAATACATAGCATTTACATGGTATAAATTTCCAATTTCAAATTTCAATTTCCTTACTTTCCTACATCTTTATATATATATATATATATATATATATATATATATATATATATATATACACACACATATATATATATATACATATCTATATATGTATTTTCATCTATATATATGTACCACATATATATTTTAAATTCTTTTTCCTTTTTCTTTTATTCCTTTTCTTTTATTCTTCTTCCTTTATTTTTCTGCTATATTGGTTACATGGTACTGCTTAAGAAATTTTAGAATTAATCAAATAATGTAATTCTCACCTTAGAAGTTTCTGTCTGCTGTCACATTCCAGGCCTTCATTCACGCCCAAAATATCCCGTTTGCAAATCTTGAAGATTTGAGGGAATGTAGCCCTTTTTAAGCGGCAGAAATGTCGACAAAAGAGCAGCTTCCAGCTGCCATGCATGCCACCAGATGGACACGTCGCAACTCTGTCCTGTTCAGACAACAGAAATCTTGGTGTCGATGAAGGTGTAAAATGCCAAGAGAAGTCTGAACTCCCTTTCCAATATCAGTTGCTGCTTTGATAGAGAAGAGGGAAGACTCCTACAACCCCTCCATCCTCTTTAAATTTTCTTTCTTGTCTTCACCGAAACATCCAGCCTTCAGTTCCCTCTCTCACGTTTCACTTCTTTCTCTTCCTTTCTCAGCTCTAGCTCTCTCTTTCTTTTCTCTTTCTCAGTTCTACTCGAGCCTTTCCTTTCCTTTACACTTTCTTTTCTTTCCTTTGGTCTTCAACCCCCCCTTCAATGGTATGATGGTCGAATGGCAGGGGAGGAAAACAACAGGAACGAACTGAAGGAGATGGGCTGAGAAAAGGTAGGGCAATAGTGGCAATCTTCTCTTTGACCGAAAGAAGAATGAAGTGGGGGCCGGCTGGAGATGAAAAAGAGCAAAACAAGGAGTGTTTTTCACTGCAGTAAAAGTGAAAGAGTAGGGTTGTCTGACGGGATTGGAAATTTGATGGAAAGTTTCCATCAACTCCAATGTATTTTATTGGTTATTTCCTTTTTATATTGTTAATATTATCATATGGTTTATTTATTTATTCATGTGTTTTCTTTATTTTTGTTAACATCTTGTGTATGTGTATATCATATTTTGTTTTATTTATTTTATTTTGTTTTCTTTTAGTTTATGTTGACATTCTTTCATATCATATATATATACACCATACATATAATATATATATATTCTCTTGTTTATTTTTATTTTTTATTTTTTATTTTTTTCTAACTATTTTAAATATTCAAGCACACTACATTTCTTTTAGTATACTTGTGTACTTTGTTTTATTAAAACAAACCTACCTATGTATTTGGTGGAATATATGCATCTCATTAGTTCATATTTAAATTCTTGAAGTTAGTTATGAGATTTTCCAAATGACATAAAAGTATAATTATTTGTTTCCTAATTCCACTAAATTGAGGTTTCATCCTCATTAGTTGGCATAAGATTATTACTTACAAAATATATCATAATACTAAACTTACTCCATGTCTCTTATTTATTCACTAATATGGTACAAAGTTTGTAGTTTTTACATCCTCCCCACCTTAGGAAATTTGGTCCCCCAAATTTTTTGTATCTAGCTGAAATAGGTGAGGGTATTTCACTTTTATTAAACTTTCCAACTCCCATGAGGCTTCCTCTAAAGAATGGTGCTGCCAAAGTACTTTGACTAAAGGGATTGTCTTAGACCTTAATATCTTATCTTTCCTGTCTAAGATCCGAATAGGTCTCTTGACATAACTTAAGTCCTCTCTAATCTCCAATGGCTCATACTCGATAACATGAGATGGGTCCAGATGATATTTCCGTAGCATCGACACATGAAAGACGTTATGCACACTCAATAGTTCTGGGGGTAATTCGAGTCGGTATGCCACGTCACCAACTCTCTCCAATATGTCAAACGGACCGATGTATCAAGGACTTAACTTCCCTTTCTTGCCAAATCTCATTATGCCTTTAGACGGAAAGATTTTCAAGAACACTTTATCACACACTTGAAACTCTAAAGGCCTCCTTCGACAATCGGCATAACTTTTCTGTCTACTTTGGGCTGTCCTCAGTCTATCACATATCAATCTCACATCTTCGGAAGCTTTCTCCACAATCTCCAGAGTGAATAATTTTCTTTCACCTACCTCTTCCCAACCAATAGGGGACCTACACCTACGCACATACAATGCCTCGTAAGGTGCCATCCCAATACTAGAGTGAAAGCTGTTATTATATGCAAACTCCGCTAGTGCCAGATGATCATCCCATGAGCCTCGAAAATCCATAACACATGCCCTCAACATGTTCTCAAGTGTCTGAATAGTCCTCTCTGATTGCCCATCGATTTGAGGATGGAAGGTTGTGCTAAAGCTCAGTTTAGTTCCCAAAGCATCCTGGAAATGTTCCCAGAAACGGAAAGTAAACCGTGAATCTCTGTCCGAAACTATGCTCACTGGGACTCCATGTAACCTCACAAATTCTTTGACATACATATTTGCTAAGGCACTAAGCGAATCGGTAGCCTTCATAGCTAGGAAATGAGCGAACTTTGTCAATCTGTCAACTATCACCCAAATTGCATCATGATTCCTACGAGTCCTCGGGAGCCCCATAATGAAGTCCATAGTCACATGCTCCTACTTCCATGTAGGTATGGGCAAAGGCTTTAGTAAGCCCGCTGGCCGCTAGTGTTCAATCTTAACCTTTTGGCACACTAGACACTTGGACACAAAGGTCACTATATCTTTCTTCATACCAGTCCACCAATACACCTTACGTAAATTCTGATACATCTTCGTATTGCCTGGATGCATAGTGTATTTGGAGCTGTGTGCCTCTTCCAAAATTTGCCTCTTCAACATCTCATCATTCGGAACACAAATTCTGCCTCTATATCTCAACAACCCATCATTTGAGATCCCAAACTCTGAGTCTTGGCCCGGTTGCATTCCACCGATAATCTCCACAAGTCTAGGATCCTCTTTCTGGGCTTGTCTAATTTGATCCATAATGCTAGGCTCTATTCTCAAGCTAGCCATCAAACACTCACCATCGGGCTCTAGGTTGATATTCAACCCTGAAAATTTCTCCATCAAATCCCATTCTCGGACCATCATGTAACTAACAAAACCCACACTCTTCCTACTTAATGCATCCGCTACTCGGTTTGCTTTACCCGGATGGTAGAGAATCTCGCAGTTATAGTCCTTCAATAGCTCCATCCATCTTCTCTGTCTCATATCCAGCTCTTTCTGCGAGAATAAGTACTTTAAACTCTTGTGGTCTGTGTAAATTTAGAACCGCTCACCATACAAATAATGGCGCCATATCTTTAGCGCAAACACTACCGCTGCCAACTCCAGATCATAAGTAGGGTAGTTCCTCTTGTGGTCTTTCAACTGTCTCGAACCATATGCCACTACTCTACCATTCTGCATCAATACACAGCCTAAACCCTGTAGAGAAGCATCACTATACACTGCAAATCCTCCGGATCCACTTGGAACCGTTAACACAGGAGCCGTAGTCAACCTTTGCTTAAGTTTTAGAAAGCTATGCTCACACGCATCATTCCATCCAAACTTGACATCCTTGCGTGTGAGTCGGGTTAGTGGGGCAGCGAGCTTGGAAAATCCCTCTACAAATCTCCTATAGTAACCTGCAAGCCCTAAAAAGCTACGAATCTCGGTTACTGTTTTAGGCCTCTCCCAATTCATCACGGCCTCTATCTTAAATGGATCAACTGCTACACCATCCTTTGATACCACATGCCCCAGAAAACTGATTTGTTCCAACCAAAACTCACACTTGCTGAACTTTGCGTATAGCCCTTCCTTTCTAAGAGCCTGGAGTACTATGTGGAGGTGGTGCTCATGTTCTTCCCGGGATCGGGAATACACCAGTATGTCATCTATGACCACAATGACGAACTTATCCAAGTGAGGCTTGAATACTTCATTCATCAATGCCATGAATGCTGCAGGGGCATTCGTTAGGCCGAATGGCATGACCAAGAACTCGTAGTGGCCATATCGAGTCCTGAAGGCTGTCTTTGGCACATCTTCCCCTTTAATCCTCAATTGGTGGTACCCCGACCTCAAATCAATCTTCGAAAATATTTGGGCACCTTTTAATTGATCCAACAGATCATCAATCCTAGGCAGGGGATACTTATTCTTCACCGTTGCTTGATTCAACTGACGATAATCGATACATAGCCTCAAACTGCCATCCTTCTTTTTTACAAACAACACCGGAGCTCCCCATGGTGACACACTTGGCCTTATGAACCCTTTGTCCAACAACTCTTGTAATTGCTTTTTCAACTCCTCTAACTCAACTAATGCCATTCGATACGGGGGCTTGGATATAGGTTGAGTGCCTGAGAGTAGCTCTATGGCAAACTCCATCTCTCTTTCCGGAGGTAGCCCTAGTAGCTCATCCGGAAATACATCGGAGAAGTCCTTGACAACTAGGATGTCAGACAATTCCAATTGGCTCTTTTCGGCATCCTCGACAAACGCGAGATAGCCTTCATAAACAAATTAATCTCATATTAGTGAGACACCAATAAAATCATAAACATTCTATTCATTATCTCCAAGACGTAATACAAGCTTTTCAGGTAAAGAGAAAGTAACAACCTTGCTATAGCAGTCTACACTAGCATGATGGTTGGTTAGCCAATCCATGCCTAGTATTACATCGAAGTCATACATGTCTAATAACACCAAATCTACCACTAAGTACTTATCTCCCACCTTTACTTTACACTTACGATACACATGTTCGGTCATTTGAAACTCTTTAAGAGGAGTAATCACATGTAATAGATGTCCTAGGGGCTCACACTCTATATGCAATTTACTAGCAAACACAGGTGAAATAAAGGAATGTGTTGAGCCTGGATCAATAAGTACAAATGCTTCTAATTCACAAATAGTAAGCTTACCCTTAATAACCGAACCAGAAGCATTGGCCGTCTCTTGGTCGAGAGCGAACACCCTTCCATGCTCCATGGGTTTCTTGCCCTTATCTTGAACTTTCTTCTGTTGTGCCACCGGTGGTCTATCATCTCGTTTTTCAGTGGCCTTAAGCTGAGGGCAATCTTTAATCACGTGGCCTATCTCACCACACTTAAAGCAAGCTCCTGAAGCTCTATGACAAGGTCGATTCCTATGGAATTTGCCGCAAACAGTACACGGCTGAGAAGCATCAATAGGTGCTGCAATTATGGCTTGAGTAGTGGGTGCAGCTGTAGCAATAGGCCTAATAGCCTGTGGTCGAGGCGCAACAAACTTCTGCCTCTTACTAGGGCCCTGATATCTTCTTTGCTTGGGCCTCCTTCTATCAAATCTTTTATTAGGAGGCTGTTTCGGCTTGGGCTGTCTCTTAGCATCATATTCGGCCTGTGAAGCCTCAATTTCTTGTTCAACTGTCAATGCCTTCCTCACAACAGCCGCATACTCCGTAAGCTCAAAGGGGCTAACTCTACTGTTAATATTGGACCTCAAACCCGAAGTGAATTTCTCTGCCTTCTTCTCATCATTGTTGGCATAATCCGCATCATATTTGACTAAGGCAGTGAATCGGGTCTCATACTCATCTACTTTCATAGACCCTTGCTTTAGTTCAAGAAACTCTATCTTCTTCTTTCATCTTGCCACTGTCGACACATAATAACCCATAAAGGTCTCAACGAACGTCTCCAATGTAATAATGGGATTTTGGCCAACACCAAAGGCTTATTAGTCTTCCACCACTTCTAAGCCTCACCTCTCATCATATACGCGACTAAGGATACCTTCTCGGTGGAATTGCAGCCCATGTATTTAAAGAGGAACTCCATCTCCTCTATCCACTCTTCCGCCTTAATGGGATCTTTTTCCCCCTTGAACTGTGGAGGATTCATCTTTTGAAATTGCTTCAAGAGAGACATATTCCACTCTACTGAACTCCCAACCTAAGTAGTAGCTGGCAGAGGTGCAGCTACTTGAGGTGTAACCGGAGGAGGAGCAATCTGTGGCTCTACTGCAGTCGGTAGAGGTGGCACCTGTGGTGGTGGCGCAGGTGGAGGCACTACGGGTGTAGATGGAGGCACTGAAGGTACTGAAGGTGCATGTGGAGGTGGCAGAGCCTGAGGTGTACTAGTTTGATTTGCCACAAGTTGTTGTAGCAAGGCTGTCATAACCTCATAATTCTGCTCCATTCTAGCCATTCTTGCCTCCATACTATCCGGAGGTGGAGGAGTCGGATGTGGAGGTGATGGAGGTGTAGAGGGTGAAGGAGTAGAGGGTGGTATTACTGACCCCCGAGATGGCCTCCCGAGTCCACCTCTACGTCTCGTTCTCCTCATTCTACTCAAATTTCAAGTGCCTATACCAAGAGCAGATCAATCTCAGTATAAGTCAAATTTGGAAACTTTCACATAAATTTCACAGTACATGGGATGTAACGCTACAGACGGTCTAAACTACACTAACACGTACTAGACAAATCAGCTTTGATACCATTTAATCTGTCACGACCTAAAGGCCAATGACGTCCGCTTAACACTTACTTGATTGCTTAAGAAAATTTTGAACCAAATTTTTCTTTTTCTACTTATGGTTTGTATTCGGTGTTAGTGTAGTATCGAAATTCCGATCCTATCTTACTCATATTATTTCTCGAGCTATGACACGTTTCTCAAAGAGGTTTTTCTTATGATTTTTGTATTATTTTACTATTCCCAAAAGAAATAGGTCGAAAACCTCCCCTTTGTATTTTATCAATTTCCCCAGGTATAATTTCCTGCACTAAAACACATTTTTAAATCACATAACACAACAGCTGGTGTTTCTCCACAGTTTCATGCAATTATGTCTTTCAAAGATCTCAAGAGTTTAACCATTACTAAGTTCGTATCTACCCCATTATATATAATTCAAAACATACATTAGGACCCGGATCAGACTCGATAACCACCTAGACGCACATAGTCATCTAGTGCGATCCAAAGTTACATCCCATATACTTTCCTAGTACTGTGAAATTTAACGTACACATGACTATCAAAATGATATACTAACAGTATACCTCAAAATACAAAATGCTAGCTCCGGAGAACGCAAATGAGTACCATTACTAGGTACGGTTTCCCGGGAGCCTACACGAAGCCTGAGCCGGCTATTAACTCGTATGATCTGCAGATGTTAAATTAAGGGGTGAGCAATCCACGGCTCAGTAAGTAGTTTAAATAAAAACATACTAGGCTCATATCGTAAAACACGATCATACATGCTTGAGTTATTGTAAATTAGCATGTATGGATTATACTAAGGTTTATTATCATTCTGTAAGTGCACAGACATCATAAACTTGTTCATGCTTTCATTCCATTCTTGATTTAACAAGGCATCATTCCTTTTATCAGTATGATTAAGTGTGGAAGAAACGAACATTCAAGTAGCACATGTTCAAGTGGCATAAATAAACATGATCCAATAATTGAAAGAAACGAACATTCAAGTAGCACACATTCAAGTGGCCTATATAAACATGATCCAATAATCGAAAGAAACGAACATTCAAGTAGCACACATTCAAGTGGCATATATAAACATAATCCAATAATCGAAAGAAATGAACATTCAAGTAGCACAGGTTCAAGTGGCATATATAAACATAATCCAATAATCGAAAGAAATGAACATTCAAGTAGCACAGGTTCAAGTGGCATATATAAATATAATCCAATAATCGAAAGAAACGAACATTCAAGTAGTACAGGTTCAAGTGGCATATATAAACATGATCCAATAATCGAAAGAAACGAACATTCAAGTAGCACACGTTCAAGTGGCATATATAAACATGATCCAATAATCGAAAGAAACGAACATTCAAGTAGCACACGTTCAAGTGGCATATATAAACATAATCCAATAATCGAAAGAAACGAACATTCAAGTAGCACACGTTCAAGTGGCATATATAAACATAATCCAATAATCACACACATCATATGTCATATGCATAAGGTCTATTTCATCCTTCGACATTCGTCGCATTCACGAATCACACTCACTTACTTATCGTCACAATATCCTACGATTTCTCATATTTCGTCAGAACTTGTGTAGCACTTAGTTTCCAAAGGATTCTAGAGGTGGCTCACACGGTACAGAAATAGAGTCTTTGCTCGGTTTGGCCTTTAGTACTTAGACTGACTACTAACACATCGAAACTCGTGTAGCACTTAGTTCCCGAAGGACTCTAGAGGTGGCTCACACGGTACAGAAATCGAGTCTTTGCTTGGTTTGGCTTTTAGTTCTTAGACTGACTACTAACACATCGGAACTCGTGTAGCACTTAGTTCCCGAAGGACTCTAGAGGTGGCTCACACGGTACAGAAATCGAGTCTTTGCTCGGTTTGGCCTTTAGTTCTTAGACTTTCGACAAATATGGCTAGGTGCTAATTAAGGTCTATGAACTCAACATCGGGAGCGATATGTATATTTGGTGCTCAAATCACATATACATACTCAAAGCATAACAATATATTAACATGTTCAGTAATCATAAGGGAGCCATAACACCTAACACATTACACAATTCACAACAAGATCACCTTTCGAATAAGCATATTTTACAGGCACACATTGTCCGGTTTAAAAATCTTACCATACTTACTCTAATTGTCTTACCCGTAATGTCCAACCAATATCCTATATAAATTTAATGAATTATTTAATAAGGATTCTTTCATCTCTTACAAGATGATACTAGTAAGATTTATTTAACCCACTTACCTCGATGCTTGGTAGGTTACCTTTCCTCGATCCTCAACTCAAACTAAACTCCTACACCGCTCCAAATTCACTACAATTAAATCAAATGATGTTTCAATAGCATGTCTTAATTACGTTTTGATCATATATCAATTGTATATCTTAGAATCTAACTATTCCAACTCATTTCTTTGGCGAGGAATTTAATTTTCTTTGTGTGTCTCGCCAAACATTACTTATTCGATTTAATAACTCTTTACTTATATTCTTTATAAAGTAATAACATGTTTATTAACTTGTATATGCTATTTTCCTTTCGTTAGATATATATATTTTTATATATATATATATATATGATTATAACTATATCTTAAACACTTGTAGAATTATGCTTGCACTTATATCTCAACAAACCCCTTTTTCTTTTCTTTGCATTTCTTTTTCTTTGTCTCTTATTTAGTTTTCAAGTGAGTAACATATATATATATATATATATATATATACACACACACACACACGTATGTACTTAGCACTAGAATAGTAAAATTTCTAAGGATTTACTATATGTCATTATATAAGCATTATACATACATACATACACATATTTATTTATTTCTTCATTTTTTTTCTAACAAGTAGTATACATACATATATATACAAGTAATATATATGTATATATATATATATATATATATGAGCATTTGATGCTAGTGAAATCTAAATTCTTAGATTTTATTCTTTCATTTCTAAATATACAAATACATATATATATATATATATATGTATATACACATTTAAATACATAGCATTTACATGGTATAAATTTCGAATTTCAAATTTCAATTTCCTTACTTTCCTACATCTTTATATATATATATATATATATATATATATAGATATATAGATATACACACACACACACACATATCTATATATGTATTTTCATCTATATATATGTACCACATATATATTTTAAATTCTTTTTCCTTTTTCTTTTATTCCTTTTCTTTTATTCTTCTTCCTTTATTTTTCTGCTATATTGGTTACATGGTACTGCTTAAGAAATTTCAGAATTAATCAAGTAATGTAATTCTCACCTTAGAAGTTTCTGTTTGCTGTCACATTCCAGCCCTTCATTCACACCCAAAATATCCCGTTTGCAAACCTTGAAGATTTGAGGGAATGTAGCCCTTTTTAAGCTACAGAAATGTCGACAAAAGAATAGCTTCCAGCTGCCATGTACGCCACCACATGAACACCTCGCAGCTCTGTCCTATTCAGACAACAGAAATCTTGGTGTCGATGAAGGTGTAAAATGCCGAGAGAAGTCTGAACTCCCTTTCCAATGTCAGTTGCTGCTTTGATAGAGAAGAGGGAAGACTCCTACAGCCCCTCCATCCTCTTTAAATTTTCTTTCTTGTCTTCACCGAAACATCCAGCCTTCAGTTCCTTCTCTTACGTTTCACTTCTTTCTCTTCCTTTCTTGGCTCCAGCACTCTCTTTCTTTTCTCTTTCTCGGTTCTACCCGTGCCTTTCCTTTCCTTTACACTTTCTTTTCTTTCCTTTGGTCTTCAACCCTCCCTTCAATGGTATGATGGTCGAATGGCAGGGGAGGAAAACAACAGGAACGAACTGAAGGAGATGGGCTGAGAAAAGGTAGGGCAATAGTGGCAAATTTCTCTTTGACCGAAAGAAGAATGAAGTGGGGGTCGGCTGGAGATGAAAAAGAGCAAAACAAAGAGTGTTTTTCACTGCAGTAAAAGTGAAAGAGTAGGGTTGTCTGACGGGATTGGAAATTTGATGGAAAGTTTCCATCAACTCCAATGTATTTTATTGGTTATTTCCTTTTTATATTGTTAATATTATCATATGGTTTATTTATTTATTCATGTGTTTTCTTTATTTTTGTTAACATCTTGTGTATGTGTATATCATATTTTGTTTTATTTATTTAATTTTGTTTTCTTTTATTTTATGTTGACATTCTTTCATATCATATATATATACACCATACATATATATATATATATATATAAATATATATATCTATTCTCTTGTTTATTTTTATTTTTTATTTTTTTCTAACTATTTTAAATATTCAAGAACACTACATTTCCTTTAGTATACTTGTGTACTTTGTTTTATTAAAACAAACCTACCTATGTATTTGGTGGAATATATGCATCTCATTAATTCATATTTAAATTCTTGAAGTTAGTTATGAGATTTTCCAAATGACATAAAAGTATAATTATTTGTTTCCTAATTCCACTAAATTGAGGTTTCATCCCCATTACTTGGCATAAGATTATTACTTACAAAATATATCATAGTACTAAACTTACTTCATGTCTCTTATTTATTCACTAATAGGGTACAAAGTTTGTAGTCTTTACATTAAATGAATTTGAATTACGGGTGGTTAATTAGGGAAAATCACAAAATATAAGGGGGATATTTTCAATTTGTTTCTAAGCAGAGATACATTATGGGCTAAATACGATTATTTACAGCTTTAGAAAGTAAATTAAGTCACTTATGAATTAATGGATGAGTGAAAATTATTAACGACTGCACTGATACTGAATACAAACCATAAAACGAAAAGGAAAAATTTAGCTTGTAAATTTATAAAAAAAGAAAAAGTGTGAGTATTAAGTGCCAGTCATGGCCTTCGGGTCATGACACATATAAATAATAACATAACCAAATTCCATCTACTTAAGCAGTCTTAATCGAAGACAAAGTAAGGGCAATTAAAAAAATCATAATTTGATAAATAAAAAAAGAGAAAAACTTGGGATGGTTTGAGTTGCTTGGAGTTGGTGATCTAAGTGTCATTTGCCCAAAGATCCATAAAAAGGACTAATCCAACCCTTGAAAAGGGAACCAATTTTCTAGAGAGAGAAACCCAATAAAAAAGTAGAGCAGGAAATCGTACGTTTTCTACTTAGTTTTAGCCTTTTATTGTTGTTAAATGATAATTACAAGTTAGAGCGAGAGAGAAACCCAATATAATAATAATAATAATAATAATAATAATAATAATAATAATAATAATAATAATAATAATAATAATAATAAATCTAATAAAAAGTTAGAAAGAGAAACCATACGTTTTCTACTTAGTTTTAGCCTTTTATTGTTGTTATATAACAACAACAACAACAACAACAACAACAACAACAATAACAACAACAATAATAATAATAATAATAAATGTTATATTTACCCATAATTATATAAATGGCACTTCGAATTCAATTTATTAGTTCTTTAGGTTTATTCATGTTATATTTTATTTATGATGAAATTATATTTTTTATATTTTATTGGTAATTTATAGAAATAAAATTATATATTTAATAAATCTAATTAAGATATATTTGAATTATTAATACATAGATTTATAATTCTTTTATTTTGAATACAAAATATATAATCTATCAAGTTTTATATAATATACATACATATATATATATATATATATATATAAAATCTCGAAAAAATTATAAAGATAAAAATAAATTGCCACTTGATTTAGTAGTAGGAATAATATTGAACATCAAACTTTAAAATAGACTAATGGTTAGTAAAATTAAATTAAAAATACAAGATAAATATAAATCCAATACACAACTAATACCTTGAATTTCGCCTATCAAATCATTTAACATTAGCAAAAACTCATGATTTTATCAATCAAATCACCAATCAAATGGTAAAGTAATTTAATATTTTAATTTTTCAAGTCAAACACAAATAGAATAATAATATTTGTGTCTTATAGTCTTTGTGTGTGTGTGTGTGTGTTTTCTTTTAATATTAGGATTGTAAATTTTGATATCTTTGTTTAATATATTTTTTATGTTTCCCGGTGGATGTAGGTATTTCGCTAAACCATATAAATTATATGTCTATTTTTTTATTTATCTTGTTTATTATTTAAATTAATAAATAAAAACTTTAAACTAATAAAAAATCTAAAAAATTATTGATAGGCTGGGCTTTGCACGACACGACACGAAAAATAGTGCCATGCCTAGCCTAACACGACCCATTAAGGCTATGGGCCATGTGCCGTGTTGGGCTATGCCCTTAATTTTCATGGACTATGCAAGCATGGCCCCTTATAAAAACAGTGCTGTGCCAACACAATCCATTAACACATGAGCTAATATTTAAATGGGTTGAGTTAGCCCAACATGGCCTATTTGACACCTCTAGTTTGGATACAATGTTCCATAATCACCTTTCTATTAATAAGGATTAAATTTAAGATTCAATATTTATTTTTTCTGCGATGATTACAAAATTTGCTTTATCTTGTAACTTCCACATTCATGGTGGTTTTCAAGCTGTAGATCAGTATACTTTCATCTCTTTCTTTTCACCTTTTTTGAATTTACACAAAAATGGATTACATTGATAATGTTTTATGCAACCACAAAGATCACATTACGTTAATTGAAGAAGAATCAGAGGAAGTCATTGTGCCTCCAAATATGATTCATCAATTAGAATTTGTTGGAAAATACTATTTGATTAGATCTCTCCGTATTAACAGACCGTTTAACTATAAAGCAATGTTCTCTACTTTGAAACAAGTCTGGAGACCATTTAAAGGCGTTAAGTTTAAGATCCTAGATCACAATATCTTTCTCTTCCACTTCTTTGCAAAAGGTCATGAAATCCGAGTTATAGAAGGAAGTCATTAGTCTTTCAAACAAAGTGCATTACTATTGCAACAATGTGATGGATCAAAACAATCAAAGGATTATGTTTACAATACGATTATGATATGGGTTTATGCTTATAATCTGCCTCTTAGTATGATGACAAAAACTATTGTTAAACAAATTGGTAATTGCCTTGGGACTTTAGTTGAAATAAATATGGGAAATGATAATGGTAGTTGGGGAGGGTAGCTAAGAATTAAAGTGGACTTGGATATTCCAAAAGTTTTATGTAGAGGAATCCTAGTGGTTAATAGTATTAGACAAGGGAGAACCTTGGCAAAGCTAAAATACAAGCGGCTACCCAATTTTTGCTATAGATGTGGTAAATTGGGTCATATGCTTAGAGATTGTGAGGTTTCACTAACAAAGGATGTTGGATCATCTGAACCTTATGGTGACTAGATTCAAGCTTCTCCATTAAAGAGAACAATTTATCCTGTAAGGAAAATGGAAGGGAGTTCCATCTTAGTTCATAATAAATCTAATTCCTATGCAAGCAGCAACAAATGTCCATAGACTTCTTGCTTTGTTAAAGAGAATGCTATGTAATGTACTCCGATGAGAAAGGTAGTGAGCAGGATATTAACCTAGGATGCAACTATTCAGGAAATTCCACTTCCACTTAACTCATCAAATCTGTGTCACCAAGCTAGCATCATATGGAGGTGGATTTCCTTATTGTCACCACTATTAAATCCCAATTTCTATCTAATAAGGAGGCGGGTTTCAAACGCAAAGCTAATGTACTTCTACCTTCTGATTTTAAACAAACACTACGCTTGAAGAAGATAAAGGCAGTATCTGAATCTATTAGCATTGTATTTGTTCTATAAATGAGTATAATGTAATTATTCTAGATATTACTAATAGTAGATCACTGGCGGAGGTAGATGTGAATTTGCCCTATTCATATCCATTAGTATCCTTTGCCTCAACTATCGTGGTTTGAGAGAACCACGAGTAGTTGTAAGGCTAAGAAAACTCCTCACACAGAAAAACCACACCTCATTTTCCTACGTGAAACAAAGTTATGTAATACAGAAGCTAGAAGATTGAAAAATCATTATGATTATAACTCAACTATATGTGTAAGTAGTATGGGAAGAAGAGGTGATTTAATGCTTATGTGGAATGGTGCTTTTGATGTCTCTCTAAAAAGCTTTTGTCAATACCATATAGATGTTGAAATGAAGGATACTAACAAACATCTTAAGTTTAGATTCCATGGCTTCTACAGTGAATCAAAAACTCATTTCAAATACAAAGGATAGGATCTACTTCAAAGACTAAGTAGTATGAGCTCCCTTCCTTGGTTATGTCGTGGTGACTTCAATGAAATCTTGTTGCAACAGGAAAAGTTTGGGAAAATTGATCAAACCAAATGGAGTTATTCTAGAATGACATAGCATATAGTGATTTACAAGATCTTGGCTACAAAGGTCCATTATTCATATGGTGGAATGGCGGGAGTGGTTTAGATATTGTCAAGCTACATTTGGACAGAATGCTTGAAAATTTGGGATGGCATAATTTATGTCCAAACTACTAGGTAAGTAATTTTCCATCCACCTTATCTGATCATACTCCAATCAAGATAATCTTTAATGTTGGTGTCACATCGTTGACAAGCCAAAAGAGACGTAGCTACGAATTCGAGGCCATATAGCTTCAATTTGATGAATGTGGTAGAGTTACTAAAAAAGCTTGGAGGCAGGACAATTCTAGATTAAATTTGTTGAACAAAACCAAACAAACTAGAATAAAGTTGAATATGTGGAATATAACGTTACAACAATAAGTTACAATGATCTGATGTTACTAATGCCATTATTCAGGAAGAACAGAGACTAAAGAATGATTTGAATGAGATGTTAGCCAGGGAAGAATGCATGTGGGAGCAAAGATCTAGGGTTGATTAGTTGAAGTATGGTGATAGCAATTCCAAATATTTCTATGCTCGTGTAAATGTTCATAAAAAGACAAACTTAGTTCTTCGATGGAAAGATGTACATGGCACATGGCATGACAATTGATAAGTCTCTAAAATATCATTTTTTAGGGCAGTTTATTACATGAATATTGATTCAATTATTGGAATTTTATCCTCTATTTATTTAATTTTTCTTTATGTGCAAAAAATTCAAAAATAATGAAGAAATCAGGAATTTCGTGAAAAATGAACAAATCAAGTAAAAGTGGTTGGGATTGATGTTGTAAACCCTTGAACTATATATAAACCCTAAATCTTATCCCGAACCCTAAACTACATAAGACCCTTGTCCCACTAAAACCCCTAAAACATGCAAAACCCTCCTGAACCTAAATACACTTGGCGTAACCGTTTAACCTATGTTAAACTTAACTAGCCATACAAACTCACAAGGACCACACAATCAAGAAGGAGTCCTAAACAAGGAAGCGATTAAGAGCTAAGCCACCAACTTAGAAACACGAGCGCTACCTCAACAAAGATTCTTAAACCAAGAGAAGACCTAAACACTAAAGGGAGGTGACTGTTTTGGTGTAAATTTGGAAAGTCACTAATGGTTGCTATTGGTAATAAGAGAGACTAAAGAAGAGTGGAAACTTGCTACCAAAGAAGCCCTAGTCTATATAAAGAGAAGGATGCTATCGTTTAAGTAGAGCATTGATGAAAACAGCTTCTCCCCTGTTCTTGCTACATCTTTTTGGTTTTTAGCCTTCTTAGATTTAGTTTTAGGTTTCAATTTATTTTAAATGAAGATTGTTCAAAGTTTACATTAAAAACTAAATGAGTAAAATCTTCAGTCAGTCCATAAAGGTTTTATTTAATCATATGGTGAATATTTAGGGAAAATAATTTATAAAATATTCACCTTTCCACTTTTCACTTTATACATCATTTCATATACTGTAAAACATATAGGAGGAATTTTCAGTAACCTCACTTTCATTGAACTCGGTAACATGAATATTTAAATAATATTTTTTGGAATATTCATATTTTATGAAAAATATTAAAGTCATCATTTTCAAGGCTAGGGAACCATTCAAATATGCACTAAAATATATCATGACATTTTCAAAGAATTTTCTAAGAAATTTCAGCAACATAATGGCTGCTTATACCCTAGCCTTCCTGCGATTTAAACATAATATATTTCCAGCCAATAACCACATATTCCACATTTTCCAAGGCAATTCACTTTCAAAACATTCTCATCAAATTTTTTGCATTAAAATCATGCTTTCAAAATATCCTTACAGTTCACATACGCATCCCTTACCTGTCTGTCGTATTCGATCTCTTCGAGTATTCCACTCATAAACCGATACCCTTGGGCTGCAGATAATTTCACCAAAATATTAGCTCATTAAATACTTATTTTTGAGCTATTATTCATGTCTCAATGCAGCCACATTGCACACTGCAAATATTCTTACAGTATAAATTTTACTGGTAGTATAACATAACTTCTTCATTTTGCGTCGAATTTTAAATCCGAGTATACTGATAGACTCCTTGTAATATCTACAGTTTAAATCTACTCTAAAATCATCAAAATCAGCCATGGATCATACACCCCATATGTTGACAGAAATTGGTATCTTGAATTTCTCATGGAAATTCAACAATCCAATGCTACCATGTTGTTCTACCATGCTTAATCATCAATTTGGCATCTATTTTATGCATGAAACACCTTAATTCCATAAGAAACGAAGATTGGCCGAACACCCCATTAATGGCAAAATTTTGTTTAATCACTTTTAATCAAATCTAATGGTATAGACATGCTTAAATAGCTTAGATAGACATTTTTACACCATTAGAATTCAAGGAAACAAAATGTGTAATGGCACCCATACCTTGGCCGAAACTTTGAAGTCCCCTTTCTCCTTGTATTGTGGCTTATATAATAAGCTATGGGTATAGTTTGATAGAGGAGAGAGAGATGAACAATTTTCTAGTTAATAGTTTGGTGAGATTTTGTGTGGGTAAGTAGTTTAGGTAGCTTTTATTTTTCTTTCCTCCTTTCCTCTTTAATGGTGGCATGGGAGGCTTGACGGAGACAATGAATAGTGCCATTTAGTTGTTGAAGGAATTATAAAGAAAATTTTGGAAGTGGGCAAAATGACCAAAATGCCTCTAGTTATGAAATTTCGAAAGATTTTGCCCTTATGGTTCTGTTGTAGTAAAAACCATATAATCGGGCGCCAAAATTTTGGATTCTAGCACCAAATAATCGTATTTAATGTATCTTGATGATTGGAAGTGATTTTGTTGACACGCGGTGCACGGATAGTGAGAAATTATGATTTTACCTCTGTGAGCTGCCAACGAAATTTTCTGAATTAACAACCAATTTGATAATTCCATTGACCCTGTCTTAAACTAATTTTCATGTAGAATATCATGGTATTTTTACTTCGTCCCAATTCATTTTAGTTTGGGTATAATTTACGAAAATAGTCTCGGGACGTAACCGTCATTTTCCAATTTATTTGCCATATTTATAAGAATAGTGCAATTAAGGTATTTTGGCCTCAAAACTTCCATAATATCATTGTTACATCATCCGTACATTGTTTCCTCAATTATATACACATTTGGGCTCGAAATTCCAAGTGGAGCCCACATTACTATTCATAGAAAATTCACAAAAAATATACAAAATAATTTATTTATTAATTAATAATTAAACATCCACACATGTACAGTACAAAAATAATGAGTTCTCACACTTTTATTGCCCATTCAACAAGGATCAAAGGCATCTTGATTATTTTCATTAATTTGTTGTAAAGAAGAAGAAATCTAGCTACAAAGTTTTTTTTTTACAAAGTTTTGATAGAAATTTGAAATTAATTAAAATCTTTGGTTTTTTATGAGTTTTAGTTCAATTTAATCTCCAAGAACAATTCATAATTGATTAAAGGTATGAATCAAAGGTTTTAATTAAATGAATTATTGGTTTAGATAGAAAAATCTGAAGCAAACCCAAACGGGTTATATACGGGTTGCTCAATTCTTGTTGTTGGATCAAACTGATCACATTTCTTGGTGTTTTGATGAGTTTTTCAATATGGGTTTTATAAAATAATGAGTTAATTTGGTTTTGGTTGAATCAATTTGATGAAAAATAATAAAAAAAGCATCAAAATTTGGTCTGAAAGTGAAAGACTTGAACAGGTCAAGTTTTAGGAGGAAACAAGTTGGATCTGACTCGACTAATAAACCCATGCATATGGCTCGATGCATGTAGGCCCATATCAAACCTGTTTTAGACCTTGTTTTCTCTCACCTGTTGGAAATTTTATTTCTAATTTTTCTATTATTTTTTTGAAATTTTTTGAAATCGTTAAATATTTATTATTTAATATCTATGAATATTTTGGAAATTATTATATATTGTGCACATGTTTTTCTATTATTTTATTTCATGATAAAATATTTAGCGTTGTTTTGAACCTAAATACAATATGTACTCTCTTTATTTGAATGAATAAATTTTTCTACTCTCAACCTATATTTAGTGCATAATTAGATAAATAAATAAGTAAAAATTAAAGAAAAATAATTTTCTGTTAAGTTCAAGACTCTAAGATTTTTTAATGCAACACAAAATAATTTAAGGACTTATTGAGATGCATCTAGGACATATGTCTTAGAAAGAATAGTCCATTGCATACATTATGTTAAGTTTGCAGGATAATTAGGCAAATTTTATTTTCTTGGATTGATAAGATTTTTTGTCAGTTGATACAAATGCTTGGCTACCAAAGTGGCTCATTTGTTGATATTAATGATTATTTTATTAATCACAAGTATTCAAGATGATTCTTAAGTTAGTTTATACAATTGCTTGTCCAAAGGGATTATTGTGTAAAATAATCAGGAATAAGACATAAAATATCGAGTTAAGGGTATACCGGTCTAGAAAGATTATCTACCCAAAAGGGATATTTTTCAAAACTAGGATATTCTCATGTCAGTTTTATGTGAAAAGTACCTATTAGTATGTTGCATTCTTTGCCCAAAGGGGAGTTTGTGGTGATACTTTCGGGCTTTTTAGTTTTTTTTATGATAAATTCTTAAAGTTTATCATGTTATTTGCCTATTAACTAATAGTTGCATTTATTATCTTGATCAATGACTATTACAGTAGATAGGTGCATTAGTACTATAAAGCATCTGAATGAGTCCAACTTTAAGAAATGAAATTAGGACTTGTGTTTTGCGTTGGTTATGACTAAATCAACGTAGCATTACGTGTTGAGGAGCTCGCAGCGATTATTGCTGAAAGCATTGCTAAACAAAAGGCATCATTTGAAAAATGGAGTAAAGCTAATTGCATGTGTTTGTATGCCATTAAAAAGACAATCTTTTAGCATCTTTTGAGGGGGCAATATTCAACTGAGAATGCCAAGAAGCATTATGAAGTTGTATGTGCAAGATACAAGAAGTCCAATAAGTTTGAGGTTGGGAACCTTATGAATGAGCTAACGAGTATGAGGTATGACAATATTGGAGGTGTTAGAGATTTTATTATGAAAATTGTTCACATTTAAACTATGTTGCAATCCCATGAAATAATCCTCCTTATTAAGTTCATTGTTCACCATGCTCTTAATGCTTTACCTATTAAATTCACCCAAATCAAAACTGCCTATAATGCTATAAATGATGTTTGGAGTGTTAATGACCTTATCTCTAAGTGTCTTTAAGGAAGAAAAACTCAAGAAAGAAAAGGGTGATGTTGCCTTAGTAACCACCCATTCTAAACTAAACTCCCACAAAAATTTTAGGAAACCTTGGAAGTCTAGTGCTCCTAAGAAATTTCAGGACAACAAAGGGCAAGGTAATGATCAAACCAAAAAAGTAAGAGGTCTTCATGCTGCCATTAAGAAAGATATTAAGTGTTTTGCAAGAAGAACGGTCATATGAAACGAGATTGCTACAAATACAAAACTTGGTTAGAAAGATATAATAAACAATAAGATAATCCACTGGCTCTCGTTTGTTTTGAATCCTGTTTTGTTGGTACCCCACCTAATTCTTGGTGGCTTTATAGTGGTGCAACTACTCACGTTGGCATTACAATGTAGAGATTCACAAGCAAATGACAGCAAAGTGATAAGGAGTCCAAGCTTAGAGTCAGAAATAATGCTGAAGTAAGAGTCAATTTTACAGGAACAGTTAGTTTGAACTTAGAGTCTAGGTTTTAACTTGTTTTGGAAAACGTTTTATATGTGCCATCTTTTAGGCAAAACTTGATTTCAGTTTCTGTTTTGGATAAATTTGGATATTTCTTAGAGATTAGAAATGGAAAAGTAAATCTTATTTTAAATTCTGAAATTATGGGAGTGTTTTTGCTTGTTGACAATTTATATAGATTAAGTTTATCTCCTAATAATGAATATTGTTGGATGAATGTTGAAAATACAATGTCTAAGAGATCTTTTATTAAAGAAAAGTCTTCCTTGTTGTGGCATAAGAGATTAGCTCATATTTAAAATGAACGGGTTGACAGGTTAATAAAAGATAGAATTTTACCTCTTCTAGACTTGAGCGAATTAGGCACACGAGTTGATTGCATATGGGGTAAACTAACCAAAACTAAGAAAAAAGGGGTAACTCGTAGTTCTAACCTTTTGGAGATTATTCACACTAACATTAGTGGAACTCTTACATCTACCTTGTGTGGTAACAAATATTTTGTTACATTTATTGATGACTTCTCTCGCTATGTTTATCTTTACTTGATTAATGAAAAATTTGATGCTTTTGAAAATTTTAAAAATTTTAGAACTAAATTAGAGAAACAATTAGGGAAGGCTATCAAAATTGTAAGGCCTGATAAAGGGGGTGAGTATTATGACAAACATGACACAATTGGGAATCACATGGGCCATTTGCCAAATACTTGCAAGAATGTGGAATTATTCCACAATATAGCATGCTTAATAGTCTTGAACAAAACGGTGTGGCAAAAAGGTAGAATTGCACCCTTAAAGACATGATAAGGGGCATGATGAGTAAAACTAAACATCTTGAATCTCTTTGGGGTGAGGCCATTAAAACTACTTTGTACATCCTTAATAGAGTCGCTTCTAAATTTGTTCCTAAAACTCCTTTTAAATTATAGACGGGTGGGAAACCTAGTTTGAACCATTTTAGAGTTTGGGGTTGTCCTACAGAAGTTAGAATCTATAACCCTTCAGAAAGAAAGACTAAACCAAAGACTACTGGTTGTTATTTCATAGGGTACCCTGATCATTTAAGGGATATCGGTTTATTTGTCCTAATCGTGGAACCAAAATTATAGACTCTCAAGTGGCATAGTTTTTAAAATTGAATGTTGCAGATGGTGATGTCGTAGATCAAATTGTCAATGAAAAAGAATCTGTTTCCCATTGATGAGTTAGTAAATCATGAGAACCAAGATGCAAATCTTATAAATCGTGTTACTTATCCCATTGATGTTTCTCAAAATCAAAGAGTTGCAAATGAGATGCCTTTAAGAAGATCTACTAGGAACAAATGATTTGCTATTTCAGATGACTATCTAGTTTATCTTGGGGAAAGTGATTATGACATTAGTCATGTAATAGATCCTGTGACCTTTAATGATGCAATTAGTTGTTTTCGGTCTCAAATGTGGATAAATGCAATGAAAGATGAAATAAATTCCATGGCACGGAATAGAGTATGGAAGTTGTTGAGCTTCCAAAAGGATGTAAGCCAATAGTTGTAAATAGGTCTATAAAACCAAGAAAGATTCTAAGGGAATGACTCAAAGATTCAAGGCTAGATTGATGGCAAAAGGATTCACTCAAAAAGAGGGTGTAGGTTATAATGAGACATTCTCACCAGTGTTTACCAAAGATCCCTTCAGAATTATCATGGCCATGGTTGCCCACTTTGACTTGGAGCTTCATCAAATGGATGTAAAGACAGCTTTCTTGAATGATGATCTCGAAAAGGAGGTTTACATGGTACAACCCGAAGGTTTTGAAGAACCTCTGAAAGAACATCTAGTGTGCTGACTTAAGAAATCCATTTACGGCTTGAAACAAGCCTCTCGACAATGGTTCTTAAAATTTGATGAGGTAGTTACTTCCATTGCTTTTAAGAAAAATAAAGTTGACCAATGCATATATTGCAAGATCAATGGGAGTAAGTACATATTTCTTGTGTTGTACGTGGATGATATTTTGCTAGCATGTAATGATGTTGGATTTTTGCATGAGACTAAATAATTGTTGTCTAAGACTTTTGATATTAAAGATCATAGGGAAGCATCCTTTGTTCTTGGAATTGATATTCATAGAGATAGATCTTGAAGTTTATTGGGACTTTCACAAAGGGCTTACATTGATCTTGTGCTTCGAAGATTTAATATGGAAAATTGTAAAGGTGAAGAAACACTTGTTGTAAAAGGTGACAGATTTAATCTCTACCAATGTCCAAAGAATGACTTAAAGAGAGAGTCCATGAAAGATATACCTTATTCTAATGTGGTCGAGAGTATTATATATGCCTAACTTTGCACTCAATCAGATATAGCTTTTGCAGTAAAGGTTCTTGATATGTATTTATCAAACCATAGGATGGATTATTAGCTTGCTACCAAGAAAGTTATGAGGTATTTACAAAAGACTAAGGATTACATATTGATATACAAAAAAGTAGATAATCTTGAAATAATTGGGTATACAGATTTTGACTTCGCTGGATTTTAGGATGACATGAAGTCTACTTCAAGGTATATTTTTATGTTAGCAAGAGGACCTATTTCCTAGAAGAGAGTTAAGAAAACACGTTTAACTTCCTCCACTATAAAGGTTGAGTTTGTTGCATGTTATAGGGCTACTACACAAGCTATTTGGCTTAGGAACCTAGTCTCAAGACTTAATATTGTTGATTCCATATCTAGACCACTCATGATTTATTATGATAATAGATCTATAGTTTTGTTTTCTAAGAATAATAAAAGTACTAGTGGATCTAAGCATATGGAGATAAAATATCTCAAGGTCAAAGACTTTGTGAAAAGTGGTGACATTGTTATTGAGCACATTGATACTGATAACATGATTGCTGATCCTTTAACTAAAGGATTGAGACCTAATGTCTTTCATAAACATGTTAATAGCATGGGTATTTTGGAGTCCTTTGATGTATTAGTTTGGTGGGAGTGTGTTTGATAATAATATATTTCTTATATTATTTATGTTTTAATTAACACATTTATTACTATATTCTTGTGTAAAATTAATTGTTTATTGTGTGTTTGTGAATTAATTTATAAAAACTAGCTTTGGGATTAATTTTGGAAGATATGATTTGAATTTATTAAAATTTAAAGGATATATTGTTTGCAAAATAAAAAGGAAAGAAAATATAACATTAATTGGGAAGAGCAAGCAATTATAAGGGTTATTTGGAAGAAAAGTTTTATTAGGGCTTTTACTTGGTTTGCAAGTTTTGTGTTTCCATATAAGTGCAAGCAGATTGAAGAGCCAAATATATAACGAGGTAGTGGCAACAACCTAAGGAAGAAGTAGAGCGTGGTAAGAGAGCTTGAGAGTTGCGGTTACAAACCACAAAGTAGCGAGAGTAACATGAAGAGTAGTAGGTGAAACTTGTAGTAGAACCCAGAGTTGCTACAATAGCAGAACCGATACCAGCAGTTTAAATTGTTAAAACAGCTACAACGTGGCTTACTAGAGCAAAATTGAAGCAGTAGGACCCAAGCCTAAGAGAGGAGCAGTACACACAAGTTTAGCTTGAATCGATGCTAGTGTTGTGGTGCAGAGGTGGTGTGAAAGACAAGAACGTGGGCTGCTAATATGAAATTGAGAAGTTGCTGTTTGTAACAAAAGAAGCCACATGCTCTTTTGTTGCAAAATTATATTATATGTATTTAAGTTTAGATAAGGGTTGCCACCTTTGTACATTAATTTTAATTGCATTATTACATTATTAGATTAATTATTTTTTAGCTACTATTTGATCAAGTATGAATTTTCAATTTAATTTGTTGTTTTGTGCTAGATTAAATATGAACTAATTTTCTTACTAGGAATTTGATTGAGCTTACTTGCATATTTTACGTCTTTATGATTAATTGATCAATTCTTAAATTCTAGTTTCATTCATTATGATTAATTCAATTTTTTGATTTGTGTTATTGTTTGGCCATATCTAATATAAATCAATTGATTGTTTGGGACATGGTAAGGGTACACATCATATGCTAAGCCATGTATAGCTCTCTTGAATGATTAAATAAATATTTGAGGCATACATCAAGCTAGAATATTTATTTAGTTCTTGTTATATATTCTTCTATTCTTAATGGGTTTTTAGTTATTGATTATGCTACACATCATAAATAATTTAATGATTAAAAATACTTGCTTATAGCTGCCATCAAACGGAGTAATCATATATTAGGAAGAATGAACTCTGGAATTGATTTGAGATTTTTAGGATTGAAGACATAAAATTGCAATGTATTGGTGAAATCAAATTCCTAGGCTTTTCTTTATTGGTTAATTTATTTAATTAGGTTAGTTAATTAGTATTTTAGTAGTTAATTAGATACTTAGATAATTTATTGATTTTCATAATTTTTAGGGCATAAGTAGTTTAATTTTAATTGAATAAATTTAGTAAATCTTTGTGAGATCGACTCTTGTACTTACACGTTATACTATCTTGATTTATGCAGTTACGAGATTATAACTTTTTGTTCATCAGTTTTGCTTGTAATTAAACACTCATATTTATTTCACATCATGCTATATTGAGACCTTTTAATATTTTGAACATTTATATGTGACATTTCACTTTATACATGTTAATTTGATGATCATTATTGATTTATTTATGTTAGTGTATTGATATTTTGTACATGTACTTTTGAGAATTTGTGAAATTGACTTTGTGTCAATGGGATATGTCTCAATAAATGATATCGCTTGATAACTTTAAGGAAAATGAATGGAGACATATCAAAACATCTGGTTGCCAAATAGATTTCTCGGTGAGTTAAGGAGAAATAATAGGACTCACAATGAAAGTAACACATTTGTTCATTGCTGGGTGTTATTTTCTTGCTACACAGCTACACTGAGATCCATTATTAATGTGATCACTAGTATTTGTAACTATGGATCGGTCTTGTGTCAATAAGGGGCACAATCGTCGTTATAATTCGGTATTGCCTAGTCATTTTGAGCATGATCATTAAGATGTTGTTTCTAAGGACTAAATGTTTTCAAAATTATGGCCATGTCAAAAATGTAAATTAGATGGGAGTCTTGTTTTTGGAAAAATAAATTTTCTTAAATAATTTATTCATAGTATGAAAATATGCAGGTAAGCTCAATTGAATAATTGTGATCAACCTGAATGGGCTTTTGCATGTCTTATTGGTCAATGTGGTGTACTGATTGTGTAGGCCTAGAACTTAATAATCTTTAATAAGGGGACTATTAAGTTCAACTATATATATATATATATATATATATATAAGGCTAGGTCCCTTCTTCACTTTTCAACGTAATTGGTATCTAGAACCACCTTAAGGAGAAGTAGAAAAGGAAGATATGTCTATTAGAAAAATGGCTTCAAATTCTACAACCTCTGTAGGAAAATGTACACTTTAATAAAAAATTTCATGTCTCTTGTGTTCTAATTATTGCATAAGAAATTGTATGATTGATTTTACACTTGTCAATAAGCATGAGATTGGAATTGGAATTGGAATCAGTGCTTTAATATGTTCAACTCTTTTCCTCCTTTTTCTTTTATTTATTTTTTAATATTTATTCTATACAACTACAAATTTGAAATTCCTAAGTAAGTTTAGCTATCATCATAATATTACAAAAATAATAAAATCCATGAAAAAAAATAATGATAAAATGAATGGCGTACAAATGATGTAGCAGTAGAAACAAAGGTTGTCCATTAGGTATATATATTTAACAGGAAGTGAACATAACCCACCACTATTTTAATATTTACCGTACCTTTCCAATTTCCATTACTAATGACATTGCTTATTGCAGTTGGCTTCCAAAATGCAGTTTTTGGCTTACACTGCAATGGCAAACTCAGGTTGTATTTGAGCTGAGTCAAGTCATACAATAGGGTGCTCGAGTTCGAGCTTGACTCTAAAATTCGCTGCTCGAACTCAACTCGAGCTCGATCGAGTTTTAATTTTTGAGATCGAGCTCGACTCAAAATGAAAATCAAGCTATCAACTCTTTAGAATAGGCTAGTTTATTTTGCTCAATTTTCATGCTCGAACTCGACTCAAGTTTGAACTCGAGCTCAATTCATGAAAAATGAATTTCTCTCTCAAAAACCACAATAGAGATTCAATAGCAACATTTGCTATAATTTTTTTTAAAGGCAACGAACTCAAATCAAAGATATGGAATAATAAAGTAACCAATTTAGTTCATTCAGTTGAAATCCACAACTTATATACCAAATCTAAAAACCAACCAAGCCAATTACAACATCAAAACACAATTATCACAACATACACAAGATTGTAAGGTGGAAGTGCCAAAATATTTCCTGGTTGCTTTCATATGTAGATTAGGAGTTTGAAGAAATTGGGTTAGGATGCCTTTGTTTGTATGCCATTGTTAGTGTGAGAACCGTATATTCTGGCATTGTTGTACATGTAGGGATACTCACCATTGTTTATTCATATGTATTTCGCAAGTATGAGCCAGTACAGTAAGGTGGGGCCCATAGACTTTACAGTGCCGAATGGACATGAGATCGTACTGATATGTAACAATCCAAATGTACAGTAAATAACACATTTTACATATAAATTTATGGTTTGGCTGTCTGCAATGCCTTTATCACTTGAATAGTAACATAAATAAACAGTACACTAATTAATTTATAAATTCGAAATATGAAATTTAACATTTTTCCTTACACTTTACATCCCCTGCTCCTACTTTTCAATTTAAGTAGTATTGCATAATACATCTGAATGTATAAAAGAAAATACAAAATACCTCCAAAATCGACACTATACAGTCTCAGGCGATCCAATATGCAGTCAATACCCTTGAATTAGTATGCTTCTCAACCACTTATAATATCCTGTGGAGTGAAAAATAAAGGGTGAACGAAACATGCTCAGTAAAGGAATCGTATGCAAGATTGATTTAACGAAATCTATATGCTCGAAAACCATTTATTATCCTAACAGTTCACTAGGCACAGTAAAGGGAAGGATACTATAGTCGGCCCGGCAACCAAATGGAGCATGGAACGTATTTTGAAATACCCGTCTTGTCTCGAAAACCCAAAAGCTACTATAGGGAGTAATTATTAAATTGTTGGTATAAAAACAATTTAATATATTCTCAAAAAATAAATGGTAAGAAAACCATTTAATAAACACTTCAGTATTATTCAAAATCATATGACAGTAAACAGTAATAAATGACAGTACGGTAAACAATTTTGATGAACAGTAGTAACAGTACCATGATAATCTGGAAAATAGTGAAAATAGGATTTTACACAGTAACACTTCGGTAAAACAGTAACCAATTCAGTTAACAGTTTCACTTTAACAATTAATTTTGGTAAACACATTCAGATGTGATAGTTTAGTAATCCATAACAGTTTTCCAGTAAATAGTGACAGTTCAGTTTCAGTTCAATAAACGTCACAGTGAAGTGAACGGTTTCAGTAAACCGTAATAGGTTGAGAGATAATAAAATGTTTATTTCAAAACATTATCAGTTCAATAAAACACTTTTAATAACAGGTCGGTAACAATAACCTTTTTAGTAACAGTAAACAGTTCAATAATGGTATGATAGGCAGTTCAGTAAACAGTGTGAAAATGGTTCAGTACAGTAAACACTTGAAGTTCTCAATACAGTAATAGTTCAATAAACATTTTCATACTCAATAATAATTTCCATGAAACACTTTCAATTCAGTAAACAGTAATAATTCAGTACAGTTTAGTAAAACAGTAAACAGTAATTCACAGTTCAGTAAGACAATTAACAATAATTCATAGTTCAATAAATAGTTCACAATACACTAAGCATCACTCTCGGTATATCATGCTATAATCCCCGTAGGCAATAGTAATAGTAAACAGTAAGATCTATGACAATAGTCTATAAATGTCCTTATAGTATACTTGCCAGGTGTCCCTAAGACTGCTGATGACTTGGCGGGTCTATTGCCGCAGTAACAGTACATTACAATAAACAATGAGCATGATATGGAGCATAACAATCTCAAAACATTTTATACACAATGAAAATACCTTTAAGGAAATTAAGTAAATATTATTAAGATTAATAAAATTCCTAAAAGGTATTAAACTTTACATTTAACAGTATAATGAAAACAATCAATAAAATATTCACGCTTTAATGAGAAAATTTACAAATGTTCTGATTTATTGTGAAATATTTCAAAGATTGGACATCTCACTTTGATAAATTTTAATTACATAAATATTTAAATAATATTTTTTGATAAAATTCTAATTTATGGAAAATATTGGGAAAAAAATCCAAAACACATAATTTCACTCATTCTATGCACATAAAAATTTCATGATATTTTAGAAAATTTTGGAGGAAATTCCGACAGCATAACAATTGTGATTACACTAACCTCCCTACACTTAAACACAGTTTTTATACCAGTCGTAAACCACAGATTTGCATGATTTCAAAGGCAATTCAATACCAAATAATTCATAAAATTAAATTCACTAAAATCATGCGTTCGTTATATCCCTACAGCTTCTATATTCATTCCTTACCTATTTCGTGTTACCAAACTTTTCGATAACGCCACTCAAAATCCATTTATCCCGGCTGCAAAACAATTCCACCAATAATTTTCATTAACTTTCCTCTAATTTTTGAACCATTTTTACCACTAAATGCAGCCACATTGTACACTGCTCATGCCTAACCAATGTAATTTACACCGATAGTAAAACACAACTTCACCGTTTTAGCTCTGATTTCAGATCGGATTACACCATCCTTCTGATCTTAATTTCTACATTATTTTAGCATATTAAACTCATGAAATAAAGCATTCAAGCTTGCCCAAAGCACCATGGTCCAATGGGGTTTAATGACTTTCCATGGCTTTTTCTTCAAACCATGGTTACCAAGTGATTTGTCTATGCTCATTAAGCTTTTTAGCACCATTTTCATGCAAAAACCACCATGATTTCCATAGGCCCTTATGCAAACCAAAACCCTATATTCCTCATTATGCTTGATTCAATTAGATTTAGACAAAATAAACCTAGATTTGTGTTTAGCAAGGTAGAAAACATAGAAATCTATCATTAAACTTCAAAGAAACAAAAGGTATAAGGAATAGGTACCTTTGACCGAATGCTTCTTCACCATTTTTCTCCTGGTTTTATTCCTCATTTGATAATCTATGGTTATGGATGAAAAGAGAAGAGTGAGTAGGACAATTTTCTAGTTTTAATCCAGGTGAAAAAAAATGTAGTTTTAGTTAGGTTTTTGTTGATCTTATTTTCTTTCTTCTCTTTCCATCATAAAAGGCATAGGAGCTCTTGAGGAAGAAGTTGAATAGTTCCAGCTACAAGTTGGCTGAAATTTAAAGAGTATTCTAGAAGGGTGCGAAATTACCAAAATGCCCTAGTTATGTAAAATTTGGACAATTTCGCCCTTAAGCTTCCATAATCATAAAAACTATGTAATTAGACTCCAAAATTTCAAATTCCATCACCAAATAATCTTATTAAATGTATTTTGATGATTAGAAGTGGTTTTGTTCATGCGCGGTACACTGATTGTGTGAAATTACGATTTTACCCCTAGCGGACCGCAAGTGAAATTTTACGATTAAACCACCAATCTGATAAATCTTATGACACTATCTTATACTCCTTTTCATATAGAATATCATGATATTTTTACTTCATCTGAAGTCATTTTAGTTTGGGCACAATTTATGAAAATGCCCCGGAGACGTAACTGTTATTTTCCAATGTGTTTTCCACACTTCACAAAATAATTCAAAATAATATAGTTCAATGATTTCAAATCTCAAAATCATCATATTATATTTTATTACACCACTGTACACTATATTATCATTCTCGAGTCCATAAGAACACAAAAAAAAAAAGTGGGGCCCACATTACACTTTCACTTAAAATCACATTATACATTAAATTTCACTTAATAAATAATTACATATCACATGTACAATACAGTAGAAATGGTTCTCATATGATATTATTCGGGGAATCCAAGAAGCCTACGGTAAGAATTCAAACCTAAAATCCCTCATTTAGATTATTTTTGAGAAGTATGGAAACAAATTGGAAAATGACGAATTAGTCCATAGCTCAGTGGTATTTTCGTAAATTGTGCCTAAAATAAAAGGAATTTGGACTAAAATAGCATGACATTATACATGTAAATAAGTCTTAGGCTATATTAATAGATAAAGTGAATCAATGGTAGAATAATAAATTTACGCGATTTACATTATTGGGGTAATTTCGTAATTTCACCTTCTCGGTAGGTCAAACCTGAACCAAACCACCATGATTCATCAAAATACATCCAATAAGATGAAATCTGAATTTTTGGAGTGCAATTACACAGTTATAAAAATTACGGAAGCTTAAAGGCATTTTTGTCCAAAAATCTCATCACTAAGGGCAAAATGGTCATTTTGCCATAAGAAGAAGCTTCCATATTTTCTCCCCACAGTCATCCGGCACAATTCATGCTTCTTTTCATCACCGATAGAAAAAAGAAAAGAAAAGGGAAGAAAAGTTGAAAAAACACCACTTAAACCACCTTACCTAGTCACCTTCTACAAACTTGTTCTCCTCACTAAGCTCTATCTATCCATACCCATAGCCCTTTGTAAAAGTGACAAAATCAAGAGGAAAGTGGGCACAAAGAATTTATCCAAGGTACCCGTTCTTCATGCTTTCATTTTCTTTGAATTTTAATGCTAGTTAATGATAAAATTACATGTTAAGCATGATTATGGTGTTAGATTCAATTGAATTTGGCTAAATTATGCTCAAGCATCTCTTAAGGGTTTTGGTCATGTGTGGAAGAGCATGAATACATGATGTTTGATGCATGAAAATGATGTTAGGAAGATGGAAAAACACGAATAAGCATGAATATGTGATTAAATTATTGAATTTTCATAAGTTTAGCTATAGGAAGAATTCGGTCAAGCTAGGGGGAAGGGGTTTTGTGGCTGACTTTGATGAATCTAGGGTACCATTAGACTATAGAAATTATAAGGAGTCCACCGGTGTGATCAGATTTGAAATCTGACTTAAAATGATGAAGTTATGTTATACTACCAGTAGAAAAAATACTACATAAATATATGCAGTGTATGATATGGCTACAATTAGACATGAAAAGTATCTTAAAAATAAGTATAAAGTGAGTTAATATTTTTGGTGAATTCATCTGCAGCTCGAGAGTGTCAAATTACGAGTGGTGTTATCAAGAAATCTGATATCACGAGACAAGTAAGGGATGCGTATGTAGTTTGTAAGGATATTTAGAATGCATGATTTTGATGCGAGTAATTTTATGAGAATATTTTGGAAATGAAATGCTTTGGAAACTGTGAAATTGTGGTTGTTGTCTGGTTTTGAACCGTGTTTGAATTTTCAGGAAGGCTAGGGTAATAGTAGTCGTTATGCTATTGAAATTTCCTAGAAAATTTTCTTAAAATGTCATGAAATATTTTAGTGCATATTTGAATGATTTCCTAGCCTTGGAAATGATATATTTAATCTTTTTCATAAAACATGAATATACCAAAAAAACTATTATTTAAATATTCATGTTACCGAATTCCATGAAAGTAAGGCTACTGAAAACTCTTCCTAAATGTTTGACAGTGCAAGAAATTGGTTATAAAGGGAAATGTTGAGAAGTGAATATTTTATAAATTATTTTCAGTAAATATTCACTTTATGATAAATAAAACCTTTTATCGACTGACTGAAGATTTTACCTATTTTATTGATTGCCATAAAGGTGACACTATTATGTGAATAAAGTTTTAAGACTGAAATGTTCCTAAATGTATTCCATAGCGAAATAGTATGTTCATGAAAACTAATAATAGTCTTGGGAAATAAATGTTTGTTATTTTCCATAAAGTGTGAAATTATTGAAAATGATATTTCACAAATCCTGAAATTGAATTTTATCGAAAGGAAAGTATTGAGATGCGGGTATATGTGTTTTACGGTGAAAGAGAATATTTATGAGATTTATTACGATAGTGCAATTATTTTATAACACTGTTTTCACCGTATTATATGTTGTGATTCATACCTTTATGGATTTTGACGATATTGTACATTTTAATAAATACCATAAAGGTAATGTGATTTCCAATAAACTGTTTTGAGACTGATAGGCCCCTTGTCATGCTGATATGTGATATGTGACATATGAAGCTGTTGATATTGATCCTATCTTCAGCATCTCGGTTAACACCTTATCAATGTACGATCGAGGTCAATTATAGACAATGGTCATAGGTCGCATGATGATAGTGATACTGCTCCTTATGGGGATTATAGCATGATAAATTTTGGGTGATGCCTGGTCTCCACTATTTACAGGTGATATGAAAGTATTTCAATTAAGTGATGATATTAAATGATAAGTGATCATTTATATGTTTTCAATGAGATGGATGATGATTTTCTAAACGGTTTACTGTACTAAATTTAGTACGATACTATATACGAGATTTCAGTGATATATGTGATATGTTTTCAAATGGAAATGGTGATTTATTAATCTAATATTCTTTTATGATTTATTATGAATATTAGATTATTTGACTAAATGCTTTACTTCATGAAAGTATTAATTTGAGATTTATTTTGGAATGCTATGGAAAATTGTTTTATTTCAAAAATCAATATTTACTCCCTCTAGTCGCTTCTAGGTTCCAGGACAAGACAGGTATTTTAAAATATCTTCCTTATTCCATCTGGATCCCTAGCTGACTATAGTATCCTTCCTTTACAGTCCTTAGTGCACCTATAGGAAAATAAGGATTTCATTGCATATAGATTTGGGGATATCAAGATTTGCATACAATTACTTTATTGAGCCGTGGTTTGCTCACTCCTCTATTTTCACCATCCACAGATTATATTAATTGGGTAAATGGGTGTATCAACCTGTGGATTAACTGCGCATTAGTTATTCCGAGGCAAGTTATAGTGGATCCTAGAGGTATAGTGTTTACATTTGTATGTTCAGACAATTTTATACAGTACTACTTGTTGTACATTTAATCTCAGGAGATGTAAACTGATTTATAGAATTGTAAATATTAATTATTATTATTAAATAACTATTATGTAAAGTGTTTTACTGTTGTAATTGAACAGTGTTAAAGGTATCACAAACAGCCAACCAACTATTGTATATGTGTGATATGCGATAAATGTGGATGATTACAATATATAATAGATTGTGACAATTTAATTAGTATCAGAGCAAGGTTAGTCTGATATCTTGATGTCTTTAGAATTAAAAGTGTCGAAAATTATTAACATTTCTTGTAGTATTGTATAGTTTGAATGTATAAATGAATCAAGTGACTGTAAATTTGGTGAAGATCCTAAATTATGTAGAAGTTGATAAATTAAGGGTTATCAAAGGGGTAGTAACCCGAGAATTTCAATTGAAATGGGTGATCTTACAATATTAATGAATGGTCTGTTCAATAAGGTATAAGGAGGAACTCAGTGAGGGCCCCATCAGGACTTATCTGTTCAGATTAAAGTAAGATTTTAAAATGATGATATTAGGGGAAAATTTAGATATCAACAGTATATAGATCTCAAGATCACCTGTTTGAATGTATCTCAAAGAGAGAGATATAAATTTAGAAATGATGGATGTGTCTTTACCCTGAAATAACACTTCTGAATAACAGTAAAACAAATTGATTTCGAACTCATTGACACTATGATAGAGTAACTGTTGTGTAAAGAATGTTTCTTATGATACTGTGATAGAGTGATTGTTGTATAATCGTCCCTACTATTGGCCCCGCCTCTACTCAGATGAGTGACGCGACCTGAAATGTACATTGTGGAGATTGCGAGATAGTCAACCCTGTTATACATTATTTAGGGCTTGATTTATGCATGAATAAACGGGGTATCTAGTTCGAGATTGTTTGATAATATGAGAAGTAATACATCTATTGAATGTGACTAAGAATATGATTGGTGTATTTGACAACTTAATATTTGTACTGTTAACCTTGGTTTAACATATCTTTTCTATTTTCTGTATGTATTAATCAGATTCCTGTAGAACCGAAACATTTTGGTTTACATCCTACAGAATAATATACTGTTTAGAGTATCATAAATTTTTGAAAAATGTATATAGAAATTGTAAAGTCCCTGTAAAAGAGAAGGAAAAATGACAACTAACCTAAGTTTGTTGAACATGCCTGATTTCGAAGTAATTTCATAATTAGATAGGTTAGCTGTTATACCCAGTATGTTACTTCCTCTTATCTTGAAAGCTAGATTGTGAAATTGTAAATAAATAAATGAATCAAAGTGGAATGTGTATTAAAATTGTTCAAGTGTTATGTGCATGTGTTTCGAAGATATATGGTATATGTGAAAGACATAATGACGCAATGTCTAAAGTTGAATGAAATTGTGATTTGAAATTTACCGATGTAATTCCGGATAAATTACCCGAGGTATCATTGACTCAGGAAATCAAGCTATCATTGACTTAATTTTCGGTACGGAGTCTACTTCTAAACTCTTATCGAATGACTTAAACGAAGGTACAAAAGCTTAAAAATAGCTCAAGGAATTACTGAATGAAGAATTTATTTCCCCTAATGTATTACTATGGGAGAAACAGTGTTAATTGTTTGGAAGAATAATAGTAGTTTACGAGTGTATACCAATTATCGATTAAATGACAGTGTGATTTTTAAGTATAATGTCACGACCCGAAGACCGCGACTTTCACTCGATTCTTATACTTTTCTTAGTCTACAAATTTATGGACTAAATTTTTCTTTTTCATTTTAAGGTTTGTATTCGGTGTCAGTGTAGTTACTATACTACCTAGGTGACTTATAGTCATTCCATTTAAATATTTAAACAAACACGGAAACGGTTATTAGTTACATCCCGACTTGTTAAACAGAATATGTACTGTGCATCAATTTAAGTCTTACATGTAAACAAGTATTTTATAAAGAACATATAACTCAGAAAACTAGTACCAAGTTCATACACCGTCTCCGATGCCCACTGAGCAGCTCACATGGCAGACGTTAACTTCAATAATCTGAAAGAGATGAAATTTAGTGGGGTGAGCAAAACCACGGCTCAGTAAGATACTAATATAAATACAAGAGTAGGATTAAACTGTCTTAAACTGCAATGCTTAATACTTACAAGGATGCAATTACAGTTAATCCTTTCTCATCGATACATCTCATTATCACTTTTCATTTCATAATCATATTCCTGTATTCTATCATCTCTTATCAATTCTCATATCATCTCTTATCAATTCTCATATCATCTCTTATCAATTCTCGTATTGTAGATCATAATCACGGTGGTACCCAGTCATAATTCTCTTCGTGTATCTCTATATTCGTGTTTCATAACATATCATGACCTCATATAGATGAAATATCGTTACCACCGAGTCATGACATTCCTCATGGAATTCTCATATACTAAGCATATTGTCATATTAGGGTTTAATATGCAATTCATGTAATTTTTCTGTATAAACCGCGATCATTTCAAATCATATCATAAATACTTTAGGACATGCTCAACATATGCATTTTCAAAAGTTTGCCTTTAAGGCATAATATAAACATATTCAATTTCAATTCATGTATTCGTTTCCGGAGCATGTCTAAAACATGTGCGGTTTTAAAACATTTTTCATATACTATAAATCATATCAGGTTTAGAGTTCATATCAAATCAATCTATACTCTAACCCGCATGTCGTTTCAAATTCGACACAAAATCGTATATAAATCATGTAAGTGTCGAAATCATTTATCATATACTTTTAAATCATCTACTGTAAATCATATCAGGTCTAGAGTTCATATCAAATCAAACTATACTCTAGACCGCATATCATGCCATGTTCGACACAAAATCACATATAAATCATATAGTGTCGAATTCATATCTCATGGACTTTTAAAACATGTTTAAAACATGTACTGTTTCAAAACATATTTCATTTCAAATCTGTTTCATGTACAGTATAAATCATGTCAAGTCTAGAGTTCATATCAATAAAAATCATACTCTAGACTTCATATCATATTTGTGAGAGACTAGGCTAGATCCCTATCATTTCTCTATCAATAAAGACTTAAATCACTGTAGCTAGCAGTGAAAATCATATCGTCCCCTGGAAACCAACTAGGGCGCTATCTATGGCCATAGACCTCATCTCTCTCAGCCCCACTGATCAGGCGTGACTGAGACCTGTCCACGACTATTGTCGGACAAGCATATCTATCTGCCTAATGAGCAAAGCTCCAATTAGGCGGTTTCCACTATGCTTTATTGAATTTAATTCTTTTAGGGTGCCTACAGTCTCATAAAACATTTAAATCTATTTCTTTTCAATATCATGTAAGGCATATGGTAAAATTCTGTAATGAGACTTCATATATCAAAATATATATATATATATATTTACCATATACTTTCATTTCAAAACAAATCAATACTTTTCAGTATTCATATAAACATTATTAAAATGTTTCAAGTTGCAAGAAGGCATGTTTAAATGCGATGCTGTAAAACATTTCAGTATGCAACTTCGGTAATGTTTCCATCAAATACGCTAAAGCGATTCATTTAACTTTATCACCATCAATTATTCGATTTCAAGACTTTCTTTCTGTCAACCAATAAATCACTATACAATTCATTCACTATTCATCTAATTCAGTATTCAATTTGCTCAGTACTCAATTCATTTGGAAATCGAATCACTTGGTATTCAGACCATTCGGTATTCAATACCCTTTCTTGATCGTCATTGACTATTATAATCATTTATACACTTCATCATCAATATTAGGATCGCATCATTAGTGTGAATCCTCTAAGTTTTGATAAGCATTTAAACATCAATTTCTAAAATAGTCATCAAGTTACCGAATTTATGCAAATAATAATATCATCCTTCAATATCTGTTCCAGAATCGACATCGAGGATAACAGAATCACAAAATCGATAGTCACTTATCAAATCCATTTATGATTTGATCTATTGATACATGTTTATCATTTTCGATTTGAGGTTCAATTTCATTTACTATCACAAAATCGTATCTAAATCCTCAAATCCATTTTCATGTGGCCTTTATGATTTTATCCGAACTCATGCAATTGTCGATCTTATTATTCAAGATCTATTCTAAGGTTATAAGCACAATCATCTTTTCACATATTTATCACTCATTTCTTTGAATCCATAATTGATCGGATTGTGTCGTAATTAAATCTCCATTTCAATCTCTCGAATTTGTCCATATTATCACTTTCGAAATTATTTCAAAATCATGAAACCGGACTCGGTAATTCTGGAAATCATTACTCCGTTAATAACTTCACAATCCAATCATTCGACCATCGAAATTTCAACTATGATCTTCTCTTCCAAGCCACATCATATAATTATCATCACTTTTATCCGTGATCCGTCTAATTAATAATTCCACCTCAATCTCAACTTGATACCATTTGTGATATTACAATTACTTGATTTATCGATTCTATAAGGTTTTAAACCATGTAATTCACCACATTATCGTTTTCAACGATCTATCTTTTCATCGATTTCAATATCAAACTCTTTCGGTAATACTATAAAATCCTTTCAATATTTATTTTCAATAATTATCTCCAAGATTCCATTTATGTGAGAAACTTAATCTTTTTCCTCAATTATTTTCCTAAAAATTTCGGCAGCATAACGGCTTAATTTTCCCTAACCTCCTGCAAGGGAAACACAATTTATACTTGCAGCCGTTGATTCTCACCAATTTTACCTCTTACTAAGACCCCCACCATCAGTTGTGGGTCCTCTTAGCATTTTTTTGCAAATCTATTTAAATTGATGCATCATATAAAAATCATAATTCCATTTAAAGTCAATTAAATAAATGCATCATAAAAAAATCATAATTCCCACATACAATATAAAGCTACTAATGCTTTATAAAAGTATCTTACTTGTTCGCCAAAGCTTAGCGCACTTTCCGATTTCCGAGCCTTGCCGAACTCCACCATTCGTCTCATTTCCGTTTTGCTACAATTTTCAATATTAATGCACTACATCAATATAACCATAAATTATTCAATAACATCAATAATTTATTTTTCCTCAATTTTTCTTACCTTTTCTTCCTTCTTCTTCTTCCTTTTCCTTTTTCCTTTTTCTTTTCTTTTCTTCTTTTTCTTCCTTTTCCTTTTCCTTTTCCTTTTTCTTTTTCTTTTCTTTTTCTTCTTCTTTTTTTTTCTTTCTTCTTTTTTTTTTTTCCTGAACCGGGTCGGGTCGGGTCAAACCGGGTCGGGTCGGGTCAAACCGGGTCGGGTCGGGTCAAAGCTTGGCTTGGCCGGTTCAACTTTGGCTGACCGGTTCGGTCACCGGCGGCCACCCATTCCGGCGGTTCGGCCACTCCACAGCTTGCCGAGGTTGCAACGACTCCGGATCTAGCCTCCGTTTCTCGATCGGCGGCGCCGGCGGTAGCAGATCTGGGACGGGCGGCGGTGGCTCCTTCTCTCTTTTCTTCCTCTCTTTTCTCGCCGTTTTCTCCACCGTCGGGCGTTCCTCCCTCCAGATCTGGCTTCGTCGGGGCTTCGCAAGGCGGCAGCGATCGGTGGATCGACCGGCGTCGCCTCCTTTCCTTTTTCCTTCTCCTTTCGGTTTTCCGCCTCGCCATTCTCTCGTTTTCGCTTCGCTCTGTTTCCTTTTCCTTTCCCGCCGTCGGCGTCGACTTCTCTTCCTCCATCTCGGCTCGCCGGCGGCGTCACTCTCTCCTCCGCTTTCTCCTTTGGCCGGCAGGGGGCCAGTTCTTCTTTGCAGATCCCTCCTCTGTTGTAAACAGAGGAGGAAAATGGGTGGGAATCGGAATACCCGATTCCCGCCCGTTTTCTATTTTTTTTTTTTTAATAATTATATTTATATATTTATAAATATAATTATTAATTAATAATAACATATATACACATTTCTAATTTTCTCAAATTTTTGGATTTCTTGGTATTCAATTAAATTTCTCCATTTTCTTATTTAATTTGGATTTCCATTTATCCAAATTAAATTTCCTCCTTCATTTCTTATTTCCAAATTTAATTTTCCTTTTTATTTCTTATTTAATTTGGATTTCACTTTGTCCAAATTAAATTTTTCGGATACCTTATATTTATTTAGAAAATTCTCGGTCTTCACATATAAATATGCATCCACCAGAGGATTGATGGTCTATTTGATCCATTCAGGGGTGCACAAGTGTTTCTAAGATCAGTTACTGATTCGGGTATCATCAATTAAAATCCAAAAGTCTGATGTCTTTAAGACAACATTCAGGACTTGGTAAAATCATTATAAGTTCTTTGTATCTTTTGGATGGATGATGTCTTTATGATGTTTATGAGCCAAATAAATAAGGCATCTAAATCATATCTGGACAAATTGTGATAGCACCATGTATAGCCTTGTAGACTCTTAGAGACGGGAAGCTGAATGTTAAGCTTACTAAATATGAGTTATGACTAAACCTATTTTTTTTTTGGGCATGTGGTCTTGAACTATGAAGTGCTATGATTCGCTTAAAATTGAGATTTAATTTTAAATGGTAGAGAAACCAAATATAGTAATTGAAATACGGAATTTACTGAGTTTAATTGAATAACTTAGCCGGTTTATGGAAGAGTTTGTTGGATTGATTGCTCCACTGATATGTGTTGTAACGATTTTGTCTGTAGACTTGACCGCTCGACGAATTTTAAAAACATGAAAAAAAAAACAAGGGAGTCGCCACCAATCTTTTTTACTAGGTGTGATTGGTCACCCAAAAATATTTATCTTTTTAACAAAATCTCAAAATTAATTAAGTTTTATTAAAAAGACAGTTTTTGGTTTGCGAAAACAAAATCAGGTTCGGGAGTACGGTTATGCGTAAGGCAGGATTAACACCCCCACATCGCCCGTTTAAAAACGGTACCATCATAATCATGTGTTATCCCTTGATTTTAATGAAATAGTCTTAATTTAATATTTTAAAATAATGTCTATTTTTATTGCAATTTTTTAAGCATGTTTATCATTTATCAAAATCATTTTTATTTTAAAAAAGTTAGATTTTATTTGACGAAAGTGAATGTGAACCCTTTTGTATTGAAAGATTAAATCAAATATTCCGATACTTTTGCTACTTGCAATTTCTATAGATTCCCATCCTTGGAAGGGCTCACATTATTTGTATAATTGATTAAAAATTACTATATATATGTTAAAAAATCTCATTTTAGAAAATAAGCATGAACCCCTTTTATTGAAAAATTAAATCAAATACTTCAATACTTTTGGTAATATTTGAAATAATTTTCCTCGCCTAGAGATTTCTTAAGAATCACTACTTGTGACTTCTATAGAATCTCATCCTATGAAGATTCACATTTTATTTTTGTAATTAACCGTGGATGCGTATGATGCAAACAGGAAATGAATGATACACGTGTATTTTTTTATAATAATTTTTTAATAAAATTTTATTTATATTTTAAATAAAAATCAATATTATTGAAGAACTACGCTAAGCATTTCAATACTCTGGTAATATTTAGTAGACTCTTCTCACCTAGGAATCAGTTAAGAAATCACTACTTGTGAATTTCATAACATCTCATTATCGGAACTTCACATTAATTAAATTTAAATTTCATTATTTATTTATATTTCTTTGTTTTAAAGAAAAAATTATTTATTTTCATTTCTAACAAAAATGTAAATTATTTAAAAATCGTACTAAATATTCTAATATATTGGTAATATTTAGCGGACTCTTCTCACCTAGGCATTAGTTAGAAATCACTGATTGTAACTTCCGCAACATCCCATCATCAGACAATTACATTAATTAAATATAACTTTATTATTAATTTCCTTTTTTCTCCTTTTTTTTAAATTTTATTTATTTTTTTAATAAAAAATTAAATTATTAAAAAATCGCACTAAATACTCCAATTAAATGGTGTCAATCTCATGTCATTTGTGTCTCACTCATCCTCACTCTTAGGGACATCCTTTCCATCGATTTTCTTCATTGGGACTTTAGAACCATTAACTATAACTCTCCACACTTCATAATCATTTGATTGCACAAATAACATCATTCTTGTTTTCCAATAAGAGTAATTTTCTCCATTGAAAAATGGAGGTCTAACTGAAGAGTGTCCCTCTTCTCCTAGGGGTGTGCCTACATTCAGGTGAGCCATTTATGATTGTTTTACTCGATAGATGTTAATTTAAATCAATCTTGAGCTCAAGCTCTAATACCAATTGTTGATTTTATAGGCTATACTGAGAGGGGGTGAATCGGTTCTTAGCTAACCATATGTTCGTTTTTTGATTTTTCTAAATTCTCTAGCCTATATTGAAGTTTTCTAAGTTCTTTAGGCTACTCAAGAATGCAATATAAATTCAATACAATAAGCACAAACATAATTGCAAATAAATTAAGAGAATAGGGATAGAGAAATGTACGCAAGCGATTTATAGAGGTTCGGCAACCTTGCCTATGTCTTCTACCTTGAGACGCTCCCAATTATTTTTTCCAAATCCACTAACTTGAATTTGTATTACAATCCCTCTTTTTCAAGGCTCAAGAGAAACCTCTCTCTTTTTCTAGGCTCAAGAGAAACCTCCCCTTTACAAGGTGTGGTTTGGTTTACAAATAATGTAATCAAAGAAAAACCTTTAGATAGGCAAGTAATTACAATGTTTAAGCACAAGAAAAATCCTATACAATGATTTGTGCTATGCTATTCTATACAAGGAATATGAGATTGATAGAAAATGAAGAATGTATAGCACTTGAGAAGTTGTTAAGGCTTTGAATATGAGGAAAATGAAGATTGAATGTGTTGAGCTCTTCCTCTTGGTTCCTTTAGCTTCTAAGCCTTTATTTATAGTCCCTTGGATGGTTTGTGGATGTTGGTTGGAGCCAAAACAGAAACTAGTTGTTGTATCTCATAGAAACTAGATGTTGGAGGCTTTCTGATATGAAGGGATCGATCCTTTTACCTAAGAGATTGATCTTTTGCTTCATTCCACGCTTCTAAAAGTTTCTACCATGAAGGGATCGATCCCTTCCCTTAGGGGATCAATCCTTTTCTTCCAAAGAGCATTTTTCCTGCACTTTTGGGTTAGAAATAATATAGCATTTGATCTTAATTCAACCCAAAACATATTGGTATTTTTGTGGGAGTTTTTCTTGACTTCCTCTAATGAAAACATTGTCCAAAAATTAATTAAGTAATTTTCTAAAATATTCAAAAACATTTTATAAAGTATTAAGACCAATAAGAATGTATCATTAAATCATGATCTTAATCTTTGATATTAACACTTTAAATGGTTTGAGAAAATCATGTGTCATAAAGTAAATTTACAATATGAAAGAAACATTAAGGTTTACTTAAGTTTTTGTCATTTCAAAATACATATGGCAATTTAAAGCTAACAATCTCCCCCTTTTTGATATGACAAAACTTAATGTAAATTTGCTTTGAAAATTTTTGATAAAATACTCCCCCTTAAATAAAGCATGAATTTGTAAAGCTCCCCCTCAATATAAGCATGGTTTTCAATAGAATTTTTCAAATCATTATTTCTCCCCCTTAATATCTCTCCCTCTTTTTGTCATAGCAAAAAGAGAGAAAGATAAAAAAATATGCTCCATCAAAAAAAATGTTAGTACATGGGACTAATAGAACAAATAAATAAGTCAATGTCCTTAAAAAAATATGAGATGTTTAGGCATGCAAAGGATAAGGCTTATGTTCCTATACCAATTGTTTATAAATAATTTTGTAAGAAGTTCAAAATTGGTAAATTATGAAGCAAGTTATTTATAAATTATCTATTAAGTTCTATAACTTGCTTATTTCAATTCTATCAAGCACCTATGTATATCAATTGTTCTCTAAGGTCCAACTAAGGTGCATGACAATACATCATGATTATGAGCTAAAATTAGATGACATATTATATGTATGAGCTCATAAATCATTTTCAAGTAAGAAACTGTTTAGAATTAATACAAATATCAATTTTCCACAAATTCTAGCACAAAAATTATCTCATGCAAAAATGTCTTAATTCTTCCCCAGAATTGTAAATTTAAAGCTCATACCAATTGTCAATTCAGTTTTGGCTCTACCAATTGTTGAAAATATTGTTACCAATGATTGACTTAGACATTTTGCATTATGCTAATTGTTATGTGTGGTGTGCTTAGTGAATAATCAAGTCAATCATGTTAGAACACAATCACACACTATCAAACATGCACATGGATTAATTAGACATTAGCATCCTCTCATAAAATGTTCATCCATATTCATAAGCACAAATGAAAGATTCAAGAATTTATATCATTCAATTGCACACATTTTCTTCCATAGCTATAAGCACTAAAATCCTATGCTCATTTTCCAATTCAAGTTCTTAACCAATTATGAGCAAGGAAAAGTTCAAGATTGTCAAATTAATCAAATTATAGTCATATCCCTAAGTGTTTTTATCATTTAAGGTCTAAGGGGTATATGCTATATATTGACCTTTAATTACTTATATTCCACTAAATGTAAAATTATCATGAAACCTAGTGTGGAATAGATGTGTCAAGCTAAGAGACATAATTCTATAAGCATGCTTGACTAAGATGAACTAAAGTATGAACAATTCTCATTATGCATAAGTTCATCAAATTCTCATATATATATATATATATATATATATAGAGGTGGCAAAAGTTGACCCGACCCGAAAAATCCGCCCGATTAACCCGAATCCAAACCCGACCGATCCGATTTGACTAAAAAAGTCAACAATCCAAATCCAACCCGATCCGAATCCGAATTGATCCAAAACCAAATTTATCCGAATTTACATTGATCCAAACCCGACCGAATCCGAACCCGAATTTATCCGAACCCGAATTCATCCGAATTTAGATTAACCCGAACCCGAATTGATCCGAACCCAAATTGACCCGAACCCAAATTGATTCGAATCCAAATTTACCCAGACCTGAAAATATTCAAACTTAAATTTAATATTACCAATAAATATTTAAATGTTAAAATTAAATATCAAAGTATTTTAATATAGTAAAAATATAATTTTTTTCAATAATATGAGTGTTATATATTTTTTTAATATAGTTAAATTTAAATATTCACTTTTATATTACATTCATTTGAACATAATGTATAATTATTTAATGATTAATCTATAACAGAGTACAGAAGCTATATCATCTACACTAATGTCTCTAATTATTCTATAAAAAATCAAACTAAATTAAAGAAATATATAGTATTGTTTTATGATATTTAGTATGGATTATTAAATCACTTTGATTCAAAAGTTATTAATTATTGTAGTAATAAAAATAAAATGAAAAAAACGTAATTAATTTATGAATATTGGTAAATATATTATAAAGAATACTATCATACAGATTATTAAATATTTTGATTATTTCAATCCCAATTGTACTATAGGTCATGTAAAAAGACAATTTTATTTTCATGAGTTTTGTAGTTCTTAGAAATATGGTTTTAGTTGATTTTTATACCAGATAAATTACATCAAGATGACCAAAGTTTAATCCAATAAATCTGTCAAATCGACCCGAATCCAAATCCGACCAACCCGAATTGACTAAAAAAGTCAACGACCCAAATCCGACCTTATCCGAACCCGAAATGATCCAAATCCGAAATAGACCGATTTTTCCTTGACCCAAACCCGACCTTATCCGAACCCGAAATGATCCAAACCCGAAATAGACCGATTTTTCCTTGACCCAAACCCGACCTTATCCGAACCCGAAATGATCCGAATCCAAAATGATCCGATTTTTTTTTAATCCGAAATGATCCGATCTAAAATGATCCGATCCAAACCCAATCCGACCCGCCCATTTGCCACCTCTATATATATATATATATATATATACACAAATAAATGAAATAATTCTTAAAATAATGTTTAAGCATTCATTGAGAATATATTTCAAGATTATTTCAAGGTTTATGCAATTCATGAATGTCTTCAATAAGAAAAATAAATTTGCACTTTTAAGTTAAATGAAAGTAAGATATTAATTGTTGAAACTAATACCAATTGATGAAGTTGAGGCATGATATCAATGAAAAATGATTTTTCATATTGTAAAGATCATTAAAAAGAAGTTTAAATATTGAATTTTAAGTTAAGAAGAAAGAAAGTATCAAGACAATGAAAAGTTCTTCTTAATTTCGGTTGAAATAGTGCAGGGAAGGCATTCTGCCTTGGGAGGATCGATCTCTAGAGGAGGGGGATTGATCCCTCATCCACTTTCTGCAGATTTTTGACAGAAAATTGAACTTGTGAGGTGCCAAAACTCCGTTTTTAAGTATTTTAAGTCCAAGTAAGAGTTTAAACATTTGTGTAACATGATTTTGGACTTGTATGAATGAAAAATATGGATGAAAAACCATTTAACAATAGATTTTTCAATTTTGGAAGGATTTGCACAATAAAATGCATTTTTGGTGTCAAAAGAGGTCATTTTAAGAGTATGCATATTTTGTCAAAACCAGTGTATTGAAATACATAAATATGTCAAGACAAACTTGTTCACATAGATTTTAAGCATATATCATCAAATCACTACACTTGTGAACATCATGCCATGATTTCAAACATGCATATTTCTTCATTAATGCTCATGACATGGCATTTTGCATATATGACATATTTGGCAACTTTGGAGCAAGTAAATATATTTTCAACTTATAGCTATCTTGCTCAAAATACAGAAATCAAATAATCATTTCAAAATCATTAAACATGATTTTCATCCAATCATCAAGAACTATTCATCAACAATCAAAAATCATTTATCATGCCTTTCATTCAATCATGCATCAAGAATCAACAAAATATCTCGTCAAGTCATAAATAATTTAATCAAATACAAGTTTTAAGGAAAAGAGATTAATCTTACAATACTCCTTTGCTAGAGAGTGCTTTGCTATGATTCTTTAGTCCAACTTGAGCAATCCTTTGAAGAATGTTATGTAACTTTGCCAAGAATTGATCCTCAAACTTTTCATCTTCCTTATTGGCACAAGCAAACTCCATGAAGGTGTGTAGAGCATTCAAACTCCATTGTTTCTTTGTAACTCCATGCTCTAACACTTCTACAACAAACATATTCATGCATGTTTTGGTACCCAAATTTTCTTGGGTCTATAAGAGTTAGTGCAAATAATTTTTGATCCTTTTGGGATCAATTTCAAGCACAATTCATCATTATTTACAGCATGCTTTGGCATCCATATTTTTCTAACTGCTCTTCCTCTAAACGTGGTTTTTCTATATGTGCATGCTTGTGAAGAGTGGCCAATCCTATTGCAAAGTGAGCATATGAGAGATGTATCATGCATAGAATTTTTGCTTACTAGGAAATTCTTAAGATGAGTTTCTTTTTGTTTTGCATTATAGCCTAACCCATCTTTGTCAAAGAAAGCTCTTTGGGTCTCTAACATATGATCTAGCTTTTGTTGAACCATGTAGAATCTAAAAAATAAATTATGCAAATTTAAGTTCTTTTTATTTACTTCATCAATTTCTAGATTTGCTTTTTCTAATTTCGTCTCAAATTCAAGTTTGGCATTTAATAGCATTTCATTTTCTATTTTTAATTTAGCAATGATTTTCTTATATTTGGAGTTCATGCATTGAAATTCATTTGCTAATTCATTAAAGGCATTTTGTAGTTCACCAAATGTATAAATATTATCTTCACTAGAACTACAACTAGCCTCATCATCACTAATAGCCATAAAGCATGTGTAGGCTACATCATCATCCATGTTATCCTCATCGGAGCTATCACTATCACTCCATGCAGCCATAAATGCTTTCTTCTTAGGTTTCCTATCCTTTTCTCTCCTAAATAAGGGGCAATCTAACTTAGTGTGACCCGATTCATTACATTCATAACACACTAAGAGGTCCTTTTCTCTTCTACTTGACTCTCTTCTTTAATGTCTCCTATTATTCTCACTCTCATTCATTCTCATAAACCTATTAAATCTTTTAGCAAACATTGTCATTTCCTTTTCTTCCTCATTTCCACTCTCATCACTATCATCTCTAATGTTCTCATGAGTGGAAGACTTAAGTGCTACCACTACTTTCTTTAAAGGCTCTTCATTTCTTTTTAATTTCATTTCATATGTAAGTAGGGAGCCCATAAGTTCATCTAGAGACAAGTTGTTAGGATCCTTAGATTCTTCTATTGCGGTCACCTTTGCCTCCCAAGAGTTTGGCAAGCTATTCAAAATTTTCTTAACCATTTCTACATTGGAATATGTCTTGCCTAGTGCCTTAAGTCCATTAATTATGTTATTAAACCTAGTGTACATTTCACTCATGGACTCATTTTCTTTCATCCTAAAAAGCTCATAGTCATGTATGAGCATTCCTACCTTGGTTTCTCTAACTTGGTTTGTGTGATAACCGTAAATTTTTCCATTTTTTGAAAATTATTAATACAGGAAATTCAATTTTTAAATGCAAGTGGATAAATTAAAGTAAATAAATAAATCATTTAAGAGATGGAAATATTGGGAAATTCGAAAATTTATGAAGTGATGAATCAGAGAAATTGTATTGAGGAAATTTAATTTGCATAGTAAGAAATTCAAATTAAATAAGAAATGAAAATGAATATATTGAGATATTTATATAATTATATTATAAAATATATTTTTACATAAATACATATGTACAATTATATATTTATATATAAGTATAGTATGTAAATATATTTAGATATAAATACGTATATGCATATATGAAATATATGTATATATTTTGTATAAGGATAAATAGTATATATATATATTGAAATATATATTATTTATATGATTAAATAAGTACATATGTATAAGTTTATGTATTTTGGGTATAAAATATGTATTTAAATACATATTTTAAATAGTATAATTATATATATATAAAAGAAACAGACAGAAACGGAGTCGAGATATAACCCGACACCTGTTATTTTTCTATCTCAAGAAACAAAAATAAAACAGAGGAGAAACAGTAAAGAGAATTTCGGCCGACGCCGGCTGAGCGAAGGGAGAGGAGAAGGAAGCGAGGTCACCGGCGAGCTGAGGAGAGGAAGCCGACGCAGACGGCGATGATGGAAACAGAAAGCAGAAGCGAAAGAAATGGGGAGGCAGAATCGAGAGGAGAAAAGGAAAATAGATACGACGGTGCCGGCCGATTTGAGCACTGCCACTCCCCCCATGACACCAGTGGAGGCCAAGGGAAGGAAAGAGGACCACCGGTGGCGAAGGAGAAAGAGAAAAGAGGGAGAAAAGAGGAAGAGAAGAGCCGTCGACGTCGTCGCCAGTGATGGGCCGAATGGAGACCAGATCCAGCATCCTTGCAACTCCAGCAAGTTGTGGGAGGCACAAACCGGCTGTGAGGAGCGAACCTAGTTGAACCGGAGACCAGAAAAAGGGAGAAAAGAAAAGAAAAAGAAAAAAAGAAAAGGAAAAAGAAAAAGAAAAGAGAAGAAAAAGAAGAAGAAAAAGGGGAGAAAAAGAGAGGAAAGGAATTTTCGGGAATTCAAAAATTTCCAAGAATTATGAAATTTCAAAAATTACGGAATATTCAGTAAGAAATTCCAAAAATTAATTTGAAATGAATTTTAATAAATTATGAAAAAAAATTCTAAATTTAGAATTTTAATTTTCAGATTCTCGGCGAATGAGATGATGGAATCGAAAGAGATGGAGTACGGGCACGACCGATAACGAGAAAGTCACCAACCCGGGACAGGTAAGGGATGCATGTGCAGCACTGTAAGGATATTCAGTCTGCATGTTTTTAATTATGAAATATTTTATGAAAATATTGTGAAGATTATTTGGTTGGAAATTTGTGATGATGTATTGGTTATAATTATAAACTGTATTTTTCGTGTAGGAGGCTAGCCAATCGGCAGCCGTTATACTGCCGAAAAATTATCGAAAATTTCTAAAATTTTTCATAAAATCATAATAAATGATTTTATCTCACGAGAAATGATTTTCAACCATGAAAATCGAGAAAATGAATATTTTTCATAAAAACATGAATAAAATAAAAGTGATTTTAAAATATTCATGTTTTCGAGAATGGTGATAATGAAATCATCGAAAATTCTCCTGATATGTAAATTACACGTAATACAAGATGAAAAATGAAAAGAAATAAAGTGAATATTTTTATATATATTTCTTAAATATTCACTAATTGGTTTTGTAACCTTTATGGTTTTAAATTATGAAATTATATATTTTTATAAATTCCATAAATGTTATTTTATGATGAAAAACACGATTTTGAGACTAGTTGGCCCCTCTATAATGCCGATATGTAATACGTGATATGTGATATGTGATATGTAACATGTGATATGTGATATGTGATATGTAATCCCGGCCAACACCTGATCAGTGATCCGCCGAGGATAATTATAGACTATGGCCATAGATCTGACATGATTATTTTATACCTTCAGGTATTATTGCATGATACGATTTGGTGGTTGCCACTATCTCCATATATGATTTATGATATGTGAAATGAAAATGTTTTTTTTTATATGTGATATATAAAATGAATATGTTTTATATGATATGAGAAGAAATGAAATGATTTATAGCATTTTTATAAAATGCTTATTTCAGTACTATCTTTAAGTACTACGAAATGGTTTTTATATGACATGTGACACGAATATGTAATACGTTTTCAAAAAGAAAAAGGAGGAAAATAAATCTAATATTCTTATTTTAATTTTTAAATGGAATATTAGATTTAAACGATTTATATGTTATACGAAAAAGATTTAAATAGCTTATTTTGCTATTTAAAGTACTGTACTAATTACGATTTTACAGTAAAACATGAAATGAGTTTTAATTGAGAATGATGATGATTTAACTAATATTCTTTTCAAAGAAAAGGAAAAAGAAAAAGAAGAAAAAGAAGAAAAAGAAGAAGAAAAAGGGGAGAAAAAGAGAGGAAAAGAATTTTTGGGAATTCGAAAATTTTCGGGAATTCGGAAATTTCGAAAATTAAGGAAAATTCGGTAAGAAATTTCGAAAATTAATTTCAAATGAATTTTAATAAATTATGGAAAAATTCCAAATTTAGAATTTTAATTTCCAGAAATTATTCTCGGCGAACGAGATGATGGAATCAGAAGAGATGGAGTACGAGCGCGACCGATAACGAGGAAGTCACCAACCCGGGACAGGTAAGGGATGCATGTGCAGCACTGTAAGGATATTCAGTCTGCATGTTTTTAATTATGAAATATTTTATGAAAATATTGTGAAGATTATTTGGTTGGAAATTTGTGATGATGTATTGGCTGGAATTATAAACTGTATTTTCCGTGCAGGAAGCTAGCCAATCGGCAGCCGTTATACTGCTGAAAAATTATCGAAAATTACCGAAAATTTCTAAAAAATTTCATAAAATCATAATAAATGATTTTATCTCATGAGAAATGATTTTCAACCACGAAAATTGAGAAAATAAATATTTTCCATAAAAACATGAATAAAATGAAAGTGATTTTAAAATATTCATGTTTTCGAGAATGGTGATAATAAAATCACCGAAAATTCTTATAATATGTAAATTACACGTAATACAAGATGAAAAATGAAAAGAAATAAAGTAAATATTTATATATATATTTCTTAAATATTCACTAATTGGTTTTATAACCTTTATGGTTTTAAATTATGAAATTATATATTTTTATAAATTCCATAAAGGTTATTTTATGATGAAAAACACGGTTTTGAGACTAGTTGGCCCCTCTATCATGCCGATATGTAATACGTGATATGTGATATGTAACATGTGATATGTAGTCCCGGCCAACACCTGATCAATAATCCACCAAGGACAATTATAGACTATGGCCATAGATTTGACATGATTATTTTATACCTTCGGGTATTATTACATATAGGATTCGGTGGTTGCCACTGTCTCCATATATGATTTATGATATGTGAAATGAAAATGTTTTTTTCGATATGTGATATGTAAAATGAATATGTTTTATATGATATGAGAAGAAATGAAATGATTTATAGCATTTTTATAAAATGCTCATTTCAATATTGTCTTTAAGTACTACGAAATGGTTTTTATATGACATGTGACACGAATATGTAATACGTTTTCAAAAGGAAAGAGGAGGAAAATAAATCTAATATTATTATTTTAATTTTTAAATGGAATATTAGATTTAAACGATTTATAAGTTATACGAAAAAGATTTAAGTAGCTTATTTTGCTATTTAAAGTACTGTACTAATTACGATTTTACAATAAAACACGAAATGAGTTTTAAATGAGAATGACGATGATTTAACTAATATTCTTTTCAAAGAATATATGAATATTAGTTATTTTATTTAAATGCTCTATTTCATAAAAGCATTATTTTAAAAAGTATATGAAAATGATATGGAATAAAAAGGGAAAAAGATATTTTATTTCAAATGAAATAAAATTCCTCTCTACAATTGCTTCTAGGTTCCGGGATAAGATAGGTATTTCAAAATACCTACCTTACTCCATCCGGATCCTTAGCTGACTGTAGTATCCTTCCTACATGTGTGCCTAGAGCCCCATAGGAAAAATGAAAAAGTTTTTCAGCATATAGATAGCTAAATATCAACTGAGGCATATAATTCCCTTACTGAGCCATGGTTTGCTCACTCCTTAATTTTAACATTTCAGGTTTTCGAAGACTGAGAGTCTGACAGCTAAAGGATTTTGGCTGCGCATTTGGGGATGATGCGACAGCTTAATTTAATACTCAAGGTATGATCATTTATTTTCTGTATTTAGACTTACTTACAGTACTACTTCCTTATGAAGTAAGATAGGGGATGTAATTCATATTATAATTTTATATGAAATTGTTTATATGCAAAAGAAAAGTAAAGTATCGCAGATAGCCCAACCAAATAAGATGTATAAAAAAAGATGAAAAATAGGGTCACGGGCTGTGACAGTTTGTCCCTTCATGTGTGATGGCTAATTTTTCCCATATTTGCTTGGCATTTTCACATAAGGAGACTCTATTGTATTTAGTGGGACCTAATGCACAAAAGAGGGTGTGCATAGCCTTGGCATTCAATTGTGCCAATCTCATGTCATTTGTGTCCCACTCATCCTCACTCTTAGGGACATCCTTTCCATCCATTTTCTTCATTGGGACTTTAGGACCATTAACTATAATTCTCCACACTTCATAATCATTTGATTGCACAAATAACATCATTCTTTTTTTCCAATAAGAGTAATTTTCTCTATTGAAAATGGAGGTCTAACTAAAGAGTGTCCCTCTTCTCCTAGGGGTGTGCCTACATTCAAGTGAGCCATTTATGATCGTTTTACTCGATAGCCATTTATGATCGTTTTACTCGATAGATGTTAATCTAAATCAATCTCAAGTCCAAGCTTTGATACCAATCGTTGATTTTATAAGCTATACCAAAAGGGGGGCGAATCGGTTCTTAGCTAACCTTATGTTTGTTTTTTTATTCTTCTAAATTCTCTAGCCTATATTGAAGTTTTCTAAGTTCTCTAGGCTACTCAAGAATGCAATATAAATTCAATACAATAAGTACAAATATAATTGCAAATAAATTAAGAGAATAGGGATAGAGAAATGTACGCAAGCAATTTATAGAGGTTTAGCAACCTTGTCTACGTATTCTACCTTGAAACGCTCCCAAGGATTTTCCCCAAATCCACTAACTTGAATTTGTATTACAATCCCTCTTTTTCAAGGCTCAAGAGAAACCTCACTCTTTTTCTAGGCTTAAGAGAAACCTCCCTCTTTTTCTAAGGCTAAAAAGAAATCTCTCTCTTTTTCTAAGGCTAAAGAGAAACCTCCCCTTTACAATGTGTGGTTTGGTTTACAAATAATGTAATCAAAGAAAGGCCTCTAGATAGGCAAGTGATTACAATGTTTAAGCACAAGGAATCCTATACAATGATTTATGCTATGCTATTCTATACAAGGAATATGAGATTGATAGAAAATGAAGAATGTATAGCAATTGAGAAGTTGTTGAGGCTTTGAATCTGAGGAAAATGAAGATTGAATGTGCTGAGCTCTTCCTCTTGGTTCCCTTAGCTTCTAAGCCTCTATTTATAGTCCCTTGGATGGTTTGTGGACATTGGTTGGAGCCAAAACAGAAACTAGCCGTTGCATCTTACAAAAACTAGCCGTTGCATCTTACAAAAACTAGCCGTTGGAGGCTTTTTGACATAAAGGGATCGATCCTTTTACCTAAGGGATCGATCCTTTGCTTCATTCCATGCTTCCAAGAGTTTCTGCCATGAAAAGATCGATCCCTTCCCTTAGGGGATCGATCCTTTTCTTCCAGAGAGCATTTTTCCTGCATTTTTGGGTTAGAAATGATATAGCCTTTGATCTTAATTCAACCTAAAACATATTGGCATTTTTGTGGGAGTTTTTCTTAACTTTCCCTAATGAAAACATAGTCCAAAAATTCATTAAGTAATTTTCTAAAATATTCAAAAACATTTTATAAAGTATTAAGACTAATAAGAATTTATCATTAAATCATGGTCTTCATGTTTGATATTAACACTTTAAATGGTTTGAGAAAATCATGTGTCATAAAGCAAATTTACAATATGAAAGAAAAATTAAAGTTTACTTAAGTTTTTGTCATTTCAAAATACATATGGCAATTTAAAGCTAACACTGATAATTATCAATCAAAGAATCTAATTTTGAGAAAATTACATCTCCAAGTACATTTTGTAATTAAGTAATACTACATGTACCTTATGAATGAGTAGTGTATTGATAACTCAATATGAAAAGATATATAATGGAGATTGATACTGAATGTTTCATCGACTGTAAGTGAAAGTTAAACATTAAAGTCTGCAAGTTTATTGCAGTCTCTATCAAATCAATGTAAAAAAGGGGGCCAATTGAGAGAGGTTTATTTTGGGTTACGAAAGAATCGAAAGAACCATAATACTATAGAAGTAATTATAGAGACAGATTGACTAAAATAACTCATTTCTTCATGATCAAATTTAATAATCTTCTTAGTGCCTTAGCCGATATATATATATATTCTAAAAATAGTGAGACTGTATGTGGAATTCCAGTAAGCCTTACTTATGATATGGATTTCCATGCCACATTCTAAATTAAGAGAGAATTTAGGAGACTATGGGAATTCCAATACAGTTTCAGCATCGCTTCTTATGTGTAAATTGATGGGTAGATTAAGCGTACCATTCAATCGCTCAAGAATATGTCGGAAGCGAATGCTATGGATTTCAAAAAGCTCGTGGGACTACTACAAATTAATTATCAAACTAACAACGGCATGGCACTATATGAGAAGTAGAATGGTATACAATATAGACTTCTAATGGTATAGAAGGAAATGGGAAATCTGAAACTGTTAACTCCTAATTTAGTAAAGCAAGCTCCCTATAATGTACAAATTTGGTATAAGGAATCAGGAACTCAATAAAAGTCGGCAGTAGAGGTATACCAATATTAAATGTCGACCTTGAGGGTTCCCCAATAGAAATCCTGCACTTCAAAAGTGTTGTGACAGTAATACTCAAAGAAGAAATCTATATAAGAATTAAAGGATTTAAAGTACATAAGCTATTTCAATGCTTAATCTGGGCGAAATTTGGAGGACCAAATTTCCTAAAGGTGGGGAGAATGTTAGAACCATATATTCATACTCGCTACCGTTCATTCCTATGTATTTCATGAGTATGAGCCAGTACAGTAAGGTGGGCCCCACAGACTCTACAATGCTCGGATGGACGTGAGATCGTACTGATATTATTTGAGAAATTCAATAAGCCTACAGTAAGAATTTCAAACCTAAAATCCCTCATTTAGATTATTTTTGAGAAGTATGGAAACAAATTGGAAAATAACGAATTAATCCATAGCTCAATGGCTTTTTCGTAAATTGTGCCTAAACTAAAAGGAACTTTGTCACAGCCAATGACCCTATTTTCCACCTTATTCTATACATCTTATATGGTTGGGCTGTCTGCGATACTTTACTTTTCTTTTACATATTAACAATTTCATATTAAATTATAATATGAAATACATCCCCTATCTTACTTTATAAGAAAATAGTACTGTGAAAATGTCTAAATACGAAAAATAAATGATCGTACCTCATGTTATAAGTCGAGCTATCGCATCGTCCCCAAATGCACAGCCGAAGTCCTTTAGATGTCAGACTCTTAGTCCTCGAAAACCTGAAATGTTAATATTAAGGGGTGAGCAAACCACGGCTCAGTAAGGAAATTATATGCATACTTGATATTCAGCTTCTTATATGCTGAAAATCTTTTTCATTTTTCCTATGGGCTCTAGACTCGCATGTAGGAAGGATACTATAGTCGGCTAGGGATCCGGATGGAGTAAGGTAGGTATTTTGAAATACCTATCTTGTCCCGGAACCTAGAAGCAACTGTAGAGAGTAATTTTCTTTTCGTTTGGAATTTAAATCCTTTTTTTCCTTTTTATTCCATATCGTTTTTATATTCTTTTCAAAATAATGCTTTTATGAAATGAAGCATTTAAATAAAATAACTTGTATTCATATATTCTTTAAAAAGAATATAGTTAAATCATCATCCTTTTCATCAAAAACTCATTTCATATTTTACTGTACAACCATAATTAGTACAGTACTTTAAATAGCAAAATCAGCTATTAAATTCTTTTCGTATAACATATTTAAATCTAATATTCAATTTAAAAATTAAAATAAGAATATTAGATTTATTTTCCTCCTCTTTCCTTTTTGGAAAACATATCACATATTCATGTCACATATAGTCTAATATTCAATTAAAATCATAGTAAGAATATTAGACTTATAAACACTTTTTCCTTTTGAAAACATATTACATGTTCATATCACATGTCATATGAAAAATCATCTCGTAGTACTAAAATCAGTACCGAAATAAGCATTATGTAAAATGTTGTAAATCCTTTTCATTTAACTTATCACATATCATGTAAAACATTTACATTTAACATATAACATATCATATAAAACATTTCTCATATATGGAGACTTAGGCACGCACACCCAGCCCGTCCACTTGGTTGTTACTCATATCATGCTATAGACCCCGAAGGGTATAAATAATCATGTCAGATCTATGGCCATAGTCTATAATTGTCCTCGGCGGATCACTGATCAGGTGTCGGCAGGGACTACATATCACTTATCACATACCACATGTCACATGTCACATATCACATATCAGCATGATAGGATGCCAACTAGTCTTAAAACCGTATTTTTCATCATCTGAAAACCTTTATCGAATTTATAAAAAATAATAATTTCATAATTAAAACCATAAAGGTATATAATAAATCAAGTGAATATTTAAGAAAATATTTATAAAATATTCACTTTATCCCTTTTTCATCTTTCATTTCATATCACGTATAATTCATATATCGAGAGAATATTTAGAAAACTTTTATAAAATATTCTCTTTATCCCTTTTTCATTTTTCCAATTCATATCACATATAATTCATATATCGAGAAAATTTTCAGTGATCTCATTATCACCAATTTCGAAAACAGGAATATTTTAAAATGAATTTCGTTATATTCGTGTTTTATGAAAAATAATCATTTTCTCTATTTTCGTGGTTGGAAATCGTTTCTTCTGAAATAAATGATTTTATAAATTTTCTAGAAATTTTTGATAACTTTCGATAATTTTTCGGTAGTATAACGGCTGCCGATTGGCTAGCCTCCTGCATGAAAAATACAGTGTATAATTTCAACCGGCACTTCACCACAATTTTCCAACCTATCAATTTTCATAATAATTTTCATAAATTATTTTCATAAAATATTTCGAAATTAAACATGCAGACTGAATATCCTTACCGTGCTGCACATGCATCGCTTATCTGTTTTCGGATCGACGATCGCCTCGTTTATCGTGCACGTGTTCACCTTGTCCGATTTTATCATCTCGATTATCGAGGAAATTTTCTGGAATTTAAATTCTAAAATTTAGAATTTTCTATAATTATTTGAATAAATAAATTATTTAAATAATTTAACATTTTCCCGGATTTCTTACCGATTTTCGTAATTTTCGGGTTTCTGAATTCTCGGGATTTCTCGTAATTTCTGAAATTCTTCTTTTTTCCTCTTTTTCTTCTTTTTTCTCTTTTCTTTTTCTTTCTTTCTTTTTCCTTTCTTTCTCTTTCTTTTCTTTTTCTTTTTCTTTTTCCTTTTTCTTTTCTTTTTCTTTTCTTTTTTCCTCTTCTTTTTCCGATCAGACCGGTTCAGCCTTCTTCCTTGTCGATTCCTTGCCGGTTCTCCGGCGGTTCAGGCGCCTTTCATCTGGCTGACGGCAGGGCGAGTCTGCTGGTGGTCTCCGTTCGGCCTAGATAGACGGCACGACGGCGAATCGAGTCGATTTTCCTTCGATTTCTTCCACCTCTTCGCTGGCCCTCCTCCACCGTTCACCACGCCTTGGGTGGCCTCCATCCTCTTCCTCTCCCTCCGGCGATGCTTCGATGGCAGTGGCGGTGCCTAGATCAGCCGGCACCGCCGTCTGTCATTTTCCCTTTTCTTTTCGGTTTTCTCTGCTTTCCGTCGTTTCTGTTTTCCATTTTTGCTTCACCACTTCCTTCTTCCGTCGCCGGTCGCCTTCCTTCACGTCGCCGGCGGCTTCGCCTCCTTTTTTTCTTCCTCTCTTGGCCGGCCGACGGTGGCCGGCTTCCACTCGGAAGGCAGAATCAGGAGTTCTCAATTCTGTTTCTTCCATTTTTTTTCTTTTTATTTTAATTATCCTATGTTATATTTATATATACCATATATAAACATAATATTTTAACATATATATTTTATACACAAAATACATATATATAAATTTTTATTTGAATTAATGTATGTATTTCATATATATATATATATATGTATTTATATATATTGTATTACAATATATATATATATATATATATATATATATATATACATATATATACAAGTTTTGATAGTAAATAATATTTACTTTTCTTATATATGTATATATTTTTATATATACATAAAGTATCATATTTATATACATATGTATTATTTAAATGTACTAAATAGTATATATACATATATATACACTAATGTATATTAATATATACTATATAGTATTTCAATACATATGTATTTGTATAAAAATACATTTATATATATATATATATATAAATATATAAAGATATTTTATATTCTTTTCTTATTTTCTTATTTAATTTGGATTTCCATTTATCCAAATTAAATTTCCTCCTTCATTTCTTATTTTCAATTTAATTTTCCTTTTCATTTCTTATTTAATTTGGATTTCCATTTATCCAAATTAAATTTCCTCAATTTCATCTTTTCATCAATTTTGAAAATTTTAACGATAGTCCTTAGTTCGTAATTAAATTCATTTGTTTACTTAACTTCTCTATTTGCTTTAGAAATTTAATTACAAATATTTAAAATCAAATTCTTAAAATTCGCGGTTATCACATTCTCTCCACTTTAAGAAATTTGATCCTTCGAATTTAACTTAATTCATAAGGTGGTAGCATTCTGTATACTCATTGTTCTTGTCCTCTACATCATTTATCAAATTATACTGCCAGTATACCTTTAACATCAAAATCACTTTTGATATAATTGCATATTATCCTTCATCATATACTTATACTCCCTTAAATTTCTTATCAGTTGGGAGTTATCCATTTCCACTCCTTTTCATATCATATATGATTCATATTATTCATCATCCATCTTCCTTATTTGGTGCCAAGTCGATACATTTCGATAATTATCATTTACCGATTTAAATCAATAGTATGTAATGGTCCAGTAGTTTTCACATCTCGTGCATTCGCTCACTCAACATATCATTGAGCTTTTCCGTATTACGCTCAAACATTTTTACATCATGTACGGAGCGATGCTGTCTATAAATTTGGAATCTTAGAGCCTTTTGCTATTTCCCATAACATATAGCTACTCAGAGATTCCCATCACATATAGAGCTCACTGGAACTTCACATACATTCTTATCATTTTATGGTCATATTTCAACTATGGCACTAAAGAATCTAAGAGTTTGATAATGGAGGAGTGATTTCATTAGACTATCAGTCTATAATCACTTCCATATTATCATATCTCTTTTAGATTCTTCATTATTATCCTCAATACTCTTTTCATATTTATTTCATCAACTGCTGCAGTTCATTTGTAGACTTTACTATTTACTACCTTTTACCATAATTGAATCAGGAGACAATCATTTTCTCCCCATATCTACTTCCATGTAATCTCATCATTACATCTCTTATTCTTATGGTATACTCTATATCACTTAGGTTTTAGAATATACCTGAGAATATACTCTTTTGATAATTTAGATTCCATAATAACATAATCAAATTATCATTTAATCTTTTCATTATTTAACTTCATCCTTGAATCTATAATTATCAATTTAATCACCTCATTATCCATATAAATCCACTCTTTTCATCATTTCGAGGTGGTAGTATATATATATATATATATATATATATATATATATATATATTTATCATTTTTCCATTTACATGACTGGCAGTGAATCATATAATTCATTTACTCCTTTGAGTATCATTAAATTTCATTTATCAAAATTGGCTCGATCTTCCATCTAGCCATAATCATGTGATAACCACAAGGAAATCATTTTCAATCTTAAAATTGGGAACCGCTCCATATTTGTGGTCCTTCATCATCCTGTACTTATCCTCTTCTTACATTTACATCTTTTCATTCTCATCATTTTAGTCACTTTTCTTCAGTGGTAAAATATTCCACTATTAAACTCTTTTAACCTTTTGTATATCATCTTTACATTTATTCGTCCACTGACTTTAACTTCTTTACTTATTAGTCACGTTAGTAGTGCAGCTAACCCATAAACTCTCTTATAAACTGACAATAGTATCTAGCTAGACTCAGTACATTTCGTATCTCAATCATTATCTCTTCATCATAGACAGATCCATATCTCTCTGTCATTCGAGATCATATATCTTTGATAGAGATACTGTCTAGCCACATCTCTTATTTGCCATACTCAACATATAATTCATTGTCTTTGAGAGTCCGCAGGGTCATACCACCATGCTGCTTATTTTTCATTGATATCTTAGACTATATCAATATCTCATCACTTATCCTTATATGGATGCCTCATTTATTAGGTTTATACACCTCGTAAGGAATTTCATTAACCTTGTAAACCTCAATAGGAACTCGTGATAATTTTATCGAGTTCAAATCATTATCATCTTATGACCATCAATTTTCAAGTTTTCATTTAGTGATGCCTTGTATAGAGATTAGTCTTATAAACTCCTTATACATCTCTGATTAAATCAAATAAGACATCACTTCTATATGGATGATTATTTGTTTTTCATAAGAACTTTATTTCATAATTGGAATTTAATACTCCATTTATGTTTCATCCTCAATTTACCTCATCATCTGGATTTCCATCCTTTACATCAATACATGTGAATTTTATTATCCACACTATTTTCCATAAATTATTTTATTAAGCTTTCCATATTCCTCTTTATATGTTTCCGATATGAGCTTAGAATTAGATTTCATATTTACGATCGAGTCAATGTTAACTCGATCTCTCCAATCTATACTACTTTGAAATCTTATCGGGAATCTCATCCGATGCTTTCTTTAACCACACCTCTCTTATCATTTTGGACATTCATCTTTGTGTCCTATCATTTCACTGTATGTCCTCAAGGCAAAGACATTTAATATTTAAATCATTTTAACATCTGCTCCGCCCTGATTCACTTGTTTACTCATATTTCACAGTATATCAATCATCTTAATTAGCATCTGTATCTAGTATAATTATTTGATTAACACCTTTCACAGCTAACCGATTTATTATTAAAATTCATTTTAAATCATTTACGTTTAATAATCCAGGTTAACTGTTATCTTCCTTGTCTCTTATTGTGATAACCGTAAATTTTTCAATTATTGGAAATAATAAATATTGAAAATAAATATTGGAGAAATTAAATCAGAGGAAATAAATAAAATTTACGGGAACGAGATATTGGTAAAAATCCCGAGAATCGAGGAAGTGAAAGAATCGGGAAATTGGTGTAAAGGAAATTAAATTGGAAGTGAAAATAAAAATAATAGAGAGGAAAAAGAATTAAATTGGATAAATTAAAAAATCCAAATTAAATAAGAAAAATGAGAAAATAATTGGATATTAAGAAATCCAATTAAATGAAATAAAATGTGTATGTTATATATTTATATAATTAGATTATATAAATATATTTTGATATGTTTTTATATAATTACATATGTATGTATATGAATTTTAATATATGTTATAAAATGAAATATATACTATTTTCTTTTAAATAAACACATGTATATTTTTATATATACAATTATGTATATAAATAAATATATATATGAAATATATATTAATTTTAAGTAATGTGTGAATACATATATGTATATATATTGTTAAAATAAAATATGTTTATATATATATTGTTAATAATATAATTATATATATATATAATTATAAATATTATATATATAATAAATAAATAAATAAAAATAATAAAAATAACAGAAGTGGGAATCGGGTTCCTCGATTCCCACATTTTCTCTTCTGTTAAGTAAAACAGAAGAGAAACGATGGAAGCCGGACGACGCCGGCTGAGCGAGAGGAGGAATAGGAGGAGCTAGAGGCCATCGCCGGTGAGGGAAGAAGAGAAAGAAAGTCAATCGGTGACGGGGAAGGACGGAAAGAAGCCAAATGCGGTGAAACGGAAAATGGAATCAACGGAAAACGAAAGAAATCCGAGAAGAAAAGAAAATGGCGGACGGCGGTGCCGGTCGATCCAGGCACCGCCATTACCACCGAAGCTTCACCGGAGGAAGAGGAAGCCGATGGAGGCCACCGAAGGTGCAATGGACGGCGGAGGAACGCCGGCGAAGAGGAAGAAGAACAGAGGCAAAACCGCCTCGATCCGCCGCCGTGCCACCGATCCAGGGCAAACGGAGGGCACCGGCAAGTTCGTCGTGCAGCCGGCCAGCTGAGGGACGCCTGAACCTCCGGAGAACAGGCCGCCGGCGAGGAACCGGTGAGGAAGGGCTCTGGACCGGTCTGAACCGGTCTGACCGGGAAAGGAAGAAGAAAAAAAGAAAAGAAAAAGAAAAGAAAAAGGAAAAAAAAGAAAAAAGAAAAGAAAAGAAAGAAAGAAAAGAAAAAGAGGAAAAAGGAAGAAAAAGAGGAAAAGGAGAATTTCGAGAATTTGGAAAATTCCCGGAAATTCGACAACCCGGGATTTACGAAAATTCGATAAGAAATTTTGCGGAGATTTAATTTTCAGAAAAATTAAATAAATTATGAAAAAATTCTAAAAAATTAGAATTTTAATTCTAGAAATTATTTTCAACAATCGGGATAAGGAATCGGGAGAAATGGAGTGCGGGCGCGATCGATAAGCGGAATTCGTCGACCCGGAAAAAAAAGGTAAGGGATGCATGTGCAGCACTGTAAGGATACTCAGTCTGCATAATTTAATTTGAAATATTTTATGCAATTATTTTATGAAAATTATTATGATGCATGATTTGCTGAAAATAATTTGGGAAGAAGTACTGGCTGAAAGATTTTAAACTGTATTTTCCGTGCAGGAGGTTAGTGAATCGGCAGCCGTTATGCTGCCGAAAATTTTAGAAAAACTTTATAAAATCATATTAAATGATTTTATTTCCGAATTTCGATAGTAAATCACGAAACATGAGGAAATTACTAAAATTTCATAAAACATGAATATAATGAGATGAAATTCTAAAATGTTCATGTATTCGAGAATGGTGATAATGAAACCACCGAACATTCTCAAAATAGATAAATTACACGAATTACGAGACGAAAGTTGAAGTGAAATATAGTGAGTATTCTTATGAATATTCTTATAAATATTCACTAAAGGATTTTAACCCTTATGGTTTTAAATCATGGAATTATATATTTATATAAATTCCATAAAGGTGTATTTTATGATGAGAATTACGGTTTTGAGATTGGTTGGTATTCTTATCATGCTGATGCATGATATGTGATATGTTTAGTCCCGGTGGACATCTAATCAGTGATCCACCGAGGACAATATAGGTTATGGTCATAGATTTGACCGGTGTACTTCCTTACCCTCCGAGGTATACAGTATGATAAGATTGATGTCTATCTTAGACTCCATAAATGATAGGTAATATGTTTTCAAAAGGAAGAAATGATAATTCTAATATTCTTTCTATGGTCTCAAATGAAATATTAGATCATAAGTACTACATGAGATCTGATAAGACAGTGGAAAATACATATGGCATAAAGGCCAATCCAAGCAGAGACTCGATGATTGAACCGTGGGAGCCACCTCTAGAGTCCTTCGGGAACTAAGTGCTACACGTGTTCTGATGTTTCAGTACAGGCCATACCGAGCAGAGACTCGATGCTTGAACCGTGGGAGCCACCTCTAGAGTCCTTCGGGAACTAAGTGCTACAAGTGTTCTGATGTTTCAGTACAGGCCATACCGAGCAGAGACTCGATGCTTGAACCGTGGGAGCCACCTCTAGAGTCCTTCGGGAACTAAGTGCTACACATGTTCTGATGTTTCAGTACAGGCCATACCGAGCAGAGACTATATGATTGAACCATGGGAGCCACCTCTAGACTCCTTCGGGAACTAAGTGCTACACGTGTTCTGATGTTTCAGTACAGGTCATACCGAGCAGAGACTCGATGATTGAACCATGGGAGCCACCTCTAGAGTCCTTCGGGAACTAAGTGCTACACGTGTTCTGATGTTTCAGTACAGGCCATACCGAGCAGAGACTCGATGATTGAACCGTGGGAGCCACCTCTAGAGTCCTTCGGGAACTAAGTGCTACATGTGTTCTGATGTTTCAGTACAGGCCAGACCGAGCAGAGACTCGATGATTGAACCGTGGGAGCCACCTCTAGAGTCCTTCGGGAACTAAGTGTTACACGTGTTCCGATGTTAGTATGAGAAATCGTAGGATATTGTGACGATAAGTAAGTGATTGTGATTCGTGAATTCGACAAATGTCAAAGGATGAAATAGATCTTGTGCATATGACATATGATGTGTGTGATATATCGGATGAGTAAGGCACTGGGGTGGTAAATCCCTGGTTAACAGAGATTCAGGCACTCCCGGTCCTTACAATAAGTTCGTTTCTTTCACACTTAATCATACTAATAAAAAGAATGATGCTTGGTGAACTTAAGGAAGGAATGAAAGCAAGAATAAGTTTAAGACGTCTGGGTACATACGAAATGAGTTTTAAAGAAAAGAAAATGATGATGATTTAACTAATATTCTTTTTAAAGAATATATAAATATTAGTTATTGTAATTAAACCCTTGTATTTCATAAAAGCATCATTTTGAAAAGAATACGAAAAGATTTTTGGGGTGAAAAGGAAAAGAATTTATTAAGTCAAAATGAAATGAAAATCTCTCTCTACAGTTGCTTCTAGGTTCCGGAACAAGTATGGTATTCTAAAATACCTACCTTACTCTAATCGGATCCCTAGCCGACTGTAGTATCCTTCTTACATGCGAGCCTAGAGCCCATAGGAAAAAAAAAGAAAAAGATTTTCAGCATATAGGGAGCTGAGTATCAAGTGAGGCATATAATTCTCTTACTGAGCCGTGGTTTTGCTCACCCCTTAATTTTCAACATTTCAGGTTTTGATAATGTGAGTTCAGTGGATTGTGGATCCTGGCTGTACACGAAGGACAATGTGTCAGACCGACTGTTTATTGAGGTATGATCATTTATTCTCTGTATTTAGACATGTCAACAGTACTACTTATCTGATAAATTACGATAGGGGATGTGTATAATATAAACAATACATTGTAAAATTGTTTAACAGTCAGTACAAGTGAAGTATTACAGACAGCCCAACCGGTTAAGATGTGTATAAGAAGATGAAAAATGTGGTCACGGATCGTGACAGATTTAATGGTATCAGAGCATTGGTTGGCCTGATGTCTGTGGATACTTTGGAAAGAAAAGAGTTAAACATCCTCGGTAGTACTGTGTCGTCTGAATACATAGAGAAAATAAATGATTATAAATGGGGTAAAATGATTTAAAGGGAGTGAGAAAGTATAAACTGAGAATGTTAAAGAAGAAAATAGGCTCAGAAATTTCCAAAAAAATTGGTGATTCTTCTAATCTATATGAAGGCCTGTTCGGTAAAGAATAGAAATGGACTTGGTGAGGACCTCACCAGTACTTTTCTGTCCGAACCGAATTGAGACCTGAAAGTGATGGTATAAAATAGGAGAATAAAATATCATCATTAAATAGACTTTAAGATCACCGAATGAGGGTAATTTGAAGAGAGAGAAAATTTTTAGCTAAAAATGACCAAAATACCCCTACCCCAAAATTTTATTGGGAGTCAAAATAGATCACCAGAAGTTGGAATTGATCGATTTGACAGAGAAATTAATGATATAAAGTTGAATTACAAGCAAAATAATCCCATTGTGGATTTTAGTGAACTTCTCTGTCGAAAAATCGAATGAGATCTAAATTGCTGTTATAAGTATCAGAAAGGATACTATCAACATATAGATGATTAGTTCATTGATTTAAATGGATATTGAGGAGATAGAAATAAATGTCGAAATGACGAAAATGCCCCTATATTGGGCGATGTTCGGAATAGTGTTAAAAACCGAGCTGAATTGGAATCCATTGATAGTAATGGAATTATTAATGGCATAGAAGATGTCATATGAATCTAACGATCCCTATTACTGATTCCACTAACACTTAAATTACGGACGCGAAAGAAAAACCCCGAGTGGACTGTGGGCCATAGGGGATAACAGTACGGTTGAGTGAGGCGGCCAGGGCCCCCCCCACGAGTGGACTTTGGGCCATAGTGGTAAATCCTGGGCTTCACAATAAAACGAGTACGGATGAGTGAAGTGGCTCGGTAAATCCAGGGCTTCACAATAAAACGGTATGATGCGATCCAAAGAGTGTAGTGGAATGTCATCAGATGTTTGACCCGGTTATTGACTGTAAGGGTCGAAAAATTAAGAGTGTATTGAATGGGATCGTTAAATACTATGAAAAGTGAAATGATTACCAGAATTGACTGATGAGGTGAAAAGTACAGATAATGAAATACATACTGGTGTGATTACTTATGGGTCTGTACGTTTTCATTACTTTGAGGTATTAAACAGATAATCATACATAGAACCGACGTATCTTGGAATATGTGCTACAGAATGAGGTACTGTGTGGAGTACTGTGAATTAGAGGATAAGTATAAGAACAGTCAAGTGATAGAAAGAAGATGACAGCTAACCTAAGTTCTTCAGGACCCTTAAGACAGAACTGTGATAGGCGACCCAACGGTGGGCGACCCGTAGTGGATCATGTGTTGTGAGATATAGACGAACTATCTCATCGCCGACTCACCAGTAAGGGTAAACCTGAGGCAAAAGGATCGCCTAGGGAATGCTCATCGATGGTCGATATGAACGGGCGAGGCTCTTATAAGTATCTCAATGGTAACCCGAATGTAAGGAACTAGGTACGTAAGGGTGCCAAGGTTCAAACCTCGTGGAGAATATACTCAAAGGAACGAAGCCTGAATTCAGTAAATGGAAATAGTTTTAGAGTGAATAACGGAATTGAAACGGGTAGCTGTAAAGTGTGTTGAGAACCATTGTATTGGATACAGCTTACCAGAATGAGATTCGCAACGCTGTAAAGCATGACTAGGTAATGAAATCAAGGTAGAGTAGGTATCAAAATGAATTGGATATGGAATGTCTATGCCTTGAAACTACACTGTGAAATGATGGGACACAATGATGAAGGTCCAAAATGATAAAAGAAGTGTGGTTAAAGAAGCTGTCGGATGAGAATCCCGATAAATTCCAAAGTAATATAGATTGAGGAATCAGGTTAATGTTGACTCGATTGTGGATATGAAATTTATTCTTAAACTTATATCGGAGAATATAGAAGAAATTCGACAAGCTTAAGAAAATGATTTTTGGAAAATATTACGGATGATGAAATTCGCATTTATCGATGTAAAGGATGGAAATACAAATGACATGATTTGAGGATGAATTAAATGATGTACAAAATTTTTTTTCTTATACACTAAAGTTCTTATGAAGAACAAATAAATACCTATATGGAAGTGATGCCTTAGATATGATTTAATCGAAGATGTATAAGGAGCGTATAGGAACAATCCTTGTAAAAGGCATCATCAGATGAAAAGTTGAAGAATGATGGTCACAAGATGATAAGAAAAGTATGATTAAAGAAAATATCAGATTTGATTTCCGATAGAACTTCCAGAGTTATATAAATTAGAAGAATCGAGACAACATTGACTCGATTTTGAATATGAAGTTAAATTCTAAGTTTATATCGGAGGATGTAGAAAGAATCCGAAAAGCTTAAGAAAATAACTCTGAAAATTGTGTAAATAATGAAATTCACGTGTAAAGGTCTGGATGACGAAAATACAGATAATGAAAAATTGGGAATAATGAAATTGTCTGTATAAGTATAAATGAGAGAAATACAAATGATATTGAGTTGTAGATGAATTAAAAAGGATGTATTAATTTCCTATCATTGATAAAGTTCTGGTGAATAACAAGTATTCATCTACATGAAAACAGAAGCTTTATGGAGCTAATTAAAGACATGTGAGGAGTTAATAAAACTAGCCTCAATATAAAGAGTCCTTAGACAAAAGATTGAAGATTTGTATCTATAAGATGATTATTTGAACTCGGAGTGAATTTTACGAGTTCCTATTGAAGTTACAAGGGTAATGAGTTACCTTATGAAGTAGATAAGCCTAAAGAATGAGGCATCCTTACATGAGTAAATTGATGAAATATTGATAGAGTCTAAAGTATAAATGGAACATGAGCAGCATTGTGATATGATCCTTAAACTCTTAAAGGCTGTGGAATTATGCTAAGATTAGCAACTAAGAAATTTGGCTAGACAGTATCTCCTCTTGAGATATATGATCTCGAGACGACAGGATGACAGTGAACCTGTCTATGATATAAAGATAATGATTAAGATACGAAAGTAATGAGTCTAGCTAAATACTATTGTCAGCCTATAAAAGAGTGATGAGACTAGCTGCTCTATAGAGGAGATCTAATTAAAGAAATTAAAGTCGGTAGATGGATAGTGTAAAGAATAGATGGTATGCGAGATTTTAAAAGATCTTAGCTGTATAGTCCATACCAATCGAGAAAACCGACAGAAAGGATAAGAGTAAAAATATGAAAAATGAAATTGAAAGTGGAATAAGGAAATAAATCGCATGATGAGAAGGGAACATCAATATGAAACAGTTCTCGAAGTTAAGATTGAGAGTGAATTGTGTTGGTTATCACATAAATGTGGCAAGATGTAAAATCAAAGCCAGAATTGATAAGTGAAAGTAATGATACTCCAAGGAGTAAGATAATTGATATGTTTACTGCCAGTATATAAATAAGAAATGTTTGTGCATATAACCATCTCGAAACGATAGAGATGGTGGAATTGTATAGATAATGTGGTGCTTAAATGGATAATTCGAGGATTCAATCACAGAATCTAAATTATGAAAAGAGATTTAAAGACCATACTACATGAAGAGAATATGGTAATCTCATGAATTATGATTGTAAAAGATTATCTATAGTAAAGTCGGCAAATGAGATGCAACCTTGGTGGAATAGGTGTGAAAATGAATATTGTGAACAATAAAGAGTCCAAAAGAGAAACAATGATATGGAAGTGATTAAAGACTGATGATCTAAATAGAATCACTTTCCCTTATCAGACATCTAGATCCTCTAGTGCCTTAGTCGCAGTATAAGTGTTAAACGGTGTGAACGTGTATGTACAGTTCCAGTGAGCCTTACATGTGATGGGAGTCTCTGAGTTGCCATATGCTAATGAGAAATAGCAAAAGGCCTTGAGATCCCAAGTATATTGTTAGCGCCGCTCCATACTGATATATATTTATATATATGAGCGTGAGATGTAAACGCTCCATGATATTGAGAGAGCGTGTGCATGAGATGTGAAAGCTACTGGGACACTTACATATAATTGATTGACATGAGTACATAATAGTACCAAATTATATCGACTCGGCACTAAGTGAGAAGAATGGATGATGAACAGCATAGATCAGCTGTAATATTAAAATATTATGTATGGCTCTTATATGAAAAGAGTAAAAGTGAATAACTCTCGATTTAAGAGAATGAAATTTCATGAGCATGGACATATATGATGAAAGACAGCATGTAGTGGTCTAAAGTACTATTGATGATGAAAGTGTACTGGCAGTATTATTTGGAGGATGAACTAAAGGTCAGAAGCCATAAGTATACGGCATGTACCACCTTTGGACTTAAGTTAAATTCGGAGGACCAAATTTCTTAAGGTGGGGACGATGTGATAACCGTAAATTTTTCAATTATTGGAAATAATAAATATTGAAAATAAATATTGGAGAAATTAAATCAGAGGAAATAAATAAAATTTGCGTGAACGAGATATTGGTAAAAATCCCGAGAATCGAGGAAGTGAAAGAATCGGGAAATTGGTGTAAAGGAAATTAAATTGGAAGTGAAAATAAAAATAATAGAGAGGAAAAAGAATTAAATTGGATAAATTAAAAAATCCAAATTAAATAAGAAAAATGAGACCGAAGCTTCACCGGAGGAAGAGGAAGTCGATGGAGGCCACTGGAGGTGCAATGGACGGCGGAGGAACGCCGGCGAAGAGGAAGAAGAACAGAGGCAAAACCGCCTCGATCCGCCGCCGTGCCACCGATCCAGGGCAAACGGAGGGCACCGGCAAGTTCGTCGTGTAGCCGGCCAGCTGAGGGACGCCTGAACCGCCGGAGAACTGGCCGCCGGCGAGGAACCGGCGAGGAAGGGCTCTGGACCGGTCTGAACCGGTCTGACCGGGAAAGGAAGAAGAAAAAAAGAAAAGAAAAAGAAAAGAAAAAGGAAAAAAAAAGAAAAAAGAAAAAGAAAAGAAAAGAAAGAAAGAAAGAAAAAGAGGAAAAAGGAAGAAAAAGAGGAAAAGGAGAATTTCGGGAATTTGAAAAATTCCCGGAAATTCGACAACCCGGGATTTACGAAAATTCGGTAAGAAATTTTGCGGAGATTTAATTTTCAGAAAAATTAAATAAATTATGAAAAAATTCTAAAAAATTAGAATTTTAATTCTAGAAATTATTTTCAGCAATCGGGATAAGGAATCGGGAGAAATGGAGTGCGGGCGCGATCGATAAGTGGAATTCGCCGACCCGGAAAAAAAAGGTAAGGGATGCATGTGCAGCACTGTAAGGATACTCAGTCTGCATAATTTAATTTGAAATATTTTATGCAATTATTTTATGAAAATTATTATGATGCATGATTTGCTGAAAATAATTTGGGAAGAAGTACTGGCTGAAAGATTTTAAACTGTATTTTCCGTGTAGGAGGTTAGTGAATCGGCAGTCGTTATGCTGCCGAAAATTTTAGAAAAACTTTATAAAATCATATTAAATGATTTTATTTCCGAATTTCGATAGTAAATCACGAAACATGAGGAAATTGCTAAAATTTCATAAAACATGAATATAATGAGATGAAATTCTAAAATGTTCATGTATTCGAGAATGGTGATAATGAAACCACCGAACATTCTCAAAATAGATAAATTACACGAATTACAAGACGAAAGTTGAAGTGAAATATAGTGAGTATTCTTATGAATATTCTTATAAATATTCACTAAAGGATTTTAACCCTTATGGTTTTAAATCATGGAATTATATATTTATATAAATTCCATAAAGGTGTATTTTATGATGAGAATTACGGTTTTGAGACTGGTTGGTATTCTTATCATGCTGATGCATGATATGTGATATGTTTAGTCTCGGTGGACATCTAATCAGTGATCCACCGAGGACAATATAGGTTATGGTCATAGATTTGACCGGTGTACTTCCTTACCCTCCGAGGTATACAGTATGATAAGATTGATGTCTATCTTAGACTCCATAAATGATAGGTAATATGTTTTCAAAAGGAAGAAATGATAATTCTAATATTCTTTCTATGGTCTCAAATGAAATATTAGATCATAAGTACTACATGAGATCTGATAAGACAATGGAAAATACATATGGCATAAAGGCCAATCCGAGCAGAGACTCGATGATTGAACCGTGGGAGCCACCTCTAGAGTCCTTCGGGAACTAAGTGCTACACGTGTTCTGATGTTTCAGTACAGGCCATACCGAGCAGAGACTCGATGATTGAACCGTGGGAGCCACCTCTAGAGTCCTTCGGGAACTAAGTGCTACACGTGTTCTGATGTTTCAGTACAGGCCATACCGAGCAGAGACTCGATGATTGAACCGTGGGAGCCACCTCTAGAGTCCTTCGGGAACTAAGTGCTACACGTGTTCTGATGTTTCAGTACAGGCCATACCGAGCAGAGACTCGATGATTGAACCGTGGGAGCCACCTCTAGAGTCCTTCGGGAACTAAGTGCTACATGTGTTCTTATGTTTCAGTACATGCCAGATCGAGCAGAGACTCGATGACTGAACCGTTGGAGCCACCTCTAGAGTCCTTCGGGAACTAAGTGCTACACGTGTTCCGATGTTAGTATGAGGAATCGTAGGATATTGTGACGATAAGTAAGTGATTGTGATTCGTGAATTCGACAAATGTCAAAGGATGAAATAGATCTTGTGCATATGACATATGATGTGTGTGATATATCGGATGAGTAAGGCACTGGGGTGGTATATCCCTGGTTAACAGAGATTCAGGCACTCCCGGTCCTTACAATAAGTTCGTTTCTTTCACACTTAATCATACTAATAAAAAGAATGATGCTTGGTGAACTTAAGGAAGGAATGAAAGCAAGAATAAGTTTAAGACGTCTGGGTACATACGAAATGAGTTTTAAAGAAAAGAAAATGATGATGATTTAACTAATATTCTTTTCAAAGAATATATAAATATTAGTTATTGTAATTAAACCCTTGTATTTCATAAAAGCATCATTTTGAAAAGAATACGAAAAGATTTTTGGGGTGAAAAGGAAAAGGATTTATTAAGTCAAAATGAAATGAAAATCTCTCTCTACAATTGCTTCTAGGTTCCGGAACAAGTATGGTATTCTAAAATACCTACCTTACTCTAATCGGATCCCTAGCCGACTGTAGTATCCTTCTTACATGCGAGCCTAGAGCCCATAGGAAAAAAAAGAAAAAGATTTTCAGCATATAGGGAGCTGAGTATCAAGTGAGGCATATAATTCTCTTACTGAGCCGTGGTTTTGCTCACCCCTTAATTTTCAACATTTCAGGTTTTGATAATGTGAGTTCAGTGGATTGTGGATCCTGGCTGTACACGAAGGACAATGTGTCAGACCGACTGTTTATTGAGGTATGATCATTTATTCTCTGTATTTAAACATGTCAACAGTACTACTTATCTGATAAATTATGATAGGGGATGTGTATAATATAAACAATACATTGTAAAATTGTTTAACAGTCAGTACAAGTGAAGTATCACAGATAGCCCAACCGGTTAAGATGTGTATAAGAAGATGAAAAATGTGGTCGCGGGTCGTGACACTTATCATCATTTACTGTCCTTATGCATATTCTCCATTTTTATATCACTCCATACAATACACTATTCTGTAAAACATATTCCAAAATCTTCCGGTTCTATAAATATCCATTAAATACTTCAGAAACTAGAATAACAATATAGAACCGAAATTAACCGTACTGCTATGGATTACATCCTCTGTACTAATCTCTTTCTTATTCATCATCTGTAATCATATTACTTTTCATCATATCCCATGATCCTGTAATCATATCCCGTTAATACACTTTTTAATTCAGACCCTCAAAAATCAATAATAGAGTCGCTCATCCTACGACTTTTCTATAACCATTCGGGTCACATCAGCACTCCAAGTGTAGTGAAATTTATAATTGGGATCATTATACCCATATTATGTCCTTTATGCCATCAATAACTCCCTTTCTATCATGGAATTCAAGATCAACTTGGTTTTATGATTAGTCAAACCATAATCCCATAAGGGGCATTTTCGTCATTTCCACATTTATTTCTTTCTCTTAGATTACATTTAAACAATTGATCTTATTATCTATGTGCTGATAGTATCCTTTCTTATACTAATATCAGCTATTTAAGATCTTGTTTAATATCGACAAAGAAGTCCACTAGGATCCATAATTGGATTATTTTACTTGAAATGCAGCTTTACATCATCAATTACTCTGTCAAATCAATCAATTCCAACTTCTGCTAGTGTATTTTGACTCCAGGCAAAATTTTAGAGCTAGGAGTATTTTGGTCATTTTTGGCTAAAAATTTTCTCTCTCCTCAAAATACCTTTAATCGATGATCTTAATGTCTATTTAATGATGATATCTCATTCCCTTCCTTTATATCATCACTTTCAGGTCTCAGTTCGATCCGGATAGAAAAGTACTGGTGGGGCCCTCATCGAGTCCATTTTTGTTCCTTACCGAACCAACCTTCATTTAGATCATAAGATCACCATTTTAGGTAACATTCCTGAGCTGTTTTCCCTTTTTAACATCTTTAGTTCATAATTCTCATCCCCTTCTAGACACTTAATTCAATTCGTAATCATTTATTTTCTTTATGTATTTAGATTACACAGTACTACAGGGGATGTTAACCTTTTCAACACATTTTCTTTCCAAAAGTATCGATAGACATCAGGCCAACCCTACTCTAATACCATTAAATCTGTCACAGCCCGTGACCCTATTTTTCACCTTATTCTATACATCTTATATGGTTGGGATGTCTGCGATACTTTACTTTTCTTTTACATATTAACAATTTCATATTAAATTATAATATGAAATACATCCCCTATCTTACTTTATAAGAAAATAGTACTGTGAAATGTCTAAATACGAAAAATAAATGATCGTACCTCATGTTATAAGTCGAGCTGTCGCATCGTCCCCAAATGCACAGCCGAAGTCCTTTAGATGTTAGACTCTTAGTCATCGAAAACCTGAAATGTTAATATTAAGGGGTGAGCAAACCACGGCTCAGTAAGGGAATTATATGCATACTTGATATTCAGCTTCCTATATGCTGAAAATCTTTTTCATTTTTCCTATGGGCTCTAGGCTCGCATGTAGGAAGGATACTACAGTCGGCTAGGGATCCAGATGGAGTAAGGTAAGTATTTTGAAATACCTATCTTATCCCGGAACCTAGAACCAACTGTAGAGAGTAATTTTCTTTTCATTTGGAATTTAAATCCTTTTTTTCCTTTTTATTCCATATCATTTTTATATTCTTTTCAAAATAATGGTTTTATAAAATAAAGCATTTAAATATGTTGGCTCTATAAGCTATACCGAGAGAGGGGGTGAATCGGTTTTTCACTAACCTTAAGTTCGTTTTTCGATTCTTGTAAATTCTCTAGCCTATATTGATATTTTCTAAGTTCTCTAGACTACTCAATTATGCAATATAGATTCAATACAATAAATACAAATATAATTGCAAATAAGTAAAGAGAGTAAGGATAGAGAAATTTACGCAAGTGATTTATAGAGGTTCGGCAACCTTGCCTATGTCCTCTACCTTGAGACGCTCCCAAGGATTTTCCCAAATTCACTATCTTTGAATTTGTATTACACTCCCTCTTTTTCTAGGCTAAAGAGAAACCTCTCTCTTTTTCTAGGCTCAAGAGAAACCTCCCTCTTTTTCTTAGGCTAAAGAGTAACCTCCCTCTTTGTCTTAGGCTAAAGAGAAACCTCCTTTTTACAAGGAATGAGTGTGTTTACAAATTGTGTAATCAAAGAAGGGCCTTTAGATAGGCAAGTGATTACAATGTTTAAGCACAAGGAAAAAGCCTATACAATATTTGTGCTATTCTATACAAAGAATATGAGAATGATGGAAGATGAAGACTTTGTAGCTCTTGATTTGTTGTTGAGGCTTGAGGAAAATGAAGAAGATGATGAATAGAATTTCTGAGTAGTTCCTCTACTTTTCTTTAGCTTCTAAGCCTCTATTTATAGTCCCTTGGATGTATTCTAGCCATTGGGTGAAGCCAAAACTTGAATATGACCGTTGTCTCACAAAAACTAGCCGTTACAGGCTATTTTCGGGCAAAGGGATAGATCCCTTTCCATAGGGGATCAATCCCAAGCTTCCAGGATGTTAAATCTGGGCTTGAGGATCATTCTGCCTTGAAGGGATCGATCCCTTCCCTTAAGGGATCGATCCCATGCCTCCAGAAAGCTCTTTCTTGCACTTTTTGGGTTAGAAATGATGTGGTCTTTGATCCTAATTCAACCCAAAACATTTTGGCATTTTTTTGGGAGTTTTTCTTGACTTTCTTTGATGAAAACATGGTCCAAAAATTCATCAAGTGATTTTCTAAAATATTTAAAACATTTTATGAAGTATTAAGACCAATAAGAATATATAATTAAATCATGGTCTTAATGTTTGATATGATCACTTGAAAATGGATTGAAAAAATCATGTGTGATAAGACAAATTTACAATATGAATTATAACATTAACTCTTACTTAAGTTTTTGTCATTTCAAAATATATATGGCAATTTAAAGCTAACAAAATAAAATAACTTGTATTCATATATTCTTTGAAAAGAATATAGTTAATCATCATCCTTTTCATTCAAAACTCATTTCATATTTTATTGTACAACCATAATTAGTACAGTACTTTAAATAGCAAAATTATCTATTAAATTCTTTTCGTATAACATATATATCATTTAAGTCTAATATTCAATTTAAAAATTAAAATAAGAATATTAGATTTATTTTCCTCTTCTTTCCTTTTTGGAAAACATATCACATATTCATGTCACATATAGTCTAATATTCAATTAAAATCATAGTAAGAATATTAGACTTATAAACTCTTTTTCCTTTTGAAAACATATTACATGTTCATATCACATGTCATATGAAAAATCATCTCGTAGTACTAAAATCAATACCGAAATAAGCATTATGTAAAATGCTGTAAATCACTTTCATTTAACTTATCACATATCATGTAAAACGTTTACATTTAACATATAACATATCATATAAAACATTTCTCATATATAGAGACTTAGGCACGCACGCCCAACCCGTCCACTGGGTCGTTACTCATATCATGCTATAGACCCCGAAGGGTATAAATAATCATGTCAGATCTATGGCTATAGTCTATAATTGTCTTCGGCGGATCACTGATCAGGTGTCGGCGGGGACTACATATCACATATCACATATCAACATGATAGGATGCCAACTAGTCTCAAAACCGTATTTTTCATCATCTGAAAACCTTTATGGAATTTATAAAAATAATAATTTCATAATTAAAACCATAAAATATTCACTTCATAAAATATTTAAGAAAATATTTATAAAATATTCACTTCATCCATTTTTCATCTTTCATTTCATACCACGTATAATTCATATATCGAGAGAATATTTAGAAAACTTTTATAAAATATTCTCTTTATCCCTTTTTCATTTTCCAATTCATATCACATATAATTCATATATCGAGAGAATTTTCGGTGATCTCATTATCACCAATTTCGAAAACATGAATATTTTAAAATGAATTTCGTTATATTCATATTTTATGAAAAATAATCATTTTCTACATTTTCGTGGTTGGAAATCGTTTCTTGTGAAATAAAATCATTTATTATGATTTTATAAATTTTCTAGAAATTTTTGATAACTTTCGATAATTTTTCAGCAGTATAACAACTGTCGATTGGCTAGCTTCCTACACGGAAAATACAGTTTATAATTTTAACCGGCACTTCACCACAATTTTCTAACCAATCAGTTTTTATAATTATTTTCATAAATTATTTCCATAAAATATTTCAAAATTAAAACATGGAGACTGAATATCCTTACAGTCCTGCACATGCATCCCTTACCTGTTTTCGAATTGACGACCGCCTCGTTTGTCGCGTCCGTATTCACCTCGTCAGATTTTATCGTCTCGGTTATCGAGAGAATTTTCTGGAATTTAAATTCTAAAACTTAGAATTTTCTATAATTATTTAAATAATTTAACATTTTTTGAGATTTCTTACCGATTTTCATAATTCCCGGGTTTCCGAATTCTCGGGATTTCCCTTAATTTCTGAAATTCTTCTTTTTTCCTCTTTTTCTTCCTTTTTCTCTTTTCTTTTTTTTCTTTCTTTTTCTTTTCTTTCTCTTTCTTTTCTTTTTCTTTTTCCTTTTTCTTTTCTTTTTCTTTTCTTTTTTCCTCTTCTTTTTTCAGTCAGACCGGTTCAGCCTTCTTCCTTGCCGGTTCCTTGCCAGCGGCCAGTTCTCCGACGGTTTAGGCGCCCTTCATCTGGCCGACGGCATGGCGAGTCTACTGGTGGTCTCCGTTCGGCCTGGATCGACAGCACGGCGGCTGATCGAGTCGATTTTCCTTCGGTTTCCTCCACCTCTTCGTCGGCCCTCCTCCGTCGTTTACTGCGCCTCGGGTGGCCTCCATCCTCTTCCTCTCCCTCCGACGGTGCTTCGATGGCAATGGCGGTGCCTTGATCGGCCAGCACCGCCGTCTGTCATTTTCCCTTTTCTTTTCGGTTTTCTCCGCTTTCCGTCGTTTCTGTTTTTCGTTTTTGCTTCACCGCTTCCTTCTTCCTTCGCCAGTCGCCTTCCTTCACGTTGACGGCGGCTTCGCCTCCTTTTCTTCTTCCTCTCTTGGTCGGCCGACGGTGGCCGGCTTCCACTCGGAAGTCAAAATCGGGAGTTCTCGATTCTGTTTCTTCCATTTTTTTTCTTTTTATTTTAATTATCCTATATTATATTTATATATACCATATATAAACATAATATTTTAACATATATATATATTATACACAAAATACATATATATAAATTTTTATTTGAATTAATATATATATTTCATATATATATATGTATTTATATATATCGTATTACAATATATATACATATATATACAAGTTTTGATAGTAAATAATATTTACTTTTCTTATATATGTATATATTTATATATATACATAAAGTATCATATTTATATACATATGTATTATTTAAATGTATTAAATAGTATATATACATATATATACTAATGTATATTAATATATACTATATAATATTTCAATACATATATATTTGTATAAAAATACATTTATATAATAAATAATTATATAAATATATTTTATATTCTTTTCTCCTTTTCTTATTTAATTTGGATTTCCATTTATCCAAATTAAATTTCCTCCTTCATTTCTTATTTCCAATTTAATTTTTCTTTTCATTTCTTATTTAATTTGGATTTTCATTTATCCAAATTAAATTTCCTCAATTTCATCTTTTCATCAATTTTGAAAATTTTAACGATAGTCCCTATTTCGTAATTAAATTCATTTATTTACTTAACTTCTCTATTTGCTTTAGAAATTTAATTACAAATATTTAATATCAAATTCTTAAAATTTGCGGTTATCACAAACTTGGACTAAGTGAAAATAGCATGATATTCCACATGGAAATAAGTCCTAGGCTATGTTAATAGATAAAGTGAATCAATGGTAGAAAAAGAAATTTAGGCGATTTACCCTATAGGGGTAATTTTGTAATTTCACCTTCTTGATAGGTCAAACCCGAACCAAACCACCATGATTCATCAAAATACATCCAATAAGATGAAATTTGAATTTTTTTAGTATAATTACACAATTATAAAAATTACGAAAGCTTAAAGGCATTTTTGTCCAAAAATCTCATAACTAAGGGCAAAATGGTCATTTTGCCCTAAGAAGAAGCTTCCATATTTTCTCCCCAAAGTCAGCCGGCACTATTAATGCTTCTTCCTCATCTCCTTCACGTTACTGATAGCAAAAAGAAAAGAAAAAGGAAGAAAAGCTTGAAAAAACACCACTTAAACCACCTTACCAAGTCACTTTCTACAAACTTGTTCTCCTCACTAAGCTCTATCTATCCATACCCATAGCCCTTTGTAAAAGTGACAAAATCAAGAGGAAAGTGGGCACAAAGAATTTAGCCAAGGTACCCATTCTTCATGCTTTCATTTTCTTTGAATTTTAATGCTAGTTAATGATAAAATTACATGTGTTAAGCATGATTATGGTGTCAGCTTCAATTGAATTTGGCTAAATCATGCTCAAGCATATCTTAAGGATTTTGGACATGTATGGAAGAGCATGAATACATGATGTTTGATGCATGAAAATGATGTTAGGAAGATGGAAAAACATGAATAAGCATGAATATGTGATTAAATTGTTGAATTTCCATAAGTTTAGCTCTAGGAAGAATTCGGTCAAGCTAAGGGGAAGGGGTTTTGTTGCTGACTTTGATGAATATAGGGTGCCATTAGACTATAGAAATTATAAGGAGTCCACCGGTGCAATCAGATTTAAAATCCGACTTAAAACAATGAAGTTGTGTTATACTATCAGTAGAAAATACACTGCATAAATATATGCAGTGTATGATGTTGCTGCAATTAGACATGAAAATATCTTAAAAATAAGTATAAAGTGAGTTAATATTTTTGGTGAATTTATCCGCAGCTTGAGAGATCGAATTACGAGTGGTGTTATCGAGAAGTCGATATCATGAGACAGGTAAATGATGCGTATGTAGTCTGTAAGGATATTTTGAATGCATGATTTTGATGCGAATAATTTTATGAGAATATTTTAGAAATGAAATGCCTTGGAAACTGTGAAATTGTGGCTGTTGGCTGGTTTTGAACTATGTTTGAATTTCCAGGAAGGTTAGGGTAATAGCAATCGTTATGCTACTGAAATTTCCTAGAAAATTTTCTAAAAATGTCATGAAATATTTAGTACATATTTGAATGATTTCCTAGCCTTGAAAATGATATATTTAATATTTTTCATAAAACATGAATATACCGAAAAATATTATTTAAATATTCATGTTACCGAATTCCATGAAAGTAAGGCTACTGAAAACTTCTCCTAAATGTTTAACAGTACAAGAAATGGGTTATAAAGGGAAATGTTGAGAAGTAAATATTTTATAAATTATTTTCAGTAAATATTCACTTTGGGATAAATAAAACCTTTATGGACTGACTGAAGATTTTACCTATTTTATTGATTTCCATACAGGTAACACTATTGTGTGAATAAAGTTTTGAGACTAAAATGTTCCTAAATGTATTCCACAGCAAAACAGTGTGTTCATGAAAACTAATAGTAGCCTTAGGAAATAAATGTTTATTATTTTCCATAAATTGTGAAATTATTGAAAATGATATTTCAGAAATCCTGAAATTGAATTTTATCGAAAGGAAAGTATTGAGATGCGAGTTTATGTCTTTTATGGTAAAAGAGAATATTTATGAGATTTATTACGATAGAGCAATTATTTTATAACACTGTTTTCACCGTATTATATGCTGTAATTTATACCTTTATGGATGTTGATGATATTGTATATTTTACTAAATGCCATAAAGGTGATGTGATTTCCCATAAACTGTTTTGAGATTGATAGGCTCTTTGTCATGCTGATATGTGATATGTGACATATGATATGTGAAGCCGTTGATCATGATCCTATCTTCAACGTCCAAGTTGATACCTGATCAATGTACGACCGAGAACTATTATAGATTATGGCCATAGGTCTCATGATGATATTGATACTACTCCTTACGAGGATTATAGCATGATAAATTTTGGGTGATACCTGGTCTCCACTATTTACAAGTGATATGAAAGTATTTCAATTAAGTGATGATATTGAATGATAAGTGATCATTTATATGTTTTCAATGAGATGGATGACGATTTTCTAAACGTTTTATTGTACTAAATTTAGTACGATACTGTTTACGATATTTTTAGCGATATATGTTATATGTTTTCAAATAGAAATGGTGATTTATTAATCTAATATTCTTTTATGATTTATTATGAATATTAGATTATTTGACTAAATGAATTACTTCATGAAAGTATTGATTTGAGATTTATTTTGGAATACTATGGAAAAATGTTTTGTTTCAAAAATCAATACTTACTCCCTATAGTCGCTTCTAGGTTCCTAGACAGGATAGGTATTTCAAAATACCTTCCTTACTCCAACCAGATCCTAAGCTGATTATAGTATCCTTCCTTTACAGTCCTTAGTGCACCTATATGAAAATAAGGATTTCAATGCATATAGATTTCAGGATATCAAGATTTGCATACAATTTCTTTATTGAGCCTTGGTTTGATCACTCCTTTATTTTCACCATCCACATATTATATTAATTGGGTAAATAGGTGTATCAATCTGTGGATTAGTTGCACATTGGTTATTCTGAGGCAAGTTATAATGGTTCCTAGAGGTATGGTGTTTACATTTGTATGTTCAAACATTTTTATACAGTACTACTTGTTGTACATTTAATCTCAGGGGATGTAAACTGATTTATACAATTGTACATATTAATTATTATTTAATAACTATTATGTAAAGTGTTTTACTGTTGTAATTGAACAGTGTTAGGTTCTGAGACAATATAAGTATTTCAAAATATCTTCCTTACTCTATCCAGATCCCAAGCTAACTATAGTATCCTTCCTTTACAGTTCTTAGTGCACCTATATGAAAATAAGGATTTCAATGCATATAGATTTCGGGATATCAAGATTTGCATACAATTCCTTTATTGAGCCTTGGTTTGCTCACTCCTTTATTTTCACCATCCATAAATTATATTAATTGGGTAAATAGGTGTATCAATCTGTGGATTAATTGCGCATTGGTTATTCCGAGGCAAGTTATAGTGGATCCTAGAGGTATGGTGTTTACATTTGTATGTTCAAACATTTTTATACAGTACTACTTGTTGTACATTTAATCTCAAGGGATGTAAACTGATTTATACAATTGTAAATATTAATTATTATTAAATAACTATTATGTAAAGTGTTATACTGTTGTAATTGAACAGTGTTAAAGGCATCACAAACAGCCCAAACAACTAATGTATATGTGTGATATGTGATAAATGTGGATGATTACAGTATATCAGACAATGACTGTTAGTGATTGTAGATTGTCAGATATTGAGACATTTAAATAGATTTACACAAATTAATTTATTAGTATGTTGAAAACTGTCATATACTCAATCTTAGGTAAAATTATGATCAATGAACTATTAAACAATGAACCATTATTAAATTTATACCTGGTTCCATAAAAAAAACATACACAGAAATCTCTTTAAGGGCAAAAACACAAACTACTTCAAGACATAAAAACAGAACCTTGATTTGAAATAAAACATTTTACCAGCCATCACAACCTACAATCACCCCATTCAACAGTCAAACCTTTGACTTACTTAATGATTAACATGGCCAAAAAACAAAACAATTACAAAGCTATACGCCATCAGTCATCTCATATGTGTATACACATAACTACAAAAACATAAGAGAAAAAAATCAAAATAGTTAGAAATAAAAAATCGCAAAAATAAGAAAAATAACTCAAAGGGAAAATGGGTTACCAGCTAGTGAGAAAGGTCTTTTTGACGCCAAAGGGAGTCAAGGCAATAGATGAGCTCGAGGAAAAGACGAAGAGTAGGGAGGCAAGGAAGAAATAAGAGAGAAAAGGGTTAGATCTGAGGGCTGTGAGTCTCATCGAAGCCAAATCTAAAGGCTGCGGATCTCGTCGACATCAGATCTAAGGGTTACGGGTCTCATCGGCATCAGATTTGAGGAAGAAGCTCCTCAGCACTAGTTCGTGGGCACTGGATCTGGCATGGATGGAACTCGTTTGGTGAATGAAGGCCGAATATGAGGCTATAAAGGTTGCCGAAGCTTAGAGAGGGGGTGTCACCAATGGGCAATGATTGGTGTGAAAAGGAGAATAAGCTGAGGGGTTCGGGTGTGGCTGTGCACTGAAAGGGAAAAGTGAAAGAAAAAAATATTAGGTTAGGGTTTTTTTATGTTTTATATATATACACGTAATTTTATAATATTATAATAAGATATTATTAAACTATTAAATATTCGATTAGGCTCGTGAGCTACTCAAGTTGAGCCAAGTATCATATTACTCGAACTCAACTTGCTCGATAGTCCAAGCTCTGCTCGACAAGATCGAGCCGAGTTCGAGTTTTTTTTAAGTCGAGCTCGAGTAGCTTGTGAACACCAGTATATCGTTTACACCCCTATGCCAAACACATGGTAAATTGGTAATGTGGTATAGTTTCATCCAAAAACTATTTTTGCTGGCACTGTTAAGTTAACCCCAAAAGAAAAAAAATTGGGGAGGCTCTTTTCAACTTATGCTTTTAACAAATTAGTTTTTACATTCTCACAATGGAAATTTTCAATTTTACGATTAAGGTTAAAAAATTGTTGCAGATTTTAATTTTTTTAATTAATTATTTTTATTTTTTAAATATTCTTTATGAAGTATATATTATCTTCTTAATTTCGTTGTAATGAATCTAAAAACTTCATTGACAATGTATTTGATAATTTCTCATTAGCAAATACTTTGTTATTTTAATATTATGACAAAATTATCACTTAATTATATTTTCTTTTGGAATAAAATTATCACTTTTTAGATTTTTTTTAAATATATAGCATTCTTATTTTTTTTGGTGTATTGATATATTTTGAACCTCATATTAAAATATATACAAATTATAACTATTTATTTTTTTGCTTGAAGTAATTTTATTATAAGAAAATTAAAATTATATTTTTGTATAAATTTTTTAACTTAAGTCTCATAATTATTTTTTATACATCTTAAGATAATATATGTAAAATTAAAAATGACTTCTACACATTTTGTTTTGTTAGACATTTTACTTTTTCAAAGAACTTTTTAAAAATAATATTAAATATTCAAACTCTTAAATCACAATTTTTTGCAGCAATTTATCACAATACCTTTCAAACCTTCTGTTTTACTATCAAACTTTTCCAATAGCAACAACAATATTAATGTCACGACCCGAAGGCCAATGACATCCACTTAACATATACTTATCGCTTTTGAAAAATTACGAACCAAATTTTTCTTTTTCTATTTATTTCCTATTTATGGTTTGTATTCGGTTTTAGTGCAATATCTAGATCAAATCTTGTCCTATTAATATTATTTCTTGAGCTATGTCATCCTTCTCAAGTGATTCTTATGAATTTAGCCTTATTTACTATTTCAAAAAAAAAACGAGTCGAAAACCTCCCCTTTGTATTTTATCAATTTCCCCAGGTAAAATTTCTTGCATTAAAATACATTTTTAATCTTCACAATATAGGCAGCTGTTGTTTTCCACAATTCACACAATCATGCATCTCAAGAATTAACCATTAATAAGCTCATATCTAACAGTTTATACATCATTCAAAATGTACATCTGAACTCGAATCAAACTCGATAATCACCTAGACTCACATAATAATCTAGTGCGATCCAAAGCTACATCCCATATACTTTCCTAGTACTGTGAAATTAAAGTACATATAACTATCAAGCTAATATACAAGTGGTATACCTCAAAAAATGCAAAAGCAAGGCCCGAAGAACGCAAACGAGTACCACTACTAGGTACAGTTCCCGGGAGCCTATACGAAGCCTGAGTCGGCTGTCAAGTCATAAGATCTGTAGATGTTTAAATTTAAGGGGTGAGCGAATCCACAGCTCAGTAAGTAGTTTAAATAAGTATATACTATGCTCATATCGTAAAACACGATCATACATGCATGAATTCTATAAGATAACATGTATGCATTATATTAGAGTTAGCTACCAATTTGTATGTACACAGATTTCATAAGCTCATTCATGCTTTCCTTCCTTTCTTAAGCTCATGAAGTATCATTCTTTTTATCCCCTTTTTATCGGTATGTTTAAATCTGAAGGAAAACAAATATTCAAATAGCACATAATTCTATAGCATAATGTAAATATAATTCAATCATTATTCACATTCTCTGTCTTATGTATAAGATCATATAATTCAATCATTATTCACATTCTCTGTCTTATGTATAAGACCATTTCATCTACTGATATTCATCACATTCACAAATCACAATCAGTTATTTATTGTCACAATAACTTATGATTCCTCATATTTCATCAAAACACGTGCAGCACTTAGCTCTCAAAGGATTCTAGAGGTGGCTCCCATAGTTTCCGAAGAACCTATGTAGCACTTAAGTCCATTGAATTCTCTAGAGGTGGCTCACACAGTACAAAGATCGAGTCTTTACTCAGGTTGGCCTCTTTATGACCTATACTTTCCACTATCTCATTGGAACTCGTGTAGCACTTAGTTTTCAAAGAATTCTAGAGGTGGCTCCCATAGTTTCTGAAGATTCTATGTAGCACGTAGGTCCCTTGAGTTCTCTAAAGGTGGCTCACACGGTACAAAGATCGAGTCTTTACTCGGTTTGGCCTTTATGACATATACTTTCCACTATCTTATCGGAACTTGTGTAGCACTTAGTTCTCAAAGGATTTTAGAGGTGGCTCCCATAGTTTCCGAAGATTCTATGTAGCACATAGGTCCCTTGAGTTCACTAGAGGTGGCTCACACGGTACAAAGGTTGAGTCTTTACTCGGTTTGGCCTTTATGACATATACTTTCCACTATCTTATCGGAACTTGTGTAGCACTTAGTTCTCAAAGGATTTTAGAGGTGGCTCCCATAGTTTCCGAAGATTCTATGTAGCACGTAGGTCCATTGAGTTCACTAGAGGTGGCTCCCATAGTTTCCGAAGATTCTATGTAGCACGTAGGTCCATTGAGTTCACTAGAGGTGGCTCACACGGTACAAAGGTTGAGTCTTTACTCGGTTTGGCCTTTATGACATATACTTTCCACTATCTAATCGGAACTCGTGTAGCACTTAGTTCTCAAAGGATTCTAGAGGTGGCTCCCATAGTTTTCGAAGATTCTATGTAGCACGTAGGTCCCTTGAGTTCTCTAGATATGGCTCACACGGTACAAAGATTGAGTTCTACTCGAGTCACCTTTTTCCTAGCTTTCAACAAATATGACTAAGTACTAATTTAGGTCCAAGAACTCTATTGGGGGCTATACGTACCGCACACAAATCACATATACATTCACAAGGTATCACAACATGCTAACATGCTCCCTTGGTGCGATTTAAATAATTCATATGCATCCCTAAAATGCAAGCACCAAAAAGTATACAATTTAAACATTTAATAACCACGAACAAACTATAACACATAACATGCAAATCTCAAGCCAAATTCCTTTCTAAACAACTACTATTCACAATCACATTATGTCCAAATTTGCATTTTACCGTACTTACTCTTATAGTCTTACCCATAGTATTCCACCAACTTGTAGTAAATTTAGATAGGTATTTTAATAAGGATTTATTCATCTTTTACGAGATAATACTAGTAAGGCTTATTTATCTCACTTACCTTGAGGCTTAGTAATCATCTTCCTCGGTCTTCCAAATTTAAGATTTGAGCTCTTACACCGCTCCAAGTCACTATACGGTGTTATTTCACTCAAACCATATACTTTGTGGCCTTGAAGCAATGATTATATCCTTATTTGTCTCCTTTCCCATTTCGTTTATTTAGCTTCGAAGCTGCAGAAGATGAGTCATACTAGTTCAATTTCAAAATATATACACAGAGTATTCTTAGAATTTTTACTCATTAATAGTTCAATTATCCAAAATTTCACTATTTTACTATATGAGTAGAATTGTTCTTTATAAGAATTTCCGACCTATCAATGCCATTTTATTTATAACGGAAGATATTGAATTCCGATTAATGCACTGTCATTTTTATATGTAATCTGACTTAATTCCCTATCCAAGAGTATAAGGCCCATTTGCTAATTCATTTTATATTGTTCCTCACACTTTCATAAATTCAGCCAGATTTTGACCCATTTGGCAGGATGATTTTCTGACCTTTGTGTATTAAAAATTATATTTCTGACTGTAGAGATATCCAAAAATTATGAATCCAAGACCATATGAATCATAACCCAATTCCCTATGCAGAATAGTGAGTTTCATAATTTTATTATTTCTGAATTATTTTTAAGAATTCTTCAAAGTTATCCTGTTTCCAGATACATTCTGGCATATTGTCTACTAACCTTTATGTACAAATTGGGCCATATCTCAAGATAGGTTTGTCCAAATTGTGTAAACTCAAAACCATATTATTCTTAACTCATTTACCTTTCTAGAAACATAAAGTTTGCAGCCAAATGCAATCTGTGCTAATTTCTAAAAATTTTCAAAGTTGACAGAGAGTATCTCGCCTACTGCACTGAGTGCCCTGTGTTCAACTGCCTATATCTCAGGCTACACAACTCCAAATTAGGTAATTCCAAAACTTCATTTTTCCTAACTCATAAAGCTACATGTCATAATTTGTTTTCAGAATTTATTCCTTTCTAAAACCCCCAAACTGAATTTTTTTTAAATATGCAGCTCGGACAGATAGTTTTCCAACAGAATTGAAATATACATTTAGTACTTTGTTTCTCTTCTTTTCTCAACTCTAACCTTATGAATATTTTCTATTTACTTAGCATATTCATCAAACACCTTTAATTCATAAAATTCATCACAAACATTCATCCAAACCCAAACAAATCATCACCCCTGTTGACACCATTTCAATTTTAACAAAAATTCATCACTGCAGCCATGATTCAATTCAAGTTCTAAACTAATTTCTTTCATTAATTTTCCACTAATTTCTTCATCAACAACATTAAAATCAACAGTATTCTTTCATTTTCTTCCCCCATAACCGAACATATCTTGGCTGCCAAACACATCTTTATTTTAGATTTAAAACTTCCCATACATTCTTCATGGATAATTAGATCAAATACTATAGCTAAAGTTAAAAGAAAACATAATCTCTTCTCAGCTTGCTCTCTAACTGATTGTTTCAGCAACCCATAACCAGCCCCCACGTTGACTTTCTATCCAAATACTTCCAGCTTTGGTCGGCTCTTGAAATGAAAAAATAAAGCTTATTAAGTTGGCTTGATGATTTGGTAGGGAGAAGTAGTGAGTTTGCTAAGAAATGGAAGGAAACATAAGGAGTTTTAGAAGAAATGAGGATGAATCGTGAAGCAGCAGGAGAAGAGGCGATGATGAAGATAAATTCTGCTGGGTTTTGGTCTCTTTTAACGTATTTTATAATTATCCCAACCAATGAAAATTTAACACATGTTATTATTACACAATCCCCCTTCAAAATCTTTATATTTACACTTTTACCACAAGATACTTTATTTCTTCTAAATTTCCAGATTTTTCTAAATTTTCATTTAATTAAATTTAATTTATTTTATTATATTCTCTACATGTAATATATATATACTTAGACTTCAAATCTTAATTATAAAAATATATACATACACATGTCTATATATATATATATATATGTATGTATTATATATATTTTCATGTCTAATATACTTTTAGTGTAGGTATGTGTATACATATGAATTCTTCAATTTATTTTAATTATTTAATATTCATGTATACTACACTTCCTTTAGTATACTTGTATCCTTTGTTTTATCAAAACAAATAGACATATGCATTTTGCGGAATATATGCATCTTATTAGTTCTTATATAATTCTTGAACTTAATTATAAGATTTTCTAAATGACACAAAGGTATAAATTATTTATTTTCTAATTTATCTCAAGATGTTAATCCTTTATTGCTAAATTTACTATACTTGTAACTTCATTCTTATTACTTGAAATAATGAAAACTACAAGGTGCATCATAGTACCAAGCTTATTCTATGTCTCTTATTTTGTGATAATCGTAAATTTTTCATTTATTGGAAATAAGGAATATTGGAAATTGGTGAAATAAATAAATAGAATTGAAAAAGGAACGGATGGTGGAAATTCGAAAAATAAGGAAAGGAGAAAATTATTTTGGATAAATGGAAATCCAAATTAAATAAGAAAATGAGAAATGAAAATAAAATATGTTTATATAATTACAAATTATATAAATGTAATTTGACATAAACACATATGTATTTAGATACCGTATGGTATACTGTATATATTAATATACCGTGGTATATATATATATATATATATATATATATATATCTATATATATATACTATTTGATAAATTTAAATAATACATATGTATTCAAGTATGACATTTTATGTATATGTAAGTATATACATATTTGAGAAAATGTAAATATTAAATTTCATTAAAGTTTGAGTGTATATATATTGTTAATACAATATATATGGAATTATTACATTTATATAAATGTTATTTAATTTTATAATATATAAATATACATATATATATATTTATATATACAAGACATATTTTGTAATATATAATGTATATATTATAGATAATATATATTGTACTATACATTATATATGAAATAATATTATATGTGTAATATATAGTATATATATTATATGTATATAGTACAAAGTATATAGTATGATGTATACTAAAAATAGAAAGAAATAAAACAAAAATGGAAAGGAGAAATCGGGGAAGCAAACCCGATTTTCCCCCGAGGTGAGGCTGACGGTGGCGGAGATGCCACCGCCGGCGAGGGAAAAGAGAGAGGAAGGGAGACACGATGTCGCTGGCGAAGAAAGGAAGGGAAGAGGACGACCGGCGAAGGAGATCGGAAAGGAAACAGGAGGAAATTCTGGCGAAACTGAAAGAGAAAGAGGAAAACCAGATCTGGCGTTGCCGGCCAAACTGGCCCCCGCCACTGCCACCGAAGCTTCGCCGGAGCGAGAGGAAGACGATGGAGGCCATGGTTCAAGCGAAGAACGGCGGAGGAAGGCCGACGGAGGAGGAGAAGGAACCGAACCAAAACCGAGTAGATCCGCTGCCGTGCCGTCGATTCGTGACGAACGGAGGCCAGATCCAGCTTCGCCGTGGTGCCGGCCAGCTGTGGAGCCGTTGAACCGCCGGAGAACCGGCCACCGAAGAAGAACCGGCGGCGAGGGAGGTAGACCGGTCCGGCGGGAAAAGAAAGAAAAACAAAAAGAAAAAGAGAAAAAGAAAAAGAAAAGAAAGAAAAGGAAAAAGAAAAAGAAAAGAAAGAAAAAAGAAAAAGAAAGAAAAAAAAGAAGAAAAAGAACAAAGAAAAAGGGAAAAGGAATTCCGGGAATTTGGAAAATTTCGGAGAATTCGGAAGTTACGGGAAATCCCGGGAAATACGGGAATCGGTAAGAAATCTCGAAAAATAGTAAATTATTTAAATAATTTATTTATTTAAATAATTGTGAAAAAATTCTAAATTTTAGAATTTAAATTCCAGAAAATTCTCTCGATAACCGAGCCGATGGAATCGGGCGAGGTGAACACGGGCGCGACCTTCGAGAGCCAATCGTCGACCCGAAACAGGTAAGGGAGACATGTACCGCCTGTAAGGATATTGGGTCACATGTTTTAAATTATGCATTTAATTTATAAATGCAATTTATATTGATTAGTTTTGAAATTTGTGGTGATTTATCGGTTTCAAATTGTGGTGAAATACCGGTTGAAAAATATAAATTGTATTTTCCGTGCAGGAGGCTAGCCAAATCGGCAGCCGTTATACTGCCGAAAAATTATCGAATAATTACTGAAACTTACCGAAAATCACTGAAAATCATAATAAATAATTTGATTTCACGTGAAACGATTTTTGGGTACGAAAATCGAGAAATTAAGTAAATTTCATAAAACATGAATATAATGATATTTGATTTTAAAATATTCATGTTTTCGAGTATGGTGAAAAGGAAATCACCGAAAATTCACCCGATAGGTGATATTTCACGTGAAGCAAGATAAAAATGAAAAAGAGACTGAAGCGAATATTTTTATAAATATTCTTAAATATTCACTTGATTTTACATAAAACCTTTATGGTTTTAATTATGGAAACAAATAATTAAGAAAATTCCATAAAGGTTAAGAAATGATGGGAAACCATGATTTAGAGACTAGAGGTCTCTACATGTGTTTCTAGAAGAAAAACATGGTTAAGGGATTTTGAATTTGGAAAGTAAATAATTTATTTTTACATAAATTATGAAAATATTTGATTTGAATCCCGATTTCTTTGAAAACCATGTTTTGGATAAAAAGCACGGGAAAGCGTGCATATGTGTTTTACAATAGAAAAAGACAGTTTTACCCTTCTATTTTTACAGTGATGATTTTACAAACTGTCTTCATTTTATGGAAAAACATGATTTATACCTTTATGAAATATTTTGAGAAATGTTATTTTAATTTAATTATTTCATAAAGGTGATGATTTATTACATGTGAGCCTTATGGATACTTGTGAAATATTATAATTTACTGTGTTTAAAATCCATAAAGGCTATGGTACGATTACACTGTTTTGAGACTTAGGACCCGAGCTTCATGCATCACATATACTGTTACTGTCACGTGGCTGATTGACCAGCTAGTCATCAGCGTCCCGGATTGTCGCCTAGCAAGCGTATACCGAGGACATATTATAGATCATGGCCATATATCTCATTACTGTTACTGTGTCCCTTAGTGGACGATGATAGCATGATTTACTTGTAGGGCGTTGCCTAGTCTCACTTACTGCTTATTGTTTACTGATTACTGAAAGGATTTACGGAATTCTATTTACTGTACTGTACTGTTTACTGTACTGAATTACTGTACTATTTACTGTTTATGATGAAAAACCGTACCAAAACACTGTGTTACTGAACTGTACTGTTTACCGAAATGGTAGCCATTGATTACTGTTTTACTGAACTGAAAGCTACCATTTACTGTTTACTGAACTGAAAGCTACCTTATACTATTTACTGAATTGGTAGTTACTGTTTACTGTTACTGATTGAACCGTATCGAATTACTGTTTTACTGAATATACTGTTTTACTGAACTATACGATACGGTTACTGATTTGAAAAGAGAAATAAATGTTATTCTAAAAGAATAATCATAAGAATTATTTCTATGATAGAAATAATCGAAGAAGTAATTATCCAATGATTGGATATTTACAAATCACTGTAATGTACTGTTTTTACTGTACTGAAGAGAAGAGAAGAGAAATAAACCACTGTTTTTATTACTGAACTGCCATGTGTTTTAAAGTATACTAAAGTGAAAAAGAACTGGTTTACTTTGTGGAAAAACGAAAATTATATCGTTTTTAAAACAACGAAATTAGTATTCTCTACAGTTGCTTCTAGGTTCCAGAACAAGTATGGTATTCTAAAATACCTACCTTATTCTATCTGGATCCCTAACCGACTGTAGTATCCTTTCTACATGTGTGCCTAGAGCCAGCTAGGAAGATTTTGAAGAAAAAAAAATATATCTATATATATTTTCAGCATATAGATAGCTGAATATCAAGTGTGACATATAACTCTCTTACTGAGCCGTGGTTTTGCTCACCCCTTAATTTTAACATTTCAGGTTTTAATGATGGTGAGATCCAATATTTGTGGATTACGGCTGTACACAAAGGACAATGTGACAGACCGACTGATTTATATGAGGTACGATTATTTATTTTCTGTATTTAGACATGTATGCAATACTACTTGCTTATTAAGTAAGATAGGGGATGTATGTAATATAAACAATATATTATGAAATTGTTTAACATAAGAAATAAAGTAAAGTATCACAGACAGCCCAACCGGATAAATTGTGTAAAATAAGGTGAAAATATGGTAACAGGTCGTTACAGATTTAATGGTATCAGAGCATGGTTGGCCTGATGTCTGTGGATACTTTTGGAAGGAAAAATGTTGAACATCCCCAGTAGTACTGTGTCGTCTGAATACATAGAGAAAATAAATGATTGTAAATTGAGTAAAATGATTTAAAGGGAGTGAGAAGGTATAAATTGAGAATGTGATAGAGGAAAATAGGCTCAGAAATTATCAGAAAATTGGTGATTTTTATAATCTAAATGAAGGCCTGTTCGGTAAGGTATCGAAAGGACTTGGTGAGGGCCCCACCAGTACTTTTCGATTCGGATCGAACTGAGACCTGAAAGTTATGATATAAAGAAGGGGAATGACATATCATCATTAAATAGACTTTAAGATCACCGATTAAGGGTAATTTGAATAGAGAGAAAATTTTTAGCCAAAAATGACCAAAATACCCTTGACTCCAAAATTTTACTAGGAGTTAGAATAGACCAACAGAAGTTGGATTTGATTGATTTGACAGAGAAACTGATGATGTAAAGTTGAATTACAAGCAGAATAATCCAATTATGGATTTTAGTGAACTTCTCTGTCGAAATTGAATAAGATCTTAATGGCTGATATTAGTATGAGAAATGATACTATCAGCACATAGATAATGAGATCATTGATTCAAAAGTATAATGAGGAGAAAGAAATAAATGTCGAAATGACAAAAATGCCCCTATGTTGGGCGATGTTTAGAACAATGATAAAACCGAGCTGAATTGGAATCCATTGAGAGAAATGAAATTATTAATGGCATAGAGGATGTCATATGAATATAACGATCCCTATTACTGATTCCACTGACACTTAGATTACGGACGCGAACTATGAGTGACCTAGTGAACGGGGTAGGCCTCATGATAGATCCTTGAGGGGTTACCCAGTGAACGGGCTGGGCATTCTCAAAGAGGACAGTACAGATGTGTACAGGCGGACGGCAGACGGGCCGAGGCCTTATATGATGCGATCTGATAAAAGTGTAGTGGAATGTCATCAGATGATTGGCCCGGTTATTAACTGTAAGGGCCTGAATTAAGAGTGTATTGAACAGGGATCGTTGAATATTATAAAAAATGAAATGATTACAGGAATTGACTGATGAGGTGAATAGTACAGATAATGAAATACATATTGGTGTGGTTAATTACGGTTCTATATATTTTACTACTTTGAGGTATCAAACAGATAATCTTATATAGAACTGAAATATCTCGAAATATGTGTTACCAAATGAGGTACTATGTGGAGTACTGGGAATTGATGAATATATAAGAACAGTAAAGTGATAAAAAGAAGATGACAGCTAACCTAGAGATCTTCAGGACCCTTGAGACAGAACTGTGATGGGCGACCCAATGATGGTCAACCCGTAGTAGATCATGTGTTGTGAGGTGTGGGCGAACAATGTTATCGCCGACTCACTAGTAATGGTAAACCTGGGGTGAAAGGATCGCCTAGGGGATGCTCGCCGACGGTCGATTCGAACGGGCGGGACTCTTACAAGGAGCTTAGTGATAACACGAGTGTAAGGAACTAGGTACGTAAGGGTGCCAGGGTTCAAACCTCGTGGATAACATACTCAAGGGAATTAAACCTGAACTTATTAAATGAAATTGATTTTAAATCAAATTACAGAGATAATAAATTGGTTAGCTGTAAAATGTGTTGATAACTGTTATACTTAATACAGCTTACTAGATTGAGATTCGTAAGACTGTAAAGTATGAGTAAACAATGAAATCAAGGTAGAGTATGTATCAAAATGAATCGAATAGTAGATGTCTCTACCTTGAGAATACACAGTGTAAATGATAGGACATGAGGATGAAATGTCCGAATTAATAAGAAATGTGTGATTAAAGAAAGTATCGGATTTGATTTCCGATAGAATTTCCAAAGTTATATAAATTGAAGGAATCGAGATACCATTGACTCGATTTTGAATATGAAATTTGATTCTAAGCTTATATCGAAAAATATAGAAAGAATTCGAAAAGCTTAAGAAAATAACTCTGAAAAAATGTGAAAATAATGAAATGCATGTATATAAGGTGTGATTGAGGGAAATACAGATAACGTAAATTGAGGATAAGAAAGTTATCTGTATAAGTGTAAGTGAGAGAAGCACTGATGATATTGAGATGTAGATGAAATAAAGTGATATAGTAAATGTTTACTATCTAATAAAGTTCTCATGAAGAACAAGTATTCATCTACATGTGAAAATGGACGCTTTATGATATGATTAGAGATACATAAGGAGTTAATAAGACTAGCCTCAGTATAAAGCGTCCTTAGATAAAAGATTTGAGACTAATGTCCGTAAGATGATGATTAGAACTCGGAGTAAATTTTACAAGTTCCTACTGAGGTTACAAGGTTAATGAGTTGCCTCGTGAAATATATAAACCTAAGAAATGAGACATTCATACATGAGTAAATTGATGAAATACTTATATGGTTTAAAGTATAAATGGAAAATGAGCAGCATTTTAGTATGATCCTTTAAACTCTTAAAGAATGTGGAATTGTGCTAAGATTGACAACTAAGATGTTTGGCTAGACAGTGTCTCCTTATGAGGGATATATGATCTCGAGATGACATAGTGATAGTGAATCTGTCTATGATAGAGAGATAATGATTGAGATACGAAAGTAATGAGTCTAGCTAGATACTAATGCCAATCTATAGAAGAGTGATGAGACTAACTGCTCTACTAATGTGATGTAATTAAAGAAAGAAGTTAAAGTCGGTAAAAGGATAAGTGTAAAGGAAAGATGGTATGCAAGATTTTAAAAGATCTTAGCAGTATAATACCATACCAATTGAGAAAACCGACTAAAAGGATGAGAGTAGAAATATGAAGAGATAAAAGTGGAAATATGAAAACGAAAATATGAAAGTGGACTAAGGAAATAAGTTGCATGATGAGAAGGGAACATTAATATGAAACAGTTCCCAAAGGTAAGACTAAAAAAAATGATCTAGTGTTGGTTATCACATGTCAGTGGTTAGATGTAAAAATCAACCCAAATGTGATCAGTGAAAGAAATGGTACTCAAAGGAGTAAGATAATTGATATCTTTACTGCCAGTATCTAAATAAAAAAGTGTTATACATACACATAACCACCTTGAAATGATAAATGGTGGAACTATATGGATAATGTGGTGATTAAATGGACAATTGAGGATTCAATAATCGAATGACCATACTACATGAAGAGAACATGATTGTCTCATGAGCTGTGATTGTAAGAGATGATCAATAGTAAAGTCTGCAAGTGAGATGCAACCTTAATGAAATAAAAGTGAATATGAATACTGTGAATAATAAAGAGTCCTATGATGATATGGAAGTGATTAAAGACTGATGATCTAAATAGAATCACCTTCCATTATCAGACTCTTAGATTCTCTAGTGCTGTAGTCGAAGTATAAGTGTTAAACGGTGTGAATGTGTATGTACAGTTCCAGTGAGCCTTACATGTGATGGGAGTCTCTGAGTTGCCATATGCTTAATGAGAAATAGCAAAAGGCTTCGAGATCCCAAGTGTACTGATAGCACCGCTCCATACTGATATATATATATATATATATATATATATATATATATGAGCGTGAGATGTAAAACGCTCCATGATATTGAGAGAGCGTGTGCATGAGATGTATAAGCTACTGGGACAATTACATATAACTGACTGATATGTGTAATTGATAGTTTTAAACTATGTCGACTTGGCACTAAGTGAGAAGAATGGATGATGAACAGCATAGAGCAGCTGTGACATGAAAAATACTGTGCTTGGACTCTTATGTGAAAAGAGGAATGAAATGAATGACTCCCAATTTGATGAATGAATTACGGGAGTATAGACATATATGATGAAAGACAACATGTAGTGGTCTAAAGGATTCTTGATGTTGAAAATGTATTGGCAGTATTACTTGGAGGATGACCTAGAGGTCAAAAGTCATAAGTATGAAGCATATACCACCTTTGGACTTAAGTTAAATTCGAAGGACCGAATTTCTTAAGGTGGGGAGGATGTGATAATCGTAAATTTTTCATTTATTGGAAATAAGGAATATTGGAAATTGGTGAAATAAATAAATAGAACTGAGAAAGGAACGGATGGTGGAAATTCGAAAAATAAGGAAAGAAGAAAATTAATTTAGATAAATGGAAATCCAAATTAAATAAGAAAATGAGAAATGAAAATAAAATATGTTTATATAATTACAAATTATATAAATGTAATTTGACATAAATACATATGTATTTAGATACCGTATGGTATACTATATATATTAATATACCGTGGTATATATATAAGTATATATACTATTTGATAAATTTAAATAATACATATGTATTCAAGTATGACATTTTATGTATATGTAAGTATATACATATTTGAGAAAATGTAAATATTAAATTTCATTAAAGTTTGAGTGTATATATATTGTTAATACAATATATATGGAATTATTACATTTATATAAATGTTTATATAAATGTTATTTAATTTTATAATATATAAATATACATATATATATATATATATATATATATACAAGACATATTTTGTAATATACAATATATATATTATAGATAATATATATTGTACTATACATTATTTATGAAATAATATTATATGTGTAATATATAGTATATATATTATATGTATATAGTATAAAGTATATAGTATGATGTATACTAAAAATAGAAAGAAATAAAACAAAAATGGAAAGGAGAAATCGGGGAAGCAAACCCGATTTCCCTCCCAGGTGAGGCTGACGGTGGCGGAGATGCCACCGCCGGCGAGGGAAAAGAGAGAGGAAGGGAGAGACAATGTCGCCGGCGAAGAAAGGAAGGGAAGAGGACGACCGGCGAAGGAGATCGGAAAGGAAACAGGAGGAAATTTCGGCGAAACCGAAAGAGAAAGAGGAAAACCAGATCTGGCGTTGCCGGCCAAACCGGCAGCCGCCACTGCCACCGAAGCTTCGCCGGAGGGAGAGGAAGACGATGGAGGCCACGGTTCAGGTGAAGAACGACGGAGGAAGGCCGACGGAGGAGGAGAAGGAACCGAACCAAAACCAAGTAGATCCGCCGCCGTGCCGTCGATTCGTGACGAACGGAGGCCAGATCCAGCTTCGCCATGGTGCCGGCCAGCTGTGGAGCCGTCGAACCGCCGGAGAACCGGCCACCGAAGAAGAACCGGCGGTGAGGGAGGTAGACTGGTCCGGCGGGAAAAGAAAGAAAAGGAAAAAGAAAAAGAAAAAGAAAAAGAGAAAAAGAAAAAGAAAAGAAAGAAAAGGAAAAAGAAAAAGAAAAGAAAAAAGAAAAAAGAAAAAGAAAGAAAAAAAAAGAAGAAAAAGAAGAAAGAAAAAGGGAAAAGGAATTCCGCGAATTAGGAAAATTCCCGAGAATTCGGAAGTTACGGGAAATCCCGGGAAATACGGGAATCGGTAAGAAATCTCGAAAAATAGTAAATTATTTAAATAATTTATTTATTTAAATAATTGTGGAAAAATTCTAAATTTTAGAATTTAAATTCCAGAAAATTTCCTCGATAACCGAGCCGATAGAATCGGGCGAGGTGAACACAGGCACGACCTTCAAGAGGCAATCGCCGACCCGAAGCAGGTAAGGGAGACATGTGTCGCCTGTAAGGATATTCGGTCACATGTTTTAAATTATGCATTTAATTTATAAATGCAATTTATATTGATTAGTTTTGAAATTTGTGGTGATTTATCGGTTTCAAATTGTGGTGAAATACTGGTTGAAAAATATAAATTGTATTTTCCGTGCAGGAGGCTAGCCAAATCGGCAGCCGTTATACTGCCGAAAAATTATCGAATAATTACTGAAACTTACCGAAAATCACTGAAAATCATAATAAATAATTTGATTTTACGTGAAACGATTTTTGGGTACGAAAATCGAGAAATTAAGTAAATTTCATAAAACATGAATATAATGATATTTGATTTTAAAATATTCATGTTTTCAAGTATGGTGAAAAGGAAATCACCGAAAATTCACCTGATAGGTGATATTTCACGTGAAGCGAGATAAAAATGAAAAAGAGACTGAAGTGAATATTTTTATAAATATTCTTAAATATTCACTTGATTTTACATAAAACCTTTATGGTTTTAATTATGGAAACAAATAATTATGAAAATTCCATAAAGGTTAAGAAATGATGGGAAACCATGATTTAGAGACTAGAGGTCTCTACATGTGTTTCTAGAAGAAAAACATGGTTAAGGGATTTTGAATTTGGAAAGTAAATAATTTATTTTACATAAATTATGAAAATATTTGATTTGAATCCCGATTTCTTTGAAAACCATGTTTTGGATAAAAAGCACGGGAAAACGTGCATATGTGTTTTACAGTAGAAAAAGATAGTTTTGCCCTTCTATTTTTACAGTGATGATTTTACAAACTGTCTTCATTTTATGGAAAAACATGATTTATACCTTTATGAAATATTTTGAGAAATGTTATTTTAATTTAATTATTTCATAAAGGTGATGATTTATTACAAGTGAGCCTTATGGATACTTGTGAAATATTTTAATTTACTGTGTTTAAAATCCATAAAGGCTATGGTACGATTACACTGTTTTGAGACTTAGGCCCCGAGCTTCATGCATCACAGATACTGTTACTGTCACGTGGCTGATTGACCAGCTAGTCATCAGCGTCCCGGATTGTCGCCTAGCAAGCGTACACCGAGGACATATTATAGATCATGGCCATATATCTCATTACTGTTACTGTGTCCCTTAGTGGACGATGATAGCATGATTTACTTGTAGGGTGTTGCCTAGTCTCACTTACTGCTTACTGTTTACTGATTACTGAAAGGATTTACGGAATTCTATTTACTGTACTGTACTATTTACTGTACTGAATTACTGTACTATTTACTGTTTATGAAGAAAAACCGTACCAAAACACTGTGTTACTGAACTGTACTGTTTACCGAAATGGTAGCCATTGATTACTGTTTTACTGAACTGAAAGCTACCATTTACTGTTTACTGAACTGAAAGCTACCTTATACTATTTACTGAATTGGTAGTTACTGTTTACTGTTACTGATTGAACCGTATCGAATTACTATTTTACTGAATATACTGTTTTACTGAACTGTATGATACGGTTACCGATTTGAAAAGAGAAATAAATGTTATTCTAAAAGAATAATCATAAGAATTATTTCTAAGATAGAAATAATCGAAGAAGTAATTATCCAATGATTGGATATTTACAAATCACTGTAATGTACTGTTTTTACTGTACTGAAGAGAAGAGAAGAGAAATAAACCACCATTTTTATTACTGAACTGCCATGTGTTTTAAAGTATACTAAAGTGAAAAAGAATATGTGGTTTACTTTGTGGAAAAACGAAAATTATATCGTTTTGAAAACAACGAAATTAGTATTCTATACAGTTGCTTCTAGGTTCCGGAACAAGTATGGTATTCTAAAATACCTACCTTATTTTATCTGGATCCCTAACCGACTGTAGTATCCTTCCTGCATGTGTGCCTAGAGCCAGCTAGGAAGATTTTGAAGAAAAAAAAATATATCTATATATATTTTCAGCATATAGATAGCTGAATATCAAGTGTGACATATAACTCTCTTACTGAGCCGTGGTTTTGCTCACCCCTTGCTCACCCCTTACTGAGCCGTGGATCCCTAACCGACTGTAGTATCCTTCCTGCATGTGTGCCTAGAGCCAGCTAGGAAGATTTTGAAGAAAAAAAATATATCTATATATATTTTCAGCATATAGATAGCTGAATATCAAGTGTGACATATAACTCTCTTACTGACATTTCAGGTTTTAATGATGGTAAGATCCAATATTTGTGGATTACGGCTGTACACAAAGGACAATGTGACAGACCGACTGATTTATATGAGGTACGATTATTTATTTTCTGTATTTAGACATGTATGCAGTACTACTTGCTTATTAAGTAAGATAGGGGATGTATGTAATATAAACAATATATTATGAAATTGTTTAACATAAGAAATAAAGTGAAGTATCACAGACAGCCCAACCGGATAAATTGTGTAAAATAAGGTGAAAATATGGTAACGGGTCGTTACATATTTATTCACTAATATGGTACAAAGTTTGTAGTTTTTACATCTTCCAGTCCTCCAAATTTTCCGTGTCTATATGGAATAGGTGTGGGTACTTTTCTTTCATTAAGCTTTCCAACTCCTATGTGGCTTCCTCTGAAGAGTGGTGCTGCCAAATTACTTTGACTAAAGGGATTGTCTTAGACCTCAATATCTTATCTTTCTTGTCTAAGATCCGAATAGGTCTCTCGACATAGCTTAAGTCCTCCCTGATCTCCAACGGTTCATACTCAATGACATGGGATGGGTCCAGATGGCATTTCCTTAGCATTGACACATGAAAAAAGTTATGCACACCCAATAGCTCTGGTGGTAATGCTAGTCGGTATGCTACGTCACCAATCCTCTCCAATATCTCAAACGGACCAATGTATCGAGAGCTTCACTTCCCTTTCTTGCCAAATCTCATTATGCCTTTAGACGAAGAGGTTTTCAAAAACACTTTATCACCCACTTGAAACTCTAAAGGTCTCCTCCGACAGTCGGCATAACTTTTCTGTCTAATTTGGGCTATCCTCAATCTATCACATATCAATCTCACATCTTCGGAAGCTTTCTCTACAATCTCCGAAGTGAATATCTTTCTTCGTATAAGTCTAATGGTACACTTTGCACACATTCTAATACATCTTCGTGTCCCCCGTGTGCATCGTGTACCTGGAATTGTGTGCCTCTTTCATTATTTGTCTCTTTAGGACCTCACTATCTAGAATGCACTCATAAGTATAGAACTATCCAGGATGCCTGTCACCGCGATAATCATCTATCTCAAATCACCTCAACATGATTTCCACATTATGCTAAATACATTCGTCACATGTTATATCAACAAAGTCAATAATTTTCATCTTGTATCTACGTTTCTTATGCACTACACAAGTTAATATGCGCTCATTAGTCAATGGGAGCACACAATATTTATAAACATGTACTTTTACATAAGCATCCTACATAGTAAGAACCACAAAATGTCGTAATTCACTATTTTTTCAATCTTGTTACCACAACAATAATCAAATTAACAATTCTCCATGGCCTCAATGAACTTGTCACACATCAATTAACCATCTCTCAAAAATACTTCAAGACACAAAAGTCACCTTACAATGATCATTATACTCGGTGAATCACGACACTCCTCATGCATATCACAAATATTGTTTTTAAGACCTCATTATCGTAGTGTCATAGAGTAACTAACCTTTGTAGCCTATTTCCACAAGGTCACACTCCAAGTTTTTCCCACTTAATTTACTCGATGGGTCATAATTCACTTTTCCACAAGAAAGTAGTTCACCACAGGCACCCTACGTTCCGTAATCATTGATTATTTTCACTCATGATCAGGTTTTCACTTTCTTACAGACAATTCATTTGCACCAGCCATTGCATAGTATGATAAAATCATACGCGTCAATTCCAGTCCATCCCCACATGAGTATTTCACTTCCTCAACAATCCACATAATAGCATAATCTTAACTCTTACCTTTGCAATACACAAATGTATATGTATACAATTACATAAGTAAATGTACTCTTAGTGTATAAGACATCACAAGCATAATTCTTACTTTCATCGTCTCAATCTCAAATCAGTCTTATAAATTGGCTCATCCAATAAGTCATTAATCATAAGTAGTAGTTATTTATTATTAACTGTCGCCTAATTTAACTGCTTATAATCTATATACAATTTCAAGCTATCGTCTATCTTTTTCACTACCAATACCGGAGCCTTTATGGTGATACCCTTGGGTGTGTAAAACCCTTCTCTAGCAACTCTCGTAGCTGCTTTTTAAGTTATTCCTGCATTGATCAATGTCCTCCCAACATATGAGGGAGCTTTTCTCTATCATTCTCTTTATCTCATATCATATTAAAGTCCTGTAATTTGAAGAATAGTTTTCCATATTATCACTTATCTTAAAGATCGTATCGTTCTCGTATCAATTTCAAAGCTTAATACTCAATAAGTCCACCGAATTGGACATATCTCATTAGATCACACATTGTGACCTTTTATCCTCTAATAATTTAGAAACTATCAAATTGAGTTAAGACCAATGCCAAGACATGATGGTCTCTAGTTTCTTATTTCACATAATCTTAACTTCTACATCAATTTATTATCTTACACAACATGCTCTAATGATCTCAAATTTCCATTTAAAGACCTCTTTATAACACGTTGCATTCATTTTGACTCTAATAGTGCGAAATCTGAAGAGCCTTGTAGGTTCTGAATCCACATAGTTCAAAATCATAAGGTTTAATTCTCAAGGTCCATGTAATTCAAAGAGGCAAATTTCAATAGTCAAATAATTTGAAATTCATGTAGTCTCCAATTCACATATTTTCTAAATCACATTGTTTTCTGAAGGCCATACACTTCGCAACATATACAAGATCTTGAACGTCTCTTAAATCTATAAGGAAGTTAGACAAATTTTTTTTGTCCATCAAATCAACAAATCAGTATTTAAATCATTTTAATATCCAAATCATGTCACATTCAGTTTAGTGGAGACAGTCACATCCAATAGAATCATGCATGATACAGTATTCCCAGAGGGAAAATCAGTAACAAGTGGCTATCGTCGACAGTCACAGTTTGCACGGGTCAGGTGCTCACTGTGAAAACTGTGGGTTTGACCATATTCCCACAGTCATAAATCTGCGGACTTGATCAGGATCTCGCAATCATATACACTCAGTATGCATGATCACTAAGGAGTAATTGTCTCAAAACATTTTCATAAATCATATAAAAGGATGATTATTAAATTTGGAAGCAATAAAACTCGTTAAAAACTCATTGAAAACTTTAAATATACCAATAACTCGTTGGTACATAAATAAATAATAAATCGTTTATGTAAAAATAATTAAAATATCATTTATGCTATTTAAAAACATATTAAGACTTTATGCAAATTAAAACAATTAGAACATCATATGCACTTGGAATAAATCTATATTTTATGCAATTTAAAACATTTCATGTAAATCATTTTATGTAAATCTCATACATGTCCCTTATTTCAATGCTTGATCATATATATATATATATATATATATATATATATATATAGATATTTACTATTCTTAGGATGCACTACCATAACTCAAATTTATATCTCAACACAATTCTCATGTATCCATCATACGTTTCTGCAATTCCATATCAATGAATTCCTCTTGTATCTTTCAATCAATACCTATTTCTGCATCAATCATATAAGATGCAATAATTCTATCTCTTTCAAAGTAAATCGTATTCCAATCGATCATCTCAGATCATTGCATGACCTATCTTAGGCCAACTATGCTAAATTACTTCATAATTAATTCCATCAGATGAAATTCTTAAGCCTTGATAGGCATACCATATCAATCTCCACAACCAAATATTACCTGTTGGCTATTGTGCCTTTTCAATTCTTGTTGTACTTCACAGTACCTTATAGGCCATTGACTCACTTCTTAAGGCTTCAAACCATCCACAACTAAACCGTTTTATGCACCTTGTTATCATTTAATTTCAATGCAAAACACACGCATTTATAACAGTTTTTTGCACTTATTAATCATTTAACATTCAGGCATTGAACCTATTATGAGTGACTATCCAATCTATACCCAAAATGAAACCAATGTCGCAAAAGTGCAACAATATCCGATCTACTATTTGGTTTTTTTATTTCTGACCTTCACTTTACACTGATGATAAGCACTCTCTTTCATCTAAGACTTCCTTGAAAGGAGTGCTAGTATGCAATAATTGACTTAAAGTTTCTAACTTTATATATAGCCTATTACATATCCAGCATATGAGGGTAATGGAGTCAATGGTTGCATCGTCGACCTCCGAGGTGGCCTTTCGGGCCCACCTTTACGTCCAATCCTCCTCATTCTAATTCGAATTAAAAACGAACTATGCCAAAAGTAGATCGATCTCAGTATAAGTCAATAAATGAGAAATTTCCAAACATAAATTTCACAGTACATAGGATGTAACACTACAGACGGTCTAAACTACACTAACACGTACTAGACAAACCAGGCTCTGATACCATTAAATCTGTCACGACCCGAAGGCCAATGAAGTCCACTTAACATATACTTATCGCTTTTAGAAAATTACGAACCAAATTTTTCTTTTTCTTTTTCTATTTCTTTCCTATTTATGGTTTGTATTCAGTATTAGTGCAATATCTAGATCAAATCTTGTCCTATTAATATTATTTCTTGAGCTATGTCATCCTTCTCAAGTGATTCTTATGAATTTAGCCTTATTTACTATTTCAAAAGAAACGGGTCGAAAACCTCCCCTTTGTATTTTATCAATTTCCCCAGGTAAAATTTCCTGCATTAAAACACATTTTTAATCTTCACAATATAGGCAGCTGTTGTTTTCCACAATTCACACAATCATGCATCTCAAGAATTAACCATTAATAAGCCCACATCTAACAGTTTATACATCATTCAGAATGTACATCTGAACTCGGATCAAACTCGATAATCACCTAGACTCACATAATAATCTAGTGCGATCCAAAGCTACATCTCATATACTTTCCTAGTACTGTGAAATTAAAGTACATATAACTATCAAGCTGATATACAAGTGGTATACCTCAAAAGATGCAAAAGCGAGGCCCGGAGAACGCAGACGAGTACCACTACTAGGTACAGTTCTCGGGAGTCTATACGAAGCCTGAGTTGGCTGTCAACTCATAAGATCTGTAGATGTTTAAATTTAAGGGGTGAGCGAATCCACGGCTCAGTAAGTAGTTTAAATAAGTACATACTAGGCTAATATCGTAAAACACGATCATACATGCATGAATTCTATAAGATAGCATGTATGCATTATCTTAGAATTAAATTGTCTTAATTTAATCAAAATAGCACTAATTCACTTAGATCTATTTACAAAGTGGGTGTTCCTTTTGAGATAAAAAATAAAAAAAGTGGGTGTTCATTTCAAGATCATGAGTTCATTTGATTTATTCGGACATTATTGAATAAAAATATTAAACTCATTGAACGAATTTAGATTAAACTTGTTTAAGGGTTTGGCTACTCACTCAAGTTCAAAGATGTATCCACTTTTTTTTAGGATTTAGACAAAAATATTAAGTACATTAAATGGTTTTGAACTTGAAAATCGAAGCTCACTAAAAATGGATTAAGCTTGGGTTTACCATTTCAAGTCCAAGCTTGGCCCAATGATAATATTTTTTTACTATTTTTTATATTAATGTATTTTTAATTACTTTTATTTTTTGTACAATTTAATTTGAGTTTGTATTCTTTTTTTAACTTTAATTTATATTTTCACATTTTTTGTTGTTTTTTTGTAAGAATTTCTTCAAATTTATTGTGTTATACTTATTAACTATTATGCGTTTTAATTTCTTTATACTTTATTATAATTTAAAAAATTATAGTATTTTTACTGGGTTGGGCTTAATCATAATATTCAAGAATGGACTTAAGTAAAAAAATTAGACCCTGATCTTAATCTTTGATATTTATTTTTGCTAGAACTAGTTTTACATTTTATGTGTTTAGTCTTTGCTTTGCTTAAGCTAAATTCTCTTAATTCTAGCTTCTATCTCCATATTCCAATATTGCGTTGACTTCCGCTCTGGTCTCAGCACATAAGACAATATAATATGTGAACATCAAAACTACCTTATCTTAGATGGATTTTGTTAGCTCATCAATTACTGCAGCAAACAAAAATAAACTTAATGTCGTTCCTAGTCTCACTGTGATCGGACACCCTTTTGTTTGCTTTTTATCTGTCCTCACATGTGACATTGCATCCTCGTACATGTCTTTAATGAATTCAATATATTTTCATCGGATACTTTTCTTTATTAGAACCACGATAGCACCTTTCTAGAAACTTTATTATATGTTATTTCTAGATCAAGTTAAATAAAAATAATTTAGAGATGAAATTGAAGAGATTAAGTTATTCAATAACTCTCTCACTTTGCCTCATTTAGTACTATAAATGGAGAGCTCCTCTAAACAATTTGACTTATTTTTGGTGAAAGAAGATATGAAGACAATTGGGATTTTAGGAAAAAAAAATCTCAGAGCTCCCACATGTTTAGGAAAGAAGGTTTGAAGCACAAAGTCTACAAAGTTCTAAGAAACAAGTTCAAGAAGATAATTGGGGAAAGTAGAATATTCTAAGAATCCAAACTTTCAGGTAGACCTGCTCAAGGGCCTTGGACCCACCTAATCCTGAAAGCTCGTCTAATATTTGGTCGAGTTTGAATAAAATATTTAATCTATTGAAATGATCATGAGCAAACAAAATAAGCCCAATCAACATTTTAGCTCGAGCCTTGGTCTTAATTTTTAAAGCTCCAGCTCGGCCTAACCTAACAATATTTGTTATATGTTAAGTATCCCACTATACCTTTACATAAATCCATTAAATATACCAAAATCCATTAAACACAACAAAATTAAGCCCAATCAATAAAACTCATTCAATATGCTAACCCATAAACAATTAAAGAAACCATATTGCATAACCCAATTAAAGAAACCAACTTAATAATAAAATCAAAATTATATTTTTTTAATTAAAAAATTTGATTTATTTGGGCCAACTTAGGAAGTTTTGTTATTTTTAAAAATGAGCCTGCCCGAACATTGGGTGAGGTCAAGCTTAAACACACATAAAATCTGTTAATATTATATCCAAGTCCCGTTCGAATCTAATCCAACTCAACCCATGATGAAATCTATTTCCACAGCTCCTATAAGCCCAATTGAGAAGATTTGAAGATTAAAGTTTGAAGATCCAAAATCTCTAGGGCCAAAATTCAAAATTTTCTAAATTTGAGAGCAAATTCCAAGAATTTCATGACTTTCTAAATCTTGGGACCAAATTTCAAGATCAACTCACTAAATTTTGGATTCAATGTTATTCAATTCAAGAACAAATCGTCAAAACTCTTTAAACAAATACCAAACTTTAAGATCTCAATGAAACTTTGAAGTTTGGAACCAAATCAACAACCTTTAAACGAATTTCTCCTAAGAAAAGAATCAAATAATTTTCTTTTATTTAAGAATTTCACAATTAATTTTCTTTTATTTAAGAATTTCACAATTTATACTTCCCATTCTTGATAAATTAAATTTATTAATTTGATTAAATTTCATCATCTTATATTTTTAAATACAAATATAGTATGATAAATTTTTTGATAAATTTAATATATCCTAAACACTTGTTTAATATTCTGTCAAAAATAAAAAATTTTAAGATATTTTACCCAATATAATATATTTGAAAAATAAATTTCGTAGTTCAAAATTCGATTCTCCACTCTTCCTTATACTTTTTATGAACTAAAAAAAAGAAAATTAAATTTAATGTTTTTATTTTTAATAAAGTTTTTTTATTTTTAAATATAATATAAGTGTAGGCATCAAAACGTACAAGTCAAAGTTGCGTGGTCTATCGATACAATTTACTAAAAAATTTATATTAAATATTTTTAAATATAAATTAAAAATTTATAAATTTATAAATTTATAAAATAATTATCTATTAATATAATAATATCTTGAGCCAAACTTAAGGCTTCATTTGGTTTTAACTGGGGCTCCAATACACTGCAATTGGGCACATTTTTCCAATCGACCGTGGATCATTGTTTGTATAATATAACCCGTGGTGCGATTGGGCCTTCAGTTAGCACCAGAGCCCTAGTTTTCCATTGAGGGAGGAGGGGTTCAGTGGACCATAGGTCTCGAACTGGACCCATTTACCCCCATGAAATCTTTTTTTTCCTACATTATCCTTTAGCTTATAATTTTTTGTTTAAAATATCTTTTTGTATTTAAAAATTATATGTCTATTTTACCATAATATTTATTAATTTTTATAAAATATATCCTTAAATAATTATTTTTTCTAAAATGTCTCTAATTTTACTCTTAGATAATCACAATCTCATGATATTTCTAACTTTAGTTATTCATTTATTTAAAGTGATAAATAAATTTATATAATTATAAAATAAACAAATATTTTTTTTCATTGGAATAGACAAATAATTAAGTACATAATTTCATACATATAATTAATCATATAAAATTTTTAATAATTACATAAATAAATTTGCTTATACATATAGGTATTTATATAAAATAATTTTGAATAATTAATTATATATAATAAATAGTTACAACATTATAAATACAAACGTAAAAAGTCAAATATACACTATTAATTTTAGTAACTTTCAATTATTTATTAATTCTAAAAATACAAAATATATACTATCAATTTTAATATATAAGAATTTTAATCTTATATCTTTAACAATAATTTTTTATTTTCATTACAATCCACTTTATTGCTAAAGTCTTGTTTGCATTTAATTGTATTCTAAACAACATATTCAAGACATATTTTTTTGGTGGAAACTCTCTCGGAAGTCACTTTAAGTTTCAATTAATTAAAAATCGAGTTAGAATCTGACTCGAAATGAAAGAACTCTTGTAATACTATTTTTTTCATTCATAAGATTTAAATTTAAAATCTTATTTAAAAGATTCTGAACTATTTCTACTAAACCTAACAGATATTGATTATTCGGAACATATTTGATAACCCGTATATCCCCTCGCCTCATTTACCAAAAACTTGCCAGCTAAGATGGCGCTAACTTTGGGCGCCAAACCAAACCCCTCCCGCTAAATTCACCCGCCACACTTGCCTTCTTCTACGTATAATAACTATCCCCCTCCAAATCAATAAACAAAAGCCCACAAAAAGACTCAAGCCATCCAATTTCCTTTCAACTCTGTCACAGAGATAAACTGTTTGTCCAAATTCCCAAAGAACGTCGACTAATAAACGCCAAACAATGGTGGTTCCTCTCGGTCCGGGGAAGTTCTACGGGAGCAGTCTTCCACGGCCCCGTATCTATACCGACACCAAGTTCAACTCCGAACGCGTAGATCCTCCGGTTCCGATCCTTGATCCGCTGCTCTCATGGGCCAATGAAGCCCATTGGTCCATGGGTGGTCTCAGTTTCAAGCGCCTCCGTCTCCAAGGTCGCATCGAAGGCAACGTCAAGAGACTCAAAGCTCAGCGCGAAAAGCAGCTGCCGGACAGCCCCGACAAAGATCCTATCGTTATGAAAAACAAAAGGGGTGCTACCGAATCACCCCCTCCTGCTCCCGTGGCGGTAAAGAGAAAGAGATTCTTGGATCTTAATGATGACGACGACGTGGAGAGTGAAAATGAAGGCGATGAAATGGTGGTGAAGAGAGAAGAGAAGGTGTTGAGGAGAGGTGCGGTCCGGAAATTGGGGGATGATTTTGAGAGAGTGGCGAAGGACAGCGGCGTGTTGAGTAAAAGAGAGAGAAGTTTTAGCGATGGGATTGGTAGCGATGTGATGAAGATTGTAGAGGAGGTTAATTTTGAGTCGGAGATTAAAGGGGATAAGAAGACGAGTCTGAAGAAGAAGAGCTTGAAGAAGGGCAAGAGTCAGGCGCAGAGTGGGCCTAGGACTTCTCCAAGACTGGCAAGGCGTGGTTCCAGCTAGATGGATAGGTAGACGTAGGATTTTTCATGCTTGTGTTGCTTGATGTTGTCAGTTATGATCAATGTTAATCTAAAATTATAGCTAATTTTCCTTTGAATATCTAAAGAAGAGGTGACATTACTAGTTTTATTTCATTACTTAGACAATGATGAAGAAATTGATTAATATCTGTTAAGTGAAAAAATTGAGTTAAAATTTCATGAATGAAAATTTTAAAAATTTGAGAACTCTTAACTTAAAATAACTTTCAGATACTAAAGGATTTTGACAAAATAAAAAGATAAATTGAAATCCTGCCTTCATATTTGATCATTCATTGCTACTTTATAATAACTTTGGAGTCTACTTGACGAAACTAAGCATTCTTCTTGCATTCAAGCCTCAACCCTAACATACTATAATATTGTGCGGCAAATAAAATCACTGCCGTAACCCACAATTATCTGGGATTTCATATCTTGACAGTAGGGAAATTTGTGCAATAAACTTGCACTCTGCTACTATACATCTGCATATCTGCTTCACCATATGGTAATTTGTATAACAAAAAAATGCTACAATAGATTACCAATGAAGTTTTATCTCCCACAAACAACCTCATCAGAAAAAAAATTGAATTTCTGATTGCACTTACTCTCTTTTGGAACACAGTTCTTTCAAATTTCCCTTTTCTTGAAGATGTCCTTGGATTCTACCCAACCTGCATGACTGTTCTACTGTCAGTTTGTAAATTGATGGGTTTTCCCATGGCACAAGGCCAAAATCGTCATTATACTCTTCCATTCCTTCAACAAAGAATTGCCAGACTAAAGCACCTGACCCAGACCCTTTCTTCTTTGCAGATTTATAGATGATGTCTAAAATAGTTCTATAAAACTGCTCTCGCTGGGAAGGTTGGAAGTCTTTGTTCTGGTTTGACAGGCCGTATTCAGTGAACATAACAGGCTTCTTCAGTTCTTTGTCGCAATCTTCAATGTGTGAACGCACCCATTTGGAAACATAATTTCTTTTTTCTTCAAAACTTAGATCATGAAACCTACCAAAGAAGAAACAGAAAAGATTGCATTAAATATAGAGAACATGCTTGTTGATGAAATATCAGAGTGCCCATGAAATATAGTACTAATATAATTCAAGAGAAAAACTAAGCCTGAGGCAATTGAAATTAATGTCAACAACATTTTTATCAAACTGTGGATAACAACCAACTGGTTAAACGTAAAATTTCAAGCAAAGTTCATTTTTAAAAGAGGGGTGAATGTAGGTTCACAATTGGGTAGGAGTCGTAACCTGTAATCTTCTGATTTCTACTTATGCTTCAGGAATTTTTTAGAAATACATAAAAGTTGTGCCACAAAAGAGTCATATTTGCATCTACCCGTCACAATTGTCATTATCCATACTTTGGCACTCTTAGTCTTCAGATTCTAGCTCTGTCATTGATGACATGCTTCATTCTGTGTCATAGAATAGATTTTTTACATGCATATTGATACAATTTCATATTTCAGACGATATTGCTTACCAATGGTCGGGGTATATGTGAACAGAGGTAAAATCAACATTTGTAATGTTGGAGTTGCGGACAAAATCAGATCCAAGGGTTGACGCCCACTCTTCTGGATTCACAGTTGACTTTTTGGGGCTTGTAGGACCATAGAATCCTTCCAGGCCAATGGTCAATAGATGATTTTTATCAATTGATTTTATGAAAGCTGTCATCTCTTCTAGCCAATCCTGCAATTGGATGCCGCAAATTCAATTCATATTCAGATACAAATCAATAAACTTTACATGAAAATAAAAACCCTTCTCTGACATGAATGCATATAAAATATATAAAAGTTTTTATAGGCCTTTTCTCTTCTATAAAGAAGAAGATGACAATATTATGGTAAAGAAACTGACTTCTATTTCAGTTTTAAGAAGTCCCTAAAGTTGGGCATTGATTCAGACAATTACAAACTTTGACAGCATTCAGTGGAAGAGGGAAACATTTATTCTAAAGAAAGTGGGCATGAATACCCAACTTTATTTACAGGAAGTCAGAACCCACAACCACCGGTTATCCTGTCACTCAATTATATGAAAATTTTACCAGGCAAAATTGCCTTCACCTAAGCTAAGCATAATTGGTCAAGATTATAGGAAGTGAGAGCAAAGCTAGAAATGAATCTAGGGTCAACATTAGTGCTTAGAATAACTAGTGTAACATCTTTTTATTTTCTTAATAGTGTAAGATCTCATAACTTACTTGAAGAGTATCCCCAGAAGGATCAGACATGCAACGGGGTTCATTAATCAACTCCCAAGCAAAGATGCTGGGATCATTCCGATATTCAATTCCAGTGATGGTGTTCTTCCTTGTAAGGACAGTCTGGAAAAAAAAAATAGATTAGAATAAGACATCATAGCAGCATAGAAAACAATTTTGAATTTATGATATTGCAAATATTAAAAACAAAATCAAGTAACTACTACAGAAGGAACTATATTTTGGCTCAAATTTGAGATCATACTGTTATTTGGCCTATTTATTCCCTTACAACCATGTCTCTGCAAAGTTAGTAATGATGTTTCACCATATACTGCATTGGCAGACAGAAGACCCTGGGAAGACACTGTTTTCCTACTTATTAGTGGTTGGCACTGAGACAAGGTAACTTTTCTGAAAAATATGCAGATAATTGACCAAACTGTACCAAAAAGACTCCATCCGGTAACATCCTGAAACATAGCCAAGGCTAATACCCACATTTATCCTTCGGTAATGATAAAAGATTTAGTAGGATTTCTCTTCTGCCTATCCTGTGATTTTCTCATCAAAACATTTTCACTCATTGATATCCAAATATCAGGTTATTACTGCATCAAGAAATACCAAATCATAATTTTGCAAAACTGTTTAATAAGTTGTATTAGATGCACCCAAGCTCCTGACTCTGCATCAACAATGATTAATATATTTCAAAAAGGCAAATTCAGGCTACCAATTTTTTTTTCTTTGAGAAATGAAAGCAAAAAAAACAAATATAATAGATCCTTCACTTCTGTCCCAAAAAAAGAAAGAAAAAGGAAAATATAATAATTCACACAGCTTAACAACATGTAAGCAATTTCCTTTCACCTATACATTGTTTCAGCTCTCTTTCCAATCGAAGTGTTGTTAGTAACTTTTGTGTTTTGTCATCAATAGGTGATAAACTTGGTCCATATTGTTCATAGGGCCCAATCTAGCACTATTCAGAGTTTTAAGGACAAAATTGATAAGCAAGTGGCTGAGACATTTCCAGCATCACGTCCCTCTTTAAAAACTAAGATTCCTTTTTTCAACAGTGTAACATCAGCACAAATACTAGCAGTTCACTGAAAGTATAGGTATAGTCATACACATGGACAATCATGCAGAGGAAGAAAATTCTCATTATTCAAATATAAGAAAAGAGATAATGGAAATTTAGAAGCAGACAGATGATCAGATACCAGGACATAATTCTTGAAATATTTGCGGATTGATGGATCAAAGAAGAAGGAATCATTAGAAGAGCTCAAACCAACACCTTCTTGCCATGCCCACTTGACATACTGTGTCTTTCCACCATATGCTTGCAGGTTATTTACTAAGCTAAGAAGAAGCCTAATTCCATGTCGCCTTGCTTCTGCAATGACATAATCCAAGGCCTGCCACAACCTAAAGTTGTCAACATAAATAACAAAGGTAGGGAAAATATACTCTAGAATCATAATAACTGACATCAGAGAGTGTGAAGGAGTCAAGGATTCAGGGACTTTTGACAGGTTTCTAATCAAGCAACTGAGAAATTGAAGCAATTTGAGTACCTTTTCCTTCTATTCTCTTTCATTTCTAGCATGCTAAATTACAATTTTAGGGAGCGCAATCATTTTTATATTCAGGACAAACCTAATTCAGTCTAGCAAAAGTGTGCGATAATATAAACCATCTTCACTATGTACAATGGAAATCTCTTTACTGCCTTTCTATGTGGTCCACAATTATTTGGTTGCTAACCTGTAGCCTTGGAACCAAAGTCGTTGGAATTGAATTTAGACAAAATCAAGTAAAATCAAACATCTAGCAAAATGGAGACCTAAATGCAAAGATTAAGCTTGCATTGAACGCCCGATCATTGAGGATTGAAATTATAAAGCTGATAATCACGTATTGAATAAATGTAGATTATTTGCATCACATTAAAATTATATAAGAAAAGGTATGGATTTCATTCTAATACCTGGAAAACCCGCTCATCAAATTGCCCAGGGGAAATCTGGAGGGCATCATAACCTCCATCATTGAAGGCCCAAGTTCTACAAACAGTGAGACCCATGTTTGCACCAGCTTGCAGCATTGCACTGACCCTAGATCTACTATTTCCATCCACAGAACTGGCCATTAACCAGTAAGAATTCCATCCATTAACATACAGCGGTTTACCATCCAAAAAGAATTGAGTCCCATTCCTTTCCACAAAACTTAACCTCGGTTCCTTGGGGAAACTAGTTAGCTTCAAGTCGCCAAAAGACATGTAAATAAAAGCCAAACATGTTGCAAATCCAAGAATTGGGTATAACAGCCCATTCCCAGCCACCATCTTTCTATATATGGTAAGAAACCTGAAAACCAATCAACAGGAAAATAATTCCAGAAAAAGGACAGATTATTTGGGCACCCTTTTGGCTCTATTTTAACAAAGTTCAAAATTTAAGGACACCCAAGTTGAGATTGATTACAATACCTCAAACTGAAATGTGAACGCAGATCCCTCTTCATAAGGATACCAAAAACAAAATAAAAGTGACTCCTCCTAAAGTTCAGTGAAAGAAAGACAGACAGATTTGAAAGTTGCTGTCTTTCTGCTTAGGATTTGGGATTTTTATAGCAGAAAATGATGCAAGAAATAAGGAAGGTTGGGAGGACATGAGAAAAAAATAAAAAAGACTAAAAAAGAGATCACACCTAAATTGTGTTCTTGAGAGATATTGAAAAAACAAGGATGAAGAGGAAAAAATGGGAACGGCGGAGGATGGTGTAATGTTGGTATCAGCTTGCGGGTTAAAATCGGATCTATTCACTGCACCTGATTTCCCCACACTTTCCTTGAGTTTTAATATAGCTACACAAACAAGTCTCTCTGTTCAACACTCATGGGTCATGGGCCAAGTGTGAAGCTATGGCTGTCAAAACTAGGAAAAATAATACTCTCATTAGCAAATCTCAAGCATAAAAATGAATAAATAAATAAATAAATAAAAGAAAAATCCCAACCCTTCATGTGCTATGGACTTGGATTCTGTACCGCCCAGTTTGAAACTGCAAGCTTTTTTTTTAATATGGGAGGTTTTTTTTTTTTGGAAAAGAAAATGTCAGTGTTAAAACTAGCTTTAAAAATATTTAAAAAAATGTGACCGCTTGATCTAACATGCTACGAAAAATCTTGCTTTGACAAGCTTTTAATATAACCGACAAAAGTTTTCTCATGTGGGATACACATCCACTTCCTTCTTCTTGAATTTTATTTCTCTTTTGCGGCAACATTTTCCATTTATGGTTGCTTGATTGACAAATTAATAAGCTCTAACTCATGTAATCAGCGTGTGCTTGCATTGAAGAGTACCTGGACGAACAAATTGAAATTGCAAATCCAGCTTTTGGAAGATTCAGACAGCCAGCGTGATGATATAGCACGCCAAGTATTATGAATTATGTCAGAAAATCGCAATTAAGCCGAGCCTTTAACCATCCATTCTGTCTTAAAATATTAAAACTGTATTCATGTTATAATGATTATTTTTGAGGTGAAGAAGTACTTTTTGATGTAGGCCGACTTTATTCTTGTGCTATTACAGCAAGTTACCAATAACTTAATCATTTTGCCTTTAAAAGCCGAAACGTAAAGTAATGCATGAAAAATCAGTCCTTGCAGAATCCTGAATGCGGATGCAACCAACACTTTTTTTTTTCTTTAGGTACAATAATACGTATTTTCATTTGTTTTATGATCTAAAATTAATTTTGTTCAAGTTAAAAATAATAAACAATAAAACTCTCTCAATAATAACCATTTTAAGATTCGAACCATATACAAATGTATAAAAAAAAATTTTCTTGAATTCGAACTATATACAAATACATAAAAAGAATTTAATTCCATTTTTTTCAACCAGATGATGGTAATTGGTAACCAATATACTTCTTCAATTCAAGCTTAGTGTCTGATTCTTGCTTGAGTCATTTTCAAGAATAAACACAAAGTTGTTGGTCAAATGGTCATGGAATGCAAAAGTGTCGGAATAATTTTCCAGTTGCTCTATCTCTTTCTCATCATCTCACTTCATTATGTCATCACGTTAATTTCATCAAAAAAAAAACCATCACATTAATTTATAATAACAACTGTATAAATAAGCACTGCCACTGCCCCTATTTTATTTAGGCCTAAAGTGAGTTAGTAATTATAATAATAACGTAATTATGTTTAGCTTTTTGACACTATTTATATATTAAAATCTTCTTTATTTATTAACTATATCTATATATAGTATTTTGTAAGATGAAAAACAATAGACTGCGACCCTGCAACCCACACATCTCATTAAAATGGCTTTGTTTCAAACTAAATCACTACTGAGTCAACAAACTATTAATCCATTCCATCATCCTCCTCTCTAAGAAACAAAGCTACCTTTTCAACCGATACTCATTTCATACTCAAAACAAGATGACAATCAACCTAATATTGAACAACTTTTAGAATAATTTCATCAATTTGTTCAGGAAGGTAAAATAAATAAATAAAATTTGGGCTCCATTTAATAAAATAAAAAGAACAAAATGAAAAAAACGTTAGTTTAATGATTAAGTTATAAAAGAAGATAAAATATGTTACTATATATTTCAATTATTAAATTAAATTTTTTTTCTTTACCCTTTTCTTTCCTTTCTATCAAACCGAATGTCATTGTTTTATTTTTCTTTGTTTTTATTTTATTAGAAAACTATCATCCAGAACCAGAAGTAGGGCGTGCAAAAGATTCCATTCGAATGTGATTAAATTTTAAGTGACTAAATTATATGATTTCTTTTATCTGAGACTAAATTATATCATTAATTTTGAACAATCAATAATTGGTCTAACTATTGTTATCCTCCTTGAAAGGAAGTAGGTTCAATGTTCAAATATGCTTTCTTCCTTTGTATCTCCTTATAAATAAAAAAAATCATTAAATTAAATTTGCATTGGAGTCATAAATTTAAATGTTTAATTAACTGAATAGTAGGTAATAAAAATTGTTTAATTAATTAAATTAGATTTTTAATTTTATTGATTAGGGTTTTAGCTTTGACAGATTCAAGTACATATGTATAAGTGTATATATATACACACACATACACACAATAAATACCGAAAATTAATAATTCTTACTAATTAAAAAAATGCTTAGTAGATTTTTTTTTTAAAAAAAAAGGCCACAATGGAGTGAAAGAATGATGTCAATAATTTACACTAAAAAAACATATGAGAACTTTAATATAAAATATAGGTAGGTAGGGAAGAGGGTGATTGAATCACATTTAATTATTATCTAATATAATCAACAAATTTGATTTGTCATAGTGACCTTTGCTTGATTTCTTAATTGGATTTGCCAAGACTCCTGTATCGCCAAATTAAATGAATATTATGATAGAATTACTTAGCATGCGCTTCTGGTTGAAGTCGGTAAACAAACACACTCATGTTAAAATCAAGGACCTGTGCTGATTTTTGTTCTTTTTTAAGATTCTCAAGATCAGGGACAAGGTTTATATTTATTATTATTCCACTAAAGTTGAACGATCAGATTTATCCATTATATTTGAACGGATATAAATTTACAAATATACTTTTAATTGAGAAAAGAATAATTAAATGCAAAATGAAAAATTGGTTATAGTTCGTTCAACCTCTTGGTCAAACTTTTGGCCATGATTTTTTTAAGCTCGAAGCGCGATAAAAACTAATTTGAAAACAAAGTAAATTAATCTTAGTTAATTAAATTTTAACTAGCATATGACCTGCAGTTCATTGCGGGATTTTTATCATTTTTTTACATATACTATTCTATTTTGGTGCATTAATCACTATAAAAATCACTATCCTCTTCTCCTTGGTATATTATATTTGGAATTTCCATAGTAAAGTCACAAATTTTGATTTACTATAAGTTTAACATAAAAAACATATGATTAAACATAAATTTAAAATCATTAGAGCTAAAATATGTTAAAAGTATTATAAAAATATGATTATCAATGTAAACATTAATGTCAATAGATTTAAACACATGATAATTTTAATATAATAGATGTTTATGTTAATTATCATGTGTTTATCTACTTCTAACATATTTACACTTAATAACTTTAAATTTATGCTTAATCATTATTGTTTACATTAACTTTAAGTTAACTATCCAGTGCTCATTAGGGGTGTTTATAATACGGAAAAATTTCGGTTAATCAGTTGACCACCGAATTAAATTCGGTCGGTTAACGAAAATGAGATTGGAAAAAATTCGGTTATCGGTTAATTCGGTTCGAAAACCGAATTAACCGAATTAATAATATATATTAATATATTTATTTATTTATATATAATATATATACTGAATTATTTATTTATATATAATATATATCATATTTATATACAATATATATTTATATATTATATATGTGATTTTGTTTGGTGAAATGAGAACTTTGTGAAAAGTTTGGTTAATTCGGTTAATTAACAAAATTAACCGAATTATATTTCGGTTCGATTAATTTGAAAATATATATTTCGGCTCGGTTAACGAAATTAAAATTTTATAATTCAGTTACAGTTAATTCGGTTCGAAATTAACCGAATTAAACAAATGAACACCCCTAGTGTTCATGACACTTCCCACATATTTTACCTAATAGCTTTAAATTTATACTTAATCATGTATTTTTTACGTTGACCTTACAATAAAATCAAAATTTATGATATTATTATAAAGCACCTCATTTGCGGAAAAAAAGCCTTGTCTTTTATTGTTCATCTTGATAATACTAAAGTCACTCAATAATCTTGAGCTAGGAACATACATTCTAGAAAGACAGTCATTCACAACTCATATTTTCACGCCCGATCTTTCTTAATATCTTACGGAAGCCTAAATTGCGGAATTAATTTTTTTTTCCTAAATCACTATTCATTTGTAGGTGAATATGTAGGCCAATCTCAATTTCATATAACTCCCTTGATATATCAAGGCACATCTACCAACATACATAATGCCAATTCAAAAAGTATATTGATCGTCATATTCCAATAATACATAATCTAGCTTACATCCCAGACTCATCACATAAGTATATATATGTACAATCAAAAGATTTCCAATACACTGTGCCATCAACCATCTATGTCTATACAATCTGCTGGGAACCATATACCTTAACTGTGCAGGGAAGATCACTCTCAAAAGCTTCCCAAGCCAAAATGAACAGTAGCGATATCGATCACTCTGAAAGGGAGGGGAAAGAAGAGGGGAGTGAGTCATAAACTCAGTAAGTAACAACAATAAGCAACTAAATTATACCAAGCATTCCTCATTTATGAAAGCTAATTCAAATCACTTTCAAATAAATCAAATCAATTATGCTGCATCAAACTTAAAACACAATATGGAAACTCAATAGCAAATCATAGTCAAATATGGAGTTCCATCATTAGACTAGAAGTCTCAATATTAAACCATACTTAAAGTATACAGTGAAACCAATAAAACAAACCATAGTACCAAGAGAGGTCACAGAGTATCAACCGATGCTACTTAGAGCGAACAAACCCACGGTAGCTAACCGTAGCCAAACTCCCATAAAGTGTGCTGCCTATGCATAGACCAATCAAACCCCGGCTCATTGCGCATATGAAACCGGGACCTGTCCAAACGTAATATACGGGACAAGCCAAACGTCTTCGAGGCTAATGCTCGAGAAACAGTGCTCTAAGTCAATCAAATGTGTCTACAAAGTTCTCAAGGTACAGTGCCCTGAGGTCTCAATACCTCGGGACTAAAACAGATATCCGATAGTCTTAAAACAATTTTCATTCTTCCCTAACCTCATAGCAATCTTTGGAGTTTATAAGGAAATAATTGAACAAACAAGGCTCACAAGGCATTTAAAAGCATTAACAAGGTTACAACACAAGGTATAAAATCATATTAAATCAGAATTTAATTTGAACCTTTAAAACATTTAAAATATTTCTTATGTATATAAATACGCGTACATAGTACATTTCTTGCGAGCCCATCACCTTTTTACAAACCATTTCTAGTAAAGCAAACTCAATAGTCAAGGGAAGACATTTCATATGCAGCATTCATTTGGTTTCAATTGCCAAATTCTAAGAGTTTATAGCATTAAGCAAATTGGATGCAAGTAGTCGCTTAGGGTTACTTACAGTACTTCCTTAGCTTCTGAATCGATTCTCCCTCGCCTACTAGTCTTGCAGTGTTGATTGATTTCGGGTCAAACTTGGTCCATAGGACAACCCTCTACATAGTACATAGTAGATAGAAATCAATCTCCTGACCTCCATCAATCTCAATACTTCCAATCATAAGCTTACATTAAGCATTGTATAACTCAATAAGAAACAGTACTTGGCAAGGTTTCCAGAATTATTCAAATATTACTAGCACTAATTAATGTCTTTTTGTTTACTTGAACTACTTATAACCCACTTGGTCCATTTTTGCTCTTTAAGGTTTTGGACCTTATGGTATTGTGCTAGCTTTAAGTGTAAATTCCAGAACCTAACTGTCAAACTGTAATTTTTTTATATTACTTCTAACCCAAATCCATATCTAGACATATAAGGCTCATTTCCTAATTCATTTTGTGCCATTTCCCATCAATTTTTAGACTTTGGTCCAAATCTGTCACAGTAGGCAAGATAATTTCCTGACCTGTGTTCAGTAAAATGTATATTGCCAAATATAGGGATATGAGATCTGTATAAACCCAATACCATGTCAATCATGACTCATTTATCTTTTTGAACATGTAAGGTTTGCAGTCATATTCCATCTGAGTCATTTTCCAAGAATTTTTGAAGTTTACAGTCAACTGTCTATAACTGGCAGTGAGCATCCTGTAGTCATGTATACATGGCTTAAGCTACATCATTCCAAATCCGAAATTTCCAAAACTAGATGAAAGTTAATTCATTTCCCTATTTAGAAATGTAAAGTTCATAATTTAATTCTTCCTATATCAACACCAGAATTTTCCCAAAGTTTCAGTATGTTCAGTAAATTCTTGACACAGTATCACACTGACCAATCTGCACAAATCATCACATATCTGGTCACAGGAATATTCAAATGATGCAAACCCAGAACCATCATAATTCTAACTTAATTACCTTTCTAGGAATGTAAGGCTTGTAACATAATTCAATTTAGGCCATTTGCTATGATTTTTCAAAGTCAGGACCATGATTCACGTTTCTGGACAGAACATCCTGCACTCATTTGTGCATAATTCAAGCTACAGAAATCCAATTCAAGAAATTCCAAAACTGACTTTCTTGTAACTTAAAGGGCTATTTATCATAATTTTTCCAGAAATTTTCTCCACGTAGAACAATTAAACTGATCATTTTAATTTCCACTCAGAACAGAACATAAATTTCCAGATTCAACATCAAGTCAGAATTTCAGTTAATCCTTTATCTAACAATAGCCATTCAATGTAGTTCATCACAATTTCATTTTTTTTCATGCATAATAATCAAGTATAATAAGGTTAGAACCTTACCCCCTTATTTGAATGTAAAACCATAATATGTTGAACAATCTCAGACCATTCCTCACAGCTTGCTTGCTGTTACACCTAGACACATCAATGCCCATCCAATAACCATATTACATTCTATTTTCATAGCTTAATTCCAACAGAATACATTAACTCACTCAATTTCTTACCTATGATATCTTGGCTGGAAGTCCCCCAAGTCAGTTTGCTTCAGTCTAGGGTTTCACTTCTTCACTTTCTCAATCATCCATTGTGGAACACTCTTCTCACTTCTTCTCTTCCTCTTCCAATGCCCAAATCTTGTTGAACCAAAGCTTCCTTTGCATCTATGGCTCACAATTTCCTTGGCCAGCTTATACCCAACCCACATTGTTCTCCTTCATCTCATTACTACCTCCTTCACCATGGAAATCTCTACATCAGTTTGTGTGTTTGGGCGAAATGGATGAGGGTTAGAAAAGAAGTTCAATCTATGGCTGGAAATGAGGGAGGAGGAAGAGGGTTTTCTTGATGGTGGCTGTCGACAATTGCTGGAGAAGTTTTGCTCCTCTCTTGTCTCTGTTTGAAGGGTTAAAACAGAAAAGAAATGTAGTTCATTATTTTCCAGCCCTTGACTTTATTTGCCAGCCCTTTAGTCTTATGTTTCCAGCCCTTGATTTATTTGTTAGCCCTTTACTCTTGTTTCCAGCCCTTGATTTATTTGACAGCCATTTACTCTTGTATTTCCAGCCCTCAATCCATTAGCTTCTAATAACCCAATTTAACTTTAATGGATTAGTGATAAATAACTATTGTTTCAAGCAAATAATAATGTCTCCCATTTTTTTCTATTGTCTTAATAATTCTAATTTCCATAACTTTATATATGTATATATATATATATATTTATACACATATATTTAATTCTCTTATAATATATCTTAATCAATTTAATTTATTTCCTACTTCATATCTTAGTACCTACATACTCACATTTACATATCCATCGCTTCTTGACCAAGATGGCCCGAACATTCTCAACTTCCATAATCTGTCCAAATTCCAAAATAACCTCAAGTCAGTCAAAATTACTCTAGTATACTTATGATAGATATCGAAATTAAGGGTTATTACATTCTTCCCACCTTGGAAAATTTGGTCCCCAAATTTGAGTACCGTTACTTCAAAACAAGTGAGGATACCTCTCCTTCATTAGATTCTCTACTTCCCAGGTGGCTTCTTCCTCCGAATGCCTTTGCCACAATACCTTCACTAGTGGAATAGTTTTGGATCTTAGCACCTTCTCCTTGCGATCTAAGATCCTGACAGGCTTCTCTTCATATGTGAGATCATCCCGAATATCTAACTCTCCATAATCTACCACGTGATAAGGATCCGGGTGGTATTTCCTTAACATTGACACGTGAAACACGTTGTGCACACCCGCTAGCTGTGGTGGTAGAGCCAACCTGTATGCCACTTTACCTACCTTTTCTAAAATCTCGAATGGTCCCACATACCTCGGGCTAAGTTTGCCCTTCTTCCCGAATCTCGTAATGCCCTTCGAAGGAGAAACTTTCAAAAATACAGAATCACCAACTTCAAACTCCAAAAGTCTCCTCCGATTATCAGCATATGACTTCTGCCTACTCTGGGCAGTCTTAAGTCTATCACGAATAAGCTTTATTCTGTCCGAAGCTTGCTGAACCAAGTCAGGTGCAAACAATTTTCTGTCTCCCACTTCTTCCCATCCAACCGGAGACCGACACTTTCTCCTGTACAATGCTTCATATGGGGCCATCCCTATACTCGAGTGGAAACTATTGTTGTATGCAAATTCTGCCAATGGCAAGTGTTCATCCCAAGAGCCTTTGTAATCAAGTGCACACACTATCAACATGTCATCGAAAGTCTGAATGGTTCTTTCAGACTGACCATCAGTCTGAGGATGGTAAGCGGTGCTTAAGTGTAACCGAGTTCCCATTGCTTCCTGAAACTTCTCCCAAAATCTAGAAGTGAATCGAGGATCTCGATCAGACACAATGCTCACTGGGACACCATGTAACCGGACAATTTCCCGAACATAGAGATTGGCCAAGGCACTGAGTGAATCCGTAGCCTTCATGGCTAAAAAGTGAGCTGATTTGGTTAGTCTATCCACTATCACCCAAATGGCATCATGCTGTCTCTTAGTCCTTGGAAGACCTAGCACGAAGTCCATGGTGATGTGCTCCCATTTCCAGCTCGGAATAGACAATGGTTGAAGCAACCCCGCAGGCCTTTGATGTTCAACCTTCACCTGCTGACAGACTAGACATTTTGCAACAAAATCGGCAATATCTTTCTTCATTCCAGACCAATAGTATAAGCTACGCAGGTTCTGGTACATTTTGGTACTACCAGGGTGCATAGCATATTTCGAGCTATGAGCTTCCTCCAAAATCAACTTCTTTAACTCTGAATCATTCGGAACATACATTCGGCCCTTATACCTCAAAATGCCATCATTGCAGCCTAAACTCTGTCTCTTCATTTTGGTTCCCTTCATTTCCAAAAACAATCTCTTTCAATCGAGGATCCTTTTTTTTGCTTTTGACGGATTCGATCAATCAATTCAGGCTCTAACCTCATACTGGCCATCATACAACCCTCTCCAACGGGTTCTATATCTAATCTCAAGTCTGCAAACTGCTGTAGCATACACCATTCTTTAACCATCAACATCGAGACCATAGCAGTGCCTTTCCTACTCAACGCATCTGCTACAACATTAGCCTTGCCTGGATGGTAAAGAATTTCACAGTCGTAGTCCTTCAACAACTCCATCCATCTCCGCTGGCGCATATTTAATTCCTTTTGGGAGAATAAGTACTTCAGACTTTTATGATCTGTAAAAATCTGAAATGTTTCCCCATAGAGATAATGGTGCCAAATCTTGAGCGCGAACACTAGGCAGCAAGCTCTAGGTCGTGTGTCGGATAATTCTTCTCATGGTCCTTCAACTGACGAGAACCATAAGCTATTACCTTCCCGTGCTGCATTAAGACACACCCTAATCCTTGATACGAAGCATCACTGTAGACAGTAAAACCTCCGAACCCACTAGGAATGGTCAATATTGGAGCAGAGGTAAGCCGTCTCTGCAACTCCTGAAAGCTATTTTCACATGCCTCATTCCAATCAAAATTCACTCCTTTTCGAGTGAGTCGATGCAGTGGGGTAGCAATCTTGGAGAAACCTTCTACAAATTTCCTGTAATAACCTGCTAAACCCAAGAAACTTCGAACTTCTGTTACAGTCTGAGGCCTTCCCCACTTCACAATAGCTTCAATCTTGGACGAATCTACTGACACCCCGTCCTTTGACACAATATGCCCCAGAAAAGCAATATGATCCAACCAGAAGTCACATTTACTGAGCTTAGCATACAACTCCTTGTCTCTAAGGACTTGGAGCATTGTTCGTAAATGCTGTTCGTGCTCGTCTATTGACTTGGAGTATACCAAGATGTCATCTATAAAGACAATCACAAATAAGTCTAAGAAAGGCTTGAACACCTCATTTATCAAGCTCATGAAAGCCGCTGGTGCATTTGTCAAGCCAAATGGCATCACTAGAAATTCATAATGGCCATATCTAGTCCGAAAGGCCGTCTTAGAAACATCATCCTCTCGAATCCTCAGCTGATGATAGCCGGATCGAAGGTCTATTTTGGAAAACACCGTAGCACCCTTCAACTGATTGAATAGATCATCAATCCTCGGTAATGGGTACTTGTTCCTAATTGTTGCCTAGTTGAGTAGCCTGTAGTCAATACACAATCTTAGACTTTCATCCTTCTTTCTAACAAACAACACCGGTGCACCCCAGGGAGATACGCTCGGGCGTATAAATCCCTTATCAAGTAGCTCTTGCAACTGCTTCTTTAGTTCATCCAATTCCACAAGAGCCATTCTATAAGGCGCTCTTGAGATAGGCTGAGTACCCGGGACTAAGTCGATGGTGAACTCAATCTCTCGCTTGGGTGGTAAGCCTGGCAAATCATCAGGGAATACATCTGGAAACTCTCTGACGATTGGTATATCCTTTAATTCAGGATGTTTCTTGGAGGCATCTTCCATATAGGCTAAATACCCTTCACAAACATCATGCATTCTTAGGCAAAATAATCAAACAAAAACAATCATCACTTATTATTACTTATCAAAAGAGATTACAACAGTTTCAGGTAGGGAGAACATCACTATTTTCTTATAACAATCTAACCAAGCATGATGTCTAGCTAGCCAATCCATTCCTAGGATTACATCAAAATCTCTCATATTTAACAAAATCAAATCGACTAACAGACTCCTATCTCCCACCTTAACCTCACAATTCCTATATACAATATCAGTTATATGGTTTTCCTTTAGGGGAGTGCTCACATGAAGCGGACGATCTAACCTTACAGGTTCTAATTTAATCTTGCTAGCAAAATATGGAGCAATAAAGGAATGAGTAGAACCAGAGTCTATTAAAACATAAGCTTCAAAATCAGCAATAGTAAGCTTACCTTTAACCACAGAGTCTCTTCCCTATGCAGAAGCCTCATCCAATGCAAAGACTCGACCCTAAGCTACTGGCTTCTTGCCCTTATCCACTGCTTTACCCTTGTCACCAACCGAATGCTTAAAGGCCCTTTCTACAATCTTGCGATAGGGACAATCTCTGACCATATGTCCCAGTTTCCCGCAGTGGAAACAAGCTCCTGTCTCCCTATAACAAGGCTTAGTACCATGATTGCTTCCATACTTAGGACAAGTTGGACCCCTCTTAGTCTCATCCCCTTTCGGTTTGGTTCCCACTATCTTCTGCCTCTTTTCTAGCTGCTTGCCCTTGTAGGGCTTTCTATCATCGACCCTCTTATCTTTTCCTTTGTTCCTCCACTTAAACCCATATTCTTGCTGAATTAAGTCGTGTTCAAGCTCGACCATCTGAGCTCGTCTAAGAGCTTTTGAATAATCAATGATATCCAATACTGCCATCTTACTCCGAATAGCGGGTTTCAATCCCGAAATGAACTTGATGGTCTTAGCTTTCTCATCCTTGGATGCTAAAAGATCATACCGACACAAAGCTGAGAACTTTGACTCATATTCATCCACAGTATTGGAACCTTGAGTCAATTTCAGAAAATCTGCCTGTTTCTTTCTTTGAGCAGGCTCGGGAATATACTGCTTAAAGAAGCTCTCCAAAAACGCTTCCTATGTGATCTCCGGGTTTTGACTTGTCAACAATTTCTCAGCTGATTCCCACCAAACCTCCGCTTTCTCCCGGAACATAAATACCGCTAATCTCACTTTTTCAGTAGAACTGTAGCCCATACACTTGAACAATTTCTCTAGCTGTTTGACCCATTCTTCGGCTACATCCGGGTCCTTTTCACCTTTAAAAGTGGGTGGATTCATCTTCTGAAATTGCCGAAGCCTATTCATGTTCCTATCCACCTGATCTCCAACCTGTGGTGGCACTAGAGGTGGTAGAGGCTGTGGGGCTACAGGTGGCTACGGTGGTGCTGGTGGTTGTGGTGGTACAGCCGGTTGTTGCTGTGGAGCAGCCTGAGGTTGTGGCACAGGAGGAGGGACTTGTGCATGTGCCTGAGCTTGAGCTGGAGGCTGATTAGAGTTGCCTCCGAATTGTTGCGCTATGAAAGCCGCAAGATTTTGAACTGTTTGCTGTAATTCTCCCACAGTCCTCGATAACTGGCCCACTTCTGCATTAAGATCTGGGGCCCGAGGAGGCTGTGGTGGAGGCGGGGGAGTAGGAGACCTAGACCGCTCTGTAGGAAGAACTCGTCGTGGTCTACCTCTCCTCTTCATTATCACTACTTCCTGTCACATTAACAACAATTAGTACAATTATATGGCAACCGCAGTTCAAGGATAGACATAGGCACAGTATACAGGGATGTAAGCTAACTTTATCGACCTACACAAACACGAACAAACTCGCTCTGATACCAAACTGTCACGTCTGATCTTTCTTAATATCTTAAGGAAGCCTAAATTGCGGAATTAATTTTTTTTCCTATATCACTATTCATTTGTAGGTGAATATGTAGGCCAATCTCAATTTCATATAACTCCCTTGATATATCTAGGCACATCTACCAACATACATAATGCCAATTCAAAAAGTATATTGATTGTCATATTCCAATAATACATAATCTAGCTTACATCCCAGACTCATCACATAAGTATATATATATACAATCAAAAGATTTCCAATACACTATGCCATCAACCATCTATGTCTATATAATCTGCTGGGAACCATATACCTTAACTGTGCAGGGAATATCACTCTCAAAAGCTTCCCAAGCCAAAATGAACAGTAGCGATATCGATCACTCTGAAAGGGAGGGGAAAGAAGAGGGGAGTGAGTCATAAACTCAGTAAGTAACAACAATAAGCAACTAAATTATACCAAGCATCCCTCATTTATGAAAGCTAATTCAAATCACTTTCAAATAAATTAAATCAATTATGCTGCATCAAACTTAAAACACAATATGGAAACTCAATAGCAAATCATAGTCAAATATGGAGTTCCATCATTAGACTAGAAGTCTCAATATTAAACCATACTTAAAGTATGCAGTGAAACCAATAAAACAAACCATAGTACCAAGAGAGTTCACAGAGTATCAACCGATGCTACTTAGAGCGAACAAACCCACAGTAGCTAACCGTAGCCAAACTCCCATAAAGGGCGCTGCTTATGCATAGACCAATCAAACCCCGGCTCATTGCGCATATGAAACCGAGACCTGTCCAAACGTAAAATACGGGACAAGCCAAACGTCTCCGAGACTAATGCTTGAGAAACAGTGCTCTAAGTCAATCAAATGTGTCTACAAAGTTCTCAAGGTATAGTACCATGAGGTCTCAATACCTCGGGACTAAAACAGATATCCGATAGTCTTAAAACAATTTTCATTCTTCCCTAACCTCATAGCAATCTTTGGAGTTTATAAGGAAATAATTGAACAAACAAGGCTCACAAGGCATTTAAAAGCATTAACAAGGTTACAACACAAGGTATAAAATCATATTAAATCAGAATTTAATTTGAACCTTTAAAACATTTAAAATATTTCTTATGTATATAAATACGCGCAAATAGTACATTTCTTGCGAGCCCATCACCTTTTTACAAACCATTTCTAGTAAAGCAAACTCAATAGTCAAGGGAAGACATTTCATATGCAGCATTCATTTGGTTACAATTGCCAAATTCTAAGAGTTTATAGCATTAAGCAAATTGGATGCAAGTAGTCGCTTAGGGTTACTTACAGTACTTCCTTAGCTTCTGAATCGATTCTCCCTCGCCTACTAGTCTTGCAGTGTTGATTGATTTCGGGTCAAACTTGGTCCATAAGACAACCCTCTACATAGTACATAGTAGATAGAAATCAATCTCGATACCTCCATCAATCTCAATACTTCCAATCATAAGCTTACATTAAGCATTGTATAACTCAATAAGAAACAGTACTTGGCAAGGTTTCCAGAATTATTCAAATATTACTAGCACTAATTAATGTCTTTTTGTTTACTTGAACTACTTATAACCCACTTGGTCCATTTTTGCTCTTTAAGGTTTTGGACCTTATGGTATTGTGCTAGCTTTAAGTGTAAATTCCAGAACCTAACTGTCAAACTGTAATTTTTTTATATACTTCTAACTCAAATCCCTATTTAGACATATAAGGCTCATTTCCTAATTCATTTTGTGCCATTTCCCATCAATTTTTAGACTTTGGTCTAAATCTGTCATAGTAGGCAGGATAATTTCCTGACCTGTGTTTAGTAAAATGTATATTGCCAAATATAGGGATATGAGATCTGTATAAACCCAATACCATGTCAATCACGACTCATTTATCTTTCTGAACATGTAAGGTTTGCAGTCATATTCCATCTGAGTCATTTTCCAAGAATTTTTGAAGTTTACAGTCAACTGTCTATAACTGGCTGTGAGCATCCTGCAGTCATGTATACATAGCTTAAGCTACATCATTCCAAATCCAAAATTTCCAAAACTAGATGAAAGTTAATTCATTTCCCTATTTAGAAATGTAAAGTTCATAATTTAATTCTTCCTATATCAACACCAGAATTTTCCCAAAGTTTCAGTATGTTCAGTAAATTCCTGACACAGTATCACACTGACCAATCTGCACAAATCATCACATATTTGGTTACAAGAATATTCAAATGATGCAAACCTAGAACCATCATAATTCTAACTTAATTACCTTTCTAGGAATGTAAGGCTTGTAACCTAATTCAATTTAGGCCATTTGCTATGATTTTTCAAAGTCAGGACCATGATTCACGTTTCTAGACAGAACACCCTACACTCATTTGTGCATAATTCAAGCTACAGAAATCCAATTCAAGAAATTCCAAAACTGACTTTCTTGTAACTTAAAGGGCTATTTATCATAATTTTTCCAGAATTTTTCTCCACGTAGAACGATTAAACTGATCATTTTAATTTCCACTCAGAACAGAACATAAATTTCCAGATTCAACATCAAGTCAGAATTTCAATTAATCATTTATCTAACAATAGCCATTCAATGTAGTTCATCACAATTTCATTTTTTTTCATGCATAATAATCAAGTAGAATAAGGTTAGAACCTTACCCCCTTATTTGAATGTAAAACCATAATCTGTTGAACAATCTTAGACCATTCCTCACAGCTTGCTTGCTGTTACACCTAGACACATCAATGCCCATCCAATAACCATATTACATTCTATTTTCATAGCTTAATTCTAGCAAAATACATTAACTCACTCAATTTCTTACCTCTGATATCTTGGCTGGAAGTCCCCCAAGTCAGTTTGCTTCAGTCTAGGGTTTCACTTCTTCACTTTCTCAATCATCCATTGTGGAACACTCTTCTCACTTCTTCTCTTCCTCTTTCAATGCCCAAATCTTGTTGAACCAAAGCTTCCTTTGCATCTATGGCTCACGATTTCCTTGGCCAGCTTATACCCAACCCACATTGTTCTCCTTCATCTCGTTACTACCTCCTTCATCTCGTTACTACCTCCTTCACCATGGAAATCTCTACATCAGTTTGTGTGTTTGGGCGAAATGGATGAGGGTTAGAAGAGAAGTTCAATCTATGGCTGGAAATGAGGGAGGAGGAAGAGGGTTTTTTTGATGGTGGCTGTCGACAATTGCTGGAGAAGTTTTGCTCCTCTCTTGTCTCTGTTTGAAGGGTTAAAACAGAAAAGAAATGTGGTTCATTATTTTCCAGCCCTTGACTTTATTTGCCAGCCCTTTAGTCTTATGTTTCCTGCCCTTGATTTATTTGTTAGCCCTTTACTCTTGTTTCCAGCCCTTGATTTATTTGACAGCCCTTTACTCTTGTATTTCCAGCCCTCATTTTATTAGCTTCTAATAACCCAATTTAACTTTAATGGATTAGTAGATAAATAACTATTGTTTCAAGCAAATAATAATGTCTCCCATTTTTTTCTATTGTCTTAATAATTCTAATTTCCATAACTTTATATATGTATATATATTTTTTTATACACATATATTTAATTCTCTTATAATATATCTTAATCAATTTAATTTATTTCCTACTTCATATCTTAGTACCTACATACTCACATTTACATATCCATCGCTTCTTGACCGAGATGGCCCGAACATTCTCAACTTCCATAATCTGTCCAAATTCCAAAATAACCTCAAGTAAGTCAAAATTACTCTAGTATACTTATGATAGATAGAAATTAAGGGTTATTACATCTAGAAAGACAGTCATTCACAACTCATATCCCATGATCTTCATATCACTTACTTACTCATAACTGTGCCATCCCTACCATTGCCAAAATAAAATGTTAACAGAACTTATCAAAACTTTGCCATCTTTCTATCATCACGCACTTCAGCATCAACTTGCATTACTAACTCCCCACAACTCATCATCCAACATTAAAAATAATTACACATCTATAAACATAGGCTTAATTGTTGAAAAAATTTTACAGAGAAATACACACAGGATCCTCTGTTCAATCATCAAAAAAGTAATACGAAAGCATACCTGAATCCATTGGAATTGATTTCTTGATGTTAGAGTCTTCTACGTCTAAACCTTTTGAGAGAATTTGTATCTCACTCAATAATGGGATTTAAGAATGAAAATTACCTTATGTTTAGACCAGAAACCATAATCTATTGATACTTGAAGTATAATTGTTTTATTTTAGCCCATCATGAAAATAAAATAAAATATTAGATCTCTACCATTGCGAAAGCCATAGTAAATGAGATGCCATAAAATCCAATAACTTAAAATTTATATGATCAATTTTAAATGATCAATTTTAAATGGACTAAACAAATAAGATAGCCCGTAATGTATAATTAATTGATATATGTAGGCCCACTTAAGAGTTTTCGAACAATCTCCCACTTGGACCACATATGACACCTGACAATTGTACATTTTAAAATAATTTCAAGAGCTCTAAACTTACTATCTTTACAAGGTAACATCTCTAAACAACCCGATCCATCAATTATATTAACATAGGATCAAAGCGATATTCGTTACATATATTTTGTAACTAGACACATCAATAGTCACGTATATTAGTATAATCAATGACAGATATCAAGTATGGATGTATAGCATGAAAATTACATGCAATGTGATCCCTTAAACATGCCTATTTCCAACTGGTCCCACTTTCAAAAAATTTATGTTCAAATGCATTATGAAAGAATAAAACTTTATTTTAGAGTTTTAGCAATAACAATAATAATTTATTCTGATCAGAAAAATGTTTCAATAACAAATAAATATAAATAAAACAAACTCCACTCTTCATGCGTATCATCAAAGTGAACCACACCCATACGAGTTACATACTCATGAAACACCTTAGGTGGTACACCCTTAGTAAGTGGATTCACAATCATGGAGTTTGTACTGATATATTTAACAGATATCTAAAGATTTTGAACTCTCTCCTTAACAACAAGAAACTTGATGTCAATATACTTTGACTTAGACGAGCTTCTATTGTTCTTAGAATATAACTTTACAGCTTTATTATCATAATAAATCTTTAATGGTCTCTTAATACCATCAACAATGTACAGCCCAATGGTAAAATTTCACAACCACATTACCCACTTTGATGCCTCATAACAAGCTATAAACTTTACTTCTATGGTGGAAGAAGCTATAAGTGACTACTTTACACTTTTCCAAGATATAGTTTCCCCAGTTAACATGAAAACATAACCAAAAGTGGATCTTCTGCTATCAAGGCAACTAGTAAAATCAAAGTTTGAATACCCTTAGTAAGTGGATTCACAATCATGGAGTTTGTACTGATATATTTAACAGATATCTGAAGATTTTGAACTCTCTCCTTAACAACAAGAAACTTGATGTCAATATACTTTGACTTAGACGAGCTTCTATTGTTCTTAGAATATAACTTTACAACTTTATTATCATAATAAATCTTTAATGGTCTCTTAATACCATCAACAATGTACAGCCCAGTGGTAAAATTTCACAGCCACATTACCCACTTTGATGCCTCATAACAAGCTATAAACTTTACTTCTATAGTGGAAGAAGCTATGAGTGACTACTTTACACTTTTCCAAGATATAGTTTCCCCAGTTAACATGAAAACATAACCAAAAGTGGATCTTCTGCTATCAAGGCAACTAGTAAAATCGAAGTTTGAATACCTTTAGTAAGTGGATTCACAATCATGGAGTTTGTACTGATATATTTAACAGATATATGAAGATTTTGAACTCTCTCCTTAACAACAAGAAACTTGATGTCAATATACTTTGACTTAGACGAGCTTCTATTGTTCTTAGAATATAACTTTACAGCTTTATTATCATAATAAATCTTTAATGGTCTCTTAATACCATCAACAATGTACAACCCAGTGATAAAATTTCGCAACCACATTGTGATAACCGCAAATTTTCTATTTTGGGAAATTAATATTTAAGAAAACAGATAAGTGGAAATAAGTATAAGATGAGAAATCATGAAAAATAATGAAGAGAGGAAATTTAATTTGGATAAATGGAAATCCAAATTAAATAAGAAAATGAGGAAGAAAATATATATATATTGTACATACAATATATATTGTATTATTTCATTTATATAAATATATATAAATGTTATGTAATTTTAAAGTATATAAATATACATATATATACTAGATATATATTTTGTGATACACAATATATATCTTTATACATAATATATATAGTACAATACTATATATAAAATAATATTATTACATGTATAATATATAGAATAAGTGTAAAATATATATATATATGTTGTTATATTATGTTTATATATATTATATAAATATAATATGTATATTATATACTAAAATAGGAAACAAAACAGAAAATAGAAACAGGAGTCCGGACACCCCGACCCCTTCCCAGCCAAGGTCGACGACGGCTGTAGCGGCCACCGTCGGCGAGACGAGACAGAAGAGGAGAAGGGACGACGCCGGAGACATGAGAAGAGGCAATTGGCGACAGGAAAAGCGAAAAACAGAAGCGAAATCGAAGCGGAAACCGGCGGAAAATCGGAAGAGAAAAGAAAGAGGAACCGGCGGTACCGGCGGAATTGGTTGCCGCCACTGCCACCGAAGCTTCGCCGGAGGGAGAGGAAGACGATGGAGGCCACGGTTCAGGCGGTGAACGGCGGAGGAACGCCAACGGAGGAGGAGAAGAAACCGAAGGTAAACTGAGTAGATCCGCCGCCGTGCCGTCGATTCGTGACGAACGGAGGCCCGAACCGGCTTCGTCGTGGTGCCGGCCAGCTGTGGAGCCGCCGAACAGCCGGAGAACCGGTCGCCGGAGGAGAACCGGCGGTGAAGGGGGGTAACCGGTCTGACGGGAAGGAAAAAGAAAAAGAAAAAGAAAGGAAAAAGAAAAAAAAAGAAAAGAAAGAGAAAGAAAAGAAAAGAGAAAAAGGAAGAAAGAAAAGAGGAAAAAGAAGAAAAGAGAAAGAAAAAGAGAATTTCGGAAATTACGGGAAATCTCGAGAATTCGAAAACCCGGGAATTACGGGAATCGGTAAGAAATCCCGAAAAGTGATAAATTATTTAAATAATTTAATTATTTACATAATTATGGAAAAATTCTAAATTTTAGAATTTAATTTCCAGAAAATTTCCTCGATGACCGAGCCGATGGAATCGGGCGAGGGGAACACGGGCGCGACGAACGACGCGATCGCCGACCCGGAAAAAGGTAAGGGATGCATGTGCAGCACTGTAAGGATATTCAGTTTGCATGTTTTAATTTCGAAATATTTTATGGAAATATTTTATGAAATTATTATGATGAATGATTGGTTGGAAATTTGGAATGAAGTACCGGTTGAAATTATAAACTGTATTTTTCGTGCAGGAGGCTAGCCAATCGGCAGCCATTATACTGCCGAAAAATCATCGAAAATTTCTAGAAAATTTATAAAATCATAATAAATGATTTTATTTCACAAGAAATGATTTCCAACCACGAAAATCGAGAAAATGATGATTTTTCATAAAACATGAATATAACGAAATTCATTTTAAGATATTCATGTTTTCGAAATTGGTGATAATCCGAAAATTCTCTCAATATATGAACTATATATGATATGAAATAGAAAATGAAAAAGGGATAAAGAGAATATTTTATAAAAGTTTTCTAAATATTCTCTCGATATATGAATTATATGTAATATGAAATGAAAGATGAAAAAGGAATAAAGTGAATATTTTATAAATATTTTCTTAAATATTCACTTGATTTAGTATATAACCTTTATGGTTTTAATTATGAAATTATTATTTTTATAAGTTCCATAAAGGTTTTCTGATGATGAAAAATACTGTTTTGAGACTAGATGGCAACCTTATCATGCTGATATGTGATATGTGACATGTGATATGTAATATGTGATATGTGATATGTGATATGTGGTCCTGGCCGACACCTGATCAGTGATCCGCCGAGGACAATTATAGACTATGGCCATAGATCTGACATGATTATTTATACCCTGCGGGGTCTATAGCATGATATGAGTGACGACCCAGTGGACGGGCTGGGCGTGCGTGCCTAAGTCTCCATATATGAAAATGTTTTACATGATATGTGATATGTGAAATGTAAATGTTTTACATGATATATGATATGTGAAATGTAAATGTTTTACATGATATGTGACAAGTTAAATGAAAGTGATTTACAGCATTTTACAAAATGCTTATTTAAGTACTGATTGTAGTACTACGAGATGATTTTCATATGATATGTGATATGAACATGTGATATGTTTTCCAAAAAGGAAAGAGGAGGAAAAATAAATCTAATATTCTTATTTTGAAATTGAAATTAAAATTGAATATTAGATTTAAATGATGTATATATATTATACGAAAATGATTTAATAGCTGATTTTGCTATTTAAAGTGCTGTACTAATTATGGTTGTACAGTAAAACATGAAATGAGTTTTAAATGAGAATGATGAGAATTTAACTAATATTCTTTTCAAAGGATATATGAATATTAGTTACTTTATTTAAATGCTTTATTTTGTAAAAGCATTATTTTGAAAAGAATATGAAAATGTTATGAAATAAAAAGGTAAAAAGGATTAAATTTCCAAACGAAAAGGGAATTATTCTCTACAGTTGCTTCTAGGTTCCGGGACAAGATAGATATTTTAAAATACCTACCTTACTCCATCCGGATCCCTAGCCGACTGTAGTATCTCTCCTACATGTGAGCCTAGAGCCCATAGGAAAAACGAAAAAGATTTTCAGCATATAGGAAGCTGAATATCAAGTATGCATATAATTCTCTTACTGAGCCGTGGTTTGCTCACCCCTTAATATTAACATTTCAGGTTTACGAGGACTAAAAGCTTGACATCTAAAGTACTTCGGCTGTGCATTTGGGGACGATGCGACAGCTCGACTTATGACATGAGGTACGATCATTTATTTTCCGTATTTAGACATTTTCACAGTACTATTTTCTTATGAAGTAAGATAGGGGATGTAATTCATATTATAATTTAATATGAAATTGTTTATATGTAAAAGAAAAGTAAAGTATCGCAGACAGCCCAACCAAATAAGATGTATAGAATAAGATGAAAAATAGGGTCACGGGCTGTGACACACATTACCCACTTTGATGCCTCATAACAAGCTATAAACTTTACTTCTATGGTGGAAGAAGCTATGAGTGACTACTTTACACTTTTCCAAGATATAGCTTCCCCAGTTAACATGAAAACATAACCAAAAGTGGATCTTCTGCTATCAAGGCAACTAGTAAAATCGAAGTTTGAATACCTAATGATGTCTAAAATGATATGACTTTTGATATGTGAGCATGTAATCTTTAGTTCTCTGTAGATAGTGCATAACCTTTTTTACTGCTTTCAAATGATCCATTCCAAGGTTACTTAAATATCTGCCAAGCATACCAACTATGTATGCAACATTCGAACGTGTACAAACTTGAGCATACATGAGACTCCTTACTGCTAAAGCATAAGGAATCTTCTGCATCTCTTCCTTTTCAATCTTATCTCTTGGGCATTGAAGCAAACTAAATTTATCACCCTTAGCAATAGGCGTATATCCTGATGCACAATGTTTCATGTCAAATCTGCTAAGCACCTTATCGATATATGCCTTTTGTTATAAGCCAATAATACCACGAGAACGATCTTGATGGATCTGTATGCCCAACACAAAAATGCATTCCCAAGATCTTTCATCTCAAATTTATTCAAAAGAAATCTCTTGGTCTCATGCAATAGGCTTATGACGCTACTTGCCAGCAAGATGTCATCGACATTTAACAGCAAGAGAATAAATTTGCTCCCATTGATCTTATGATAAATACATTGATCAACAGTATTCTTCTTAAAACTAAAAGAGGTGATCACTTGATCAAATTTTAGATACCATTAATGGGATACTTGCTTTAAACCATAGAAAGATTTCTTCAATTTGCATACTAGATGTTTTAATTCATCCAACATGAAATTTTCTTGTTGCACCATATAAATTGTTCCTCAATGTCACCATTGAGAAACATTGTCTTTACATCCACCTGATGTAGGTCCAAATCATAATGAGCTACAAGTGCCATAATGATTCTAAAAGAGTCTTTCAATGAAACCGGAAAGAAAGTCTCTTTACAATCACTACCTTCCTTTGGAGTGAAACCTTTGGCAACTAGACGTGCTTTATATCTTTTGACATTGCCTTTTGAATCTCGCTTGGTTTTGAAAATCCATTTACAACCTATCAGTTTCACTCCTTTTGGCAATTTGACAAGATCCCAAACGTCATTGTCCTCCATTGATTTCATCTCATCTTTCACCTCAATCTATTTATGAGAGTGAACACTTTGTTTGGCTTCATTGAAAGATTTTATATCATCTTCCAATCCTATGTCAAGCTCATGTTCTTAGAGATATACAATATAATCATTAGGAATTGTCAACCTCCTCTCTCTTAAGGATCTCCTTAATGGCACTTCCAATTGAGATTGTTGTTACTCTTTCAATTGAATAGGAGTAGGCTCTTCAATATGAGTAAGAGGTAACCCAGGAGTGTCTTGATAATTTGGATTTGCATCTTAAATAATGTCAGGCATAATTGTTTGAGCATTTTCAATTGCAACTATAGGAATTATAACATGTTCTTCCTCAAGGATATACTATGACAATTGCGAATTTTCTACACTTGGTAAGTGAACTAAAGAGTTATTGGAATTGGATTTCATAATGGGGAAATTATCTTGAAGTATGAGAATTATAAAGTACATTAGTTAAGCATGGGAAATTATAATTTGGAGAAATTAAATAAGGTGATTTGGAAAAATTGAGGCTATGGTAGTTTAATAGGAAATTTAAGGTTTGAGATTGGCTAAAATATTAAAAAGGTCTCTAAACTTTGTTACTTTATTTAAATAGGCACTTATACTTTTATTGCATCTAGATAAGCCCTCAACCTTTTATTTGAATTCAAATAAGCTCATAGACTTTAATTTGTACTCAAATAAGCCATTCATTCTTAATTTATACCCAAATAAGCCATTAATATAAATCAATCTTTTATAAAAGTGATTAATCGATTTTTTTGATTACATTTAAAACCCAACTTTCTACATAAAAAAGGCTAATAAGATAGAATATATTATATAATATTTAATTATGTATATTATACTATATATTATATACGTAAAAAAATGTTAATTAATTCAGTTAGTTTAATTGGTAATTTTAGACATCGAATAAATCGAATAAATCAACCTATAAAAATAAATTTAAATCCAAAAGTGACTTAGTTGAATCAAATTAATTAAATTTTGATTGGTTAAATTAGTTTGAAATAATTTTTATTCATATTTAACCTTTTATTTGAAATAAGGGCTTATTTGAGTACAAATCAAAGTATAAGGGCTTATATAGATGCAATAAAAGTATAAGTGCCTATTTAAATAAAGTAACAAAATTTAGAAGCTTTTTTAATATTTTAGCCTTTGAGATTTTACAAGCAGATATTGTAGTGAAATTATGAGGTGAAATCTATGGAATTAAGATCATGGAAGTTATATATGTTGTCAAGGGACACATTGCGGCGAAATAGAAGATTTATCTAGTGGATTAAAGTGTTTTTAAAGAATTACATGAAAATTTAATTATTTAAGTGATGGTTAAATAGTAGGAAATTAATTATACTAAGAGTGAAGGATCCAAATTTAACAAATATATAAAATTATATATATATTGGAAACATACGTATATATATTTTTTACCAAGTAAATGAAAAATATACACATATTAAAATATATATATATATATATATAAAATAGATATATCATTAAAAGATAAAAATAAAATAAAATAAATATAATATATATAATAATGTATAAAAAATAAATAAATAAATAAATAAATAAATAAAATGAGAAACCGATTAGCCAATCGGAAGCCAATCGGCTTCCACTTCAAACCCACTAACGTGGGATTTAGTTTGAAAAGAAAAATAGACTTGAGGGAGAGAAAATGAAGGAAGGGAAGTAGTCGGCTTCAGCTCGGATTGAAGAAGATTGACCGTAGAAACGTGGAGCAGCACGGGACGAAATCAATGCCATTCGGGATTTGCCTGGAGAAGTGGGTTTTGGCACCGAAAAAAAAAAGAGGAAATAGAAAGGAAGGGATAACGATGGAGAGACATTGAGGTTTGTGGTAGAGAAACTTATCAGGGTGTTTGGTTTCAGCTTGGGATTAAAATAGGAAGCTCTGGCGTCAAAAAATATGGAAAGAAAGGTGAAGAAAGGGAGTTGATCGAAAAAGGTATAGGAGAGAGAAGGTCGGCTGGAACATAGAAACGCATCGACCTTACTATGTTGGCTGGGCCGAACGAGAAACAAAGGACCATTCTCCTGGTGCAAACGGAGAAGAAGAAAATCAAGGATGAAGAGAGCGCTGTGGATTGACTGCAATACTAGGGTAAAAAAACGAGAGAGTGAAGCGAGAGGAGAGGTTGTGCGACAGAGGAGAAAGAAATCGAAATGGGGGCACTGAGTTAGGAGGTTGATCAGTGGCTTTGAAGGCTTATTTAATTGCCTAAAAGAAGAACAAAAGCGGTTGGATTTTTAGGGCCAAAACCGATCAGGAACGAAGTTGAACAGAAGCCTTCTTTCGGTTCTAGAACATAGTGCAGTAAGCTTCGGCCATGGTGATTCACAGTTGAAGAAAGGAATGGTGGTTTGAAAATGGCAAAGGATGGGCAGAAAAAAAAATCAGCTACAGAGTGGTTAAACGGAGAGGAAATTTAGAAGGAAAGGAGATCGAATAAAACCAAGGTGTAGAAAACTAAAGGGGGCATAAAATAGCTTGGGAAGAAGAGCTCCTTATCGATTCTAGACAGTGACTTTAGACAACCCTTAGAACAAAAGGGTAAGGTCATTCTCTTACTTGAGAATTTATATACTTGTGTAGAGAATTTTACTATAGATATGTATACATATATAGGGTTGTTGAAACACATAAAGTGGTTGTTGATTTTATGAGATATGCGACAAATGCTCCAAGCTAACAAGGATACACGCTTGGTTAAGAGGTTTGCAAGGTAAGGAAATGTGAGAATCCCAATTTCCCCATATCCGATATAAGTTAAAGAGTGTAGGAATTTAAAAGAAAATATTGATTGTTAAAATATCTAAATAAAGGGTCAATTTGACCAGATTGAGGGAAGTACTTGGTGTGGGCTCTACCAAGATTTTCTCTGTTTAGATCAAAGTGAGATCCCAGAATGATGGTATTTGAGGTGAAATATGGATATAGCAAGAATCTACATCTCAAAATCACTTCGTTTGTGCATGTTTTGAAAAGTGTGCAACAAATTCAAAAATAATAGTTAAATCGATAAGCCGTTGGAATTTTCATGAATAATGGTCAAACTGAGATGATTTTTGAGCAACTATCAGTGATGAAATATTTTTCATGAAATAAGGTTTTAGGTCATGCGGACGGACAGAATAAATCAGGCGTAAAATAGAAATTTACATGATTCAACAGTTAGGGGTATTTTAGTAATTTCACTTTCGTTACAGTCAAACCCTGACAAAAGCTTATTCAATGAGTAGAGTGAGTAAAATAGAGGTGTTTTATAATTAAATGAAATATTTTGGAGGTTGGATAAACTGTTTTCAACAAAGTCAAAGTGTGAAGTGGCAAAATGGGAAGATTACTTAAGTATAAGGGCAAGTTGCTGAGATGTAGGAGATGGATGATGATCCAAAGGGAGTTGTGGCATGCGTTATGTGGACAGAGAGTCAGCCTTGAATGGGCCATCTTGCATTTAAAACAGTTGGAGATTTAGGGTGATTTGAGTGAGTATTGGACATCACCTCCTTAATTTCAAGCTTGCGAGAAGTTAGTGTCAATGAGAAGCCAAACTGCTTTCCTAGAAGCATCATTCATGGATAATTGACAAATTTCTTGTATGACTTTTTTTTAATAAAAAAAGGGTGCAATGAATCATTTTTTTTCTTCGTTGTATTCTGAACTCATAGGGTAGTAATAATCAACTAACTATTGGTAGTGGACTATTCTATTTGATAGAGGTTTTCTGTCTACATGAATTTGCAAATAATAATATAAAAAACATTTTTATATTTCTAAAAAAAAACCTTAAGTATAAGGGTAAAATGGTAATTTGTACAATAAAATATTGTTATTTTAGACAATTCCAACCCTTTCTTCCTCAAATTTTAGCAGCCATTGTTTTCTCTCATTTTCCATCATTTCCATAAGCTTGAAGAGAGAGAAAGCTTATGAAAACCCTAACAAATGACCTCCAAATAGAAAACTGTCTTCACCAAAGCTGTACAGTTTTCAATGCTTTATCTTTTGACACCAAAATCAAGTCCTAAAGTAGCCAAATTCAAGGTGAAACACCTCCCACCAGATCTGGTTATGAAGAAAGGTGAGAGAAAGTTTAGTTTTTTCATGGTTTTATGGCTTTATACTATGTGATCTACATGTTTAGCTATGTGCTTAAGCTTAAATTGAATTAAAGCTGCTAGCTTTAAATTGCCATATATGTTTTGAAATGACAAAAACTTAAGTAAGCTTTAATGTTTTAATTAATATTGTAAATTTGCCTTATCACACATGATTTACTCAAACCATTTAAAGTGATAATATCAAACATTAAGACCATAATTTAATGATACATTCTTATTGGTCTTAATACTTTATAAAATGGTTTTCAATATTAAGTAATTTTCTCAAGAATTATTGAACATAAGTTTAGAAAATTACTTATAAGTTTTTGGACAATGTTTTCATTTGAGAAAGTCAAGAAAAACTCCCTTAAAGTTCATAAATGTTTTGGGTTGAATAAAAATCAAAAGCTATATCATTTCTAAACCAAAAGTGCAGGAAAAATGCCCTCTGGAAAAAAAGGATCGATCCCATAGGGAAAGGGATCGATCCCTTTTTATGGGATCGATCCTTTTTTGGCAGAAGCACTCCAATGCTTAAAATGAAGAAAAGGATTGATCCCTTTGGTAAAAGGATCAATCCATTTATGCCAGAAAGCCCCCAACGGCTAGTTTCTGTGAGACATAACGGCTAGTTTCTGTTTTGGCTCCAACCAACGTCCACAAACCATCCAAGGGACTATAAATAGAGGCTTAGAAGCTAAAGGAAGCAAGAGGAACTACTCAGCAACTCCATAACACATATTCCTCAAATCTACAAGCCTCAAACAACAAATCAAGAGCTACAAAGTCTTCATCATCTATCATTCTCTTATTCCTTGTAGTGCTTGGCACATATCTTGTATAGGTTTTCTTTGTGCCTAATTTCTGTAATCACTTACCTATCTAGAGGACCTTCTTTGATTACATTGTTTGTAACTCATCATTCCTTGTAAAGGGGAGGTTTCTCTTGAGCCTTAGAAAAAGAGGGAGGTTTCTCTTGAGCCTTAGAAAAAGAGGGAGGTTACTCTTTAGCCTAAGAAAAAGAGAGAAGTTTCTCTTGAGCTTAGAAAAAGAGGGAGGTTACTCTTGAGCCTAAGATGATGTTCTTTGTACAATCTAATGATTATGAAGTGTGGAGAGTGATTGTTAATGGTCCCAAAATTTCAATGAAGAAAGTTGATGGAAAAGATGTCCCTAAAAGTGAGGATGAGTGGGACACAAATGATATGAGATTGGCACAATTGAATGCCAAGGCTATGCACACTCTCTTTTGTGCATTAGGTCCCAATGAGTATAATAGAGTCTCTCTATGTGAGAATGCTAAACAAATATGGGACAAATTGGCCATCACACATGAAGGGACAAATCAAGTTAGAGAAACAAAAGTAGGAATGCTCACACATGATTATGAGCTATTTAGCATGGAAGAAAATGAGTCCATTAGTGAAATGTTCACTAGGTTTAATAATATAATTAATGGACTTAAGGCTCTAGGCAAGACTTATTCCAATGTTGAAATGGTAAAGAAAATTTTGAATAGCTTGCCTAAATCTTGGGTGGCTAAGGTAACCGCTATAGAAGAATCTAAGGATCCAAATACCTTGCCTCTAGATGAACTTATGGGCTCTCTACTTACTCATGAAATGAAATTAAAAATAAATGAAGTGCCTTTAAAGAAAGTAGAGGTAGCTCTTAAATCATCCACTCATGAGAACTTTGAAGATGATAGTAATGAGAGCAGAGATGAGGAAGAAAAGGAAATGGCAATGTTTGCCAAAAGATTCAATAAGTTCATGAGAATGAATGAGAGAGAGAAGAAAAGGAGACATCATAGGGGAGAGACAAGTAGAAGAGAAAAGGACCACTTAGTGTGTTATGAATGTAATGAACCAGGTCACACTAAGCTAGATTGCCCCTTACTTAGGAAAGAAAAGGATAGGAAACCTAAGAAGAAAGCATTTGTGGCTGCATGGAGTGATAGTGATAGCTCCGATGAGGAAAACGTAGATAATGAGGTAGCCTACACATGCTTTATGGCCATTAGTGATGATGAGGCTAGTTGTAGTTCTAGTGAAAATAATGATTATACCTTTAGTGAACTACAAAATGCCTCTGATGATTTAGCAAATGAATTTCAATGCATGAACTCCAAATATAAGAAAATCATTGCTAAATTGAAAATAGAAAATGAAATGCTATTAAATGCCAAACTTGAATTTGAGAAGAAGTTAGAAGAAGCAAATCTAGAAATAAATGAGTTGAATAAAAAGAACCTAAATTTGCATAACTCATTTTCTAGGTTTTATATGGGTCAACAAAAGCTAGATCATATGTTAGAGACCCAAAGAGCTTTCTTTGATAAAGATGGGTTAGGCTATAATGCAATACATAAAGAAACTCATCTAAAGAATTTTCTTGTGAGCAAAAATACTATGCATGATTTATCTCTTATATGCTCACTATGCAATAGAATAGGACACTCTTCACAAGCATGCACATATAGAAAAACCACATTTAGAGGAAGAGTAGTTAGAAAAATGTGGGTGCCAAAGCATGCTATGAATAATGATGAATTGTGCTTGAAATGGATCCCAAAAAGATCAAAAATTGTTTGCAATAACTCTCATGGACCCAAGAAAATTTGGGTACCAAAGCATGCTTGAAAATGTGTTTGTTGTAGGAGTGTTAGAGCATGGAATTACAAAGAAACAATGGGGATTGAATGCTCTACACACCTCATGGAGATTGCTTGTGCCAATGAGAAAAAGGAAGAACTTGGAAATCCATCCTTAGCAAGGTGACAACAATTTCTCAAAGAATGGCTAATGGTGGATCCAACACCTCAAGGCAAAGTACTCTCAAGCAAAGGAGTTTTGTAAGCTTAATTCCTTGCTCCTTAAACTTTTTATTTGATTAGTTATGCTTTGATGAGAAAATTGGTTAATGATTAATGATGCATTGTGATTGAGCAAAAAGCATGATTGTTGAGTGTTTGATGGACAAATCTTGATGATTGAATGAAAGACATGATTTTGAAATGTTTATTGGATTTCTACATTTTGAGCAATTTTTCTATGTATTGATAATGTACTTACTTGCCTCAAATTGCCAAATATGTCATATATGCAAAATACCATGTCATGTGCATTAATGAAGAACTTGTATGTTGGAAATCATGGCATAATGTTCACAAGTATGATGAATTGATGTTATATATGCTTAAACTCTATGTGAACAAGTTTGTTTTGGCATATTTGTGGTTTCTAATGATTTGGTTTTGTCAAAATGTGCTTAACTCTCAAAATGACATCCTTTGAGGCCAAAAATGCATTTTATTGTGTAAATTCTTCCAAAATTGCAAAATCTATTGTTAAATGTTTTTTCATTCATGTTTTTCATTCACACAAGTCCAAAATCATGTTTTACAAATGTTTAAACCTTTACTTGGACTTAAATTACTCAAAAACGGAGTTTTGGTACCTCACAAGTTCAATTTTCTGTCAAAACAACTGCAGAATCTGTAGGAAACATATGAGGGATCGATCCCCCTCCTAAAGGGATCGATCCCCCCAAGCCAAAAAGGCTCTTCTGCATGTTTTCAACCGAAATTGAGAAGAACTTTTCACTATTTTGATACTTTCTCTCTTCTCAACTTAAAATTCATTGTTTTAACTTCTTTTTGATGAACTTTAAAATATGAAAATTCATTTTTCATTGATATCATGCCTCAACTCCATCAATTTGTATCATTTCCAACAAATGGTATCACTTTCAACAATCAATATCATTTTTCTTGAGCTCACAAGTGCAAAACCAGTTTTCTCATTAAAGATGGTCCTGAATTACATAAATCTTGAAATAATCTTGAAATATATTTTCAATGAATGCTTAAACATAATTTTTAAGATTTATTTCAATGATTTATGGATATATTTGAGAATTTGATGAACTTGTGCATAATGAATATTTTTCATTCTTTTTGTTCATCTTAGTCAAGCATGCTTATAGGATTATGTGTATTAGCTTGACTCAACTACTCCACTCTAGGTTACATGATAATTATACATCTAGTGGAAGAATAATTAAAACTTGACCTTAAGGATTGACTTCAAATGTAAATTCAACAATTGGTATAAGGTCATAATTTTCCTTGGCTTATAATTTGTGATGGTAAATGGATCCTAAATGTTCAAATGCATGAAAATTTATCATCCATGAAATTAATTCTTTATGGCCAAATTATTAAAGAACTTGAGCGTTAATGACAACACCAACAAATTGATACACATGCAGTGAATCTTGAGTGTCTTGATGTTGAACATGCATGTTTGCTTAAGTTGTATCAATAATCATGCCTATGAGATGAGAATAATTGTTTTCATGATATTATGCGCTTAACCTCACTTATAGTTTATGGATTTTAATGATAAAATATATTTTAGCTTGATAATATTGATTCACTTAGGTGAAGCCATTTTAGTTAAAATAGCATATACCTTCTAGAACATTAAATGATGATAACAACTAGGGATATGGCTCATAATTGATTAAAATGGTAATTTTGAATTTTTCCTTGCTCATAATTGGTTAAGTTCTTGAATGGAAAATTGAGCATAGGATTCTTTAGTTTCATGGAAGAAAATGTGTTTGCTTGAATACCTTGACTTTTTGTATCTTCCATGTGGTATAATGTTGTGAATATGAATATGGATTAATACTTTATGATAGTGTGCTAATGTTTAATTAATCCATATGCATATTTGATAATGTGTGATTGTGTTCTTGCATATTTAGAATGATTATTTTCTTGACATGATCACACAACACACAAATATTGGATTCATGCAAAATGACTAAGTCAACCATTAGTAACAATTGGTATTTAGATTGAAATAACAATTAGTATCATTGGCAACCATATTTTCAATAATTGGTAAGCCAAATCTAAATTGCCAATTGGTATGAGCTTTAAATTGACAATTCTTCTCATGTTCTTTAGTTTGAAATGACAAATAGAGAAGAATCCATTTAGGATATTTTTGCATGAAACTCTTATGTGCTAGAACTTGTAGTTAATTGCTATATGTCTTAATTCTATGCACACTCTTGATAGAACATGATTTATGAGCTCATGCATATGATATGTCATCTAATTTTAGCTCATAATCATGATGTATTGACATGCACCTTAGTTGGACTTAAGAGAACAATTGATGTACTTAGGTGTTTAATATGATTGAAATAAGCAAGTCATAGACCTTAGTAGATATTTATACTCAACTTGCTTCATTTCTTACCAATTGTGAACTTCTTGCAAAATTATTTATAAACAATTGGTATAGGATCATAAGTCATATTCGTTGCATGAATATTTCATACTCTTTGTGAATATTGACTTATTTATTTGTGCTATGAGTCTCATGTACTAATATGTTTCTTGTTGGATGGAGCATATTTTTTTTTATCTCATCTCACATAGCCATGATTTTAGGGGGAGCATTCTTTTTATTATTTTTCCTTCTTTTTGCTATGACAAAAAGGGGGAGAGATAGATATTAAAGGGGAGAGATATTAAAGGGGAGAGATAATGGGGGAGAAATAGTTTGAAAATTCATTTTCAAAACCCATGCTTATATTAAGGGGGAGCTTTGTAAAATCCTGCTTTATTTGAAGGGGAGTATTTTATGAAAGAATTTTTAAAGAAAATTTACATTAAGTTTTGTCATATCAAAAAGGGGGAGATTGTTAGCTTTAAATTGCCATATATGTTTTGAAATGACAAAAACTTAAGTAAGCTTTAATGTTTTAATTAATATTGTAAATTTGCCTTATCACACATGATTAACTCAAACCATTTAAAGTGATAATATCAAACATTAAGACCATAATTTAATGATACATTCTTATTGGTCTTAATATTTTATAAAATGGTTTTCAATATTAAGTAATTTTCTTAAGAATTATTGAACATAAGTTTAGAAAATTACTTATAAGTTTTTGGACAATGTTTTCATTTGAGAAAGTCAAGAAAAACTCCCTTAAAGCTCATAAATGTTTTGGGTTGAATAAAAATCAAAAGCCATATCATTTCTAACCCAAAAGTGCAGGAAAAATGCCCTCTGGAAGAAAAGGATCGATCCCATAGGGAAAGGGATCGATCCCTTTTTGGCAGAAGCACTCCAATGCTTAAAATGAAGAAAAGGATCGATCTCTTTGGTAAAAGGATCGATCCCTTTATGCCAGAAAGCCCCCAACGGCTAGTTTCTGTGAGACATAACGGCTAGTTTCTGTTTTGGCTCCAACCAACGTCCACAAACCATCCAAGGGACTATATATAGAGGCTTAGAAGCTAAAGGAAGCAAGAGGAACTACTCAGCAACTCCATAACACATATTTCTCAAATCTACAAGCCTCAAACAACAAATCAAGAGCTACAAAGTCTTCATCATCTATCATTCTCTTATTCCTTGTAGTGCTTGGCACATATCTTGTATAGGTTTTCTTTGTGCCTAATTTCTGTAATCACTTGCCTATCTAGAGGCCCTTCTTTGATTACATTATTTGTAACTCATCATTCCTTGTAAAGGGGAGGTTTCTCTTAAGCCTTAGAAAAAGAGGGAGGTTTCTCTTGAGCCTTAGAAAAAGAGGGAGGTTACTTTTTAGCCTAAGAAAAAGAGAGAGGTTTCTCTTGAGCCTAGAAAAAGAGGGAGGTTACTCTTGAGCCTAAGAAAAAGAGGGATTGTAATCACAAATTCAAGATAGTGGATTTGGAGAAAATCCTTGGGAGCAAGCGTCTCAAGGTAGAGGACGTAGGCAAGGTAGCCGAACCTCTATAAATCATTTGTGTAAATCTCTCTTTCCCTACTCTCTTTACTTGCAATTATATTGTGCTTATTGAATTGAATTTATATCGCATGCTTGAGTAGCTTAGAGAACTTAGAAAATATCAATCTAAGCTAAAGAATTTAGAGGAACCGAAAAACGAACCTAAGATTAGTGAAAAACCGATTCACCCCCTCTCTCGGTATTGCCTATAAGAGCCAACAAAAGCCATGAGAATCATGCTCTATGAGATTCGACCACTCATACCCATGCATGAATGTGATGTTGTTCAATGCATAAATGGTGTAGAATCAGTCCAGAGCATGAGTAGAACACGTATACGACCTTAGATTGTTGAAATAAAGTGTGTAGGACATATGGTAAATTCGGCCTAGTGAAGAGGATATCGAAACCATGCTCAATTCAATGCAATTTGGGTCTTAGAATATTGTATAAATTAATATAAGACTATTGGTAAAGTCAGAACCGAAGAAAGAGGTGTTTTGATTATACTTGCAATTTGACATCCAGTGTGAAGTAGGTTGGATTTACTATTGTATTAGGAAATATGAAAGACCTTAGGATCTAAAATATTCTTCATAAAAAGGAATAATGAAATTTGACTGTATTTGATATCGTTTTGCAGCCCCAAAGTTAGTGACGTAAAGAAAATGATAAGTGAATATATGCTCGCTTATTTGATCTATTTACTAGAGATGATTGATATGTTGTATTGTGACTGGAAATTAGGTAAGGGATATATATATATATATATATATATATATAAATATATATAAATATAAGATGTAGAGATACTATGACTACATTGATATGATTGATCGATTGATTTGAAAATCCTACATCATTGAATATTGAAACTGATTTGAGATCGATTAATTGGACTAAATGATTTAAATTGGTCTTCTGAACTGTTAATTGAAATTGTGATTGATTGATATAGGGAAACTGGAGTTGTGGTGTTTGAACTGTATTTTTGTGTAGGGATGTTAGGGCAAATATAGTCGTTATGTTGCCAAAATTTTGTTTAACGTGTTTAACTCTAGATTTCAAAGAATGAAATTTGAAGTCATTTTGAATGGATTTTAGAAAGTAATTTGAGTTGAAATTCTCATAAAGTCATGAGGAACATTAAATTTGTAACTCTGTTTTGAGACTAATTTCGATGGATTTCTCTGATTTCATGATTTATACGAGTGATGGCACTATTCTTATACGTAAATAAAATATTTTGAACTCTAAGTTCTGATTTGAGAATATTTGCCGAATTTTTATTCTTGAACTGCTAGTACTCTGATCGTAATGGTTTTATGAATTGAGTGATATTCTGTTTTACTGTACAAGTCTTGAAATGTGTTATTACCGATTAGTGAACTGCTTTGAGTGTTCGACAGAAGTTAAAGTTCTATTTTGTCTTATTGAAGTAAATGCTTTAATATTTTGAAATTACTGACACTGCTTACTGAAAATGTTCATTCTCTAATTTAAGTTAAATGTTTTGAGTTTAACCAAACGAATTGATCGAAATATATATTGAATTTCAAATGATATGATTTTAAATGAAAACTTGGTTCCCAAAGGTTTATACTATGACTGCTGGGGTGATAAATCCCTGGCTAACATAGATCCAGGTACTCCCAGCCTTCACAGTAAAATGTGTATTTATACTACTGTGCTATGTTTTGAAAATATAAAGTATTGATTTTATTGTATTCAGGGGAATCAAGTAAACTATTTGAGACTGTTAGCCCTATTTCATGCATTTTGAGTGCTTGATTATATGCTGTTAGACCCACCAAGTCTTCAACCCTGCAGATATCACCTGGCAAGTGTACACTGTAGACCCATTTGACTATGGCCATATATCTTTACTAATCCCTTTGGGATTTCTGTTTCTAATCCCTCTAGGATTTTTGTTTCATGCATGATATTATTGGGTGTATCCTAGTCTACACTATTCTGTTATTAAAATTGTTTTGATATTTTTTTATTGAATCTGATCGATTAACTTGATGTACTAAGTGTTTACTAAATCTGATCTATTATTACTGATTGTTTTTTGATCATTTACTAATCATTTTCTAATTGTTCTCCGATCATTTACTAATCGTTTTCTAATTATTCTCTAATCGTTTATGGATCGTTTTTTGATCATTTTCTGACCGTTTTCTAATCATTTTCTGATTGTTTATAAATCATTCTCTGATCATTTACTGATTGTTTTCTTATTGTTTTTTTTGAACATTTTCTGACTGTTTTCTGATCATTTACTGACTGGTTTTTGATCGATTACTGATTGTTTTCTAATTGTTTACTAGCTGTTATCTGATCGTTTATTGACTATTTTCTTATCATTAATTTATTGTTTTCTGATCATTTTTCAATTGTTATTGATCGTTTTCTGATTTGTTTTATTGATTGTTTTCCCATGGTTTACTGATTGATTTCTAATGTTTTACTAGATGTTTTTAGATGGTCTACTGACAGTTTCCGTTTGTTTACTAATCGCTTTCCAAATGTTTACCGATCATATTTCGATTGTCTATTGATGGTTTTCTGATCATTTACTAATGGTTTTCTGACATTTTATTAATCGTTTACCTAACCATTTTTGATTACTTTCTGTTTATTCACTGATCGTTTATTGACTATCTATCGAGTGTATTTTGAAAAGGTTTTATTAAAATATACACTAAAGGATTTATTGAACGTTTTATTAAACTGTCTACTAAGGGGTTTATCGAAGGAACTATTGATTGTTTTACTGAGTGCTTCATTAAGTGTTTTACTTAATGGTTTATTAAAAGATCGAAATTGATACAAATTTAATACGCATGAATTCCTTCTTTGTGAAGTTTTGACATTCCCTATAGTCGGATTTAGGAACCGAGACAAGTGACGTGCTCTAAGGCATCTTTCTGTACTTAGCCTGGTTACCTAACTGATGATAGTATCCTTCCGATAGAGTGCCCAAACACTATTTTAATAATGACTGTGAGTTATAAACACGTTTTTGATGCATGCATATAAGTGTACATAGTATCAGTTCTTTTATATATATTTCTTACTGAGCTTTCCCCAAAGCTCACCCCCTTTACCTTCCAGATCCAACTGCAAAAATAGTTGCTTGTTGAGAAAAGATTCTGATAAGATGCCTACGGGGATTTTTGATGTGTATCTTGCAGGTATAGTATTCAGACATTTATTGTACAGTATCTTAGTGTATAAAGGGATGTAAATAGTAAATTAAAATAATTCTGAGTATCTACTATAGTCTTCATTATGGTTTTTTTTTTGCATGGAAAAATAAATATGTACGGTGACTATACTGGGACCGATGTGAATAGTTAAATGTTATATAGTGCAATAACTTTTACTGTAACATCTAAGTAACGACAATGAGCACAGTCCAACCGACTGTATCTGAATGGAAAAAAAATTGGTATGAAATTTCGATAATCGGAGCGTGACAAGAAAGTATTGTCGTATCGAGTTTAAATTTTGGGTGATGATATGGTACAAGGAGATAAGTGTAAGATTTATCTTGCTGTTGAGATTAATATACATGTAATGGAAATAATATATCTTATAAGTGGTTGGCATTATGCTAGAAAATTTATGACATGGCTAGGCTAGTGAAAGTAAGGGTAAGTGTTGAGGTATGGTAAAAAGATAATATTTAATTTGATTTTAATACTTTGGTGCAATATATATGTATATATTAATATTAAATCGTGATGTGTATTTGTTGTAGTGGAAAAACAAGGAAATGGGAATAATACCACTAGGCTAAGAGTATAAGGGTGGCATTTGAAGTACCAAGCCTTGGTACAAAAGGTAAGGGAATATATGTTAAATGTTTGTAGCCTCTATGTTCATGTATGTTCATATAAATATAAAATGTACTTCCTCACATATTCTTATCGACACGTACAAAAATATAATTTTCTTATGTATCAATGATTTATAGAATATTGGTTTTAAACTCAAAATTTTGCTAGTTTCAAGTTTTAAAGTATATTTGGATTGATCTTAAAGTGTGTAATGTTTGATTTGGATTGTGTTGGATTGTTGTATAAACTACACTGCTTGTTCGAGTTTTTATGCAGGTTAACCGGTCGTGATTATGATGCTTGGTAAAGTTCTACTTATGCAATCATAATGCCGAATTTTCATTGGAAATTGATGTACATAGAGTCTTTAAGATTGTTTTAAACTTATATATCGAACTTCTACCCTCAAGTATTTTTAGAAAATGCTACTTGTCATCGAGACTAGTATGCTTGAGGCAAGGTAGTATATGGTTTTATAAATGTATCAAGTGGTTAAATAAATAGAGTTATTGTCGTCATGATAGCTTTGCCAAAATAAAATCATTCATTGAGATAAAGGTTTTAACAAATATGATTTCATACCTTGATGTTACAAACTACAAGTGTTTAAATGAATTATGTTTTCACCACCCAAATCATGTTCTAAAAGCTATCTTTGGACGAGTTTTTACATATGAGACATGGGGTGCTGTGTAATGCCTGTGTGGCATTTACCTTGCCTGTGTGGCAGTTTATGCCTGTGTGGTACTCTATGCCAATGTGGCACTTAACTAGCTTGTGTGGCACTTTATGCCTATGCGGTACTTTATGCCTGTGTGACACTTAACTTGCTTGTGTGGCTTTTAGTAAGCCTGTGTGGCATTTAGTAAGCCTGTGTGGCATTGAGGCGCTATGTACGTAATTGCGTCATGGATCCCTCCTGTGTGGCAATGGGTAGCGGTAATTATGTATATTGTCCGACAACTAGCTGTGACATGTACCTCAACTACTAGATGATCACTGGTGCTAGGATGATTCATGATCATGGATAAAGCCCTGATATGGGACTGTGACCATTGCTAGCTACAATGGATGCTTTCATAAAAAGCTCATTGGTTATATTTCCAAAGATCCCCGTTACGTTACCGAATCTCGTAAATTGATGCCTGTCTCATGTATTACTTTTGAATATGTATCTTGGTTCTATTGTGAAAAAGAATGAGTTTATCATTTTTATTTTTACTGTATCTCGATTTTATTAACTACATGGGCACTAATATGTTTGGAACTAATCGATATAAATGTTTTATATCATATGAACAAAAGTACATCAACACTACCCTATTCTTGACAAATTGCTTTTGAGACATGAGTTTTGTGCATTTGTTTACACATAAACATGCATAGAGCATAGTAGGAGCCTAGCATCACTTAGTGTATATTTTTCTTACTGGACTTTAGCTCACCTCCTTCCTCCACCTCATAGATTACTTCTAGTAGGCTCCGCACGAGTGTGGTGCACCAAGAGCCTTTTGTACGTGCTGCACCATGCTATATTTTTGAATTGAGGTATAATCCTCTTATTCTTTTGTTTATATCCCAGACTAAATTCTTTTGTATACACAGTGTATAGGATTTGGGATGTAAGTACTAGGAGGATGTCGAGATTGTATATAAATTGTGCCTTATAATGGATTGTAGTCTCGATATTACAAATTGATGAATATGAAATGTTTCAGATATTATATTGAGATGATATGTGCCACAAGTTGAAATGATATTGTATTGTGTATGAGGATGGGTAGTAGTCCAATTAAGGGTGGAGTTTTTCAGTTCTGTTTTTGGCACGTAATACGAGGCAACTATAATAGGACCTTAAACAACTAGTCTTAAATGGTGAAGACAAGTAGTAATCTACTTGTTAGGTAATAACTACACTGAGCGAGTGATAAACATAGTGAGTTAAGAAAAAAGTTAGCCCTAAAATCTTAGCTTCTGAGGGCGTTATATAAACTTCCTGATTTTAGCACTCTCATCATATCTAACATCCTCAATAAACTTAGCATTTGCCGTTTTGAAAAAGGATCTATTTGAGAGATCATAAAACTTGAAACCTCTTGATCTTTCTGGGTATCTAACAAAGTAGTATCTTATTGTTCTTGAGTCCAATTCCATTTCATTAGGCTTGTATGGCCTAGCCTCAACTGCATAACCCCAAATATGTAAATGCCTAATACAAGGCTTCTTTCTTGTCCACAACTCATATGGGGTTATACAAATAAATACACACATGATCTCATGTTCAATCATCAAGAAAAGTAATATGAAAGCATACATGAATCCATTAAATTGATTTCTTGATATTAGAGTCTTCCAAATCTAAACCTTTTGAAAGAATCTGTATCTTACTCAATGATAGGATTTGAGAATAAGAATTATACTTTATGTTTAGATTGGGGACTATAACTTTTTATACTTGAAGTATATTTTATTTTATTTTGGCTCATCATGAGAATAAAATAAAATATTATGTCTCTACACATTGTAAAGCTCATTCTAAATGAGATGCTCCAAAGTTCAATAACTTAAAATTTATATGATCACTTTTAAATGGACTAAACAAATAAAATAACATATATAATGTACAATTAATTAATATATGTAGACTCACTTAAGAATTTCTCAACATTAATTACATGCATATACAGTATATGCAACATATTATTTATATGAAAAACTATATAAATATATATATATATATATATATATATATATATATATATATATTCCAAGATAATGTCACTTGAAGCTTGGTGAAATTTGGAGAGGAAATGAGAATTCTCAAACTCTAAAGCTGCATTATAATGCTAAGGCAAAAAGAAAGATATTACCTAAATCATTTACTTATTTTTTGCACTCTTACCTATGGGAACAGGTTAAGCAATAATTTTTCTATACGTCCGATTTCACATAGCAACTTTAATAAAATAATTAAAAAAGGTAATTGAATAATATAATTATAATTAATTAAATGTTCCTAACTTTTATTGTTTACCATAAAATTTGTAAATGGTTTTTTATTACTATGATGATAATTATATTTACTAGGACAATACCCTACTTCACATGGGACTTTTTTTTTTAAATATATATTTTAAATAGTATTAAAAATAATAATAAATCAAGATACTTATTTTTAAAATATTGATTTATTAAATAAAAATGATAATTTTTAATTTATCAATTAATCATCTTATTTATTTTTTATTTTTATTTTTAAAATAAAATAAAATTCTAATATAAACTTAGAAAATTAAATAGATCAAAATAAAAAAAATCTTATAAAATATTTAAATTTTTATACAGTTTGACCCTAATTTATTTGTTTTAAGATATATTCATATTAGATTAATCCCTAATACCACTTTTTATTTTTATTTATCGTAGTTTCTAAGTGTTTAATATTGAAATTATTTATTTATTACTTTATTTACTCTTTTATAGCTTTCGATTTTCATATTTAAAAAATTTTCTTTGAAAGCTTTTGATTCGTAGATTTATTTTTTATAATTTTTATATTTATTTGTGTTTAAGTTTTAAAAAATTATTTTTTGAAATTTTTTGCTTTGTACTATAATTTTATCATTTTTTTTGAATTTTTATACTATTTGTAATATTTTTAGTATTTTATTCAAATTTTTGCAAATCAAAATTTTTTGAGTATTTCATTTGAGTTTTTAAAAATTTTAATACTCATTTTTGAATATTTGTTTTTTTTACATGATATTTGGTTAGTTCCTTAAAAAATTCTTTGCATTTTAAATTTTGTCGTTTCTCTGCTTTTCATATTTTTCAGTTTTTTTCTATTTTAACTTTGGAAAAATAATAAGTATTTATAAAAAAAATTGTGAATATTTGATTTAATTTTTTTCAAATTTTTTCTGTTTGAACTTTTCATTGTCTCTCTTTTTTTTCATAGTAAGTTCATTTTTTTCGAATATTTAGTATTTAACATTTTAAAAATTAAAAATAGATATTTTTATTTCAATTAAAAAATATCACATATGAAACTAAAAGCTACCACATGGCTAAATTTATTTTTAATATTTTAATTTTGAGAAAAAATTAAAACTAATTATATATTTAAATAAAAAAATTACCTCTAAAAAGATAAAGAAGTATTATGTGACAGCAATTTACTCATTAAAAGATAACTTTTATACCTATTAGCATTTTAACCTACTGTGCCATGGCTTTTATCAAACTAAAATAATATAAAAATTGTAAATATATATATATATATAAAAATAATTACCAAGTCAACTCAAGAAAAAAAGAAAAAAACAAAGGACACATGTCAAATATTGGTTGGGATACTTTTTATTATAGGTTATAGATTTTACTCTTTTCTTTTTGTATTTTTTCTCATCCATGCCTTTGTAGAATTAAAAATTAAAGTAAAATAAATCACAGGTCTTTAAAAAAAATTATGAAATAGCATAATTTTAATGAATCCTAAAACGATCACCTTCTACAATTATATCTTGATACCATTGCAGCTAAAAATCCAGAACCTTTCAGCCCTTCAATAATCGAAGTAAATCTACGGTTATGTAAAATGAATGTGAGCCGAGAGTTTGGATTGCACGCAACCTGATGAAGAAAAGAACAGGCCACAAGCCTTTAGTCCAAGAACAAAGAGAAACTAAGATGGACAACAGGGAAGAAAAGAGAGAATGAATTGTTGTATATTTCCTTTCATTGTTGTAATTCCTCCATTACAATTGTATTTATATCAGATTTAATAACAGTTACATTCATTCCCGCCAAACTATCAACTAACTGCCTAACAACTGAAACTAACAGCCAACTAACATAACTGCCATCCTCCAACTCAGCATAACTACTAACTTCCACTCTCCTAGGAACTCAGCTCAAGCTTCAGGTTGCTACATCCTTGGATCTTCTCACAATTCCTGGATCTTCCAAATTCTTCCACATATCAATTCCCCTCCCCTTAAAGCAAACCTTGACCTCAAGGCCTACAATCAGGAAATTTTAGTTGTAGATTAAACAATACTCCCAAGTTGCATCTCCTGTCAATGAATTAGCGAACCCAGCCATTTGAAATGCAAATGAAAATTTCTTACAGCCACTCTTTTTAAGAACATTATAAGGAATTTCTTTATCCATAAGAACTCTCTCAAGTTTCTCCACATCAGAATTAATGATAGCCTCATCAAAGGCATCTACAAGCCTAGAAAATGTTTCTTTGTGCTGATCTGGATTGATGTGATTGTAGCATAGGTTCTCAAGTTGCTCCTTCCAACTAAAGATTCCCAAACAATTGGTCAAAAGTGTAAATATTTCCGAAGTCTTCTTAGCACACCTCTGCTGCTTGAATGAACGCAAAGCAAAGGGAAGGCTTGAGTAAACTGATGCTTGATCAGCTAAGAAAGGCATAGCAGTAGATGAAATTTTATGCTTCCAAAAAGAGGAGGGAACGAGAATTTCAAGTAGGAGATGATGTTTACATGAAGCTCCAACCGTATAGACAAAATCATTGGCATTAAAAAGGAATTTGAAGTTAACTTCAAAGAATTATAGGCCTTGTACAGTGTTGGAAAGGATCGGACATGTAGCTTACTAATTGCAGCTGCCACCTTCTTGCAAACTTCATCCTCTGTTTCATGTAAGCCTCCTCAAAAAGAAAATAAGACCCAAGGTGGTGCCTAGTTCAGCTCCCCCAGAGGATGATGGTGAAGGCCAGCCACTGGTTTATACAGCAGTAGCTTTGGATAAGCGAATGGTCGAGGAATAACCAAGTAGTCACATAATTTCTGGTTGTATGGTCGAATTTGGACCCTAGAATGCAACCTGGGAGGATTATATCGTGCTTAAGTCTCAATTTTCGTTCTTTGATTCTTGGGGACAAGGATCCTCTGAAGCAGGAGGTAATGTCATGAATTTAGCCGTTGAAAAAGAGCTATTAGCTGTTAAACAGGAGCCAAATGAGATGCTAGATGATGAGATGATGGATAAGGATGGTGAGCTGAAGATGAAGCTAGTAAACGAGCTAGCTGGAGCTGCATGGAGATAAGTCAGGCAAACAAGTGAAGGGCGTTACCAAGTCTGCTGTCCTGCCAACCAATCATTAGCGCAGAGGTCTTTGGAATGCACAGCTGTCCTTATGGACTTTACGAGTGTCCTATTGGGAGCCAAGGGCCATCCTTATGTATAAATAAATCGTAAATGACAGAGATTTTATGAATGAAATACTTATTTTTCTCTCTTCTATTCTCCTTCCTCTCATTTCTAGTCTTCCCATCTTAGCCGCCATTATTGGTCTGTGACAGAATGTGATCCTGCAGAAAGCAGATTTTATATACTCTTAAGTCCTATTAGCAGCCGTTCCCATTTAGCCCACACCATAAGCAGTAGAAAATTCGTGCCTATCTTGGTGTTCGATTCTCTATTGCCAAATTATGATACAGTGTAACCAAAAAATAAATTATGATATAGTGAACTAACGTTTCTCTTAGAGTTTATAATCGACTTTCACCTGCTATTTGCTCATATAGTTATTCCGGTTTAATATTTTTATAATAATTTTGAGATTGAGAACAAATAAAGAAATGAAATTAAAAGAAAAGGAAGTTTATTGTGCTCAAATAAGCATCCGCTATTATTCTTGGGGTAAACCATAAGATGTCTCCATAATATATTGGACATGAAATTAATTTTCGCCCCCGCTTCGTAACTAATACTGATTTAAAAAATTTGATTTGATAAAAATTCGAATATGAAATTTTTTACTATTTTAAATGGAACATGCAAATGGTTAAAAGTAAGACCACCGCCAATGTTAATTCTGATCCAAGGCCATTAGGCCAAGGACCCAAATCCTAGGAAGGTGGTAAGCCTGGCATCCAAAGTTAATTATGGCCAAATTTTGAACGACCACAATCCCTGGAGGTGACAACAACTCTAGCCCTGATGAAGTTGCTTCAATCACGCTAAGAGAAAGGATGTTCCATATGTTTTGTTATCTGCAACACAATAGTGATGTGTAGTTCCATCATCGTTGCAGTTGCGCTCATTTAGGCACAGTTAATTGATCTTGGTTTGTTGTTTTCTGCTCTTAAATTGGCATTGCCTCTTCTAGGAGTTGCACTTAAAATGGCGCCCATAGCATTCATGACAGGTTTACACCTGATGGTAAGCAAGCTTACTTGGCTTGCATGTGTTGTCCTCTTCACGTGGTTGATCTTTCTGTCATGCTTGCAGCAACCTTTGCTCCACTATCTACACAGCTAGCCGCTAGATTCTGCCTTGCATTTCTTTCTATCCCTTTCATTCGATGTTACAACATTTCCCGAAGCCACGCGGGCGATAATTCAAAGGAATAGCTTTCAGCCATCTTTAACAACAATTTTTGATAAGTGGAAATAAACATCTAATACGGTTGTCTTTAATGCATGATAAACATTAGGTGGTATGTAGGGTATGAGTTTCTATGAGGTAAATTTGAGCAAGAGAATCAGATCCAAAAAAAAAATTTGAGCAAGAGAAAAATGCTTCAGAAGGGGACCAAAGATTTGACCAAAAAAGAGAAAGAGAACTAGAGAAATAAATGAGAGTAAGAATCAATAGAAGGAAATCAATCAGATGCCTCACTCTCTCTCTCTCTTCCCCCTCTTTTTTCCCTTTTTCCTTGGTGTCTATACTCATTTGTTTCTGCCCAAGAAGGCAAGAGAGCTTGTTTGCTCCACAAATGGCTAGCTATCTGTCATACACATTAAGATTCTCTAAGATGGTTTTGTCCAAGCACTTGATAAATGCCCAGTTGAAGGGGGACCAAGCTTCCCTCTCATTTTCACACCCTGACATTGCTTTTGGTAAAGCAAGGAAAAGCCAATTCCAAATCCTCTCAATCAAGCCAAAACTACAGCTGCTAATGTTTCGAAAACTGATGCACATAAATTAATGAAAGAGATTAGGAGTGATATAGATATGATTTTTGAAAAATCTAACAAAACTATTAACCCTCAAATTCAAAACTCAAGAATTAATCAATGCATGTTCTAGGATTTGAATTGAAAATTCACATGCCATGCCATCCGTAGTCCAGTAAGAAACTGAAAACAAAAGACTGTCAAGTATACACCGGAGAAAATTTACCCTATAAAGAAAGAACTTTAAAAGGGTGAAAACAACAGCTCGTCATTCCTTTTATACAGAGAAGGAAATAACACAGGGATAACTGTTACATAGCCCTTTATTAAAGAGCTTGTCCCGCTTTGTAACTCCTAATCTAAGTCAAATTAACAAAAACCAAACAATGTCTTAGATGACAGAGAGAGAGAGAGGAAGACTTCCAAAATCTAATTTCTGCATATATCCAGAAAGAAAAACCTCTCCAGCTAAATAATTCAACTTAAATCACTCACCGGAATTCTTCCTGACAAGTGCAAAGTACCCCAAAACGGCACAAACAGCAGCCACAAGATTCCCTTCCTTCAACAAAATCTTGAACACAAAGCCAGCGATCTCTCCTGTTATCTTCCTTCCTTCAAGCACCAAGGTCCTCTTTGGTTTCCCAAAGAAAGCAAGCAAAACCACAACAGTTATCCAGGTAACCAAAGTGGCTGGCACAGCCACAGCCAGAGCTGCAACCATAGAAAGCAGCCCAAAAACCGCACCGAGAAGAACAGATGCATAGAGGGCAGGCCAGCCAGAAGAAGCAGAAGATGATTGGGCTTCGTACCAAGAGAGGACTGATTTAAGGGAATTCCATGAAGAACCTAAAAGGATGGCATAAACTAGCACAAAAAGAAATACCCATGTTCTCCTTTTGCTCATAACTTTTAGAAATAGCGTGTACGATGATGGTGGAGGAGGTGTTGTGGATGTCAGAGAAGTGGCTGGTGCTTCTTCTTCTTGCGCCATGTCTCCCTTCTATTTGAAGTCTCGCTTTCTCTCTCCTAGCTCGGTTTTCCTCCGTCTGTTCTATTTTGTTTTTGAGTTATTTTGTTCTTTTGGGGTTGTTTCTTGGTGACTTTCGGTGGGTGCCTCTCAAAGAGAATTTTTATATGTACTCACATTTTTATTCTTTTTACCTCTTTTCTTTTCATTAGATTACTGTTTATTATTCAGAAAATGTGGTATAAAAAAGTAAAAAAATGGGTATATTTAGCAGCTCTCGGCCTCTCAAAATGGTCCGAGACGGTGAGATGAGATGAAGAAAAGGTAGATACAATAAGATCGAGCAAACAAGTTAACAGGGAATACCAAGCGCAACTGGAAGCAATGGCAGGCAACTGAGGCACCCTGGCATCATGTGACACGTTCGTGTATCACACGCGCTCGGGAGACGTTTCTATACTGCTATAATTTGGGTTCGGGAATTGGGATGGGATGCTTCAAGTAATTCCATGTCAGTGTAGAGAACAACAGATGAGATGGGCTGTTGGAAGTTGTATACCAAATTCCATGGGCTTTTAGGGACATAACGAACTGGATTTGGACCAGAATTCTTTTACGGGCATCTTGGAGTGTCAATTACTTCGACGACTGAAGCTTGCGATAACTGGTTTCTTGCTGGGGTTGCCAACCTCCTCCTTTACACTCTGAAGAATCTTCTAAGCTTCTTAGAAACCCAGCAAGCTAACAACTTTTCCTCTTTGGTGCCGTTCGTCCTGACTAGAGAAAGTTTGGAAAAGCAATAAAGAGGGGCCCAGCCAAATACTTGGGTAGCCCTCCGTACTCCATCGCTCATCTAAACAAGTAAACAGCATAAAATGGAAAAAAAGATGCCTATTTTATTTTACCACAAATCGATTCATCCATTAAGTCATTACGTTTACGTTCTGCTTTAGTTCTGCTGCGTGGTACAAATTGTCGGTGAAAGTTTAGTAGGATGACTAATTCGGAGATGCTTTCGTTCTTGAGGCCGAGCCATTCAGAAATTTTATTTTGTTATTTTTGGTTACAATTCAGAAATGCCTCTATAATGTATTAACCTAACATATTAACTTTTTGGTTAATGCCTTCTAATTGCTTTCGGCCTTGACTTTTTCTATTAGCATTTGCAGTAACAAATATAAACAGGGGCCAAGGATTCAGCTTACAATCAATTCACACATAAATAAATCCTTAGAATACTTGGCTGCCTAGCTATATACAATAAGTTTTATCCCAACTTCGGCGTTCACCTGAATGGAAGTGACTTAAATTTTGGCAAGTTATTGTTGAGGTTATTTTGTGCCTCAATTACTTTCAAGATTTGGAGTTTGGTAAGCACGCTACAGAGGCTTGGGTCTCTGCAAGGAAGAAGCTGTGGTCAGGGGCATCAGAGTTTAATGAATCTAAGTACATCATTTGATTATGACTGAAAGCATTTAAACATATAAACACATCTCAAGATTATTAAGTGTTTGAAATCATGAATAAAGACAGAGGCTTAGTTATAACTCTTAATAAACTCCTAACACGTAAATAAAGTGTTGAATTATTTATACGCTTGCATTTCTTATGGAGTTCACCTACATGAGTGGAAGTATTATTGCTTTTATGAGCAAAAGGCTTGGCTCTCAAGTACTTATAAATTGATATAAGACACATGGCCAGTAAACGCGTCTAGCTTTTATTAAATGACTCTTGACGAGTTTTTAAAAGTCTTATGTATGAATTAGTGTATGACTAATTATTATAGAATCACTAGTTTAAAGAACTTGTTCTACCATGCCATTTTAGTTCACTCACCAACACTATTCACTAAAATGGAGGCTTAAATCAATATTGATACCTTCATTTTATGCATAAAACTAAAGTGAAAGTGGTTGATTAAAATGTTGTTTAATCAATAAATTAATAAAACTAGTATTTAGCATGATTTTGGATAAAGTAAAATCAAGATTAATTGATTTAAACTAAATTTATATGGCAGTCAATTGCCAATGTGTAGTAAAGTTTCTGTTTAAAATTTGCACTTAGGCAGTTGAATGCCTTGGAAGGGCAGTTAAATACCTCAGGGGGCAATAATTGCCTATACAAAGTCCAGTTTCTGTTTTAATTTAACTCTAGGGAAGTTAACTACCCTAAGAAGACAATCGACTTCCGCACGTGGATGTTATATGTTGTTTTAAATTTATATTGGAGCATTCGACTACCCTAGTATAAAAGTGATATACAGCTAGTTTTTGCCTGAAAAGTTATCAATTCTTCCAAAAGTTATTCTTTCACTTTTAAATGGTTAAGAAACATAACCCTTAACTTCAAGAAATTGTGATCTTGGTTAACAATTGTGTTTGTTGAATCAAACAACACAAATAAAAAACCATACGCTTGATCAAAAGATCACACCAATAGGAATTAATTTCTATAAATAAAGATGTCAAGTTCAAACTAGAGACACATTTGAATTATAAGATATACAACATTCTCTCTTCTCTCTCATTCTCAAACTAGAGTGAAATCTCTTGGGCATTATATGCTGCAGAAAATAGTGACTAAGACAAGATACTTTTGTACTTTTCAAGGGTGTTTAGTAGTTTGATATCATAAGTACAAGGTGATTTTAAACGGTTGGCTTCTTTATATCCAAAGGATATTCGATAAACCTTTATTACATACCATAATTAATAGGGATGAAATAATCATAAGAAAAGTGGCACTATAGCAGTATACTTAGAAGCTATTTTTGCATTTGTTCGTGTTTACCAAAGAGATCAAAATTCGAGGTAATTCAAAGCATTCAAAGTCTAGGTCATCTTCATATCAACCAAAGAGGTTTAACACACCAAAGCAATATTTGTAAAACAATCTTAGGATTATTTCTGGTTGCCATGAAGATGGATTCCTTGAGAGAAATGGCTACCAACTTTCAAAAATTGGAGAGATTCGATCAAAAGATTCAGATTCTCCTCATTACAATATTGCATATGTCATCACTGCTCCAAAGCCAAAAGAGAAAGAAGATAAAACAAGTGAAGAAGTTTATCAAAAACAAATGGGAAAATGATGACTACACTTGTAGAGGTTGCATTTTTAATAGTATGTCTAATTCTCTATTTGATACATATATTACAATAACTACAACAAAAGAGTTGCGGGATAAATTAGGTGCAAGATACATGGCAGAAGATGTAACTAGTAAAAAGTTCCTTGCGACAAGTTGAAATGCTTTCAAAATGAATGACTCTAGACCTATCACGGAATAATTTGCTAAGAATGAAATCATCCCAAAGAAGTTTAAGCAAAATAATATGACTATGGATGAATCAATCATTGTATCTTCCATTATTGATAAACTGCCATCAACATGGAAATATATCAAGAGAACCTTGAAACATAAAAAGGAAGATATCTCTCTTGAATACCTTGCAAGCTATTTTCGATAGAAGAACAATATCACAAGAAGAATAAGAAAGAGAAGAAGACTAATATCTCTAAGCTCCGTGTGGTGAAGGATGTTCATCCTAACAAGAAATCCACAAAGAAAAGGGAACATTCCATTAAAGGTTAGAAATTCAAGAAAGAAAAATGCATGTTTCCATTGTGAAAAACAAGGGTACTTTAAGAAGGATTGCTACATCTTCAAAAGAAAAAATGTGCATCTATGGCAATCAAGGAAAATTTTGTTGCTATAATTTTTAAGATTAATGTCATTGAAGACAAGGAAACATGGTGGATTGATTTCGGTGCTACAAAGCATGTGTACACAAGCAAAGCCTTGTTCAAGACTTTTCAAGAGCAAGTCGAAGGCAATGTGCTCTTTATCTGCATGAAGAGGTGAAGCATTGAACAACAATACTACTATAAATTATAAGAAGCAATAATATTGGCAGTCTCTTCATCCACTTGAATAGTAGATTTTTTTTCTTAGAAGAAACAAGTATAAAGCACAAATATATCATTCTAAGTAATGTTGACAACTGTGAGACATTTCTTAGAATCTAAAACAGGTATGCAAAATGTTTCCCAATTAGAAACACACTCATCCGAATAAGCCAACTATCTTATACTATAATAGCTAATCCCATCAAAAGTCAGTACAACATAATATCTAACCTTCTTATGTCTTTTCTAAACCTCACAAAAAAGAGATTCAAAAAAAAAAAGGAAGTCTTCATCCAAAGGGGTAAGAGGAACTAGACTTTATAGTTATTTTTATCTCATTGGGTTTGTTATGCTCCATGAATTATTGTTGCTTTAAATTGATGCCATAAATGCTTCATGTACATTGTGTGTTGGTGTGTATGGCACTTTTACGCATGCTTCTTATTATACTAATTAGGGGAGTTACTTTGTTTTGCATTCCTTTTTTTTTTGTAATGACAAAAAGGGGAGAAGATATGCTCTTGTATTGATTTTGAAAATTATTTTGACAATGATGCTTCAATTAAGAGGGAACATTTTTAAAAATCAAAGTAAATTTACATTAAGTTTTGTCATATAAAGGGGATATTGTTAGCTTTAAATTGATTCATATATTTTGAAATGACAAAAACTTAAACACATTTATATGTATGATTCATTTTGTAAGTTTGCTTCTATATTTAAGTTTGACACAAACCATATCACAAACTATTTAATCAATATAAGACTATGATTTAATTGATTTATCTTAATTGGTCTTAATTGATTTAGAAATGATTTTTGAAAAAATCAAACTTAGTAATTTTCTTAAGAAATTATTGAAAATATTTTAGAAAATTACTTGGTAAATTTTAGGCTCAATTTCATGCACATAAAGTCATGTTACATTTAAATGAAATTGAAAAATGATTTTGGAATTAAAAGAATTATTCATTTTTCAATTAAAACAGCCTAGAAATTGCATTTAAAGAAGCAAAGATCAATCCCCCCTTGCATAGGATCGATCTCCATTAAGCAATAAGCTCTTTTATTTGAGACAAAGGGATTGATCCCTCTAGTGTTATTGGCTCAAAATTGCAAGTTTTTACAAGGAAGTGATCAATGCTCATGCTTAAGGCAATGATCCCCTTATGCGCAGAATGCCTCCAATAGAGCTATATTTTGAAGGTTTCAACGGGAAGAATGCATTAAATGTTTTGTCAACATTTTTCAACATGGATGAACATATAAATACCTACATTAAAGACTTCGTAGCCAACAAGAATCACTGTGCTTTTATCTTCAATCTTGAAAGAACAACTTTGAGCTGAAAATTCATTCCTTCATTTGATTCATCTCTATTTTATTCTTCAACTTGTATATCTTTACCTTCAAGAGGTCTCTTTGTGTACAAACACCTTTCAATTCACTATCTTGTAATCAATAGGAGAGTCACCCTTTGTGAGGATTAATTGTGAGTGATTAGGTAGTCATTTGATAAGAGGATTAGTGGTTTCTTCCTAAGCTTTGAAAAGGAAGTGTAAAGAGGTCTCACCAACCTACAAAATGGTGTGTAGCTGGTTCACTTGGATTAGTGGAATCACCAACCTTGACAAAGAGCTCAAGGATAGAGGATGTAGGCATAAGTTGTGGTTGAACCTCTATAAATCTTATTTGCACTCTCTTTTCCCTTATCTTTTTACTTTAAGCAAGTCAATTTTCATATTATTTGTGCTTGGTTGATTGATTGGTTTGAAATTTTTCACCAAGGTACAAATTAACATAAAACTGATTCATCCCCTCTCGGTTTGAGTCAACACCTTGGAGCTTTCAGCCAATATCTACAGATGGTGTTAGAGCTGATATGTTGGTACTCTATTTCATTGACCATCTCTCATGGCATGGAATAAGGATATATTGCAGTAATGGTTCTCAAATATGGATGTGCAAGAAATTATGAAGATCCCAATGTTGGGTTTAAATACTACAGATTTGTTGATATGGCATCATAACCATCCTGGCCAATATATTGTGAAATCTAGTTATCTGACTCTTATGCATTATAATAGGATTATGGGAAATCATGTTGATTATAAGGGTCATCTTGTTGGTGAATCTTCAAGTAGCACACTCGCATCATCTCTCTGGAAGAAAGTTTGGAGTGTGTCAGTTCCAAATAAAGTGAGCATGCTACTTTAGAGATGTTATAGATAGATTATCCCCACGATGTTGAATCTTCATCAGAAAAGGGTGGTTCCTTAACCAACATGTCCAATATGCAACCAACATACTGAAACAATAATTCATATATTCAGAGATTGCCCTTTTGCTGCTAAAGTTTGGTCTGCATCCCTGTTTCATAAGTTTAAGGATTGGGATCCATCTCCACCATTTACAAATTGGCTGTAACAGGTGATTGACAGTGAACAATCGAATCAATTAGAGCTGTTTTCTTTGATAACCTGGTTTCTCTATTATTCAAGGAACTGTTTTATTTATAAAGGCAAATTGTAGGATCCAGTCAGTATTTTTCTATTTGCTCAATCATATTTGGAGGATTACTCTGCTGCAAACCATTTACATTGGGGAATTTCACAACCAACTCAACATCTTGCACACTGGATTCCACCAAAATCACAGGAGATTATTAAGATCAATTTTGATGCTGCATTGTATTCTACAGATTGCTGTATAGGAATTAGAGAGGCTGCTCGTGACTGCAATGGAGATGTATTGGCTCGATCGTCTGCTAAGAAGAATGGCTCTTTCGATCCATTTACTGCAAAGTGTTTGGCAATGTTAGAAGCTATTTCCTTTGCTCTTTTAGTTGGTTTCTTTAGTGTGGAGCTTGAAGGTAGCTCCTTAACAGCAACCATGGCTATTACCAAATCTCAAGAAGATCATTCAATTGCTGGTGCTGTATTAGAAGTTGCTAATGTCTTATTGCACCGGGTCCGACAATATTTTATTAGCCATGTAAAGCGTAGTGGTAATATAGTTGCCCACTTACTAGCTAAGGATGCAAAAAATATTGCTAATGATATGGTTTGGATAGAAGAGTCTCCACAATTGCAGGATTCTACCATCCTCCATGAGCAATTAGGTTGTAATCTTCCTACTACTACTTAAATAATAGAGTCACCATTTTCGATCAAAAAAATTATCTAATTTAAAAATTAAATAGAATCCAAATAACATTAACATCTTGAAAGTTAAAAATGGAATTATATCCCTTAATAATTTTAAAAATTTTAATAAATTATCTAAAATCTTATTGCTTAAAAATGATCTATTTTAATAAATTTTAATTATTTATCTAAAATCTAATCACTTCAAATAAATAATTAAAATATTATCTAATTTAAAAATAATTAAAATATTATATAGTTTCTAATCCATTTTAAAATAAAATTAATTATTTAATACATTTAAAATAATTAAGCGTACTTAAAAAAATGTGAGTAATATGAATATTATATATTTAAATAAAACTAATCTAGAACTAGTAATAATATATATAAAAAGAATGGATTCTTAAGAAATCATAAAGTTTCGCTTTTGCCATTGGAAGAAATGTGAAAAGAGATTGAGATCTGATGAATCAGGAGTAAATAACCAAATAGCTAGTCAGGATGTTCTTTAGGATGTGTTCTTTTTAGTTAGGTTATAACATTGCTTTAGCTTACTATAAAAATTATTTTAAAGGAAATGGTTTACCACAATGAATAAATACTAAGGATTAAGTGTACTTCTAAAAAAAATATTACTAATAATCTAAGTTTTGTTAGGATTAAAGTGAAGTTTACTTTAAAAATGATAATAAATAAATGTGAAAAAAATAAAAGTTTACTTCCCAATCCTCAGCAAAGAAGTCCAATCGGAATTGCTCATAACTTTAATTTCTCAATTGCTACAGTATTTCGTTGAATTTTTTTTAATTGAATTTAAAAGCTTATGATTAAAATTACAAAAATAAAAATAAAAATTTTTAGTCTTATTACACAAAAGAAAAGAAAGAACTTAATGTTTTTATTAAAATTTAATAGTATATTTGAATATTAAATCAACTCAATTTTTGTTTATGTTCACAACAAATGAATAAACCGATTGAACCAAATATCATACTTAAATTATAACTTGAATTTGTATTTTTATCTAAATAAGCTTTACTACCAATTGATCATCAATTAAATACAAATGACAACATTGTGATTTATTCTAAAGATTATTAGAGTTCAAAAGTAAACCGATTCTAATTTCTCTTGTACGTGAAAACTTATAAAAGGAAAAGGGAATGGAAACAGGAAAAAAAAAATAAAAAGCATTATTTTTTGAAGCGATACATTAAATGAGGATTACAATTATAATCAAGTATTATATTCATAGCTCTTTTAATCATATAAAAATCACTTTATTAATTAAATTAGTAAATAATTAGATTTAATAACTAAAATTCAAACTCACACACGATGAGATTTGAATGTAAAATTTTAAAGTTTTATGAACTTTTCTTTAATATTACACCGAAATTTTATTGATAAATTCAAAAGATTAATAGTTCAAACGAAACTTATTTTGAAAAATAAACATCCCCAATGTGGTCATTTATTTGTTAGGCAAATTCCTCTATTTTTTTTTTCGATTGCATTCCACTTTCATGTCATTATTATAGCATTTTCGTGCCAAATGCCAATCCATAGTTTGCCTTATTTTTCATTTTTATTTTTGTGGTTGGGCTTGTTCAGGTCTACAGGTTGAATTCTTCCTTAATGTCACATGACATGAGGGTGGAGGTTGGGTTTGGGTTTGGGTTATCTTGTTAAAGCCCATCAGATGTTTCCACTAGAGTTTAGGATTATCTATGCTTCTCTTTTTTTCTTTTCTATTTTTTCTTTTATAAAAGATTATTTATGTATCATTTAGAAGTGCTCATTCGGTCGGTTCATTAATTTCAATTTGAATTGATCAAAATCGCTTTTAACTGAGTCATTTTTTTTTTCATTGACCGAATCGAAAATTTTAATTTTAAAATTAATTGAAACGAATTAAATTTGATTAATCCAATTAATTAATCAAATTAATCGTACTAGTAAAATATATTTGAATTAAATTATTAATTTCTCATCTAATAAACAAGCTAAATAATATCATTTAACAAAATATTTAAATACCATATATTAAATTAAAAATTCTAACAATATCAAGTATAAAACATCATCTAAATTTCAAATATCAGAAATATATTTAGGTTTAATAAATTTTTAATTTTATTTTAAAATTATTATATGTCGATTAAAATTTCAATTAACTAATCGGAAATTGAATTTCTTTCAAAATCAATTTTGTTATCCGACCAAAATATTTCGATATCTGATCATTTAACTAAAATAAATTTCAGTTTAATTCATTAATTCAGTTAAAACAAAATTTTAAACACCATAATATCAACATAATTAATTTTTTTGAATTAGTCATTGATCTTGACGCTTTCTGACGATATTTTATTACACTTGTCACTTTCTTTTTTTTAATAAAAAATTATCAATGAAAATTTACTAAGAAAGCTAGAATAGAAGTTTCTCACCAAAACAAAAAACAAAAAAAAACAAAATCATCCCCTATCCGACATTACCTTTTTATCCTCCATAGTAGGGGTGTAAACGATACACTAATGCTCGCAAGCTACTCAGGCTCGACTTGAAAAAAACTCGAACTCGACTCGATTTTTGTCACGCTGAGCTCAAGCTACTCGAGCTATCGGGCAAACCGAGTTCGAGTAATATAATACCCGGCTCGAGTAGCTTACGAACTTAATCGAGTATTTAATATTTTAATATATATTATTATAATATTATAAAATTATGTATATAACCTAAAAAAACCTTAACCTAATACTTTTTCTTCCCTTTTCCATTTCAGCTTTCCCTTAAGACTTCCTGAAGCACCCGCACCCCTCACCTAAGCCCATTATCCCTTTCACACCGATCACCGGTGACACCCCCTCCCTCAGCTTCGGCAACCTTTTTGCCTTTAGATACAGCCTCACCTCACCGAACGGGTTCCATCCACACCAAATTCGATGCCCATGAACCCATGTCGAGGAGCATCTTCCTCAGATCCGGTGTCGACGAGACTCGTAGCCCTCAGATTTGACGCCGACAAAACCCCAGCTCTCAGATCTGACGCCAACGAAACCTTAGCTCTCAAATCTAACGCCGATGAAACCCCAGCCCTCAGATCTGATGCTGACGAGATTGCAACCCTCAAATCCGACTTCTCCTCAGAGCTGGTAAGATCTACTAGTGTGTTGTTAGGCAGATTATTTGGCTAACGTGGGAGGATATAGAGTTATTGTTTTGATGTATTATCATCTGTTGATTTGCTGATTTGGTCAAAATCATCGATTTTATATTGAGATTTATGGAAAATAATAGAACTCGAGTTTACTGAGTTGTTTGGTTGTTGATTGTATTGAGTCCATTGATTGTCATGGGTATGAGAACAAGGATATTCTTTCACATGGGTGATGACAAGTGAGCAGTAGACTGATACTTTTATAGCATTAGGGTTGTTTTATTCTACACATGTTCTGTTTTCCTATGTAAGTTGATCTCTTCGCATAATTTGGTGTCAAACGCAAGGGGTTGAAATTGGAATCACTGTTATAGAGTAAATAGAAAATTAAAACAAGAAGACAGAGATAGTCTTGTACTTTTTTTCTATTCAATATTTATAACTTTTATTTGGTTCAATTTGTTTTATTTTTTTCTTGTTTTGTAAACTTATTTCTTTCTTCTTTTGTTGCTTGGATTTTTATTATCTCCGATTCTTTGTGTTCTGTCAAGATATTATGAACTTATATGAATTGATGATATGATCCTACTTAGATTGATGGATTATTCTGTTTTCATATAATGTTTTCAGTTGCTTTATTTTAGACTTTTTGGCATGTTTTGATTTGTGTAATGCACATCATGAATAATGAAAAATGAATCATCATAGCAAGTTATATTTATGTAATGCACATCATGTTAAAAAAATACAAATATTCAAGATATATTTGATGAGATGATCCTGTGGCTAAGACAAACGGCTAGATATCTTCAACTAAAAATGAAATGAAATATTAACTAAAATATTTAAAACAAACATATAATATTGTCATGCATTGAGATTTGATATTAAATACTACCATCAAACCTGATCTTATAGGGGCAAGAATCGTGCTCAAGCATGGTGGTAGTAATTAACATGCATAAATATTTGTTTGCTGTTGTATATAGGAATATGGGACAGGACTTGTGCTAGTTTGCGGCAATATGACAAAAGACACACTTATGGTTACTTAGATTTTTACTTGTGTTTATGTTGATGATAATTCCTTTTTAAACAAGAGTGTGTTGCGTGTTGTTGTAGTTTGGCATCCTTTTTTATTTTGTTTTGTTTAGTAAGCTTATTTGAATGATCAAATATGATGAATAAGTGTATCCTCTATTATAATGAATATTGCCTTTTTTTTCTTTTGCATTTGTAGGTAAAAGATATAATAAAAAAGCAAGATATTTGTTGTTGGAAGCTTGGAGCTAGTAATGGATTTCATAATAGATCAGCTGTTGGAGCTAGTAAAGAATGAGATGTTATTATTTTTTTTATTGTTTATTTCATAATTTCAAAATTATGTAAGACCTTTTAATTTTCCAAACTATTAATGTTGTACGTGAATTGTGTGGTCTTAAGTCACTTTTTTTTTTATTTAAGGTTTTCATTATTGTTGATGTTGTATTGTTATTATTATTAAAAATTATTCTATTTTATTAATTTCAAGTGATTATATTTTTATGTATATACAATAAATTTAGGCTCGAGTTCGAGCTCGAATAGTTGAGCATGAGAATCGAGTTTGAACAATTGAGCTTAATCGAGCGAGCTCGAGTAGCTCATTTTTGGTCTCAAGTCGAGCTTGAGCTCAACTCGAACAATTGAGCATGAGAATCGAGTTCGAACTGTTGGATTATGCCCTTAAAACCATTCATTAGATGATTGATTTTGGCATTTTTTTTATGTATCATGACATTTTATTTATCATAGTTCATTATTATATTTGTCTTATAACTGCATAATATAATCTTATATGATAATGTCCTTAGAATAGTAATAACACACTATTCTTAAAATATCCCTAGTCAAGTATTATTGTGAATAAGGATAACAATGATACGATAAGACTAGTATGTGGTTGACTGATGACCATTGTCATGGATATAAGATATCAAGTCATCACATAGGTACATGTTAGAGAACTATGTACTGGATCGACCCTCCATGAGAACGCTACATGGATTGTTATATGAGTGTCATAAGCGATTCTCATAGTGATGATGGTGTATGTGATCCTTTGACTTGAGATCATCAGAGATCCCAACATAGAGAATTGCATACTTTAATGCTGCTAGATGTCATTCGTAACAGGATGGACTATAAAGGTAGTAATTGGGTATGCCTTGATCTATGTAGAGGGATGTTGAGTGATCAAGATAGGATTTATCCCTCTTATATAACAAGAGTGATGTCTTGGGCCCTTTGATAGAGTGAGACTAAGAAATGCATGGCCGTGCTCGAATAAGTCAATATGAGATATTGATTTTATTTGTTTAATTAGTCTACTCAGGAATCAAGAAACGCTGATTAGACTATACAAGTGTGACACATTCCATGACTTGTGTCTAATCGAGACATCAAAGGATAAAGGGATTAGACTACACGGTAACATCTATCACGAGTAAGGTTATGTCGAGTCATTGGCATTCTCGTTACATGGGTAGCAATGATGTGTTGCTAGATACCGCTCATTGCCTGTGACAATTTTGTCATTGCCATTGTTTTGAGAACCTATTGGGTCGCACACTTAGAACGGATCAATGAGGAGCTTAATTAATCCTATTCTGAATTGGATTAAGGATATATCTAATCCTATTCTGAATTGGATTAAGGATATATCTAATCCTATTCTAAGTAGGATTAGAGTTCTGTTTGGCAGTAAATTTTAGGGTAAAATTTACTGCCTATAAAAAGGAAGTTTTTCTAAAACAGAGCCGCACCTTTTAAAACAGAAAACAAAAAAAAAACATTCCTTTTAATCGAAGCTAGCAGTTCGGTTATAAGGAATCAAAAACGCTCTTTAAGGCTTCTGATCGTGAGACGTTCAAGAGTCGTGAGATCCGTTCGTGTGGATACCATAGAGGCAGGAACGAAAAGTTGCTACTTGTGACTCGACCAACGACAGAAAATTCAGAGAAAACGTTAGGTAAAATCTCGAAACCCTAATCAGGCAACTCTCCGAATCGATCTTGGTGGAGGCCGAATGATTTAAATTCCGCTGCGTGTTGTTTCGGTTTCCTTCACGAACAATCGAGCTTAATCGAACGAGCTTGAGTAGCTCATTTTTGGTCTTGAGTCGAGCTCGAGCTCAAAAAATAAGGCTTGACCGAGCTTGAGCCGAGTACCTAGTACCGAATTTTTGAGTTGAGCTCGAGCAGCTCACTGTATCAGCTCGGCTCAATTACACCCCTACTCCACAGTAACTAGAAAAATGTTTTGGTCAATAAAAATTGAATTGCTTGGTTGATCGGAAAATGTTAATGATAAAGAAAATTGAAGAATAAAGAAATATCAAAGAAACAAGTGCAAACAAGCAAACTAAAAATAAAGCGCTGTTTTTCATTAAAAAAATAAAGTGCTATTTTATATGATTTTAATACTAAATAAAGAATTACTAACAAATAGTTGGAAGATTTAAAAAAAAGTAGAAGTTAGTTCTTTTTCCAAGTATTTGAACATGATTTTAATTATAAAGTCGTCATTGCTAAGATGATTTTATTATTTATTATTTTCAATTCGAATAAGATAGTTTTAGACTATAAAATAGATTAGAATACTTATAATTACATAAAAAAACTAATTATAGAATTTATATTTTTAAAGATAATATCTATTTTCTTGTAGCTAAAATATGCAAACACGTCAGAGCTAATATAATGACAAGTGTATAAATACAAAGAAAAAAGGGGTAGTTAGTGGCGAATTTTCCAAAATCTTTTGGTTGGATGGAAATTTACTAGTGAAGAGAATTTTTTTTTTATTACAAGAAAAATATTAAATAACTGAGGATAAAGGTATTTGAATTCGAACCCAAAATTTATAATATGCCACAATTCGACTAAAAGATTGTTGGCGAAGAGAACCTAATTATTAAGACTAAAAATACTGAAAATTGAAGGTCAAAAGTCTGCGGTCCACTCAATGTTGGATCAAACATCAATCATTTCGGCTATTCAAATTCAATATTCAATTTTCCAAATTATAATCCAAATTGCTGACCCCATTTCCATTTAAGCCTTAATCTTTAAATTAAAAAAAATGATAGCAAAATATACTATGTTAATGTTCCTTAAAAACTTTGATTTTCCTTTAACAATCCGCGTATTGTCCACATAAAGGTGGTTCATTGTCGAATGTCGTCCAACACACTAATGTAAATTTTAGACTAATAATTAATCATATAAGTCCTTTTTTTCTTATTAAAAAGTATCACTTTTTGTTTATTAAAAGTCTATTACGCGTTTAATCAGCAAAATATTGGTGAAAAGAAAAAAATTTGTATCAACAAAGTATTGGTGAAAAGAAAAAAATTTGTATTTTTTATTATAATTACAAGCAATGGCCCCCCACCCCCAACAATATTGCCAAGTTCTTTTTCTATCTTTATATACATGTATGTTTATATTAAATCAACTTAAATTGCGCCCCTCCCCCACAACCCAAATTAAAAAAAAAAAACAGTACATTCATATTTATTTATTTTATCCACCAATCACTATTTGCAATTACTTAAAATTAATTGACTTGTTACCATTATTAAATCAATCATGTGAGCTTAAAAACTAAATTTAACTTTATAACTTCTAGCTGTCTCACCACAATTAAAAAAACAAAGAAACCTATAATGTTTTTCTTACCCACTAATTATAATTTTTTTTATATTATATATTTTTTTCAAACTAAATTGCACTTTTGCTTGCTACTGGGCCTTGGAACTTGCCAGTCATCCCCTTAAAGCAAGAATAACAAAATTATAAAGGTTTGTTTGTTAATTTATTTTTTAATATATGTTTATGTAATCTTGTCATTATATGCCTAGGTAATGTTAAAATTTTGTGATAATTATTTTTTAATTTCTATTAAACAGTTATTGAGAATGTTATTTTTGGTGAAGTTAAAGGCATTGAGAAGCAAAAATTAATTGGGCTTTATCGTAAAAACTAAAAACAAGATAAATCTTGAAAAATAAAAACAAACAAAATTTAAAGAAAAGAAAACACCCTTCAAGTCAATAAGTATTATTTGATTCTTGTTATTAATTAAAAGTTATTAAGTCTAAGTAAATTAATCTTTTTAAATTTTACTCATTGGAATTTTAACATTTATATTATATGACGTCAAAATCATTATACTTTTCTTTATGAATTAATAAATTTTATAATTTTTTGAATTTATTATTCTTTATTAGTATATTATTTACATATATTCTTTATGTTAAAAAATATAGTGATAGAACTCAGATGGGAAATATATATAATTTTTAATTGGCCCCTTTAAGATCAAATGTCAAGATCTGTCACTGATTACAAGTATTCTCGTTTGTTTTACAGTCTAAAATTAATTTTATTCAAATCGAGAATAGTAAACAATAAAATTTTTTCAATAGTGACAATTTCAAAAATTTGAACCATGTCGAAATACTAATTCAAGAGAGAAGACGCTGGATGACCCAATATATGTTTGTGGGTTTCGTCCGAATCATATAAAAACTTGGATGAATTCTTCCAAGTTTATGTTCGGTCCGTCCAACATATTTATTATATATATATATATATATATATATATAAAATTTTATTTAAAATATATTTAAAATGTTTATAATATTTTGAAAACTATAAACCTAGATGTTTTTTATTTTTTTCAGACAAATCAAGCTAGATCTTGGATAAATTCGAATATGGTTCGATCTATGAATTTTATTTTTAAAAAATTTAAGGAACGTTTGAAAACGTTTATTATTTTATATATTTTATTTATTGTTTTCCAAATTTTTTCTTTTTATTTTGTTTTGTTTTCAAACTTCTAAAAATACAAAAACGTATTTGATTACTGCTATTGTGTATTAAAAACAAATATTTAAACTATTTTAATATAACAATTCAATTCATAAAATAAAATTTTAAAAATTAAACAAAAATATCATATATTTATGAAATAAATTTATATTAAATAATATTGTTTAGCAAAATAATAACTACTTATATTAAATAATAATTAAAAATAATATTAATTATTGACATATCAAATTTACATCAAATGATATTATTTAGAATATATCTAATTTATTCAATAATATTATGTAATTTTAAAATTTATATTTTCCATATTTTTATATTCAAATAAATATATTAATTGTTATTTTTTTAAATTAGATATTATTTTATATTAAAATTTAATATTATTTTTATGTAACAATTAGTTAATTTTATTTTATAGCTTTTATTATGAAAATATATATATATATATATATATATATTAATTCATAGATATTGTTCAATTATTGATAATAAGCGTTAGAACCAAAACATGTTTTTGAAAACAAATATGGATTCAAGAAACTCTTATTTTCAGCAATTTTGAAATTTTTGTTTTTCTTTTTCTTTTTTTTTAAAAAAAGTAGAAAAACATTACTAAACATTTTTTCTACTATTATTTAAAAAAATGTTATTTAAAAATATTGTCAAAAAAATGTTAAATAAAAAAATTGTTAGGGATTGTTTGTGATTGTTTCCTCTTTAATATCTTTTGTTTCCTATTTTTCCTATTTTTTATTTTGCGTTATTTTCAAGATTCTTAGAACACAAAACATGTTTTATTAATGTTGTAATATATTGAAAATAATTATTTAAACCGTTTCAAATATAATAATTCAATTCACAAAATAAAATTTTAAAAATAAAATAATAATATGTTTATTAAGCAAATTTATAATAAATAATATTATATACATAATATTAAGTAATATCATTTTATACTATTTAATAATAATATTCAATATCATCATTTAATCATATTAGAATTTAATATAATTTAAATAATATCATAAATTAAATATGACACTAAATAATAAAAATATTTAATAATAATTCCATTAATATACAAACTAATGTTAAAATAATATTATATAATATTCAAATTTATTAGATGGTAATCAAAATTAATAAATTCCAAAATATATATTAAATAATAATATGAATTAATGTTTATTTAATTATCATAAACTATTTAAAAGTAGTAGTGATACATTTTAAATTTAATTAAAAATGGTATAATATTAAATAATATTGTTTAGTAAAATAATAACTAATTATATTAAATATTAATTAATAATAACATAAATTTGTTAACATATCAAATTTATATCAAATGATATTATTTAAAGCATATGTAATATGTTCAATAATATCATACAATTTTAAAATTTATATTTTTTATATTTTTATATTCAAATAAATATATTAATTATTATTTTTAATTTGATATTATTTTATATTAAAATTTCATATTATTTGTATTTAAAAATTAATTAATTTTATTTTATAGCTTTTCTCAAGAAAATATAATATTATATTAATTCATAGATATTGTTCACTTATTGATAAACAATGTTAGAAATAAAAACATATTTCCAAAAACAATTGAAACAGAAAATTCTTACTTCCAACAATTTTGAAATTTTTTGTAGTTGTTTTTCTTTTTTGAAAATAGAAAACACTACCAAAAAGGTCTTTTGCTATTATTTAAAAAAAAATAAATAAAATGATGTCAAATGACACTTGTTGGGAACTAATCCCAATTAGTAATATGCTTTAATCTACCAATAAGCGGTTGGAAAAAGTCGAAGTGAACTTTTTTCTCAAGTATTTGAATATGGTTCAAATCTTGGAGTTGTTACTATTGGGAGGGCTGTACTGTTTATTACTTTCGGTCTGAATAGGATTAGTCTCAAACTGTAAAACGGATAAAGATACATGTAGTTACACAGACAAAATGCTTTAATCTAACCATAAGAATTACATACTATCCTTTTGGAAAATTAGCTAGTTCTCTATAGGTAAGAGGCACATCTATGATTGAAGGAAGGAGTGAGAAGGAAAAGAAGGAAAGAATTACTTTTACTTCTTATTCTAGGCTGATGTGAGATGTAAGGTTAAGAAGTGTGGAAATTAATTATGGATTAATATTATTTTTTACATGTTAGGATTAGGGAATAAAAGTATGCATTTTAAGCAATTTTTGGATAATTAGTTTAGCAGGTTTATGTATGTGAGAACCACACATTCTAATATTGTAGCACATATAAGACTTTTCACTACTATTCAATTTCTATGTATTTTGCAAGTATAAGAGAAAACAACATGGTGGGCCCTACAGACCTTCTAGTGTCCGGATGAAGGTGAAACCTGGTAGACTCAATATTTGGAGCTAAATAAAGTAATGGTAAGAATTTACCACCCAAACTTATCTATTTAGGTCATTTTTGAAGCATGTGAAACAAATTTAAAGGTGACGAAGGTCAGTAGAGTTTTTGTGAATAATAGTCAAACGAAATTGACTTCTAACCAAGTGTCAAATGTAAGATAATCCTCATGTGAGAAAATCTCATTCCATGTCAATAACAAGACTTAATCACCTGAAGAAACAAAAAATTATGTGATTTTACGGTTAGGGGTATTTTCGTAATTTCGTGCCAATGACCAGTCAAACATCAACGAAAGCTCCTCCGACCATAAGAACATGTTAAATAGATGTATTTGGTGACTAAAAGAAATATTTTGGAGATTAGACTGATAGTTTTCAACAAAGTCAAACTATAAGGGCAAAATTGTCCAAAAATCTCATAACTAGGTGCAAAATGGTAATTTTGCCATCAAGACCAGATTTTTCTGCCATCTTCCTTCTCATCTTCGACCAGAACTCATCCTTGCTTACCTGCCACCATTTTTGAAGTTTTGAAGAAAGAGAAAGCTTGTGAAACCTTAACCAAACTATACCGAACCCCGAAAAATTCCTTCACCCAAGCTGTACAGAATTCACAGCTCTATAAATCCACCCCAAAATCAAAGCCAAAAGTGAACAAAATCCAAGTCTAAGACACTCCTTAAGGTTCGGCCAAGGTGGGTAAGTCTTAAAGCTTGAATTTCTTCATGTTTTAATGATAGAATACTATATGTTTAAGATGTTTACACTAGTATTTAACTCAAATTGAAACAAAACTAGGAGAATTGCCATCTTAGGGTTTAGCCAAGCCCTCTTCTTCATGAACATGAAGCTTTCTCATATGAACATGGTGTAGAAATTAATTAGAATTATAGTAGAACATAGATGTAAGCTTGAATTGTTGAAATGGCTAGTGTAGGAGAGAGAAAGGAATCGGCTTGGATGAAGGGGACACTGAAATGGTGTTCAACTTAGTGTACTTTGGGTCCTAGAATACTGTAGAAATTAATACAAACCTGTTGGTGAAGTTAGAACTGAAAACGGAAGTGATTTGAGGTTAATTATAGTATTAGTACCAATGTGAAGTAGATTGGTTTGGCAGCCACAGTAGGTAACGTACTAGAATATAATAAGTAGAATATTCTTTATAACTGTTAGAAATTGAAATGACTGTATTTATGTTATAAATGGCAGCTTTTAAGTCGGACGAGGCTACTGACGCTAGTAGTGGGCACCATAGTAGGAAACTAAGTGGTAAGAGATATATATGATTGACATAAGGGTACTATGATGCATGTTTTATTATAAGAATGATCTTTTGAAAATTCTTTGGAATGATTTGAGCTGAAATTGTGGACTGCTATTGTGGATTTTAAACTGTGTTTTGTGCAGGAGGCTTAGGATACACCTAGTCGTTATGCTGTCGAAAATTCTAATAATTTTATAAAATTATAGGTTGTTACCCTTGAATATTAGAAATGAAAGATTTATTAAGTTAATTTATCATCTTCATGGAAATTCCTTATTCATACCCCAACTCTGAAAATATATATTTAAAAATTCATGTTACTGATTTTGCGTACATGAGTGTACTGACATGTTTTTATAACTTATTTACAGATAAATAGAATATTTATAAAACTAAATATTGAACTGTGAATATTTTATGAATTTTTATTGTTGAAATACTTATACTTACAAAATATACATTTATGGACTGATTGAAGATTTAACTTACTGAAGTTATCTCCGTAAACAACTATGAAATGTTTTATATTGTTTTTAGAGACTGTTAGCCCCATAGCTGCCTGCGGGCACATGCTCTTATTATTGTATGACCGTATGACTGATTACTGTGTTGATAAACCTACCAAGTCTTTAGCTTTCGTAGTGTGACCTAGCAAGTGTACATTGTGGATTCCTTGACTATGGCCATATGTCATTATTACTGTTATTGCATGAGTCTTTTGGGTGATGCCTTCTCTCTTCAGTAATATTGAATTTTCATGCTTTTATAAATTCTGATTTATAGCTTGATTATTGATTATGATTTCCGATTTACATGAGATGCAGAATGTTTGGTAATGTTTACGGAGTATTATAAGACTATTTTATATAAATTGCTTATTGAAAGATGTTTTGAATTATTATTGGTTCTGTATTTGAAATCAAATTCCCTATAGTCGAAACCAGGGACTGAGACATGACAGGTATTTCAAAGTACCTCCCATATTCTATCTGGTTACCTAATCGACTATAGTATCCCTTTCGTAACTCGTGCCATTGTTGTACTATCTATTCCATTATTGTAAATTCAAAATATTTTATAAAAGTGCATATAGTTATATGTAGTATCAGTTCTGTTATGTATATTTTTTACTGGGCTTTCCCCAAAGCTCACCCCTTTCTTCTCCATACAAATTATCTTCAGTAGCCGTTTTCACTCGGGAGGACGTTTATCTTCGGTATCCCTTAGGCGGTTTTTGGATTTCCGTCGAGGTATACTGATTTCTTTTTATGTATTCAAACTTTGTATATATAGTACTATCTTGTATAAAGTCACTTTTGGGATGTAAATAAATGTTTAGTTCTGGATGTAGTATTAATTATATAATGTAATTATATTCTGTTGTGTATTATAAATAAATAAATTTAAGTTTAAGTTGGACATTGCAGACAGCCTAACTTTATTTTCAGTAATTCGTGATATATTATTACTGTACATGACATTTTTCGAAACGTGACAATGTATAATGCGTTGACAGTGTATAGTTTCATACATTATCAATGTATCAGAAATTGACACTTTATTAATAGACTTATATTCATCACTGTAGGAATTGAGTTCAAGCTTTCCCCAATCCCATCTCGTCAATGGACTCCTAATGTATATGAAGGAGTGCTGTTCGTTCAATAAATTCCAACCTCTCTATCTGTCTCTGAGAAGTTTGAATTTTTCAAAACTCCATGAACGTGTAGATGAAAAATGCTATCCCCACTCAGACCAAGACATAACTTTGACTTGTTCAAGCACTTATTTTTAGTCAAATGGAAATAACTAAATTAAATGGAAAAAGGAAATACACTAACATTACCTCCCAATAATTTGAAAATTGGGAAATGCCTTTTTACCTTTGTGAGATTTGGTGAAAATTACCTCAGTCGTATTAAGAATAAGAAGTATTTCCTCAGACCATACATATTTTTCTTTCCCTAGTTTTCTACTCCAACTAAACAATGAAAGCTGATACGAAGAGCGGCAACATTCCACCCTTTCCACAATCTTTTTCATCATTTAAAGACAAGAATAACTACCCTTTTTATTTGCACATGGATGGTTTTGAGGCCATTAGCTAGCTATACCTGGCTAACTTTTAAAATCACATTAACTATTATTATTATTATTATTATTATTATTATTGCACTGCTTTGCTTGTTTTAATTCAGACTTAATGTCACTCTTTTGTTATACACCTGATGTTTGTAAACAACCATCATTTCTGCCAACTTTTTCTTCTTCTTCTTCTTATTATTATTATTATACAATAAAGGTCTTTGATTTAAATAAAAGAAAATGCAAGTATACAAATGTTAAATTTCAAATTTTATATCAGTAAAGTTTTCATATATTTAGAAGTGAAAATTCTTTCAAAAAAATTTTAGAAGTGAAAATATAACCATTTGAATTTATACGTGTAGAATTCTAACACTTTTGAATATGAAAAAATGATCATTTGAACTCATATTCAATGTCAATTTTGATCACACTTTTGAATTTGAAAAAATGATTATTCAACGTCAATTTTGATTGCAACTAATTTGAACTCTAGATGTGACAAATTTTAAATTTTTTTTCTAATAAATGCATGTTTAGCTGCCTATTTAATTAATTAGCTTAGCACTCAATCTAATTAGGCAGACTCGCATCAATAAAGAAGGGAAAGCATGTGTTAGTTCAAAATTCATTAAAAACATCTTCCGTGTTCACTTTTCACCATATCACAACGGCTAGCTGAATCTGTTTTTTTATATTATTTTTTTAATGAGATTTTAATTTCAGTGCGGATATAGGTGAAATTTTTTTAAAAAAAAGACCACAACGTACCAACATTTTTATTGTTTAGTGGTCCCTAAAACTAAATTATTTTAAGACTAAATTGAATGTGGAGAAAGGATTAATCTATATTACGACTATTGTATAACTTTATGTGAATTAAAAGAATAAAGGTTTACTCAAAAAAAAAAGAATAAAGGTTAAATTTATTATCATACTATTTAGTATTAGTTTTATTAAAATTTATAATTATATTTATAATTTCATTTAAATTTTAGTTAAAAATAACGGAATTAAAAGGTGTAAGTGATAGATTAATGTTAATTTTATTTTTTAAAAAATTAATAAAGTTAAAATTATAATAACAAAATTCAATAAACTTAAAATATAATAATAAGAATTAAAATGGAGAAAGAAAAACTTTGATTTTGGACATGGTATTTGATGTACACCAATGGGTTTGTGCCACCTAATTGTTGTTGGAGTATGATTGGTCAAAGTGAAATAGGATTTCTTTTTTTTTTTTTGTTACCAAAGTGAAATAGGATGCACCCAATTATCCAATGCATTCCAACATATGATACAAATTCATGATTTGGGCAAATGACGAGAATTTCTAAATATACCTCACTTTTTACTCTTCATATCTCAAATTCTTTGTAGTAAACAGTAACTCATTGAAAAAAGTAGAGTACAAAGAGTAAAAAAAAGGATTTATTTAAAAATTCTCGCAAATGGCTGATAGTCAATGTATACCAACTCATTTAGCACATAAAAAAAGAAACATACATTGAGTTTATCTAAACTAACAACTAATTCTTTAAATCTTAGTAATATTTTTAAAGGATCATCAACATAAGAGAATGAAAACTATTGCTAATTTCAACACTCAATGAGTGCAAATACCATCACAGGCTTTTGACCTCTTAAACTTGTGTTGCTTAAAATTAGGCAAGGCTTTTGACCTCTTAAACTTGTGTTGCTTAAAATTAGGCATTCTTTTTGCATTTTTTTAAAAAAGAAAAAAAACCCTAGATAAAAGAGAGATTGGTTAAAAAAACTTCAAACGTCACCTGTATTGGGATTTCAATTACCGATATATTTTTTTTAAATTTTAGGATTAATTGTGTAATGTGAATAAATTTGTGGTAAAAAAAAAAAAGACAAACCAAAGCATAGCAGAGCAGATATACAATTTAGTTGTCAAAATCATAACGCGTTAAATGCAACATTCATTTAAACACCCCAGACAAACCCATTTTATTTGAAGTTCAACGCAAAATATACTTTTTAACCGTTTCCACTCTTGCTACTTATCTTTACGAATAATATACTAATTAATAAAAAAATAACACCCAAAGGGAAAACCAATGGAAATTGCTTCGGAATTAGAAAGAGGAAGACAAACAAAAAGAGAGAATCGGTCTGTTGACTGCGCCAGAGCCGGCAAAAGCCGTCTCTGTTTTTTTATTCACACATCTATCTATACATCTATATATTTTTATCTCCTCCTTTTTATTTGCTTGACATTTGTCCATTTTTTTTTCTCTCAACAATTTTTTTTTTACTTTGGTCCTTTTGTTTTTTTTTCTCAACAATTTTTTTAGCTAAATCCTTAACATTATTGTGTGTTCTATATTTATTATATTCTATTCAATTGCTGCAATACTTTCTCGAAAAGTAACTTTAATCTATATGTAACAATAGTGATATTATTTTTACTTTTACTTCTTTTGTTATTCCATGTTTATATTGAACCAAAATTTCAATAAGGTTTTGTAACAAATTAACTAACATGATTGTTCAAATCTTGAGTATTTTAATTTTTAATTCTTCATTTGTATGCACTAAGTTTGAACAAAAAATTGTAAAAAAAAAAAATTTCCTGTAGCGAAGCACAGGGCAATTTTCTAGTATATATATATATATATATATATATATATATATATACATCATCATCATCAGAGTTTTTATCTCAATAGATTGAGGTAGGCTATATGAATCAATATAGATCGTCCATATGTATTCTCTGCCTCCATATATTCCTATTCAAGGCCATTTACTCATCTAATTCTAAAACCTTCATATCTTTCCGAGCTACTTTCTTCCAAGTCTTTTTCGATCTTCCTCTAGTCTTAACTCTTCTTTCAACATCTATAACCTCTATTCTCCTAACTAGAGCATCTACAAGTCTACGTCTTACATGTCCAAACCAACGTAAACGATTTTTACATATTTTATCTTCGATAGATACTACTCTAATTATCAGATATATATACACATACACCCATAAATATATATTATGCATAAGCATAGTATTATTTAATATATTTATTGTAATAAAAAAAATATTCGAGAATTTTGTATATATTATACATATATGTTAACGTGTTTATGTGTACGCGTTTATCAAAAATCAAAAAGAGCCACAGTTTCCTTGGCGATTAATTAAGGTACTTTCTTTTTTGTCTTTCCCTCTGTTTCTCAATTTCAACCACTTATAAATTTCCAGGTACTACGAATACGTTCCGAGCGTTTTAATCTTCATTTTTCAGAAACACATCTGGGCTTTGATTGTTTATTGGGTTGAAGTTAATTTCTTCTGTTTCTGAGTCCAATATTCACGTTACACGTAGCATACTCTGATTTGGAAAAAACTTGGATCTTGAGGGGTGACTTTGAATCCTTGAAAAGGATTTAAGGGAAAGCTTGGATTTCTATCGATCGTGTAGTCCAAATTCTTCCACTTTGGCTATTTGATGGATTGGATATATAGAATTTTCGAATTCTTTGGCAAGATTGATAGGAAAGGATAGAGTTAGCTAGTTTTTTGTTTGGCCACAAGAGTTAGCTAGTTTGGTAGTATTAGTTTTTAGATGGTGAATTAAGGTCGTTAAAGGAGGTTTTGTTGTTGTTGATTGTGATTGCGTATTATAGAAACATGGGTTGCATAAGTTCCAAGTCTGCGGCTGTTGAAGATAGTCGTGAGAAGCACAAAGAGAGGCTGACGCGGAAAGGGTCGTTAGAGAAGCTTGTTCCGCGAGCTAATTCATCAAGAAGAGAGGAGGTTGTGCGATCAAAGGATAAATATGATGGTGGTGATGTGAAAGTCTTGTTGATCGATAAGAAAACGAGTGGTTCCAATCGATTTTGTTATGATGATCAGGTTGAGAAGCAGAGGATCATTGATAAGTTTGAGTTGATTGAGAAAAACAAGGTAGAAAATTGTGAGGTTACAATTGCTGGTCATCATCCTGGTTCAGGAAGGGTGCTGAACAGCATAGAAGGAGAGCAGGTTGCAGCAGGGTGGCCTTCTTGGCTTGTTGCTGTGGCAGGTGAAGCTATTAAGGGATGGATACCGCGACGGGCCAATACCTTTGAGAAGTTGGATAAAGTAGGTTCTCTTACTTAGATTGATCCTTTATTACGTTTATTTTTTGAAGCGTGATCAATGCTTATCATATACTGCTATACTAACGAATTGAGGAAGAAGACTTTGTGCTGAGAATTATGCTGTATATTTGCTCATTAGTTTGCCTAGTTGAATACTTAAACTGAATCAGTTTTCCTGTCACTTGGACCTTTTATGATTCCATGGTATTCTGTATATTTATTCTATAATTTCCCAGATTTTTAAAATACACGCAACCCTTTCTGCAGATAAGTATAGTAACTAATTTGGAACCTTTATATGATCAGAGTAATTAGTTCCAACGAGCAAAAAGCTTTTTTTTTTTTTGGTGAAATAATGAACAAAGATCTAGTCTATTAGTTTGCCCTTTTTGCAGGTATCCTAATCACACATCTTTGAAGATCTTGTATTCTGTAGTAGGGTACATGGCGATTTAGTTTGACAGGGAAACTCATCCTGTTATGTATCTATATGAATTCCATTTTCCATGTTGATATTCTCATTTTCCTCCATTTCTTTTTTTTTCTATGATAGTATTTCATTCTTGCAGATTGGCCAAGGAACATATAGTAGTGTGTATAAGGCACGTGACATTGTTCATGATAAACTTGTTGCTCTGAAGAAAGTGCGGTTTGATAATCATGATCCCGAGAGTGTGAAGTTTATGGCAAGAGAGATTATTCTTTTACGAAGACTTGATCATCCGAATGTTATTAAGCTGGAAGGCTTGATCACATCCCCAATGTCATGCAGCTTATACCTTGTTTTTGAATATATGGAACATGATCTTGTGGGACTTGCATCAATTCCTGGGATCAAGTTTTCAGAGCCTCAGGTAATCTTATAATGGTTTTTACATTTATCTTGGGCTGCTGTTCAGCATTCTCTTAATAGAGCAGTATCCGGATGCAACCTGGTGCAGCAGTCACCTACACACCTTTATTTTTTCCATTTTATTAGGATGTCTCTTCTTGGACATTTCTCAATTTTAGTGTTTGAAACTTTGAATGCTCATAACTTTTTTTTTTTCCATTTTGGTTAGATTAAATGCTACATGCAGCAACTTCTAAGTGGACTTGATCATTGTCACAGCCATGGTGTCCTTCATCGTGACATAAAGGGTTCAAATCTTCTCATTGACAGTAATGGAATCCTAAAGATTGCAGATTTTGGTTTAGCATGCCATTTTGATCCTCATGATAGTGTTCCAATGACCAGTCGTGTAGTGACTCTTTGGTATCGACCACCAGAACTTTTGTTAGGAGCATCTCATTACGGGGTTTCAATAGATTTATGGAGTGCTGGTTGCATACTTGGGGAACTATATTCTGGCAAACCTATTTTGCCTGGGAAAACAGAGGTACCTGGTTCAAGAGCCTAATTTTAATGACTAGCTGATTTTGTTCTTTGCTACTAATATAATGATTTTTATTGTCCTAAGAGAATATTTGAGGAAAAAAATAACCAGGACTTCCTAGCCTTTACTCTGGATTGTGATGGTAAAATGAAATAATATGGAACTTGCGCGATGATGCAAGACTATGCTCTTGAGCAGAAAATTTTAGTGAAATTGTGCGCAATACATGCTTGTATTGATGTTCAGGTTTTCTTGGGAGTTTGAATCTCATACGAATAAAAGAATATTCTCATGATATCACTCTTAGATTATGATTTTTTTCCTAATAATTGATTTTGTTTTATTAATTTTTCTCTACTTTGAACTTGACTAGAATTAACTGGTAATCCTTGGGTTTACACCATATAAAGGTGCTGAAGCTGATTTTTGCAAACAAAAAGGCAGTTCAGATATGTTCTAATAAATGGTTTTGGTGCATGATTTTTTGTAAAGAGACATAGTGTGCTTGCATATGATTCTTCCATCAAGAAGCAATAATATTTGTAAATCCAAATTTCTGCTTGGGTGAAATTATCTCCAATCCATGTGCTGGTTTGAACATTTGTATAAATTCTTTTTTATTTTCAATATTCTCAAAGTAAGCATCTTAGTGGTAGGTTTTTTTTTGTTATTCTTTTTTAATTTTTAGTAAATGGCAAGCATGATTTAAATTCTATGTACCTTGTAGGTTGAGCAATTACATAAGATTTTTAAGCTATGTGGCTCACCATCTGAGGAATACTGGAGAAGAGCAAAATTACCGCATTCAACAGTGTTCAAGCCTCTACACCCATATAGACGTTGTGTTTCTGAAACATTCAAAGACTTTCCTTCTCCTGTTGTAACTCTCTTGGAGACCTTGCTTTCAATTGATCCTGTTCATCGAAGAACTGCAGCTTTTGCTCTGAATAGTGAGGTATGCACAATATGATCAACCATCACCAATGAAATTTATATTAAGGAAGAATGCTATGTACCTTTTCTTTTTGTTTTATTGCATGGACTTGTCCCTGGTCGAGTTCTTTAAGAGATCATTCTGCTGACCTCTTTCTAAATACTGGAGTTGAAACATTTTTCTTTAAAACATTCAAGATAGTTTTCTGAGCAGAACTAAGATGGTGTGTGTTGCAGCCATGGAAATGATTCTTTAACTACATTAACTTGTTTTTAGCTGTTGTTGAGTCATCAGTTCTTTTATTTCTCATGGATAACTTAACACTGTTCACCTGGAATTTATGGTCTTATTAGCTGTCATCAATTTTCACTGATAAATATTTTTCTTTATCTGCCTTTTCGTCAGTTCTTTACAACACAACCTTTTGCATGTGATCCTTCAAGTTTACCCAAATATCCTCCTAGCAAGGAGATTGATGCGAAGTTGCGGGATGAAGAAGCTAGAAGGTACATGTTTGGTTCTTATCAATTTCAAAAATAGGCACTTTTGTATATTTTATTTTTGGTATTGTTTGTCTGTGTTATTATCTAGCATGTACCTATGTTATTAGTTGCTACAGTTCTAATATTGTTAACTGCAAAAGAATGATGGAACCCTGAAGGTCGTGAAACATGGAAAAATCTTTGAAGTTGAAATGTGTGCATCATATGAACTTCACTTCTTCAATATGATGAGGCTGGTTTTTTTTTTTCCTAGAATTATTTGGGTTTTAATAGCATAAGTGTTTCTCTCTTTTTTTCTGGACTTGTAATGGTAGGCTTACTTGCTATTAAAAAGTCTTCGTCATAAGATTAACCCCTTTTTATATTCCCTTAGGCAAAGAGCAGCTGGGAGTAGGGGTTCCAGGGTTGACCTGGAAAGAAGGGGACAGAAGGAACCACTCACAATTCCATCATCCAATCCCAATATTGAGCTTGCCACATCAATGCAGGTAATTTTTTTTTTTTAAAAGATCCGATGGCTATTCATTCAAATGCTAGTCATAAGCAACAAGATGACATTGTTTTCTGAATTTTCTTTTTGTAGTAAAGTATTATAAAATTGAGATGTAGACTAAAAACATTTCTCAAGAATGTAAACGTTGTCTGCAGTCACCTTTTTGTTTTTTAGTAAGGAGAGGAGGAAGAAAATTGTGCATCTCTTTAAAGAGATTTGCAAAATGATTCTTTGAGTTTCTATCTTATAGTATTAAGTGTATATTTGTCAAGGTGGAGAATTGCAGCTTACAGAGTTACATGGCCAAGAAGGGTGTCAAGAAATCTAACATGAGCAGATGATGGAAATCACAGTTCTTTTAAGATGTAGTTATTCACTAGATATATGCTCTAACGGAATTCTGTTGAGGCCAAACATGATTTAATTTGGCTTAATAGTCAAATATGACTTCAACGTTTGTCGCAAAATGGAATTAAGTCCTTAATGTTTAAATGCATGGAAATCAGTTCTCAACGTTACAAAATAATTGAATTAAGGACATTTCCGTTAAATCCTTTAGTTTCCGTTAAGTTTTATTACTGGTAGGTGTCAATGTTTAGGGTTTGAATTGAATTGTTTATTGAATAATACGTTTGTTTATATACACAAGGGCTCTAGCACTAAATTAGGAAACTACTCCTAATACTAATTGAAATCCCTAAACTTACGGGATCTCAATAAATACATAATTACAACTAAATATATGGACTTGATTCTAGGAAATATTTATTTTCCTAAAATAATACGGTTTCCCACACTCCCCCTCAAGCTGGTGAATAGGAATTTTCCATTCCCAGCTTGGATACAATTCTCTCAAATGCCGTGCTACTCAACCCTTTGGTGAGGATATCAGCAAGTTGCCCATGTGTTGACACATATGGAGTACATATCAAGCCACTGTCTAACTTCTCCTTGATGAAATGTCTATCCACCTCGATATGCTTCGTTCGATCATGTTGTACTGGATTATGAGCTATGCTAATTGCTGATTTATTGTCACAGTAGAGCCTCATAGGCCCTTCCCATTTAATCTTTAAGTCTTCTAGGATGATTTTCAGCCAAAGTAGCTCACACACGCCTTGTGCCATTGCACGAAATTCTGCCTCAGCACTAGAACGTGCTACTACACTCTGTTTCTTGCTTCTCCATGTCACAAGATTCCCTCCAAGAAAGGTACAATACCCGGAGGTTGATCTCCTATCGATGATCGATCCTGCATAGTCAGCATCAGTATAGGCTTCAAGTGTCGTACTCCCATTCCTCTTGAACAGAATTCCTCTTCCTGGTGTTCCCTTAAGATACTGCAAAATTCGGTGGGCAGCCTGCAAATGAACCTCTCTTGGACTATGCATAAACTGACTGATTAAGCTCACCGCATAAGCTATATCCGGTCTGGTATGTGATAAGTAAATCAGTCTTCCCACGAGACGTTGATACATTTCCTTGTCCACTGTGGCATCTTCCTCTGCTTTTCCTAGCTTGAGGTTTGGGTCCATAGGAGTACTTGCGGGTTTGCATGCAGTTTTGCCTGTTTCCTTGAGCAAATCCGTAACATACTTCTGTTGGGATATAAAAATCCCTTTTCTAGAGTGCGCAACTTCAATTCCCAGAAAATATTTCAATCTTCCCAAAGTCTTAATTTCAAACTCCTTAGCCAAGCATTGACTCAATATTTGCTGCTCCCTTTTGTCATCTCCAGTTAATATAATGTCATCCACATATACTAACAGTGCTGTTACTCCCCCTGAAGCAGAATGTTTGATAAACAATGTGTGATCCCCCTGACTTTGTTTGTATCCCATGGCCAACATGACTCTAGCAAATCTTCCAAACCAAGCTCGAGGAGATTGCTTCAGGCCATACAAAGCTTTGTTCAACTTACATACAGTATTGGCAATCACATTCCTTCCATAACCTGGTGGAATCTCCATATAAATCTCCTCCTTAAGCTCCCCGTGTAAGAAGGCATTTTTCACATCAAATTGCTGTAGTTCCCAACCAAAATTGGCAGCTAGAGATAAGATTACTCTGACTGTATTCATCTTAGCAACTGGGGCAAACGTCTCTAGGTAGTCAATCCCATAAGTCTGTGTATACCCTTTAGCTACCAACCTCGCCTTGTATCTCTCAATTGACCCATCTGCCCTGTATTTCACAGTATAAACCCACTTGCACCCCACCGACCTTTTTCCTGCTGGTAACTTCACCAACTCCCAAGTTTTATTCTTCTCTAGAGCCTCCATCTCCACATCCATGGCTTGTTTCCATTTTTCATTAGACAATGCCTCAGATAAGGTAGTAGGAATGGTGGTGTTCTTTAGGCTTACAAGGAAGGCTTTGTAGGTTGGTGAGAAATTTTTAAATGATAGGTAGTGTGAAAGAGGATATAATGGCTGTTTTGTACACTTTCTGGTCCCTTTTCTAATAGCAATTGGAAGGTCCTGGTCATCTTCAGTATCAGTAATTTGGGCTTTGGTTTCACTCTGTAATGCTGGAAAGTTAGTAATTGTTACCTCATTTGAAGGACTTGAGTTGGACTCTTGAACTTGCATAGATCCTGGATTGGCCTTTTTCTGCCTTGAGTACACCAAGTTTTTACCAAATCTCACATCTCCAAGAGCAGATTCGGGGTTAGGTACTAGTTTGGGTTCAGACACATTTGGTGCAGTAGGAGTGGTCTTATTTGACTCAGGTTCAAGTTCACCAACAACTGGGGCATTTGACTCAGGTTCAGACTCAACAGATGGCTCAACAGACAGTTGGGGCATATGATTGGGTTGAGACAAAAGTGAAAGATCAGGCAACCCAAGAAAACCTTCCTTATCTTCCCTAAGACTCTCCCCCTGAAGATAAGGTTGAGTGAAATAAGCCTCTTGTTCATTGAATGTTACATCTCGTGACACATAAAATTTCTTAGACGGAGGATGGTAACACTTATATCCTTTCTGAGTTGAGGAATACCCAATAAAAACACACTTTAGAGCTCTAGGGTCTAGCTTCCCCCTGTCTTGACTGTGGATATGAACAAAGGACACACACCCAAAAATGCGAAGTGTAAGATTGTTTGTGGTAGAGAGGTTCGGATAGAATGAAGAAAGCACATCCATTGGACTTTTGAATCCTAGAACTCTAGAGGGTAATCTATTGATGAGATGAGTGGCTGTGAGAACTGCTTCCCCCCAGAAACTTTTTGGCACATTTTTTTGATACAACAGTGCTCGGGTTTGGTCTAAAAGGTGCCCATTTTTTCTTTCGGCGACTCCATTTTGTTGTGGTGTTCTCACACAGGAAGACTCGTGAATTATTCCCTCTCTTTGACAAAAAGGGGTAAGAATTTGATTGAAATAATCCTTGGCATTGTCTGACCTAAGTTTTTTAATACTCACACCAAACTGGTTTTTTACCATAGAGAAGAAATTAGGGAACACAGTGCTAACATCTGACTTATGTTTAAGCAAGAAAACCCAGGTAACTCGGGTACAATCATCAATAAAAGTCACAAACCATCGTGCCCCTGACACATTAGCAACAGTAGAGGGACCCCAAATATCAGTGTGAACAAGATAAAAAGGAAAAATGCTTCTTTTATTGCTTATTGGAAAAGGTATATGCTTGTGTTTGGCAAGTTCACACACCTCACAATGAAGACTCTCAATATCCAACTTTGTAAACAATGAAGGAAACAGAATTTTAATAACCCTAAATGATGGATGTCCTAACTGACAATGGTAAAGAAAAACTCTCTCCTTACTAGATAACATAGACTCGGACATGAATGAGTGGGGTGATCTGCTCTCGAATATGTTTGACTTGTTTGATTCCGCAAGGTAGTAAAGACCATCCCGTTCTCTAGCACGTCCAATCGTCCTCCCCGAATCCTTGTCCTGAAATAAACAATAACTACTGTGAAAAGTCACATTACAAAGCAAGTCTTGTGTGAGTTTCTGTACAGAGACAAGATTGGTGGATAGCTTAGGAACATGAAGGACATTTTTCAAGGTTATGGATGGGTTTATTTGAACATCTCCTATACCAGCTACGGTTGCTAAGGATCCATCAGCTGTGGCTATTTTCTTATTGCTTGAACATGGTGAGTATGTGGAAAAATGTTTGGATGAGTGGGTCATGTGATCGGTGGCTCCTGAATCCATGATCCAAGATTGAGTAAAGGATGTTTCTGAGGCATTTAATCCAAATGAAAATAGAAGCTTACCTGTATACGCCAAAGTACAAGTACCTGTAGGTTTCTCGAGGTTACTTAAGAATGATCTCACTCTTTCCACCTCCTCTTGGTTAAGACTTGCTGGTTCCTGCTTGGCTTCTCCATGTGGTGCGTTGGTAGCAACATGGGCTTGCCCATTACCCCTCGACGGAGTATCTCTTTGACCCCACTCACGGCTGGGAGGTTTCCCATGCAGTTTCCAGCATTTCTCACGAGTGTGGCGCCCCTTTTTGCAGTAGGTGCACCATAATCCATCACGGCCTTGAGCCTTGGGCTGACCACTCTTGCCTACTTCAATGGCAGCCTTCCTTTCCATGCTTGTCGAACCATTTTTTACACTTTCAGCTACCATGGCTGAACCATCTACAGTTTGAGGATCAAGCATCAAGCTCCTTCTACTTTCTTCACTCCGAATAATAGCCACCACTTCATTGAAGCATGGAATTTCCTGCTTTCCGAGAATTTGGATCCTGACTTGATCAAACTCAGAGTTTAAACCAACAAGAAAATCATAAACTCTATCTCGTTCAATAAAATCCTTTAGTATGGCTGCATCATCCGGGCATTTAGTCTGAATCACCCTATAGTGGTCAAGTTCTTGCCATAGAGATTTCAATTGGTTGGCATATTCGGTCACAGTCTTGCTTCCTTGCTTCGCAGCCATAGTCTTGACCTTCACCTCGTACACTTGAGCTGCATCTCTGGCCTTTGAGTAGGTCTGTTGGATTGCATCCCAAATGTCCTTGGCCGTAGCCATGAACATAACCGTATCACTTATCTCGGGCACCATAGAATTCCATAACCACGCCATAATCATGGAATCCTCTTCATCCCATACTCCAAAACTTGAATCTCCTGGCTTCGGTCCCGTACCTAACAGATGGCCGATCTTCCCTTTGCCTTTCAAGATTGTACGAACAAGTTGGGACCACTTGAGGTAATTCTTTCCATCCAATCTGTAGGCAGCCTGAATGGCTTGCAATTCTCCTTGCGATTGAGTTTTGCCTCCTTCATCCAATGGAACTACAGCAGTCGTACCAATCTCCTTGGTCTCTGACATCGTCCTTGGTCTCCAATGGGCAGAAATTAACAGATTACTTGAAGAAGAAAGAAAAAAACAGCAATAAAGGCTGATAAAAAATTTCCAGCAATGAAGGCTGGTAAAGCACTGTAAATGCTCTGTTTTGGCAGTAGAAAAACAGAGCAAAACAGAAAAGAAAAACTATGACAGGCCAAAAAAAAACACCTAATTTCTCAGAAAAATCTTACTGCTCTGATGCCATGTCAATGTTTAGGGTTTGAATTGAATTGTTTATTGAATAATACGTTTGTTTATATACACAAGGGCTCTAGCACTAAATTAGGAAACTACTCCTAATACTAATTGAAATCCCTAAACTTACGGGATCTCAATAAATACATAATTACAACTAAATATATGGACTTGATTCTAGGAAATATTTATTTTCCTAAAATAATACGGTTTCCCACAGTAGGGGTAACGAAAATTAAAGGATTTAATGAAAATGTCCTTAATTCAATTATTTTGTAACGTTGAGGACTGATTTCCATGCATTTAGATGGAAATTAAAGGATTTAACGGAAATGTCCTTAATTCAATTATTTTGTAATGTTGAGAACTGATTTCCATGCATTTAAACGTTAAGGACTTAATTCCATTTTGTGACAAACGTTGAAGTCATATTTGACTATTAAGCCATTTAATTTTTAAATTCATCTTTTTCTTTCATCTATGCGTTTTGATGGTTGTAATTATTTGTCCTGGTTCTTGTCCATCTAAATGTGCTACTTTACACTGTAGCACCATAGAACTGTTGTTATATGCAGCACTTATAGATTGGCATGTTTCTTATATTCTTCCCTCATTGCATTTGACTCTTGCTTCTCTGTAGCTAACCATATTCAATTGTCTCCCTCGTCTTACAGAGGAGGCCACCTCATCCTAATTTGAAGAGCAGGAGTCAGATGTTCAACTCTCGTAAAGCAGAGGCCTTTTCTGGTCTTTTGATTGATCCCCCTAAACAGACACCTGCTGCAAAGGAAGAAAGTAGAGATTTCTTAGAGTACAATAGAAAGAAAATTTCACATTCAGGTCCATTGGTAAATGGCACCATATTTGTGAAGTCTGGGAAGGAACATGACGATCTTACTATGGTCTCATCCAGAGCTAACTTATCGAAATTATCTGGTTTAGTAGCAACTAGAACTTTGGCTTCTGAAGATCACAGAAACAAACCTGCAACTTTGACTCTAGAAGCAGCAAACGAATCAGGCAGGTCTCACAGATCATTTAATGAATTAGAGTCTGCAGGAAAACAGGATGTCAGACGCCATATGCTGAAGACTGCGGAATCCCCGCAGACAGGAGGTGGAAGAGCCTGCATTAAGGAATCAAATCTGGTTAGTTTCTTGACATTATTTTTTTGTTCTAAAAAGTGGTCAAAGTTACAAATTGCTCAAGCATATATATCCGACATTTATCATTGGCAACATTATTTATTATGTAGAAGCCACTGTGAAATCAATGGTTCCTTAAGCTTTTTCAAATTTCTTTTTTACTCTACAATTTTTCCTGAATTCATCTTTAAGCACATTCCCCAATTTTCCCACTTTTCTCAATAATAATTTTCCTTTCTTATCTATAGGATTAGCTTCCCCTTTAGGCTTCAATATTTGTGTGGTCTAAAATGATCTTTTTCCTTTTGTAGCATTTATACCTTACAGGAAGCAATTCTAGAACCTGCCTTTTTTTTTGAACTGGCTTTTATTTAACTTATCATGTATTCTAAAACCTGCATTCTTATGAATACTATTCTCCAGCATGGACGTGGTCCTAGGGGAAACAAAATTTATGTCTCTGGTCCATTACTCGTCCCATCCGACAATGTTGATCAGATGCTTAAAGAGCATGACCGTAAGATCCAAGAATTTGCTCGAAGAGCAAGACTTGACAAGACAAAGCTTGGGAAACAACCAGCTCAAGGAAGCAAGTGACAGAAAATTCATTGTTTGTCTCTGCTCGCGGAGCTGGATAGATGTTTTATCCATTTTTCTATCTTCTGGTGAAGCTGGAAAGATCAGCTAACCTGGTATAAAATAGTTTAGAGGATCTATTATGTATAGTGAGTCCAGCATCTAATCTCTTTCGATTTGGTGAGGTATAAATGTGGCTTTGTGGTTGATAAGTAGTTCTCTATACATGAATAATAGAAACAATCAGAAGCATTACAATTTTGAAACTATTCTTGTCATAGTCTATTTTCATAGGTTAGAATATTCAGAGATGAAATGATGTGAAAGTGGATAAAAAGGAAAGTTTCCTTGCAAGTCAGATATCTGATTTCAGAATTGAATTTGGCTCTGTTGCATTTGCATACTTATCGTCTTTGCCACCCTAGCTAGGAAATGATCCAAATTCCAAACATGAGATGCAAACTGATCTCCCATTAAAGCAGCCTAACAACCATTAGTTGTGGGATATTACACAAACCATACCCTGGCATGGCAATGGCATATTTCCAGACTAGAGTTTGACAATTTTAAGTTACGATTAAACGCTGACCACAATAAGCAGGTGGAATTTCTCTGTCATCACTGTTGAATGTCGACGTCATTTGTACATCAATTTCCAAAGTTGGCACTCATTTTAGACGGTGAATCACAAATTTCATCTCATTTTAGAAAAGGGTCTCTTTCTGTTCTGTTCTGTTTTATTTAACAATCTATGAGAATATAATTTGGATATGGGTTTATATGTGATATATTGACAATGTATAGTTTCTATATCTTGTGAATGCATCAGAAGTTGAAATCTTATAAAATCACGGTACATAATTTTGTTGCAACTCCATTTATTAATTTTTTTGCTCATCATTTAAAAACTATTGTAACATGTTTGTGATTCACTGGATTAGTGGGAGTCATTGTGATTTGATGATGAGATGGTTTCTCTATGTGAGAATTTTGATATTTTTATTTTGATAATAAATGCATTGTGAATTGTTATTTGAAACCACTTTGTTTTGGGTTTAGTTACTTAGTTAAATGCATCGCTAATAATTGTAAAATTACCTATGAAGTATAGTTTGATTTAGAAATATGCATAAGGTACTGCAAGTAAAAAGAACATGAGTGTTTTGAGGTCTTTTGTTGTGTATTGGTTTAGTGGGAGTGTGTCACTTGTGATTGAACTATCATGTTATACATAATGTTATGTTGAGATCTATTCACGTTTGAAATACTTATGTGATATTTAACTTAAAACGTCAATCGATGATTATCGTTGGTTTATATCCTGTGTTATCATATTGACAGTTTTTGTACATGTACATTTGATGAAATTGTGAAACTGACTTTTGAGTCAATGGGAGTATGTCTCGGTAAATGATACCACTTAATAACCTCGAGAACAAGAGACATATCCACACATCTGGTCGCCAAATAAATTTCTCGGTGAATTAAGAAAAAATTGAAGGACTGACAATGAAAGTAACATATTTGATCACTGTTAGGTGTTATTTTTTAGCTACACAGCCACACTAAGATCCATTGTTGATAAGATCAATAGTCTTTGTAATCATGGATTGATCTTGTGTTAATAAAAGGCACAATCGCTGCTATAATTCGGTCTTAGATGATCATGTTGAACGGAGTCGTTAATATTTTATTTTCAAGGACTAAATAGTTTTCAAATCATGGTCATGTCAAAAATAAAGTTAATCAGTCTAGACTCTTGTTTTTTAAAAAATAAATTTTCTTAAATTAAAAACCCCATTAGTATTGTTTAAGTGTGAGAATGTTAGAATTTTTCAATGGGTAGACTAATATTAATTAGTAGTTTTGAGTTTTAATAAAACAAACTAATAATTTAGTCTTGGTATGTGAAAAATGCAAGTAAGTTCAATTAGTTAATTGTGATCAACATGTATGAGTTTTTGCGCATCTTTTTCGATTAGTGTGGTTAGGGGTGTAAATGATCAAGCTACTCATGAGCTACTAGAGTTCGACTCGATAATTCTTCGATTTTGACTGATTTATTTTGAACAAAGCTTAAGCTCGAGCTACTTGTGTAATAAGTCGAGTCGAGTTTGAGTTTCTTAATACTCGACTTGAGCAGCTCGCGAGTCTTTATCAAGCTTTTTTAATATATATTTTGAATATTTATTATCAATTTACTATTTTACTATTGTAATATATAGTTAAAAATTGATAGAACGGGTCAATTGAGTCGAGTTTGAGCGGCTCAACTATTCTATTGAGTAGAGCTCTAGTTTCAAGATTGAGCTCGAGTTGAGATTCGAGCCTCAAGTTTTCGAGTCGAGCTGAGTTCTAGCCTGATACTGAATTGTTTCGACTTGACTTGATTACACCCCTAAGTGTGGTGTAGTGGTTGTATAGACTTGAAACTTAATAGTTTTTGATAAGAGGAGTATTAGGTTTAACTACAAATATATTGTTAGTTTTTCTCTTCACTTCTCAATATACTAGTATAAACCTATTAAGAGCCACCCTAAAAGAGAAGTAGAATATGAAGATTAGCTTAATCATGATTTTAGTGATTATGCTTTTACTTTTGTCTATATCTGCCAAATAGGTACGCAAAGAAAATTGCTTGTATGATTTTGGCATTCTAATTTTCGCATAAGGGATTTATAAATTGAATCTTTCAAGGGTGGGAGGAGTATGATGATTTCTGAACAGTTATGCCCGAGCCATTGTAGCATGTTTACTCGAAATTTAGTCTTATAAATGAATTAGAAAAATTGCTTCGAAACAACTGATTTTGGTGAAAGAAAATCCGACTTAAAATGGCGCAGAAAAGTGATAGTGAAATTTGTGTTAACATCTGTTGGTAACTACGATTATAGTTTATAGAAGCATTGACACAATTTCACATTAATTTTTTTAATTATTAATTAAGGACATGTAAGAATTTGTCCTGAATTTGGATGGATTCCTTTGTAATAGGGTTAAAGATATTATATATATTTTTATTAATGTTAACAAATAAAAATAAATATAAAATTCGTATTAATTAATGTAAAAGAAGTTAAAATATAATAAAATAAATAAAAAAGAGTTAAACAAATTGAAAGTAACGAAAAAATAAGTATAAATATAATAGTATATTAATTTAATATAAATTATTGATCTAGTAATGCGAATCAAATTATTACCCAACACGTTTTGCCAACAGTTGCTGAAGAAAGTCCAAAGCCATTTTTGTATCGCATGCCTGAATCAATAATAACTTTATAAACATTAGTAAATTGTAAATATATAAGATATGATAATGCATGCATTCTGACACACTAACAAGCCATTTTAAATTTTATGTTTAAATCTCACTTACTTTAATAATTATTTTTTTTACCAACATTGGTTGGCGTGAGTGGTAGCGGCTCTCGTCCCTTAATCAAATGTCTAGGGTTCGATTCTTGGCATTGGGTATAGAGCAAATTATGCTGAGAGAAGACTACACACTTTGTGTGCGCTCAGGATCCCCAACGGAGATTAGTCACTATTACCGACGGTGGATACTTCGTGTCAATATCACGATTAACAAAAAAAAATTATTTTTTTGTGATAATATGTTAATAATTTTTAATCACTGGATATAGCAATTCTTTTAAAAGATAATCAAATATAATTTGATTTTTAAGATATTAAGTTATGTTAAATTAATATATTAATTTTTTCACTTTTCGTTACATTAAAATTTTTTTAATATCCTTTTCAGTTTTTTTACAACAATTTTAATCTATTTTACATCTATTAATACTATTTTTATACATTTTTCATGTGTTACGTCAATACAAAAAATAACTATTAGATATAATTATCATGTTGGTGAAAAAAAAATTTATTTATAGAAAAGATAAATAAAATCTATTAGGTATTAGGTATATAATTATTTACATTAACGGGCTATAAACTCTTGTTTGCCGATGAATAAATAAAAGCTAGGGATTAATCTGTAAGCATATTAAGCAATTAACAGAGAAACCTAAAAAAAAAAATTTATTAAACAAAGGTTAAAAAAGAACAATCTTTCTTTAAGTAGAAGGTAGGATTTGTGTTATTTACTTACTGAAACTGAAAGGTACACGTTACAGCGGATCTTACTAGTCCAGGAGTACAACTATTGCAGTGGTCAAAATGTAGAAGTGGCGATAGGAAAACGAGCAAATGAGTAAAGTTCTCTGATATTGCCAAACAGTCTGTAACGGGGTTCTGCCGTAGTAATGTGGCTATATAAAAGACATAGTAATATGGCTATAAGTGGTCTGTAATGAGGGTCTGCCATAGCGGATGAAGGTCCTCGATCCTATAAAATAATTAAATTGAACTAAGTGAATGAGTTTCGATATGGAGATATTTAATTTCCGAGGAAGATGCTATCTGGATCCCATGTAATTCTACTATATCATTTGTAGTAATATCCAGAAAATGGGAGAAAGCAGTTATGAACTTGTAGCTGTCATCTCAAATAATTCCACCATAACCTGTAGGACCTGAATTAACTAGACTTGAGCCACCTGTATTTATTTAGTTTTAAGTAAGGTCATATTGGTAGGTACCGGGGAATTAACTGAATCTGCCGGCAGTAGGTAGTATGAGTAGCATTTGAGGTAATCACATTTTTGGAATGATAGAAGTGAAAGGTATTTTGGATAATAAATGGCATTGGGGGTTGTTTATCTCTAAAAAAATACCTCGTTCCTTGAGTTCCATATATGCCATTGAAGGTTGGGGATAAAGGATGAATCTTAAGACTTATATCCTGAAGTCATGAAGAAGGTAACGTTGAAAGAATTGTCATTCAACTTCTAAAAGTTGAAAAGGTTCGATGGAGGGAACTTAAAAAGTTGGTAACAAAAGATAAAGATTCTACTTACATCTCTCAATGTAGTCTATGTTCTCACAACATCAAGATTAAAAGAGAAAGAAGATGATACAAATGAAGAAGTGCATCAAAGACAAAAGTGGGATAATAATGACTATACTTATAGAGGATGCATCTTAAATGGTATGTCTGGTTCTTTATTTGATACTTACATCACAATCAACACATCACAAGAGTCATGGGAAAAGCTGGATGCTAAATACATGAAAGAAGATGCAAATAGCAAAATGTTCATGGTAACAAGTTTAAGTAGTATTTAATGAACATGGATGAATCAATTATAGTGTCTTCTATAATTGACAAACTTCTAGTATCATGGAAGGATATTAAGAGAACCTTGAAACATAAAAAGGTAGAAATCTCTCTTGATTACATTGCAAACTATCTCCGGATTGAAGAGCAATATCGCAAGGAGAATGAAAAAGAAAAGGAGAAGGAAACTGTGAGAGCCATGTATTCTGGTACTGTTGTACATGTAAAGATACTCACCACTGTTCAATTTCTGTGTATTTCGCAGGTATGACCCGATACAGTACGATGGGCCCTATAAGCTCTACAATGCTTAGATGGACGTGAGACCAGACAGATATTACTCGGAAGTCAAATAAGCCTACGGTAAGAATTTGGAACCCAAAATCCCTTATTTAGATTATTTTTGGAAAGTGTGCCAACAATTTAGACAATTTAGAAAATAACGATTAAGGACATAGCTTGGTTGAACTTTCGTTAATAACGGTCAAAGTAAATTGACTTTTGACCTATTGACTGAAGTATGATAATTTACATATAAATAGGTTCTAGGCTATGTCAATAGATAGATTAAATCGATGGTGAAATAAAAAATTTACGTGATTGGCCCGATAGGAGTATTTTTGTAATTTCACCCTTATAGTCAGTCAAGCCTCAACAAAACCACTATCATTCATCAAAATGCATTCAATAATAATATTTAATGATTAAATAAAATATTTTTGAGTTAAATTAACTCATTAGAAAAATTATGGGAGTTAAGGGTAAAATTGTCCAAATTTCTCATAACCAAGGGCAAAATGATCATTTTACCTTTTAATGAAGCTTCTAGACTTTTCTCCACAACCACAGCTGGCCACTCCTCTCTTCTTCTTCAACCTCATGACACCATCTCCATAGCCAAAGCTTGTGAAAGACAAAAATCCAACAAAATCACCATTAAATCAACCTTATCTAACCAAAATTTCTTTTACAAAGTTGTTCTACACTTCATCCTCTACAAGCCCATAGCCATAGCTTGTTGTAAAGTTGACAAAATCAAGGGGAAAGAAGTTCCATGAAATTCGGCCAAGGTATGGTTTCATTATGCTTTCATTTCCTTTAAGCTTTAAAGGTAGGAAATGATGAAATTAAACTTCCTAAGCATGATTTTAAGCTTAGATTGAATTAAATCCTATTCAATTCTTCCCCTAGTCATGTTCATGGAATATGGTAGTTTGATGCATGAAAATGGTGCTAAATTAATGAAAAAGCATGAATTAGGTGTTGAAATGTTGAAAATCCAAGAATAGTCCACCATGATGATTTCGGCCATGGCAAGGGGGGAGGTTTTTGTGCTCAATTTGATGAATTTAGGATGCCATGAGACTGTATAATTGAGAGGAGACTGTTAGTGAAATCGGAATTAAAATTGGAGTTAAGTAGGCAAAGTTGTGTTTTAGCATCGGTGTAATTTAGACTAGATTAATATTTTCTACAGATAATGTGGTAGAATTTAATGGAGGAAAATTAGCTATAAATTAATATGGGAAGAAATAACAAGGTTGGTGTAATGTTTTGCAGTTTGGGAGTTATAAATATCGAGTGGTGCTATTGACAAGTCGGTAGAAAAACTACAGGTAACGGATGAGTGTGTAAGGTGTAAGGATATTGTGAATGCATGTTTTTGCTTAATTAATTTTATAAAATGGTTTGGAGATCAATTACTTTGGAATTGGTGATATTGTGGATACTGGCTGGTTTATATATTGTGTTTTCAATGTAGGAGTGCTAGGTTTGAAACAGCTGTTATACTGCCAGAAATTGTAGAAAATTAAAGAAATTATTTTTAATATTCTTAATTATTAGGAATACATAAATTTCCAATTGATACTCATGTAATTTATTAAAATTGCATAATTTTATAATTTACCGAAAACAATATTTAAATATTCATGTTAATGAATTTTAATTACGTGAAAGTACCGATATATGCTTATTATTGTTCTACAGATAAATAGAACATTTTCAGAAAAGAATATTAAAGTGTGAATATTTTATGAATTTTTATTCTTGAACTGAATATATTTTTCAGTATATTTATTTATGGACTGATTGAAGATATTATAAGTGAAATTGATTTCATAAATGGTGTTTATACTGTATATAAACTGTTTTGAGGTTGTTAGGCCCTGTATCATGCTTACGTGTCCCGTGTACTGTTACTATTACTACTGTTACTTTTGCTGATGACCTGCCAAGTCTTCAGCTTTCGTAGTTGTCACCTGGCAAGTGTACACTATGGACCCTATAGATTATGGCCATATATCTCACGTGTTATTGTTTCTCCCTTTTCGGGATATTATTATAGCATGATATACATTGAGTGTTGCCTGATATCCATTGTACTGTACTGTTTATTGGACTGAAAACATGATTGGTATCGAAATGAATGTTTTAAATATTGATTGTATTGTGGAATTTTAAAGTGTTTTGTACTACTTACTGGACTTCCATACTGCATTGTTTACTAAAGTGTTTATATATATATCTTGTTTATATATATATATATTGAATAATATCATGAATTGTTTTCAAGTGATTAAAGTGTTTATTCATATCAATTTTGATTGATTACTCTTTATAGTCCCTTCTAGGGGTTGAGACACAACAAATATTCTAAAATACCTCCCATACTCCATCTGGTTTCCTAGTCAACTATAATATCCATCTTGATTTATACCTTAGTGCACTGTTAGGAATTAAATGTTTTAGGCATATAGATTTCATAGTATTAGTCTTGCATACGATTTTCTTACTGAGCACGTTAGCTCACCCCCAGTTTTTTCATTCCATAGATTATCTACAGTGATCGTTTTACATACCGTTCCACGGATTTCGGTTGCATTTATAGTGCCATGAGGCAGCTTTGAGTGGATCTTGGAGGTATATTTCATTTCTTTTATATGTTCAGACTTATTATGTACAGTACTACTGTTAGCTTTAAATTGACATATGTAGTTTGAAATGACAAAAACTTAAGTAATATTAAGTGTTTGACTTTATAATGTAAATTTGCTTTACCAATCATATGATTTTCTCAAACCACTTCAAGCTACATATCAAAGTTTAAAACCATGATTTAATTGCATATTCTTATTGGTCTTAACATTTTGCAAAATGATTTTGAATATTTTCATTAAGTAATTTTCTCAAAAACATATTGAACACAATTTTAGAAAATTGCTTAACAAGTTTTTTATATTAAGTCTTTAGTTGAGAAAGTCAAGAAAAACTTCCACAAAATTCTAAAATGTTTTGGGATGAATTAAAATCAAAGTCCACATCATTTCTAACCCAAACGAGTGTAGGAAGAGCATCGGATTGATCCCTGATCAATCCCCGAATGGCAGAATGCTCCCAGGAACAAAATCAAGCAAAAAGAAAGCATGAGATCGATCCTCTAAGGGAAGGGATCAATCCCTTCATGGCAGAATGCCTTAAAGGAGTGGAATGAAGCATGAGATCGATCCCCTAGGGCATAGGATCGATCCCTTAACACGTGAAAAGCCTCCAACGGCTAATTTTTGTGAGATACGACGGTAACTTTCATTTTTGGCTCCAACCAACGTCAAGAATACATCCAAGGAACTATAAATAGAGGCTTGAAAGCTCAAGAAAGAAGAGAGAGCAGCTAAGACATATCATTCTTCAATTTCTTCATCTTCTCCAAGCATTTCAAAGATTACAAGAGCTAAAATTCAATATCTTCTATCATTCTCATCTTCCTTGTATAAACTAGCACAAAATTTGTATAGGCTTTTCTTTGTGCTCAATCATTGTAATCACTTGCCTAACTAGAAGCCTTTCTTTGATTACATTACTTGTAAACACAAACACACCTTGTAAAGGGGAGGTTTCTCTTAAGCCTTAGAAAAAGAGGGAGGTTTCTCTTTAGCCTTAGAAAAAGCGGAAGGTTTCTCTTTAGCCTAGAAAAAGAGGGAGGTTACTCTTGTGCCTGCAAAAAGAGGGATTGTAACACAAATTCAAGTTAGTGGGTTTGGGGGAAATCCTTGGGAGCGTCTCAAGGTAGAGGACGTAGGCAAGGTTGCCGAACCTCTATAAATCACTTGTGTACATTTCTCTTTCCCTTCTCTCTTTACTTAATTGCAAATATATTGTATTTGTTGTATTGAATTTGGATTGCATGCTTGCATAGCCTAGAGAACTTAAAAAACATTGATATAGGCTAGTGAATTTAGAAGAACCGAAAAATGAACTTAAGGTTAGTTATAAACCGATTCACCCCCACTCTCGGTATTGTTATAAGAGCCAACAACTACGATTGTATAATTCATGTATGGGGATGTAGAATATGTGAAAGATACTGTAATAATATTTTTGTTGTAAATATTTATATCATTTATAAATGGAAATTTATTTAAAAAGTGAGTTATTGTTTAAAATGAGTGTGATAAAGACATCGTAGACAGCTTAACCATCCTACTGTGTGTGTGAAAAAAGGATAATTGCTGTATAATATGGATAGTTGCAGAACCTAACATCTCTAAAGTCCATGTGGCGAAGGATATTGCTTTTAACAAGAAATCCACAAAGAAGAAGAAGGAACTTTCTACCAAAGGTCAGAAATTCAAGAAGAAAGGTGCTTGTTTTCATTGTGGAAAACCAAGACACTTCAAAAGGGATTGCTATGTCTTTAAAAAGAAGAAAGAAGTACTTAAGGCAACCAAAGACAATTTTGTTGCTGTGATTTCTAAAGTTAGTGTTATTGAAGACAAAGAAGCATGGTGCATAGATTCTAAAGCTACAAAACATGTGCATAAACGAGGCTATGTTTAAAACTCTCAAAGAGGAAATAGATGCCAATCTACTTTACGTTGGGGATTCTTCTTCAACTGAAATCAAATGCAAGGGAACAATAGATTTGAACTTCACTTCTGGAAAAACATTGACTTTGACTAATACTTTGTATGTTTCAGAAGTTGGGAAGAATTTAGTGTCTACTAGTTTACTAAATAAGTTTGGGTTCAAGGTTGTTTTTGAGGGAGATAAGTGTAAACTATCCAAGAGTGGAACTATTATCGGAAAGGGATATGCCAATGAAAACATGTTTAAACTTAATATATCTCATTTCAATATCAATAATAAGAAGAATAATTCAGCTTATCTCATGGAATCTTTTGATTTATGGCATGGTAGATTAGGACATATAAATTATGATAAAATAATTATGACATCTAAATCTGATTTGGTTCCTTATGTAGTTAGAAGTGATGAAAAATGTAGAACTTGCATGCTAACTAAAATAACAAAGAAACCTTTTCCTAAAGTAGAAAGAAATTCTAAATTTTTAGAATTAGTGCATAGTGATGTAGGAGATTTATATGGAACCTCATCAATAGGAGAAAAGAAATATTATGTGACATTCATAGATGATTTCTCCAAATATTGTTATGTTTACTTAATGCATTCAAAGGATGATTCATTAGATAAGGTTAAAGCTTATAAAAATGAAGTAGAATTGCTTTGTAATGTTAAGATCAAAACCTTAAGAACTATTGGGGAGAAGAGTACTATAATCCAACATATTTTGACTTTGTTGGCATTGTTCATGAGATTAAGGCACAATATAGTCCCTAATCTAATGGTGTGGTTGAAAGGAAAAATAGAACATTAATTGAAATGGTGAATGCTATGTTATCCTATTCAAGATTAGAACAAGGATTTTGGAGAGAAGCAGTGTTGACTATATGTCACATTCTTAATAGAGTTCCTACTAAAAGGAACAATATTACTCCAAATGAAATATAGAAGAAAAGGAAACCCAACTTAAGTTACCTTAAAGTATGGTTGTAAAGCAATTATAAAAATTCTTGAACCTAAGAGAAAGAAATTATGTGAGAATGGAACTAAGTGCGTTTTTATTGGTTATGCACAAAATAGCGAGGCATATAGATTTTTGGTTGTTGAACCAAATGATTCAATATCAATTAATACGGTAATCGAATCAAGAGATGCCTTTTTTGGTTGAAGAAGGTTCAAATTGATTCCTTCACGAAAAGAAGTTGCTCATACTAATTTTAAGGAATTAGAAAACACTACCATAATTGAAAAACAAAACCGTGTACCAAGAACAAGCAAAAAAGCAAGGAAAGCTAAGACCTATGGTTTAGATTTTCCCATGTTTCTTGTGGAAGGATCAAAAGAAACCATAAGTTGTCACGTTCGAAGAACAAGACATTTTCGATAACAAAAAAGAGAAAGTACAGATTTTGGCACTAACTTTTTCCTTTTACTTTAACTACGGTTTGTGTAGCGAATAATCTAAATCTTTTAATTTCAAGTTACTATTCACTAATATTAGTTTAAGGTTGATTTTCTTAGGTCCCAAATCATTTCATAACTTAAAATCACTTAAAACTAAATTTTAGCAGCATTTCCATTTAACAACAGAAAACATCCTGCAACACAATCCAAACAGCAATGCAAGTCACTATTCATTTCCTGACCTTTTTAGCCCATAACAGCCTATTGCACTCTCATATAATCTAATAGAATATTCGAGAAAGTCTCATAATTTTTGAATAACCTAAAGGTCGTAAAAATATTTCCAACCAAATATTATAATATCTTTGACACTATTCAAATGAAAACCCGACAAATGCTCGTTTACATCCTGATTTAACCCGATTTTCGAAAGTAATCACATATTCATATTTATCACATCTCACAATACATTGTTCTCCAAAATCATTCAATTCTAAGTAGAAATGAATAGCAAACTCATATGATGAGCTATGACTTGATGTCCAATGTCTAGCTTGAAATGTCAAAATGAGATACCACTCTTATCAAATGTCACTACCTCGGCCATGCATGGGATCTTCTCTGTCTCATGTTGTTTCAAGCTTGAAAATGGTACTAAAATGAATGATAAGCAAGGCTAAACAGGAATGCAAGATTGAATTGTTGAAAAACAACCAAAGATGGAAGAGGGAGGTTTCGGCCATGGTGAAGGGGACTATGTTTCATGGCTGTTCTTGATAATTTGAGGGCAGATTTAGACTGCAGGAATTACGAGAAGTCTGTCAATATGCTCGAATTTAAAATCCGACGCAAAACGAAGAAGTTACGTTATAATACCAGTAGAAATTATACTGCAAAATATTTGCAGTATCCAATGTGGCTGCATTATGATATAAATAGTAGCTTAAAAATAAGTATTTAAGAAGCTAATAATTTTGGTGGAAATTGCAGCCCGGGAGTTACGGTTTTAGAGTGGTGCTATCGGGAAGTTAGAATACCTCAAACAGGTAAGGGACGCGTGTGTAATTTGTACGGATATCCTGAATGCATGTTTTTCATGCTAATAATTTTATGAAATTATTTTGGAAGTGAATTGCCTTGAATCCTGTGGAATTATGGTTGTTTGGCTATTTTAAACTATGTTCGCAATTGCAAGGGATCTAGGGTGTTAGCAGTTGTTATGTTGCCGAAATTTATTAGAAATATTTCTAAAAATGCCATGAAATATTTTAATGCATAGTGAAATATTTTCCTAGCCTCGAGAGTCAAATATTTATTATTTTTCATAAATGGTGAATTACCAAAAAACATTTATTAAATATTCATGCTACTGATTTCGATAAAAGTTAAATTATCGAAAATTCATCCCAAGTGTTTTATAGTGGAATATGTGGTTTGCAAAGTGAAATGTCGAATATTGAATATTTTAAAAATTATTTTCAATATGATATTCACTATTTTATTAATTATCCTTTATGGATTGATTGATGATTTTTACCGCGTGTAATGATTTCCATAAAGGGAATACCATTATATAAATACTGTTTTGAGACTGTTAGGCCCCATATCATGCTCACGTGTTCATGTGTTACTGTATCATGTGTGAAGCTGTTGACATTGAGCATGTTTTCAACGTCCCGGTTGACACTTGCTCAGTGTACGACCGAGGACATTTATAGACTATAGCCATAGATCTCAAGTGTTTATTATTACTGCTCCCTACAGGGATTATAGCATGATATCATTGGGGTGTTGCCTGGTCTCCACTATTACTTCACGTGTTATTATTGGTTGATGTTTACTGAAATTTACTATTTACCGGAGCTTTTATCACTGAATTGGTATTATATTTGAACAGTTTATTTTACTGTTACACGTGTAAAGGTGATGATTTCAATGGTGGAAATCAAATCATTTTCAAGTGTTGGCTTATATGATTAAATGAGTTTTTTTACGCAAGTATGTGAAATATTTATATGCAGTGATATTTAAATAAATTTTACATTAAATTAAATTTCTACTCTCTATAATTGTTGTAGGTTTCCGGGATAAGACATGCATTTCAAAATACCTTTCATACTCTATCTAGATTACCTGGCCGACTATAGTATCTTTCCTTTTTGTATGCCTAGCATACCAATAGGAAACTAAATGATTTTACTGCATATAGTTTTCGTGATATCAAAATTGCATACAACTCTTTTTCTGAGCCATTGTTTGATCACCCCTTATTTTCATCTCTCCATAGTATTTTTAGTGACCGTAAGATATATCATTATTGGCTGCGTATCGAGCACCCCGAGGCATTTGTTATAGATCCTAGAGGTATATTTATTTTCTTTTATATGTTCAGACTTTTTTTTACAGTACTATAATATTGTAATTATAAATAGGGGATGTAAGTATTTAATCAAATACTGTCTTGTAAATATTTTACTTCCGTAAATTAAATTAAATTACGGTTATTACTGTTCACTGTTGATTTTAAAGTGAAAATAAAGTTATCAAAGACAGCCTAACTAATTCATGTGTATGAAAAGTATAAAATATTGTATACTCACTGTGACATATAGGCATGGAAAAACTTTGAGTTTCTGTCACCCTCTGCTACCAGCACACACGTGAACGTTGTTTCCAAAGCAACTCAGCCCTACACAAGAACTCATCAAGTTCTCTACGAATTAAGTTCTCTTGATGCACCGTACTTCGGTGACGGGTAAGGAGGTAGCATGCAACAATTCTTTCTCCTTTTGTTCAATATTCCATTGCACATTACCAAAAGAATTTAGGTTCCTTTTAATCAAAGCCACCTATGTATTCTTGATCTTCTCCAAGATTTCGCTGTCTGATCTAGAAGGTACTGACTTCCATGCATTTTCTAGTAGAGGGCCACACTCATTGGATCTGGTCCACATCTCCTCAAATTTGAAACTGCATTTAACCCGTTGTTTCTTTCTATATTGATTATCATCAAGGACAATCCTAAGAGCATTATGCTTAGAGAAAGAAATCGGAAAATTATACAATTAGTAATCTGGAAACAAAGTTTTCCATTCATCATTGCCCAGGCCTCTATCAAGTCTGAGTTTTACTGAATGTTATGCTTCTTTCCGATTCCACCAAGTCAAAAATGGCCCCTTACAACCAAGGTGATGGAGATGACAGCTTAATATTGCCTCACGAAATCTGTCCACTTGTCTTCCACCACGTAATAAGCGACCACACTTCTCCTCTTGTGACAATATTTCATTAAATCCCGTACGCAAATCCATGGCACAGCAGTGGGTCGATACAACCTCTTCAAAATTTTCCAACTTTGAAATCTCAACTGTCTATTTGATTCACGGTAGAAGCCAGTAATTCACCAAGATGGATCACCTAAAGTCGCTAAGATCATCACAAATATTTGATATTTGGAGTAACTAGATAGTGAAACATTTACATCATTTTTCGAACCAAAAAAATAAAAAAGAAACATTTACATCATTCTACCAAAGTACAATTAAACCTCCCTTCCTACCAATACTACTAACAGTAAAACCATTGGAGAAACCAAGCTTGATTTGTAAATTTTCCGCCTCTCGAGTCCATAATTTCGTTTCACATAAGAAAACCAAGCAAGGTCGCTCTTTATTCAGGAGTGTTTGTCGTCTACTAACTGATCGTGGCCCTCCCAATCCACGACAGTTAAGACATAAAGCATTCATGGCTACTGGCGGGACTGAGTGTCCTCAATCTCCGCCATTTCTGAGATTAAAGTCATATGGACATCAACTCGCTGATGCTTCGCCATAGATACCTCATTCTGTTCTGTTGCTACAATGGAGCATTCTCCATATACAAACTTTCTCTAAAAGGTTTTGCACGTAGTATCGTTGTACTCAGATGTCCTAGCAGTAGCAGCCAATGGAGGGGACACAATATTCTCCTTAAAACGCATATCATGCATTATTGTATCCTCCATGGAAACAGAAACTAATTTAGTCAGAGATGCCATAGTATATTCATAAAGAACACCAACCATATTCAACCTTCGAGCAACCATACACACCCCTTGGTTCTTAAGCCTCGGGCCATGCAAGGCAACAAAACCCTCTGTGCGACTCTTCTTACCATCATCCATTACTTCCTTTCTCCTATTTTGGATAACAACCGGACCTCTCGAAACATAACCACCAGTACCACCCTATTTCTTAAGTAGAGAGGCTCTTAGCCATGAGCCATATGGAAAATCAGATTCAACATCTTTATCTCCTCAAAAATCATAGTTTTGATTAGTATGGCCCAAGCAACCACAATAGTAGCAGAAAGTTGGCAACCATTCATACTTCAGTTTTGCGAGCATGGTTGTCCAAAATAGATATAGCCCATTGAAGACGTTTTCAAACGATAATTGCTATTTGAACCTGCAGGAATCTTCCCCAACTACCTACCTCATTACCTAAATCAGCCTCCAGAAACTCACCCACTCTGCCCTCGATCTGTTCAACAACCTCCTTGAGCGTCATACTCAGAGGCAGATCGTATACTCGCATCCAGATAAGCTAGAAGAAATATTTATTTCAAAAGGATGTTTGGTACCATCATACTCAGTTAGTAATAATGCACATCTCTCAAATGTCCAAGAAACACCTTCAAGTGCTCTTAATTGATCTCTCACGCATGAAACTGGAACAAGAACAGATTGTCCTCAAGCACCCTAAAAGAAACACCTTTAGCCATTAACCACAGTTTTATGAAAGTTGAAAACATGGCATCAGAATTGAAGGGTCATGTCGTGAGTAATGAACCCACCAGAGTAACTTTCCCCGATCATCCATATGGCGAATCAACGTGTCATTAATTTCCACTATAACTGATTCATCCTCTTTCAACTTAAGGCCTTTCCAAAGATCAGAGACTTCATCTTTCAATAGCACCATCTATTTGTCCATTATGTCTACCAACAGGATTTCAAGGGACAAAAGAAAAACCAAAGAAAATCCAATCAAAACAGGCTACCAACCTTAGCAAACTAGTGCAAAACTAGAGGCTATGGTATTCAGCACGACAACAGTTACGAGCAGTTACTGATCAAAACTGAAAATAACTGAAGGTAACTTACTCAGAGCAAACTTTCATTTGCCCCGGAATAACAACTCAAAATTAAAGATTAAGCTTTAATACAATTAAACGATCATAATAAATTAAATATAAAATCGATGGCTCATTTCGACAAATTGGCCAAACCAAACAAATAAATCAATAATGGCCTCAAAGCCAAGGGAAATACCAAAAAACACCTAATAAAACAAAATTGAATATTAGGCCAATTATGTTTTTCAAACATTTCAATTTATTTCTTTTTTTTCTGGCGCGTGTACTACATGCACCAGTATATCGTGTGTAATACACGCGTTTGTGAAAATAGCATGGGCTTACTGTCGAGTGCATATAGTTTCTTCTTCACCTGATTAGGTGAGTTGTAGAAAAGCGGATTTTTGACTCGAAATCAGGAAACCCTCCATTTCATCAGTTTTTAAGTTTCAAAACCATCATATTAAGCATTTATAATAAACAAATCACAAATTTTGACCCAAAATTTTCATGAAAATTTGAGCTTCATGTATGACTATCAAGGAGTATTTTGGATTAGGTTAGTGGCTTTAAAATGATTTGATTCTGATACTACTTGTGAAAATTAATAAAAATCTTATCAAGTTATTAGTACAAATCTAAACTACAATAAAATTGACCTGGATATAACCGAAAGCTGATCAATCTTGCTAGATCAAATTACACTTAAGTTGATGGGCGTTTTGAATGCTTTCGTTGACTATCTTTGAACTTGCATAGGATAAAGAAAGAAAAATGATTCTTTTACTACTCTCTCCCTTTTTTTTCTAAAGTATGAGTCATAATGAGTAAGTTTCATATTATAAGGTGAGAGTAGAGACCTACGTTTAGTTAGCACAAATTGACTTATCCCGTTAAAGGTATAAACATACAACAATATTAAGATCACACTTAATCAATATCATATTACTCGATTCAGGTATATTATAGCAGTCTCACTAAATGTTCATTAATTTGACATTAATCAAAATTAAATCCAAATCAAATTTGATTTGTACCAAAAGAGATAAATCCAACCTATTTCACTTGGGGCAGAGTATATTTGACCAAGGGTCCTCGCACGAGGTGTTTCAGAAACGTTCAATAGCATGTACAAGATTTTGATCCGGCACGTCTTAGGCTGCTATGATAGGCCAGAGCATGGTCGGAGCCGTAAGTACTGGTTGCCACACCATGGATTCTAGGAAATTATTTCTTTACCTTTTCATTGGGCGGACGTTATCTGGTGTTTTTTTCTACTGGTCAAACTGTCATCTTATTATTGGAGTATAGATAGTTAATTGCTTCTCTCCTTCGAGTTTCTTCGGCTGTTAAGCCTCATAATGCAATATTTTAGTTCAAATTACATCAGCTTTTATGTTCAAAGCTATTTTCCTTTGTCATAAACTAATATAACTAAACGCATCACCATGACCTTTTCAATAGAACTTTGGTTTAAATTATTCACCAATGGCCATATATATATACTGTCTTTGGATTCATGTACTTTGGTTTAGCCTATCCATCACCTCCAAGCAAGAAAAAGAATTACTAAAGAAAGCAAAAAAGGAAGAAAAGAATAGAATTTTTACAATATTTCATGTCGCAGAAGCAGCAAATTCCTTGTAATTGGACCCACCCACTGATAAAGTTATAGATGGCCGATGATTTAGCAGAGTAAACTAGTAATAACCCTATTCTTTATGGATTACTATAATTTACTGATAACCACCATTTCTGTCATTAAGTACACATTCATTTGATTTAGTAAACTGATAAAGTTTAATGCAATTTGACATTGAAAGCTAGCATAAAACTACAATTGCTGATGCTTATGTTGCCTTCATGAATAACATTTTTTTTTTTGTAAATTTATGCTACTTGTCTTTGATGTTTACACATCGTTTCCAAATCAAAGCCAAATAAATTACACTGTTGTTGCACAAAACAACAATAAAGGTATGCTGATGTCGATGTTTGTACTTAGTCTCCACGTGTCTCCAAGAAGCTTCTGTAAAACAAAAAAAGTCAGAAAGACGCAGGGGTGGTTCCCTGCGTAGACACTCCGATGCTTAAGTCAGCCCAAAGTTCTTCAGAATTGGGAAACGTAAAAGCCAGTAGTTAAAAATTGGGGAATAAGATTATACCTGAAGCCTATTTATAGGCGGATATTCTAGGTTAATTACCTGGGGATAAGTACGCAACTTTGCTAAGAGTTTGTATCTAGATGTAATACAAATTCCTTCGTACAGATAAACTCGGACCCTGTTACTGGCGAGAGACCATCTCGCGAATCACGTTATGGCGACAGGGGTCTGTCGCCAATCGGTAGGCGGGGAAGATGCCATGTGTCGCTCTGTCATGTCAGGCGATAGGCTAGGAGCCTGTCGCCAGGCGACAGGTGTGATGCAGCAGCCATGTGGTCTGTCGCAGGTCGGAAGACTGATGATACCACGTGTCGAGCTGTGACGTCAGGCGATAGGCTAGGAGTCTGTCGCCAGGCGATAGGTGTGATGTGGCAGCCAATGTGGTCTGTCGCAGGTCGGTAGACGGATGATGCCACGTGTCGCCCTGTCACATCAGGCGATAGGCTGGGAGTCTGTCGCCAGCGACAGGTGTGTTGCGGCAGCCTATATCATCTGTCACCGAAGGCCACGTGGCCCAGTGATCTCCCGCCACGTGGTGGTCTTGATGAACCTTGGGCCTGGCCCAAAGAAAGTATACTTTGTCATATCAATTGCTCCCCACTCTCTTGTTGGATTTTTCTAAACAAGAGAGTATAAAATATGTGTTTTTTAGGTTTCAGCCCACCGTGAATAGTTTTCTCTATTTTTTGCTACTTCTTCTGGTATTTTTTTGCAGGTGAAAAATCTCCAATCTGCGACAGACGTGATCGGACGCGACGTTTGGAATTCCCTGTCGCGGCTATATAAACCGCTGGGGCTCGTCGAGAGAGTGCACGAAAACCTCTTAGCAGCCGTCTAGAGTAGAAAGCTTTTGCCTATGAGGACAATCCTTCACACGATGAAGGCCATCACAAAGGAAACAACCAGATTTTGGTTTACCTGGTGGTGCATCCGATTCCCCTGAGTCGGATGACTCGCTTTCACTTTGCTTTTTGTCCCGCTTTCTATATTTGCCACGCCTTCGATTCCTCTTATCCTCCTTAGACTTCTTCTTGTCTGTGTTGGATGGAGAAGATCCAACTCGATAGTCACTCAAACTATCCGCAGCAGCAATAGCTGAAGGTACATCCGTCACCTTCAATGGCCTCAGCTCCGCCTGAGCCCAAGGCTACAAACCCGACGGGAAGTTAAACACCCGATCTTCCTCGGTCATGTTCGTGATTTCCAGCATCAACGAACTGAACTCCTTGACGTAGTCCCGCACATAACTCGTGTGCCTTAGTTTCTTTAGTGCTTCTCTAGCCTACCAAGCCGTGTTCATCGGAAGGAACTGCTCCCTCATTTCCTTCTTCAATGCTTCCCATGTCTGGATCGCTTCTCGTCCAGCACTTGCATCATCATCCAACCTTGTCCGCCACCACAATTTAGCATCACCGGTGAGGTACATGCTAGTAATCGACACCCGGTCACTCTCCGCTATGTGAGCAGCCTTGAAATACTGCTCCATATCCCAGATGAAGTTCTCCAACTCCTTGGCACTTCGACTCCCACCGAACTGCTTAGGTTTCGGGACTTTCAGCTTTGAGGGTCTTTCACTAGCACCGCTACTCGAGGACCCTACAGCAGCCCTCTTTAGCAAACTAACATCAGCTTCAATGTTAGAAAATTTACCTTCAAACCGATCAGACAATAGTTGAATCCGCGCGAGCAAGTCATCAAACCGGACCACCATATCCTTCTGGTTTTCGCCTACCATCCGCTGCAAATCAGCCATGGCCTGCGACTGAAGCTCCGCTTGCTCCGACAGGGACGCAGCATCAGGGGCTGACGCACCAACTAGCTCCTCAAGAACACCGACTCGTTCATTGAGTGTTCCAGCCATCTACCGCCAGTAAGCAAACGACCCAACTTTTTTCCACTGAATTAGTTGTGCCCCGTGATCGCACTAGGCTCTCCGCGCGCCTAGTTCAGCCACTCGATCTGTGAGTAAACGATACTCACCCGACAGCAAACTGGCGTACAACAGTGCGCACACCACCAGCCCAGCACGCGCACACACTCGATAGCAAAGATAAGCACACACACACAAAGCCAAGCACACACGTTTACAGGAACACCCTTGCTCCCAACCTTTTATTCACTCTTAAAAGGAATTACAAGTCTGCTACGTGGACTCTCTCTTACAAGGCCTGAGTTCCCCAACTCAGTCTGTTCCCTTCCTCTAAGGATCTGCCTAATTGATTCCCCTGAATCGAATTAATTCATTCGTAGTCCACTGTCGTACACGACTATATTTATAGGCAATACTGTGGCTGACATCCCTAGCCATTAGGAACTCTAGTCTATCCAAAATTCCTAGGAGACCAAGCTCAACAGAAACTCTTCACCTGCCAGAGTCCTTGCCGCACAATGCCTCTACCCAGTCTGTCCAGTGCTGGCGGTCGCCAGCTCATATCTTGAGTGCCAGGTATGCGCACTCATCCAGGGTCCGTCCTTAGCTATTAGAATCCCTCTTGGACTCATCTAACTATTTGCGCGTCTCAGATCGTACCTGGAAGTGTTTCGTCCGCCAGCTGACTTCTCTGTCACAGTCCTGGTCGAACTCCACTTTAGAGTCCTGGTCCGCGTCTGCTTCTTCACCAGCATCCGCGCGCACCCATCCAGTCAGAGTCCTGGTCGGATTAGGCTTCTGGCCCGCGTTTGCTTCCCTCATCAGCATCCGCGCGCTCCCATCAACCAGAGTCCTGGTCGGACTAGACTTCTGGCCCGCGTATGCTTCCCTTCAACATCCGCGTGCGCCCAGCCGATCAGACTACCAGCGGTCCTGGTTCCGCGCACCATTGCACACTGTCCAGACATGTGCTGCACTGCCTCCTACCACAGCGCGTACATCCTGCACGCCTCGATTGCCATCCGCGCATGCCACCCACATGCTTCTACCTCCGCAGCCAACGAAAGCCTGTCCCATGCCCGCTCCCAAGGCATGGCTAGTTTCGGCCCGCACCAGCTTGCGCACGGGCGTGCCCCAGCTCCCTAAGGCGTAACAAACTCTCCCCCACCGAATGGAGCCGACGTCCCCGTCGGGAGGTTGTCTAAACAAGCCCACTGCTCCTTGCATCCACACACTGTCCCATAGTGCTGCAAGAGTTTCTCAAACGAAACATTTCTCCAATTCTGACCACATGTACCCTGAGCATAACGATCGCTGTCGAGCATTTTCACCATATGCTGACTTGATAGCATCACCCTTGCTATCTTGGCAATGCAGCCACGAGGAACAGCCCCAAGCATCGCCCACACATCAAAACGATCAGCCACTACCAAGATAGATCTACATCTATCATGCGCGTGCAATCCTACCTGAAACAAAGACTCCCTTAATCTGCCTAGAGTATGTAGTGGTTGAAACAACCCCGTCTTTCTCACTAGCTCAGTCATCACAATGGTACGGACATAAAACCCCATGTCTCCTAGCTAGAAAATAAAATTAATCATCTTTCCTATACTTGGAAGTTTTGCTGTCATCTCTGGATCATGCGCTAATATGCGCGTCGGTTCTCCACTCATAGGAACCCACAACCTGCCCCCGCGAGCATACCACAGGCTATCTATGACCCAACATCTAACCAAGCCTTCCTTGGCCTGCTGCCTCACACGACAGTGGCTAGTGTTTGCCTTGAACACCTGCCTAATTCGATCACCAATGTTAGAGTGGACAAGAAAATCGAAAGCATCATATGAGGGTACCTCAATTCTGTCTACCATCCGCACTTCCTTGCTTGGTCGGTGAAGACAATTTGCAAGGGACTTCGCTGACCTTGCATCCAAGCAACCGGCTGCGCTCATATGTCTCCCACGTGCTGTCTCAAACTCGCCAGCAACTAGCTCTCGTTCCTTGCTAGTAATCTCAATATCAATGGGGCGTCCTCCCTGGACCATTACCCCTTCACTGCCTCTGCCCGGTGCACCCGCGTGCACTTCCGCGACATCATCAAAAGAGCCATCAATCTGGACAAGGGCCGCCAACCTGACTGTCCCACCCTTTTTCCCTTCTGATTTCGCCGGCATCAAGGACTTTTCTGCCTTTGTTCCCTCAGTCTCCGTTGGAACAAAGCATGGGCACCTCTCGTTGCCAATCCATAGGCCGCCCAAGTAAGGTATATGTGCTGCCTTTGCGTCATCGAAAAATTCCAACCTGAGGATCAGCTCAAAATCATCAAGTGTCAGTGCTGTAAGCTTACACTCTTGTTCCCAAGTATACTTGCTTTGGGCCAGGCCCAAAGTTCATCAAGACCACCACGTGGCGGGAGATCACTGGGCCACGTGGCCTTCGACGACAGATGATATAGGCTGCCGCAACACACCTATCGTTGGCGAGAGACTCCCAGCCTATCGCCTGATATGACAGGGCGACACGTGGCATCATCCGTCTACCGACATGCGATAGACCACATTGGCTGCCGCATCACACCTGTCGCCTGGCGACAGACTCCTAGCCTATCGCCTGACGTCACAGCTCGACACGTGGTATCATCCGTTTTCCGACCTGCGACAGACCACATTGGCTGCTGCATCACACCTGTCACCTGGCGACAGGCTCCTAGCCTATCGCCTGACGTGATAGGGCGACACATGGCATCTTCTCCGCCTACCGATTGGCGACAGACCCCTGTCGCCATAACGTGATTCACGAGATGGTCTCTCGCCAGCGACAGGGTCCGAGTTTATCTGTACGAAGGAATTTGTATTACATCTGGATACAAACTCTTAGCAAAGTTACGTACTTATCCCCAGGTAATTAACCTAGAATATCCGCCTATAAATAGGCTTCAGGTATAATCTTATTCCCCAATTTTTGACTACTGGCTTTTACGTTTCCCAATTCTGAAGAACTTTGGGCTGACTTAAGCATCGGAGTGTCTACGCAGGGAACCATCCCTGCGTCTTTCTGACTTTTCTTGTTTTACAAAAGCTTCTTGGAGACACGTGGAGACTAAGTACAAACATCGACGTCAGCATACCTTTATTGTTGTTTTGTGCAACAACAATTGGCGCCGTCTGTGGGAAACGTATAAAAAGCCAAGATTTTCTAAGATAGTGAGAACAAGATCTACAAACGTAAGGACCGGAAGTGAGGAAAACTCTGTGAGTTCCCCTGAACAACAGATTCGCCAGACAAACCAGGTGAACAGGGAGGAAGAAAGAATTACTGTGTCGACGGCAGAATTCGAAGCTTTGAGGCGACAGAGCGAAGAAACTACCTAGGCACTGCGAGCCATGGTGGATCTGTTCCAAGGAGCTCTCCCGGCATTGGATCTGCCGCCTGCCGTGCAGAACTTGGTAGGAGGAACAAGTAGAGGTGTCCTGCCGCAGGTGTTTGGGCGACAGGAGGACACGACAGCGGTAGACCTCTCTCACCGGCGAGAGGTTCCCCCTGTGGAAGAGCACGACATTCATCTGGGTGCAGCAGGGCAGGGGAGCGAAAGGCCTGTCGCAGGCACCCAGCGAGAGACTGAGGAAGCATTGGGTTCAGAGTCCGCGACAGGGGTCATGCGACAGGGGAGCGGGAGGCCTGTCACAGGCATTCGGTGAGAGACTGAGGAAGTAGCAGGCTTGGATCCTGCGGCAGGGGTCAGGTGACAGACTCCAAAAATAGGGCGACAGGTGTCTGGGCGACACGAAGATGACCGGGCGACAGGATCTACCGCCCACCACCATGACTTGTCAAATTTTGATGGTGCTAATTTAGACCATGGTATTGGAGGTGCTGAAAAGAACGGGGTCGAATATCAAAGCACTTGGGGAATCGGGTCGGAATTTGACCCCACTTGGTGCACGCAAATGGTACGAACAAACGCACCTCAAGCTAAGGGCAAGCAAGTAGTCAGAGACCTACCCGATTCGTCTCATGCCCGAAATCAGCTCGCTCCCCCCATGGACATGAAGAAGATGATAGAACAGGTACTGGAAGAGAAAAAGTTAGTGTCTGCAGAAGAGAGCCAAAGGAGGAGAGTACCGTTCTGCACGACCATCATGCAAAAACCTCTGCCCCCAAAGTTCAAAATGCCACAGATGACTGCCTACATCAGAAAGATGGATCCATACGACCATATGCAAAACTATGAGGCCCTAATGTTGTTACATGGATGAGAAGACGAGATAATGTGTAGGGCCTTTTCCTTAACTCTGTCCGGACATTCGATGAAATGGTTTAATAACCTGCCTAAAGGGTCCATTATCTCTTTTGACCAACTACGAAGCAAGTTTCTCAAGGCGTTTATGGTAAATAGTCAGAGAAGGAAGGAACCGACCTATTTGCTCACTATTAAGCAGAGAGCTAAGGAGTCATTAAAAAGTTATGTGGATCGGTTCAGAGATGCTACTTTGGAGGTGCGAGATCTGCAAGTCGGTATAGCCGTGGCAACCATGTTACAGGGGACAAGGTCTGAGAAATTACAAGAATCCTTGTCGCTAGATTAGCCGTCAACCATCTCAGACCTACTTTCCCGCGCACATAAGTATGTAACCCAGGAGGAAGTAATGAAAATGGTGGCGATAGGAGAATCCAAGGATGGAAGGAAACGAGGAAGAGAGGTCACTGAAGTATCTTCTAGTCAACCGAGAAAGTTTGATAAAGCTCCCGCACTAAAATACAATTCCTATACTCCACTCACCGAATCTCGAGCTTCAGTATTGGCAGCTATTGAGAGCACAGGTCTTATACAGACTCCAAAGAAGGTGTCAGGGAATCTGGGCCGTGATTTAAGGTCGTACTGTGATTATCACTCAGCGCATGGGCACACAACCGAAAAATGTAGAGAGTTGATGAATCAGCTAGAAAAGCTAGCACGAGAAGGAAAAATAAACCGTTTCGTATGGAGAGGTGATAGAACTAACTACCCTGCGCAGAACAGAGGAAACAATTTCAGAGATAGAAGAGGTGAAAACAGAGGACCTGTTAGATGAAATGAAGGTGAAAGAAGAGATAATGACAGAAGGGTAGAAAGAAGGAATCGAGAGGAAGATAATCAACCCATAGGGCCAGCTATTAACGTGATATCCGGAGGTGAGTCATTGGCTAGCACTTCTTCCTCGTCTCGAAAGACCTACGCCCGACAGGCTTATTAAATTAATTCGGTGATGGAGGAAAAACATGATGAAGAGCCCATTACTTTCACGCCAGCTGACAGAGGTGATGTAATGATCCCTCATGATGACCCAATGGTGATTTCGGCGGTAATAGCAAAACACCCAGTGAGTCGCATCCTAGTCGATAATGGGAGTTCGGTAAATTTGATTTACTGGGGTTGCTTTGAGAAAATGAATATCTCGGATGATAGATTGAAGCCAGTAACCACACCACTGTATGGCTTCTCAGGAGAAAAAGTGAAGGTGGAAGGCGCAGTTCAGCTACCTGTGACATTGGGGGAAAGCCCGAAGTGTGTCACTCGATAAGCGTTGTTTATGGTGGTGAGATCAACTTCTGTGGCGTACAATATGATCCTCGGGTGGCCACTGTTAAATGACATGAGAGCGGTGGTGCATCCCTGCTATTTGTTAATAAAGTTTCCGACTCCTCGTGGTGTTGGACAAGTGAGGGGAGATCAAAGGAAAGCCCGGACATGTAATGTCGCATCCACCACATGTAAAGGGATTCAGAGGAGGGAAACCCTTACGATTGAAGAAAAGCCTAAGCCAAAACCTGATGAGGAGATGGAAGCAATTCGGTTGGAGGAAAAAGATGAAGAAAGAATAGTGTACGTAGGAAGCCAGCTGCCTGAAGAAGTAAAAAGGGAGATAGTCCGATGCTTAAAAGAAAATTGTGATGTGTTTGCATGGACTCCAGCCGATATGCCTGGGATAGATCCTGAAGTTATTTGCCATCGGTTGAATGTAATCTCAGGGGCAAAGCCCATAAAACAAAAGAAGAGGAATTTTGCTCCAGAAAGGCAACAGTCAATAAACGAAGAAATATCAAAGTTGTTGCAAGCAGGATTTATCAGAGAAGTTAATTATCCGGAGTGGTTGGCTAATGTTGTGATGGTGAAGAAAACCAACGGGAAATGGAGAATGTGTGTGGACTTCACAGATCTGAATAAAGCTTGCCCTAAGGATTCGTATCCATTACCTCGAATTGATAAGTTGTAGACGAAACTTGTGGGTATGAATTACTTAGCTTCTTGGATGCCTTTTCGGGATACCACCAAATCATGATGCATCCAGATGATGAGGAGAAGACCTCGTTCATTACTGATGGTGGGATATATTGCTATCAAGTAATGACGTTCGGTTTGAAAAACGCGGGTGCAACCTACCAACGCATGGTGAATAAGGTGTTCCAAGACTTGTTGGGCAACACCATGGAAGCTTATGTTGATGATATGATCATCAAAAGCCGACAGGGAGAATCACATGCCGAGAAAATGACTAAGGTATTCAATGTGCTGCGACAATACAAAATGAAGTTGAATCCCAACAAATGCTCATTCGGGGTGAGATCTGGAAAGTTTCTGGGATTCATGATTACTAATCGAGGGATAGAGGCTAATCCCGAGAAAGTTCAAGCTATTTTGAACATGAGGCCGCCTAATACAGTAAGAGAAGTCCAAAGGCTAACAGGAAGAATATCAGCCTTGAGTCGTTTCTTGTCCAAATCAGCTGAAGAAGTCTACCATTTTTCAAGGCGATAAAGGTAGGAAAGAACTTCAAGTGGACGAAAGAGTGCAACGACGCCTTTGAAAGGTTGAAAGACTACCTGAAAGAGTTGCCTCTATTATCTCGGCCACATCCCGGAGACCACCTCCTTATGTACCTTGGTGTAGGAGAGAAAGCTATAAGTGCAGTCCTACTAAGGAAAGAAGGGGATAGAGATTGCCCGATTTATTATATAAGTAAAGTCCTGCTAGATGCCGAGGCAAGATACCCCTTAGTTGAAAGAATAGCTTTATCCCTGGTGATGGCAACTCGGAAGTTGCGGCCTTACTTCCAAGCTCACTCGGTGACTATCTAACAGATCAGCCCCTCAGGCAAATACTGCAGAAACCAGAACACTCCGGACGTCTAATTAAGTGGGCTATCGAATTGAGTGAATATGACATTCACTTCCAACCTCGCCAAGTAATAAAAGGACAGGCATTGGCAGATTTCATTGTAGAATGCACTGGCCGAGAGGTCCAAGGGGAAACAAACAGAGTTAGTCTGGTGGAAATTATTTGTTGATGGAGCTTGTAACATGGACGGTAATGGAGCCGGAATTGTGCTAATATCGCCTGAAGGGGAAACCTACGAGTATTCCCTACGTTTCGATTTCCCAAGTTCGAACAATACAGCCTAGTACGAAGCCTTGAGAGCTGGGATGAGACTCGCTGAGAAACTAGGAGTCAGCAACTTAATGGCACATAGCGATTCACAATTAGTGGTAAACCAATTTTCGGGTGAGTATGAAGCACGAGAACCCGCCTTAGTCCCTTATCTACAGAAGGTACAATTGTTGGCACAGTCATTCAAGCACTTTCAGCTGACTCAGATAAATCGAACAGAGAACAACCATGCATACGCTCTTTCAAAATTGGCTTCTTCCAGAGGGGTTAAAAGGGGGAATGGTCAAAGTGGAATCCCTCGCTAGACCAAGCATTGAAGAAGAAGATGTCTGTGATGTCGAAATCGGAGGCGATTGGAGGAGCCCAATCAAAGACTACATATTGGGAGGTACACTCCCCACTAATAGAGACGAAGCTCGAAGGTTGAAGCTAAAAAGTGCCAAGTTTACAGTGGTGAATGGGGAACTCTATAAACGGGGATTCACAATGCCCCTGTTGAAGTGTCTAGGGCCCCAACAGGCTGAGTACACCTTAACTGAAGTTCATGAGGGAATATGCGGTGAACATTTGGGGGCTCGAGCCTTGGCCTCGAAAATATTGCACACGGGGTTTTATTGGCCTACACTGAGGAAGGATGCCACAGACAAAGTGAGAAGATGTGAAAAGTGTCAGAAATTCGCTCCTATAACTACCGCGCCTGTTTCGGCTCTTCAGAACACACTTCAACCAACTCCATTTGCACAATGGGGACTAGATATCCTGGGGCCTTTTCCCCTAGGTTCAGGACAAAGAAAGTATTTGCTTGTGGCCACAGACTACTTCACAAAATGGATAGAGGCCGAGCCTTTGGCTACAATTTCTGAGAAGAAGGTGGAAGCAATGGTGTGGAAAGACATAATTTGTCGATTTGGGATCCCCCGTGTGATAAATGCAGATCATGGGAAGCAGTTCGACTGTGATGCTTTCCGAAATTTTTGTAGTGGCCTGAAGATTCTCCTAAGAATATCTTCTGTGTCTTACCCACAGGCCAATTGGCAGGCAGAGGTGAGCAATCGAACTATACTGCACGGGTTGAAGACTAGGTTGGACAAGGCAAAGGGAGCATGGGTAGATGAGCTCCCAAGTGTCCTATGGGCCTACAGAACGACAAGCAAAGTGTCAACAGGTGAAACACCATTCAATTTGGTATATGGCACTGAAGCCCTCATCCCAGTAGAAGTTGGAGCTGAGTCACCCCGATTGGTCCCCTACATCGAAGAACTCAATTCTCAGGGACTAAAGGAGAATCTAGACCTGCTAGACGAGCTGAGAGACAAAGCAAAAATGAGACTGGCTGCTTACCAACAAAGGATAGCTACTTATTACAATGCACGGGTAAAGAACAGAGAAATGCAAGAAGGAGATCTAGTGTTAAGAAAGTCGGCAATCACAAACGCCCATAAGGAGGATGGAAAGCTCCGGGCTAATTGGGAAAGACCATACAGAATCAGAAAGATGGTCGGACCTAGCACATGTACCTTGGAGACCCTGCAAGGAAAGAAGATCTCAAAGACTTGGAATGCCAACCATCTTAAGCTATATTGGCAGTAAACATTGTAATTTTTTGCTTCCTGATTGTTATTATTCTTACTTTCCCATCTATTACATTACTTTACAGATGTTATTGTTTTTCTGATTCATGAATAAAGGCCAGCCAATCATTTCTTGTATTTTCTAACGCAATATGTGAGACAGATTATGTGTTACAAGAATTAAAATGAGGTAACAGCTGGCAAACACAAAAGTCCCTAAGCACAAGAGGTGCGAGACGGGCAAATCAAAAGTCCCTAAGCACAAGAGGTGCGAGACGGGCAAATCAACAGTCCCTAAGCGAAAAATGCGCGAGACGGGCAAATCAAAAGTCCCTAAGCGAAAAATGCGTGAGACGGGCAAACATAAAAGTCCCTAAGCGAAAAATGCGTGAAACGGGCAAATCTAAAAGTCCATAAGCAAAAAATGCGTGAGACGGGCAAATCTAAAAGTCCCTAAGCACAAAGGTGCGAGACGGGCAAAAGACCAATCCTCAAAAAAGTACAATCACGGAATCATCAAGCACTGGGTAAACAGACACGTGCGAAAGCCAAATAACACAAAGATACAAATTATATAGCATGTTACGAGGTACGTTACAAATCCTTCAGATTAATATGTCGCAATAAGTTGACAAATTACGGTTAACACTTGGACATTTTAGTCTTGCTTATTCTACTAAGTTCTTAAGCCAAAAGAGCGCGAGATAGGCACAACGCTCGAGCAAAGTTCATCTTTGAACAGTAGTGACAATGCTGTCTCAAAGTAGAACTCGGGGAGCAACATGGTATAAAGGTACGCTTTATACCGTGAAAACAGAATCACTCATATTTTTATGCTTTAATGCTACTCTTTAGAATCTTGTAATAAAAACAAACATCCATTCAGAGAAAAAAAGAGGAAAATACAAAAAGCTACAAAAAGAAACGTACTTTTCATTGAATATTCATTGAATCTTTACAAACAGAGGAAAATACAAAAAGCTACAAAAAGAAATGTACTTTTCGTTGAATGTTCACAGAGTAAAATACAAAAAATCCTAATCTACGCTGAGGACTAAGTCATCCGGCTGAGAAGAAGCCACATCGACACCAGAGCCCTCAATAACGAGGGATCAGGAACTTGAGGAACCGAAGCACCAGGATCCTAGGGAGCCGAAGGAGCCATCCCGGATGAAGGATCATCACTTGAGGGCCCGACCACAGCTGTGGAGTCTGGCACAGGATCAACGGCTGTGGAATCAGAAATCTGGAACTCATCGCTGTCTAACCCTAGAAGTGCCTCGATAGATTCAGGCTGATCGCCCGCCTCGATAGCCTCAGGAACGTCTTGCACTGTTGAAGGTTCGACTCGATCATGTACGCCAGAAGACTCAGGCTGACATTGTGGCTGTCAAGGAGGCCATGGGCCCTCAAGATTGTCTAATTCATCCCCAGCACCCTCCTCCAAATAGGCATCCGGACCTTGCGAGTCGGGCTCGTACTTAGTCCAAGGAGGAGCTGCGTAGTACTTGGCCTCCTCAGTAAAGAGTAACTCAGGAAAAGTCTCGCCAGGCCGATGCTTCTCCAGCCACGAACGAGCCAAATAAAAATCGTACTTGATGAATCCCGCCGCGAACATTACTTTCTTATCATAGCAATGTTGGGACAAGCGGTACTCACGAACGGCCTCGGCCCGAACCTCTCTCTGACGGTCCAGTACGTTGTGCAGCTCCTCAATGGCTTCATCCCATTGTCTCTCCATGGCTCCCCAGTCATTGACGGCCTTATTATAGGCTTCTTGGTACCCCTGAAAGGAAGCCACCTTCACTTTCTCTTCCTGGAGCTTTCGCTCAAGATCAGCGCTCTTTTTATTTAGCTCCTCCATCCTTTTGGGATAGGGGCGAAGCTGGACAACCTCGTTCATAAGCTCCATTTTCTGCTCTCGAAGCTCACGAATGTCCTTATCGGCTTGCTCCCTAAGGGCCCTGTGTCGAGCATTAACAGCTGCAATTTGCTGAGCCGTCTGACAAGACAAAAAAACAAACAAAGGCTCAACAAACCTGACGAAAAAGCATAAAAAGGAAAAAGCTAATTACCAAACAAGCACAAAGCTTACCTTCATCGCGAGGTAGTCGGAATTATCCTCCACTTCAGTTAGATTGGTGAAAAGCCTCACCTCGTCGCGAGGGAGGATGGTGCTCCAAGCCAGACGGGATGCTATCCCAGCATCTTCAATGTTGTCATTGTCATTCACCCCGGGATAGACCTGGAAGTCTTCTCCACCAACAACGACCCTGCTATCAACTTGATGGCGCCTCAAAGTCGGATCAGCCACCTTAGGCAAAATCGGTCTTGTAGGCATTGTGGCTTCTATAATGAGCCTCTTCCTGTATTTGCGCCTAGGCTGGCGAGGAACAGACCTATCCTCAGCAACACGAGATCCACCCTCTTGACGGGCTGAATCACTCCTCTGGGACTCCGAGCTCTCGCGGTTGTCCGAACCACGATCAGGGACAAGAGGCCTCTTTCGTTTATTTCTCCCGGCCTCTTGTGTAGGATGGTTGGATACACCAGCGGCAGGAGGAGGGGCAATAGGAGCACGAGCTGGTACGGATGAGGGAGCACGAGCTGACCCGGATGAGGGAGCACGAGACGGTCCAGATGAGGAAGCCCCAGCTTGCGACTGAGAAGCAGGAGACGCTCGAGCAGCATCGCTGGCATCCCTCCTACGTAAAAACTCCTGGAAGTTCATTCCTGCACAACATAAGAAAAAATTAGCTGACCAAGTAAAAATGCCACACCCACGAAGTAAAAAGGAAATTAGAAAACTAAAAAACCACCTATATCCTCTAAACAATTCAAGGATGAATCCAAGGGGAAATCGACGAAGAGACTCCTAAAGGCATCGGCCCAAGCCCATTCAGGATTCTCCTCTGACTGATCGCTAGTACCCGTAGCCTCATGGGTCTCATCCTCCAAATCTGAAGAGGACTCATCTACAAGATGGCCTACAGGGGCAGACGCTTCGGCTACGATTACCGGAGATGGCTGACTAGGACCAGCATCAACACGTGTAGTCACAGGAAAGTTAGACAGGGCAGCGGAAGTCCCAACAACGGTCCTGCTTACCCCCCAGCCGACAACGGTAATATTCTCCGGGGTTAAAAGGGAGAATAAGTTACGGTCCCCGGTAGAACAGATCCGCCGAATAAGCTCACCAAATTGGTCTCTCAAGGTTTCTGCTTTGAACCTTTCTGAACGCTGTGAGTGGTCAGAGGTATCACGATTCCATCTCTTGCGGATCCTTAGGTCGCTTGGAATCTCGACAATGACCCACTCACTTTCAAAGCCACGCAGTTTATTGGGAAGATCCGAGAAGATCTTATTATTAGGAAACTCGTCGGTCTTCAACCGTTGGAGAGAGAACGTTATCATCCCTTTCAAACCACGAACTCTGAAAAAGGTGCTTAAAAGAGGAACAGCTGGGACAATATCCAAGTGATAACACACTATGAAAAACGCTACCAGCTGGGCCCACGCGTGGGGATGGAGTTGACACAGGACGATGTCCTTATACCTAAGAAACGCTTCACCAAACTCCGGAAGAGGGAAGCGAAAACCGAAGGATAAAGAGGCCTTATGAACGGCTACACCATTTTTAACCAAGTCGGGTGTAGCCTCCCCTTGGACTTGAAGTCTATATCTATAACCTAACGGAAGGGGGAAACGAGTCCTAAAATCCTCTAAGTCAGCATTCGTTAAAGAACACAGAACACCACCGGTTCTGAGTGTTTTACCCGGACGTAGCAAAGACATGGCGAAGGAATTACCTAATAGGTGACAGACCTACGAGGGCGACATACCTTCTGAACGAAAGACCTGCGGGAGAGCTAGGCTCAACGTGGAAGACTAAAAACACCCCCAGGAGGCCTAAATCTAAATGCGAAAAGGTTATAAATAAAGGCGATAGATATGCACTTACTGTCACTGAGATGAGCGAGAGATCCTGACGAGAGAGCGACAGACTCTTTTAGGCGACAGACTCTTTTGACGAGAGAGCTGAAAGATGGGCGACAGACGGATGCTCAGAGGTTTTCGTGCACTCTCTCGACGAGCCCCAGCGGTTTATATAGTCGCGACAGGGAATGCCAAACATCGCGCCCGATCACGTCTGTCGCAGATTGGAGATTTTTCACCTGAAAAAAATACCAGAAGAAGTAGCAAAAAATAGAGAAAACTATTCACGGTGGGCTGAAACCCAAAAAACACATATTTATACTCTCTTGTTTAGAAAAATCCAACAAGAGAGTGAGGAGCAATTGATATGACAAAGTATACTTTCTTTAGGCCAAGCCCAAGGTTCATCAAGACCACCACGTGGCGGGAGATCACTAGGCCACGTGGCCTTCGGCGATAGATGATATAGGCTGCCGCAACACACCTGTTGCTGGCGACAGACTCCCAGCCTATCGACCTGCGACAGACCACATTGGCTGCCGCATCACACCTGTCGCCTGGCGATAGACTCCTAGCCTATCGCCTGACGTCATAGCTCGACACGTGGTATCATCCGTCTTTCGACCTGCGACAGACCACATTGGCTGCTGCATCAAACCTGTCGCCTGGCGACAGGCTCCTAGCCTATCGCCTGACTTGACAGGGCGACACATGGCATCTTCCCCGCCTACCGATTGGCGACAGACCCCTGTCGCCATAACGTGATTCGCGAGATGGTCTCTCGCCAGCGACAGGGTCCGAGTTTATCTGTACGAAGGAATTTATATTACATCTGGATACAAACTCTTAGCAAAGTTGCGTACTTATCCCCAGGTAATTAACCTAAAATATCCGCATATAAATAGGCTTCATGTATAATCTTATTCCCCAATTTTTGACTACTGGCTTTTACGTTTCCCAATTCTGAAGAACTTTGGGCTGACTTAAGCATCGGAGTGTCTACGCAGGGAACCACCTTTGCGTCTCTCTGACTTTTCTTGTTTTACAGAAGCTTCTTGGAGACACGTGGAGACTAAGTACAAACATCGACGTCAGCATACCTTTATTGTTATTTTGTGCAACAACATACACAATAAGCATTTTTACTGTTTCCTTCTAATGTAAGAGGATGAATAATAAGAGACAGAAGCACCTCCATTAAATAATATAATATAGTAGACGTTTTCACTATTTTATCCAAGGATGATTAATACACCTTGAAACTTATCTATGATTGAAATTTGTTCAAATATATATTTTTTAAATTAATTTTCATTGATCTTCAAACCTAATTTAAAATCATTAAATTTTCAATTATAAATTAATTTTGAAGTCCATTAATCACCTTTAAAAATGTAGTGAAAATTTTCATTGCCTTATAAATAACAGAAAAGATTTTTATCCGAATAATAGATAGCCTCTTTGATGTTCAGTAGAAAAACATAATTTTTCAAGCTAACACCAAAGATGATAAGATCAAGATCATTGGTATGTGCTATTTTTGTTATGATTCTAGCTAGTTCACAAAAAAAAAAAAGATGGTTGACAACAGCTTGTTTGCATGAGTTAGGCTCTGAAATATGAGCTAATGTATTTTTACTTCTCATTTTTATCTCGTATGGATTATCATCTATCACATATGAAATTTTTAAATTCCACAAGCGTAATTAAAATGATGACACATATTTTTTAAAGAATATTAAAAAAAATAAACAAAGTGAAATCTGTTACTATTTTAATTTTATTTGTAGAATTTAAAAACTCCATTAGCAATGTATTAAATAATAATCATATTTCATATACGTGTTGCCACCTAAATATAAATAAAAGATAATATGCCAATTAGAGAATCAAATGTTCGGGTGTCTTATTTGTTGATTAATATTTTACTAATTAACTAATAGAACTACCATTTGGGATTTTACATTGGTTTTTTATTTCGCCTATGCGACAAGCCGATTCTTTTCCCTTAGGCCTAGCTAGGCAATATTTAATTGTTAAAGAATTATACTTTGAAAAAGACTTGGTTTTATAGGAATTGTATCCAAATAAACTCTCAAAATTTACTAAAAAATGGAAATAATTTCTCTATCTTTTTATTACATGAAATTTAAAGCTATGAACTTTTGTTTTATTGTGATTAAATCTTGACACCATAAAATATGTTTTTTAAAGTATTATCTGTTAGATCAATGATGTAATTTGCAACAAAAACTTAAATTTTATTTAGATGAACTAGATGATAAATATTTGAGAAAAATCTAGTTTAAAAATTATGGCAATTGAACTTTAGTATTCATCCATTTTTATATTTAATAAGTATAAATATAATGAAAGAAAAATTTATAATCTTAATTTCATTTAGTAAAGAAAAAATCGATGGCTTGGTTTTATTTTTAAGTAAAGTTGGAAGATTTATTTGAGTATTATTTTCTTTGAATGCTATTTATGTCCTTTGCAAATACATGACTATTGAATGGATCATGTCAACCCAACAGAATGGAATAAAGACAATGGCACCTTCAATGTTGCTTACTTGCACCAATTTGAGAAATGGATAAATGAAAGGATTTCAAATTACCAAACTAGGGGTATGCCACACATTCAATCTTGAATTAGGACATCTAAGTCACAATAACAAGAAATTGTTGTGATTAGGTCTTGTTGTCTTTGGTGTTGGTGGGATGATGTGAACTAATATGCTAAATGTTTAGACCAAACAGGTTAAGATAATAAAAGTTTTTGTTAGAAGAACTTTTTTCTTCTATTTATTAACTTGAATAAAACTATATAGGAGTGTCTTATTTATATACAAAGGGTTTTCATCAATTTGGAAAAGAATCAACTCATAGTTAAGTAATCATAGATATTATTCTAATTTACAGAATCGTAATCTCTCATATTATGTTTGACTACATAATTACAGAATATTACATTATCATTAAGAGCTAACATAATCAAGGATCAATGATGTTCTAATGTTTTGTAATTAAGGGTCAACGATATTCTAACATCCCTCCTCAAACTCAAGTAGGCAAAGAGCTTGCCAACTTGAGTTTGCAATGCAGGTCATGAAACCGCCCTGGTGGATGGGCTTTGGTGAAGACATTAGCTTGATCAGTAGCTACTGAAGTGAGATGAAGGGTGTCACTAACAAAATGATGGTGAATAAAGTGACAATCAATCTCAATGTGTTTAGTATGCTCATGAAAAACATCATTGTGGGCAATTTGAATGGCACTTTGATTAACACAATAGATGTTTGTAGCATTGGATTGAGAGACCTCCATATCCTGTAATAGCCATTGTAACCAAAGAAGTTCAAAAGTAGTATTAGCAAGTGCTCTATACTCTACTTCTGTGCTCAAACTGTAACATCCTGAACCAACAGTAATACACAATATTTACTCATATTTACCTAATTTCACCGGTTGGGCTGTCAGTAATACTTAACCATCCTTTAAATCACTTTAGTAATAATTAGTACTCTTATTCATCGTACCAATATGGAAGTATGCATTGTTACATTATTTCCTTAAGATATATATATTCCCTTCTACTCAAAGTAGTACTGTACAAATTCGCTGAATATATAAAAGAAAATCATATACCTTCGATATCAAATATCTTCTGACTTTAGCAGTCGATAATCTCTGGAAGGTAATTCTATTAATCCAAAATCAACAACCTGTGGAGTGGAAATAAGGGGTGAGCGACAACGTGCTCAGTAAAGGAGTTGTATGCTACTTTAATAAAACCAAAGCTATATACCACAAAACGTTTATTTTTCCCAACAGCATACTAAGTAGGAAAACAGTGGATAGAGACCAATCTTTTCAATACGAGATTCAAATCACTGGCTAAACAGTTTACAATATAGTATAGTAAACGAGATTCAGTAAATGGAGACTAGGCATCACCCTACAATTAAATCATGTTATCATCGTTCCCGAAGGAACACATCGTTCTCGAATGAACCCAGTAATCGTCCCCACTGGGACACAACTAGATCTATGACCATAATCTATAAGTGGTCCTCGGGTACACTTGCCAGGTGACCTCGAGACCTCTGATGACTTGGCGGGTCAATTAGTCACGTGAATAGTAACGCATGAAACTCGGGGCCTATAGTCTCAAAATAAGAACCCTTAAGGAATATTTCACATATTTCATCATTTCTTTAAAATGATTATTTTCCAAAAAGGTATTATATTTTTTGTTTACAAAACACAGTAAAAACAGTCAGTAATTTCACCATTTTTCGTGTGAGAAAAACACAAGCTAAACAGGCTCGCCCCCTATTAGCTTGCCCATTATAGCTCGCCCATCGCAGTGGATTGAGCTCGCATGTTTTCATTCGCCTATGTGGCTCACTAACATCACCCACTGTGGCTCTCACACCGAGTTGAACTGGGGGGTTGCCCACAAAATATTTTTCTTTAAAAAATAAGGGATTGCCTACTGTTGGCTCGCCCAGAATTATATAAAAGGGGTCACCTATCTTTGGCTCACCCAAATTCAAAACAGTTTATCAAACTAATGCATGTATCAAACCAAATCATTTTCTCAATATTTTTATAATATTTTTCTCCACAGGACATGCATTTCACTTCACATACTACTCCCTTACATGGTCTTAGGAAACCAAGCTTCCCAGTTGCGTCTACTGAAATCGTACTTCTCGACTGCAAAATAATTTTACCAACTCATTAGCTTAATTTTCCTTTTTATTTTAAGCTATGATGTATATCAAAAATATAACATAAGTAAGTCTCATAGCTAAAAATGGCTACTCTCAATGCCATTCTTTCTTCCTTTTTCACGATGGCCGAATGGCCCTTAGATAATTAAGATTATTGTTTCATTTTTAGTCAATGCACAATATAAATGTGCTACCTTCTTCCTTGACATTTTCCATCATTTTAGAAATAAAATTTAATATTTTATTTCCTTTATTTCTTATACAATCAGCAACACAACATTCATCTTGTGTAAAAATAGGTTCTAGTCAAGGTTATGGCTCTATTCTTTTTCTTATCTTTAGCCTTCATATTTGACTTTCTTACCTTGACAAATTAACACAATTTTCAGCCTTTTATTCTTTCCTCTTTACACGCCACACTCAGCCACTTTCTTTCCCTCTTAATTTCACGTCCCTCATGCATTCTTTCTTCATTCTCTTTCATGTCACCTAGCCCCCATTTTTGACTATTGTTTTGAGCTTCTCCCATTCGCTTAGCCATAACAATTTATCTCTTTTTTATTTAAATTTTGGCCTTCCTTTTCCTTCTTATTTTACGTTTCACTCAACCATTTTCCTCTTTCTCTCTAAGTTTCACTCCACTTAGCCACTATTGTTGACTATTTATTCCTTAAGTCATTTTCTCACAACTTAGTCTTCCTTCTTTCTTTCTTCTTCATTTCCATGCCATTGTCCAGCCAACTTTTATTGACTTTTATCTCAGCTCCTCTTCATTCGGTCAGCAGCAATTACTCCCTTTCACATTTTTCATTCGATTTTTCTTTCACCTTTTCTTTTCTTTGTTTCGCTTCCAGCCCCTACATCTTCAATTTTCCATGCTTTATTTTATGTTTTCACATCATTAAACACCATGTTTAAACCTTAATTTAGCAGGATCAACTCTCATACATTTCTATATTTTTCCTCCTATTAAATCTTACTTTTTATTCTTCACGGTACACACACCTAACAGCAGAATTTTCTGCTTCATTTATTCACACCATTAACGCCACCAACAACATAGAATTTAGCCATACAAAATTGCTACATGTTTTTATGCCAAGCAATATATTTACATATCACCTAATTAACATGTCATCACTATAAACCAAGGATTAAATACATGAAACATTGGCTGAAAACTTCATTGCCTTGTTTGATCGAACCAATATAGTTTAAGGTTTGTGTTGTTTCCGCCCTCGTCAGTTCTTCATTTCTTGGTTTCTTGGATGGTTTGAGGGGGAAGGAAAGGTATATAAAGGAGTGTTAAGTGATTTGATAGCAAGAAGGTGAAATCTTGCAACTTAAACATGAGATAAGCGGGCAAAACAGAGCAGAATTTAACAGCAACAGCGTCGGGCATGAAAAGGAAATATGCTGGAGTTCTTGGTTTCACTTAGTTATATATATATATATTCTATCATCAAAGTCTCGTAGCTTCTTATCGTTTTCTTCTTCATTACGTTGTCTGATGGTTTATTAAATGGTGAAGAAAATAGCAGCCGAAAGGTAAATGGAGAGGTGCACATTTTTCTGCTCCTATTAAATGGCGAAGAAAATTGCAGCCACAAGAACGACGTGCAGTGATTTTGTCTAGCCCGTTTTTCTTGACTTATTTGCACCTTTGTCTTATTCCTCGTCCAATTAAAACACATCTCATATTGACTTAACATTTCTCGCTTCTCATTTCGTCCAACACAGCTGACTTTCTCTCCAATCAGAAGTGTCGTGCAGTAGCAATTTTCTGCTACCCATTGACTTATTCTTCATCCCTTTTTACATACATCTCCACCAATCAAAATAATTTACATGTAAAATAAGAAATCCCTTTCTCTTATAATTATATTTATTGATATTTTATGTCATAAAATAATGCTTCTAGTCTACATTTTCTGATTTCCTTTTCTTCCTTCATTCCATACTTTTAATTCATCATTCCATATTTGTTTTGCTTTTACACACTATACTACAATTTATAAATCCAATAATTCTAAATTGAAAGTGGAAATTCATTAAATCCTTATTTAAATTCATTAAATCCTTATTTAAACTGCATTAAATAATTTAATTCCACTATCAGCAATTTACAAAGTATAGTGTACAGTGTAATAAAACCAAGTCTCACATTTTCTCCTTACCTTAAGAAATTTGGTTCTCTAAATTTCACCCGGACCTGTCACTGAAAGAGCTCTGGATATCTCTCACGTATAAGACTCTCTAACTCTCAAGTAGCCTCCTCCTTGGTATGATACTGCTAGAGCACTTTAACCAAAGGAATTGTCTTAGATCGCAATACCTTATCCTTCCTATCCAAGATTCGTACCGGTTTCTCAACGTAACTCATATCCTCTTTGATCTCTAGTGGCTCATGTCGAATTACGTGAGAAGAATCTGGATGGTATTTTCTCAACATCGATACATGAAATACATTATGCCCTCCTGACAACTCTGGTGATAGTGCTAATCGTTATGCCACATCTCCCACGCGATCGAAGATCTCATAAGGTCCAATGTATCGGGGGCTCAACTTTACTCTCTTCCCGAATCTCATTATACCTTTGGACGGTGAGACCTTTAAGAATACATAATCACCTGCTACAAACCCTAGGGATCGGGGTCTAGTATCTGCATAACTCTTCTGTCGACTCTGAGCCGTTCTGATCCTCTCACAAATCATCTGTACATCACTGGAAGCCTGCTCGACCAAATCGAGAGCTAATAGTTTACGATCTCCCACTTCTTCCCATGCTATCGGGGATCTGCATCGTCTGCCATATAGGGCCTCATAAGGTGCCATACCGATAATCGTGTGAAAGCTATTATTATAAGCAAATTCTACTAAGGGTAAGTGATCGTCCCATGAGCCTCTAAAGTCCAATGCACACGCTCTCAACATATCCTCGAGTGTCTGTATCGTACGCTCTGACTGTCCATCAGTCTATGGATGAAAAGCAGTGCTAAATTTCAGCTGGGATCCCATAGCCTCCTGAAATCTCCCCCAAAAATGAGATGTGAAGCCAGAATCCCTATTAGATGTAATACTCACTAGAACAACCTGTAATCTCACTATCTTCCTGACATACAATTTGGCTAAGGCACTAACTGAATCTGTAGATCTCATGGCCATGAAATGAACAGACTTAGTCAATCTATCCACGATCACCCAAATAGCACATAACCCTTCCGGGTCCGTGGTAAACCCATAACAAAATCCATAGTCACATGCTCCCATTTCCACGTAGGAATCGATAACGGTCGAAGCATACCTGTAGGCTTCTGATGCTTAATCTTAATCTGCTGGCATGTCAGACATCTAGCAACAAAATCAGCGATGTCCTTCTTCATTTTAGGCCACCAATATACTCTTTGGAGATTTTGGTACATCTTAGTACTACCCGGATGTAATGTATATCTAGAGGTATGGACCTCGGATAAAATCAAGTCTTTAATCTGCTGATCACTGGAAACACATATCCTACCTCTGAACTTTAGTAACCCATCGGTGCCAATCTCGAAATCTGACACAACTCCCATCTGAATCTGACTGGTAACCCCGATGTAATAATTATCACTTTTTGAGCTTCCCTAATTCGATCCATCAAATCCAGCTCTATACAAAAAGTAGCCGTAAATCCATACTGGTTAGAGGAATTAATCGTCAAGTTGAGGCTAGAGAACTGCTCTATCAAATCATGCTCCCTGATCATCATGTAAGAAACCATGCCAACATGTTTACGGCTCAATGCATCTGCCACTACAATTACCTTACCTGGGTGATACAAAATCTCATAATCATAGTCCTTTGACAGTTCCATCCACCGCCACTACCTCAAGTTCAACTCTCGCTGCGAGAATATATACTTCAGACTCTTATGGTCTCTATATATCTGAAATTTCTCCCCATACAAGTAATGTCGCCATATCTTCAGTGCAAACACTACTGCGGCTAGCTCCAAATCATATGTGGGGTAATTTCTCTCATGATCCTTTAACTGCCAAGAACCATAGGCTATAACCCGACCATGCTACATAAGCACACACTCTAAACCTTGAGCGAACGCATCAGTATACACCATAAATCCACCTGATCCACTGGGAAGGGCTAATACGGGAGCAGTAGTCAATCTCCTCTTAAGCTCAAGAAAACTGCGCTCACACGCATCATTCCACTCAAACTTCACATCCTTACGTGTGAGTCGTGTCAATGGAGCAGCAAGTCTAGAAAATCTCTCCACGAACCTGTGATAATATCCGGCAAGACCCAAAAAACTCTGTATCTTAGTAACGGTGTTAGGCCTTTTTCACTGTACAATGGCCTCTATCTTGGACGAATCAACTGACACTCCATCCTTCGACACTATGTGTCCCAAAAGATTATATGGTCAAGCTAGAAATCACACTTACTGAATTTGGCATACAACCTCCGGTCTCTAAAGGTCTGTAATACCATATACAAATGTTGCTCATGCTCCTCTAGAGTCTTAGAATAAATCAGAATGACATCTATAAATATTATGAAAAACTTATCCAAAAATGGATGAAACACCTCATTCATCAAACTCATAAAAGCTGCAGGGGCATTTGTCAACCCAAAAGGCATCACCACGAACTCATAGTGACCATAGCGAGTCTGAAATGTTGTCTTATGCACATCCGACTCCTTAATTTTCAACTGGTGATAGTCTGATCGGAGATCTATCTTGGAAAATACCTATGCACCCCTGAGCTAATCAAATAGGTCATCGATCCTGGGTAGTGGATACTTATTCTTAATGGTAGCCCGATTCAACATCCGATAATCTATACACAACCGGAGACTACTATCTTTTTTTATAGAACAAATAATACTGGAGCTCCCCACGGTGACACACTAAGATGTATAAATCCCTTATGTAATAACTCTTGGAACTGCTTCTTAAGCTCTTCTAACTCAGTCAGTGCCATTTGATATAGGGTCTAGAAATCGGCTCCGTATCGGGTACTAACTCGATCATAAACTCCATCTCTCGATCCGGTGGTAACCCTAGTAAATCCTCTGGAAATACATCCGGAAAGTCCTTGACCACAAAAATCTCTTGAATCTCTAGATGTTTCCTATTTACATCCTCCACACTAGCAATATATCCTTCACAAACATTAATACACAACCACAATTTCAGTACACGTCATTTCACAAACATATATTCACATACTTTTTATTAATTTATAGTAACTTTACAATGTACTTTTCAGGATGAGAGAAGGTAATAAACTTAGTATTACAATCCAAACTAACATGGTTCGCAGCTAACCAATCCATAACGAAAATGATGTCAAAATCATATATATTCAACAAAATTAGGTTAGCTGTCATAACCTTCTCTCCTATAGTCAATTTACAATTCCTATATACAATATCTGTCCTCTGGAAATCTTTAAAAGGGAAATTCACTTGCAAGGTATACCCTAACAACTCCGGCTCTACTGGGTCTTGTTAGCACATGTAGGCCATAAGAATGAGTGGGTAGAACCCGGATCAAATAAGGCAATTACGAGAATATCAAAGAGATAAACTTTACCTTTAATCACATCGATAGAGGCATCGGCAGTCTCCTGATTCATCGCGTACACCCAACCCTGAGTCACAACCTTCTTACCCTTCTCTACGGCTGTCGCCCGCCTAGGTTGTGAGGGTGTCACCTTTTTCGGCTCACTCGGAGTTACAGGTGCCGTTATCTGAGGTAATGCAAGAGGAATAGTAGAAGCAGCTGACTCCCTAAGCATCGGACAATTCCTAATAAAGTGCCCCGTCTGTCCATATCTAAAACATACCTTAGACATCAAAGAGCAAGGGCCTGAACCATGCGACCTTCCATATTGTCTACATAAAGTCGCAACACTCCTCTGAGTAGCGATGGGGCCACTAGCAGGGGTAGAAACTGCTGATCTAGTGAATCGTCCTTCTGAAATCTATATGCATGAAGATCTAGTCCTCTTAGGCTGCTCCTTACTATATCTATTCTCCAAAAATCTCTTACCCTTATCTTTACCTTTACTCTTGCTCTTACCACCAGCCTCTATATGGTACTCCTTAAAATCTTTCTGACATAGCTGAGCCCATTGTACTACCTCCTCATATGTCACAATATCGAATGAGGCTAGCTTCGATCTGATGGAGGGTCTCAGACCAGATTTAAATCTCTCGATCTTATGTCTCTCATTAACACTGGTCTGTGAATCAAATTAGCTCAAAGTGGTAAACTTAGCCTCATACTCGTCCACTGCCATATTCCCTGAGTTAAATCCATAAACTCTTGCTGTAGTTTCTGCTGGGCAGTGTCAGGGATATACCTTTGTCTAAAGGCATCTACAAAAATCTCCCAAGTAATATCCTGATGCTGGGAGAACAATACTATCTGAGTAGCCTTCCACTAATGCTCTGCATCATCTGTCAACTGGAACACTGCTAGAACTGCCTTCTTGATCTTCGTACACCTCATAATCCTTAGTAACTTCTCTATAGCAATAACCCATTACTCCACCGCCAATGGATCCCTAGCACCTTTAAACTTAGGTGGATCCAACTTCCTAAATGATCGTACCAAAGTGACATCACAATACGACTCCACATCTCTAGGTGGTTGAATCAATGGCTATGGTAAAGCTACCTATGGCTAAGGTGCCGGTGGTGGAATAGGCTGAGGCTCGGGTACAACTGGTGCTAGCTGTGGCAGTCTTGGGGCTACTATGGGGGCTACAGGAGCTGCTGCTCTTTCCCTCTCCGCCCTATCCGCGACTCTATCTGCCTGATACATAGCTATGAAATCGACTACTAACCTTTCCACCCGACTCACACGACCATCAATGCTCTCTGGCTGTAGAGGACGTATAGGTCTTGGGGCGGGTTTCGATGTCTGCGACTCCGAAATCTATGCCGCCCTACCTCGGCCTCTACCTCTCACTGAGTGTGTTACCCTCTTTCCACTCATATTTGTACCATAGGGATCATTTATCACTTATCATTAGTATTTCTATTATACATTTAAATTATACAGTACTACTGGGAATATTTACTATTCACTTTTCGTTTTAAGCACTACTAGATATCCGCCCAACCTTGCTCTGATACCATTAAATCTGTAACATCCTGAACTTACAGTAATACACAATATTTACTCATATTTACCTAATTTCACCGGTTGGGCTGTCAGTAATACTTAACCATCCATTAAATCACTTTAGTAATAATTAGTACTCTTATTCATTGTACCAATATGGAAGTATGCATTGTTACATTATTTCCTTAAGATATATATATACATTCCCTTCTACTCAGAGTAGTATTGTACAAATTCGCTGAATATATAAAAGAAAAACATATACCTTCGATATCATAAGAGAAAATATCAATAGCATATTTAGCTTGAGACAAATAATAGTTTGCACTATCATAAGAGAATTCCAACGCAAGAAAATAATTCAAATGTCCAAGATCCTTCATTTCAAATTGTGTACTGAGAAACTGTTTCAACTATGTAATACCCTGTTAATTATCTCTAGTAATGATTATACCGTCCACACATAATAACAAAAGAGTATATCCCCTTTTAGTTTTACGGATAAAGAAAGCATTATCATAAGAGCTAGAGGAGAACCCAAATTGGCGAATGGTGGAGCTGAATTTAGCAAACCATGCTCTAATAGCCTACTTAAGTCTATACAAAGCTTTTCAAAGATGGCAAACCTTACCATATGGATGATTATATCCAGGTGGAAGTTTCATATAAACTCTTCAGAAAGATCCCCATCCAGAAAGGCATTCTTCACGTCAATCTGAAAAAGTTGCCACTTTTTGATAGCTATCTATGAATAGAGGTGAAACTATCCACTAGAGAAAAAGTCTCCTCATAATCAATGCTATACTCATAAGTATAGCCCTTTTGCCAATAATAGAGCTTTATAGCACTTCATTGATCTATTGACATGGGTTTTAATTTTGTAAACCCATTTGCATCCCACAGTAGTTTTACCAAGCAATAAGTCCACCAAGTCCTAAGTGTAAGTCTTTGCTAAGGCTTACAATTCTTCTTTCATAGCTAGCTGCCAATGAGGATTAATACTAGAAGAAGGTTCATGCAAAGAAACAATAACAAATTAAATGATAATCACGAAGATAGGATGGTAGTTGATGTACTCTAGTGGTTTTAGTATTTGGAGATGAAGAAGAACTGGGAGAAGATACAAAATATAAAGGAAAACTCAGCGGGGACTCAGAATCTACAAATGAGCTAGATGCTTTTGATCCGACTAAAGTGTGATCATATATTTGTCCTGCATTATAAAAGTTAGGGAAAGGTGGAGGAGTCTTATTGTTATTTTTATAAAAAGATGTGTCAGGAAACAACTCAACAGATAGATTAGTGAAGAAAGGTGAGTTGTTCTTAGACAATTGAAACTCAGAAAAAGTAGAAAACATTTGATGTTCCAAACAAGTAGTATGTCGAGAAATACGAAGATGTTTAGATATAGGATCCCAACATCTATAGGCCTTATGTTTAATACCATAACCCAAAAAAATAACATAACCTAGAATGAGGTTCTAGTTTTTATCGTTCATATGGCTGTAGAAAAACAAAACAATCAGATCCAAAGACTTCATGAAGGTTATAATTAAGGATTTTACCATACAAACATTCATAAAGACTTTGGTTGCCAGTCACTATAAATGGAACATGATTGATGGTATAGATATTGGGGAGAGTAGCTTCTCCCCAAAATCGTTTAAGACAGAAGGCATGAATCAAAAGAGTGTGAATAGTGTCTAGTATGTATTTGTGCTTGCGTTCTACACTACTATTTTGCCAAAAGGTACAAAGAGAGGATCTATGAAGAGTAGTGCCATTAACAGTATATTATATACAGTAATCACCCACAATTATCATATATCACACATATACAGTAGTTGGTTGGGCTGTCTGTGATGTTTTTCACATAGTTCTCTTACAACAGTAAAACACTTTAAGCAATATTTATTTATTAATAATTAATAAATACAACTGTATAAATCATTTTACATCCCTTGAGATTTAACTTACAACAAGTAGTTCTGTATAAAAATGTCTGAACATATAAATGTAAACTCAGAACCTCCAAGAATCCACTATAACTTGCTTCGTGATAATCAAAACGCAACTAATCCATGGATCGATACACCAATTAACCAATTAATATAATTTGTGGACGGTGAAAAATAAAGGAGTGAGCAAACCACGGCTTAGTAAAGGAATTGTATGCAGAACTTGATATTACGAAATCTATATGCTATAAAACAATTTATTTTCCTATAGGTGCACTAGGGACTGTAAAGGATGGATACTATAGTCGGCTAGGGATTCGGATGGAGCATGGAAGGTATTTTGAAATACCTGTCTTCTCCCAGAACTTAGAAGCGACTATAGGGAGTAGAAACTTAATTTGATATAAATCTCATTTAGCAATTCTCCATATATAAATAATTTACATAAAAATGGATAATAAACCATTAAATAAATCTTTTAGGAAATAATTTAATTTCCATAATAGAATATCAGTCTCACAATTTCATAAACCACAGTAAACAGTATAGTATATAGTTCAGTACGATAAACAATTCCATAATAGTAACTATCAGTAAATCATACGGTAAGCAGTTTCGTTTCAGTAACAGTACAGTTCAGTAAAATATCGTAGTAAACAGTAACAGTAGTGGAGAACAGGCAACACTGAAAGTATATCATGCTATAATCCCCATAGGTAAATAGTAACAGTAGATATATGAGACGTACGACCATAGTATGTAGGTGTTCACAGAGTACACTTGTCAGGTGTCCTTTGGACCGTTGATGACTCAGCGGGTCAATCAGCCACAGTAATAGTAACAGTACAGTAAACATGTAAGCATGATACGGGGCCTGACAGTCTCAAAACAGTATATGAACAGTAATATCACCTTTATGGAAATCAATAAAATCAGTAAAATCTTCAATCAGTTCATAAAGGGAAATTTATAATCTAGTGAATATTATAATGAAAATAATTTATAATATATTCACTTTTCAACACTTCACTTTACAAACCACTTATTACACTGTAAAACACTTGGGAGAAATTTTCAGTAGCTTTACTTTCATGAAATTCGATAAAACTAATATTTAATAATATTTTTCGATGAATCCACATTTTTTGAGAAATATTAAATATCTCATTTCCAAGGCTAGGAAATCACTCAAATGTGCACTAAAATATTTCATAACATTTTTAGAAAATTTTCTAAGAAATTTAGCAGCATAATAGATACTAACATTCTAGCCTTCCTGCAATTCAAATACAGTTCAAAACTAGCCAATAGCCATAATTTTCACATTTTTCAAGGCAATTCACTTTCAAAATATTCTTATAAAATTATTTGCATCGAAACCATGCATTCAAAATATCCTTACAATCCACATACACATCCCTTACCTGTCTGACTTAAGCGACTTCCTCGTTTGCACCACTTGTAAACCAATATTCTTGGGCCGCAGATAATTTGACCAAAAATATTAGCTCACTTAATACTTATTTTTAAGCTATTAATCATGCTTAATTGTAGCCACATTGTACATTACAAATATTTATGCAGTATATTTTCTACCGATACTAAAACACAACTTCTTCATTTTAAGTCAAATTTTAAATCTGAGCACATTGATAGACTCCTTGTAAATTCTACAGTCTAATGGCACCTCAAACTCATCAAAATCAACCATGAACATGGGTCCCCTTCATGTGGCCGAATTTTCCCTCTTGGAATTCTCTTGGAAATTCAACAATTTAATGCCATATTCTTGCTTAGCCATTCCCATTACATCATTTAGGATCAATTTCATGCATGAAAGACCGTACCAAATCTGTCATCCAAATTTAGCTCGGATCAGTCACTGAAATAACTTATGTACTTTAGACTTCTAACTCTTATATAGATTTCTTCTTTAAACATTACTGCCATAGCACTTTTGAACTGTAGGATTTCTAATGAAGAGCTCTCAAGGTCAGCGTTTAATATTGGTATAACTTTACTATTGACTTATATGTAGTTCGTGATCCCTCGTACCAAATTTGTACATTAAAGAGGAGTTTGCCTTACCAAACCGGGAGTTATCAGTTTCAGATTTCCCATTTCCTTCTATATCATGAGAAGTCTACATTGTACACCATTTTACATCTCCTATAGTGTCATGCCGATGTTAGTTTGATAATTAATTTGTAGTAGTCCCAGGAGCCTTTTGAAATCCATAGCAATTTCACTTCCAACATATTCTTGAGCGTTTACGTGGTATGCTCAGTCTACCCATCAATTTACATATAAGAAGCGATGTTGGAACTATATCGGAATTCCCATAGTCTCTTGAATTCTCTCCCAAATTAGAATGTGACATGGGAATCCATATCGTAAGTAATGCTCATTGGATCCCACATACAGTCTCACTATTTCAATATATATCAGCTAAGGCACTAAAAGAGTAATAAATCTGATCACGAAGAAATGAGTTATTTTAATCATTCTATCTCTATAATCACTTCTACAGCATCATGGTTCTTTAGTAATCCAAAATAAATTTTCTCCCGATTGGCTCCCACTTTCAAATTGATTTGGTAGAGGCTGCAATAAACTTGCAGACTTTTAATATTTAACTTTCACTTACAGTGGGGAAAACATTTGGTATCAATCTTCACGATATCTCTTTTCATCTTAAGTTACCAATACACTTTTCATTCTTATGTTACATTTAGTACTGCTCAAAAGCAGAATGTACTTAAAAATACGATCTTTTCAAAATCAAATTCTTTAACTAATAATTATTAGAAATACAAATTCTGTCTCTAACTATTTATGCCAATTTCATAATTCAAGTGTATATCCATTGACATGATTGACAATAAATTTATTTATTTATTCCTCTGAGTATGACTAATTTTATCTGTTAAGTTTGGCTCGATCATGGATCTAATCGTATACACATGATCATCAGAGGAAATCACTTTCAATCTGAGATTCAAGAATTACTCCAACAATTCATGTTCTCTAATTATCATATAAAATATCTTCTTAATATACTTTTCAATTTAGCACACTTGTCATTTCAGTTTGCTCTTCCCCGAGTAGTATAATACTTCACAATTAAAATCTTTTGATACTTTTAAATACCCCACTCACACATTTAACTTCCTTACTTATGATTCATATCAGTGGAGCAGCTGATCCTACAAACTCTTTCATAGACCGGCTATGTTATTTAACCAAACTCAGTAAATTCTGTATCTCAATTACTATCTTTGGTCTCTCCCATTTAGTAATGAACTCAATTTTAGGTGAATTCATAGTCACTTCATCATTTGAAATAACGTGTCTTGGAAAGAAACATGTTTAGTCATAACTCATATTTACTAAATTTTAACATTCAGCTTCCCGTCTCCGAGAGTCTACAAGGCTATATATATAGTACTGTTCATGTTCCTCTGGTGCCTTATAATATATTGGCATATCATCATTGAACACCATCACAATTTATCCAGGTATGATTTAAATACCTCATTCATTTGGCTCATAAACATTGTAAGGACATGCATTCATCCGAAAGGCATTACAACGAACTTGCAATGGTCTTATCGAGTCCTAAATGTTGTCTTAAGGACATCAGTCTCTCGGATTTTAACCGATGATATCCTGATCCATAATTGATCTTAAAAACACTTATGCACCCCTAAACGGATCAATTGAACCGTCAATACTTTGGTAGGTGCGTATTTATACTTGGTAATCACATTGTCATTTAATCGATAACTGATATACACTCGTAAACTACCATTATTCTTCCAGATAGAAATCACTAATGTTTCCACCGAAATATATTAGGATAGATCAATTCTTTATCCAATAGTTCCTAGAGCTGCTTCTTAAGCTTCTTTAACACAGTTTATGTCATCCGATAAGAGCTTAGAAGTAAGCCCCATATCGAAAATCGAGTCAGTGATAACTCCATTTTCCGAGTCAGTAATAACCTGGATAATTAATCTAGAATTACATCCGATAAATTTCAAATCATAATTTCATTCAACTTTGGACATTTTGTTTCTAGGTCCTTCACATCCACCATATATCCTCGAAACATATGCACATAACACTTGAACAATTTCAATACATATTCCACTTTGATTCATTTATTTATTTACAATTTCGCAATATAGCATTCTGGATAAGACAAAGTAATACACTGGTATAATAATTTAAATTAACACAATTCATAGCTAACTTATTCATTTATGGAATTACTTTGAAATCAGACATGTTCGACAAACTTAAGTTAGCTGTCATTTTCCTTCTCTCTTACAGTCACTTCATAGTTTCCATACACACTTCTCAAAAATTTGTGATATTTTAAACAATATATTATTACGTAGAATGTACCCCAAAAATTTTTGGTTCTACTGGTATCTGATTAATACACACAGAAAACAGAATGGATGTGTAGAACCAGGATTCACAATGTTGATATTAAGTTATCAAATAAAAAAAATTATATTTTCAGTCACATTCAGTAGATATATCACTTCTCATAGGATCAAACAATCCCTAACTAGATACCCGTCTATTCACATCTGAATCAGGCCCTAAGGAATGTATAACGGCGCCAACTATCCCGCGACCTCCCATAATGTACATATCGAGTCGCATCTCTAGTATGAGTAAAGGTGGGGCCAATAGTAGGGACTATTATATGAGAATTACTCTATAATAATATCATAAGGAACATCCTTTACATAACAGTTACTCTATCACGGTCAATGAGTTCGAAATCAATTTGGTTTACTGTTATTTAGAAGAGTTATTCCGGTATAGGGACATATTCGTTATTTTCAAATTTGCTTCTCTCTCCTTAAGATACATTCAAACGGGTGATCTTAGAATCTATACATTGATGATATCCACACTTCACCTTAATATCATCATTTTAGGATCTTATTTCGATTTGGAAAGAGAAGTACTAGTAGGGGCCTCACCGAGTTCCTCTATGTACTTTATCGAACAGACCTTTCATTAATATTGTAAGATCACCCATTTTACTTAAAATTCTCAGGTTACTACCCCTTTGGATAACTCTTAATTCACTAACTGCTGTACAATTCTGACATTTAATACCAATTTTCAGTCACTCGATTCATTTATACATTCAGACTATACAGTACTACATGGGATGTTAACCACTTTCGACATTTTCAATGCTAAATACATCAACAGACATCAGGCTAACCTTGCTCTGATACCAATAAAATTGTCATAATTTGTTATATACAGTAATCATCCACAATTATCGTATATCACACATATACAGTAGTTGGTTAGGCTGTGTAAGACCCGATTTTATTACACTGTACACTATACTTGTGAATTATTGATAGTGAAATTTTAAATTTTTAGTGAAATTAAATAAATATTGAATATGAAATTCCACTTTACATTATGAAATTTTCGAAATTTTAATTTTACAATATGGCGTATATGAATTAGAATGAAAACTAAAGAGATGAATAAAAAGTAAGACATGGAGTAAAGGAAGAAAGTGAAATCAGAAAATTTAGAATGAAAGCCTTATTTTCATGGTATTAATTATCAATAAATTTATTTACAAGAGGAAGAAACTATTTATTGGACAAGTGATTAAACTTGATAGGATGGAGCATAGAAAAGGGATGAGAAAAAATTAAGCAAACCATGTATCAATTTCTGCTGCTATGGTACACGGCAGAATACTAATTTTCCTTAGAAGTTATGTGGTGTAAAATTGATAGATGATGATAGATAAAGAGGGAATTATTAATTGGATATAGAGTGGAATTTTATTGGCTTAAATAGCTATCAAAAAAAGACAAAGAAAAGCCAAGAAAACCTGCAGCCATCTACGCCACACTTCTTGCTGCTATAGTAATGTTTGGCTGACCCCACTTAAAGACAATTGAAGTGCAATTTCAATGGTATAAATATGCACACAAGTAAGCATGGAAGAGTCAACAAAGTTGGGCAGAAAAAATGGACTACACGTTACCATTACTGCCGTGAACTTCATGGCTGTAAATCAGCCACAATTTATGAAATAAACATACAATAAAGAGAAGTAACACATGAAGCAATGATAAAAATGTTTAGGAAATGGAAGTCAAAGGTGCAGCTAAAGTGGACTTTCATGTCATTTTGCTACTGTTACACATTTTATCTAGCCTTTTAAAGGCTGCTGATTCAAAGACTTTTATGAGAAGAAAATGTAAAGGAAAATGAGTTAAAAGATAGTATATAAGAGGTACTAAATAAAGGAATATCATTGGCTGGAAATTATAAAAAGGAGGTAAGAATACATAGTCAAAAACGTGGACAGCAACATGAATTTCCAATCGATTCTTTTAGCTGTGAAAGTATTCGGTTTTAATGAATAAAAGACAATGGATATAAAGTGAAAGAAGCTTAAAAATAATAGCTGAACAATTATCCTTGTGGAAGTGTAAAACAAAGACCAAAGAAAAGATATAAAAGACGTGTGAAAGGAAAATGCTTCTACGCCACCTTGTGTTGCAATTTCTTCATGCATTAAATGAATTTTAATGTAACAAATGATGAAGAAATATAATAAGAGAATAGGTGGAAGAATTTATTGGCTGAAGTAGCCATCAAAGGTAGGCTAAACAAGTCAATAACGTGTAAGAAAAAAAAGGGCTCCAACCGATTTCTTTTGCTGCAGTTTTCTTCATGTCTTAAATGCACAATAAGACAAGGAAAGCATGAAGAAATGGATTAAGTGTACATGTAACTAAATCTTGATTGGTTGGCATATATTAATAGAGGTAGAAAAAATTGCTCCTCACCATATTCTTGTTAGCTACCATTTTCTTCATCATCTAATGAGATAACAGACAAGGAAAATGATGAGGAAAACGGTGGGAAGCTAAGTGGATTTGATAACAGGATAAATAGTCATTCCTTCCGTTTCTTGCATGCTTAATTAGCAAAATTGCACCCTTTAGCTAGCTAACCACTTAAGCCTTCCTTATCAATCTTACCTTCATCATTTAAACCATCAAAGAAACCAAGAGAAGAGGCTGACTTGAAACAGAAAGTATTCTGTTTGGGGAGTAGTATTGATGTGGTCAAGCAAAGGTAATGAATTTTGGTGTTGACTTATTTCTTATGATGATTTTTAATTGTCATAGCATGGATGGTATAGTCAAGATATGGAATTTAAACTAAATAAATAAGGAGAAATAGGCTAAGGGATATTAAGCCAAGTGTGGAAGACTTGAAAATTGGGTGTTTTGAATTATTCTAAATTTATGTTCTAGCTAAGAAAATGGTATAGAATACAAGTATGCCATTAGAAATTTATAAAATTGGATTAATAAAAATCTGTCAATTTTTGTGAATTTCGGTGGGTTTATGAACTCATGGAGGACATGCATATTTTGGCATATCAAAGGTAGGAAATAACAACTTGATATGAGACAAGAATGTTAGAGAGGTTAAAATGGAAAATGAAAGCAAAATCAAGAATTGGCCAAAAAGGGGGATCTTGGCCATGTTATTTGAGGCATGAATCAATGTTGAATTTTACAGTTTAATAATAGAAAATGAATATAGAAATTTAAACAAGAAGATCGATGAAATCGGAACCGAAAAGGGAACTAAATTGAAGAAGTTGAGATTTAGCATAAGTATAAATTATACTGGTTGTATTCATAACATGAAGTTAGTGGCTGCATTTTATGAATTTTAGTGGTTTAAAAATAAGAAGAAAATTATTAATAATTTTCGATAAAATTATTTTACAGTCAAGAAGTACAATTTCGGTAGACGCAATCAGGAAGCTCGGTTTCATAAGACCAGGTAAAGGAGTAGTATGTGAAGTGAAATGCATGTCCTGTGGAGAAAAATGTTATAAAAATATTGAGAAAATGATTTGGTTTGAGACATGCATTAGTTTGATAAACTGTTTGCGCAGACCATGATTTGGGAAGTTATAAAGCAGACCCCTATGTTGTTTTCTAGGCAAGCCAAAGAAAGGCGACCCCTGTTTTAATAAAATCCGAGCGAGCCAAAGATAGGCGACCCCTTTGATATAATTCTGGGCGAGCCAACAGTGAGCGATCCCTTTTTTTTTCAAAGAGAAATATTTTGTGGGACCCCCCAGTTTAGCTCGGTGTGAGAGCCACAATGGGCGATGTTAGTTCGCCACATGGGCGAATGAAAGCATGTGAGCTCATTCCACTGTGATGGGCAAGCCGTAATGGGCGAGCTGATAAGGGGCGAGCCAGTTTAACTTGTGTTTTTCTCACACGAAAAATGGTGAGATTACTGGTTGTTTTTACTGTGTTTTGTAAACAAAAAATATAATACCTTTTTGGAAAACGATCATTTTAAAGAAATGATGAAATGTGTGAAATATTCCTTAAAGGTTCTTTATGAGATATAAATTGATTTTTGAGACTTTAGGCCCCGAGTTTCATGCGTTACTATTTACGTGGCTGATTAGTGCCATAGATCTAGTTGTGTCCTAGTGGGGATGCGAATTGGAGTTTTGGCCTAAGGGCACACTCCGAGAAAGCCATGAGGGGCGATGGCCTACGAGTGTACCCCAAAGCGGACGACTTATATTCCTAGGGGAACGATGATAGCATGATTTATTTGTAAGGTGATGCCTAGTCTCAACTTGCTGATTTCTGTTTATTGAGAGGATTTACTGAATCCTATTTACTGTTTACTACATTATATTGTAAACTGTTTAGCCAGTGATTTGAATATTAAAGACAGTTCACTATATCCACTGCTTTCCCTACTGGGTATGTTGTTAGGGAAAATAAACATTTTTGTGGTATATAGTTTTTGATTTATAAAGCAGCATACAACTCCTTTACAGAGCACGTTGTCGCTCACCCCCTTATTTTCACTCCACAGGGTATTGATTTGGATTAAAAAGTTTACCTTCTAGAGTTATCGGCTGCTAGAGACAGCAGATATACGATATCGAAGGTACATTGTATTCTTTTATATATTCAGTAAAATTGTACAGTACTACTTTGATAAAAAAGGAAATGTTATGAGGTATTCATAGTTCTATTTTGGTACTGAAATGAAAGTAGCATTTATTTCTTAAAGGGTTAATAGAATATTAAGCATCACAGACAGCCCAACCGGTAAAGGTGTGTGAATAAGAGTAAAATATGTGATTTACTGTAGATTCGGGATGTTACAGGCTGTCTATGATGTCTTTCACACTGTTCTCTTACAACTATAAAACACTTTAAGCAATGTTTTATTTATTAATAATTAATAAATACAACTATATAAATCAATTTACATCCCCTGAGATTTAATTTACAACAAATAGTATTGTATAAAAATGTCTGAACATATAAATGTAAACTCAGTACCTCCAGGAATCCACTATAACTTGTTTTGGGATAATCAAAATGCAGCTAATCCATGGATCGACACACCAATTAACCAATTAATATAATCCGTGGATGGTGAAAAATAAAAGAGTGAGCAAACCACTGCTCATTAAAGGAATTGTATGCAGAACTTGATATTACGAAATCTATATGCCATAAAACAATTTATTTTTCTATAGGTGCATTAAGGACCGTAAAGGATGGATACTATAGTCGGGTACTAATCCGGATGGAGCATGTAAGATATTTTGAAATACCTGTCTTATCTCGAAACCTAGAAGCGACTCTAGGGAGTAGAAACTTAATTTGATATAAATCTCATTTAACAATTCTCCATATATAAAAAATTCACATAAAAATGGTATAATAAACCATTAAATAAATCTTTTAGGAAATAATTTAATTTCCATATTAGAATATCACTTTCACAATTTCATAAACCATAGTAAACAGTACAGTATACAGTTCAGTACGATAAACGATTCCATAATAGTAACAATTAAATAAATCATATGGTAAACAGTTTCGTTTTAGTAACAATACAATTTAGTAAAATATTGTAGTAAATAGTAACAGTAGTGGAAACCAGGCAACATCCAAAGTATATCATGCTATAATCCCCATAGGGAAACAGTAATAGTAGATATATGAGACGTATGGCCATAGTTTGTAGGTGTCCTTAGAGTACACTTGCCAGTGTCCTTAGAGTACACTTGCCAGGTGTCCCTGGGACCGTTGATGACTCAGCGGGTTAATCAGCCACAGTAACAATAACAGTTATAGTACAATAAACACGTGAGCATGATACGGGGCCTAACAGTCTCAAAACAGTATTTAAACAATAATATCACCTTTATGGAAATCAATAAAATCAGTAAAATTTTCAGTCAGTCCATAAAGGGAAATTTATAATCTAGTGAATATTATAATGAAAATAATTTATAAAATATTCACTTTTCAAAACTTCACTTTACAAACCATTTATTACACTGTAAAACACTTAGGATAAATTTTCAGTAGCTTTACTTTCATGAAATTTGATAACACGAATATTTAAATAATATTTTTCGGTAAATCCACATTTTATGAGAAATATTAAATATCTCAATTCCAAAGCTAGTAAATCACTCAAATGTGCAATAAAATATTGTAGACACCTTATTTTGTCCGGGTCTTTAATATTATTAGGCTTATCGGGATACTTTTAACCAAAGTTTAAAGCTAAATGGATTTTAATCTGAGTCCAATGTTCTTTTAGTTACACCTTTGATTTGGGTTTTGGATTTGAAACTGTGAATTTGGACTTGAGTTAGAGTTGGACTTTGAGCCCGATGATTAAAAGACCAATTGTTGTATTTAATTCTATTTTTTTATTTATAAAAATAAAAATACGTAAAAATGAAAATTAAAAAATGATGAAAAGAAAAAATTTAAAAAAAAGGAAAAAGATGAATTTGGGAAAATCAAAATCTGTTGAATATGCCAAGAATATTGAAGGTAAATAGAAAGACAATCAAACTTAGATACCTGGAAAGAAAATCAAACACTAAATTTTGAGTTTTAATATGGGAAGCAAAATCAAAGTTTAATTGAAAATCATAAATCAAAGGAAAGAAAATAAAATTAGGGATATTTTGGAAAGTTTTGAAGGAGAATCAATTTCAAACAATTAATTATCACTCCTTAATTGAGAGATTCCTAGGCAATAAAGATGGACCATATCGAGCTGAATAGAGGGGAGGGCAGCCATCGAAGAACTCCAATTGCACATCATCTTTACTCCTCTTGATCGCCTACTGATTGTCACCTTCACCGAGCCACCATCCTTATTGCATCTTGGCCAACCATTGCATCCTCCTGCAGACAGTCTCCCCTACCATCATCATCGTCACTTGAGCCGCCATAATCACTTCCCTACATTATCGTTATTGCCTAGCTGCTCCTACTGCTCTGTCGCACCAAGATCACCCCTTGTTTGCTGCCCTTCATCGGACCATAATCATCAATGCACTTGGCTTTTCCGGCATCCATCGCTGTTGCAGTTACTTTCTCATCACTGCTTCATTATACCATATTGCTCTACCGTTTCTGTCCAAAGCTCATTACTGAGCTGCCGCAGTTTTGCCGCATCAGTTCCATCGGATTTGCTGCATACGACCAAGAAAAAAACCCACAGAAAAAAAAAGTCCTGCAGCACTCTTTGCTCTCTGCTATCGCATCATCTAGCTACGTCATATCCATCACTCGAAGCCTGTTTGCTACTGCACATAAACTGCAAGGAAAAAGAAAAAGAATTGACAGTGGGACTTGTGGAAGGAAGTGACAAAAGAAAGGATTGAATCGTTAAAAAAATGGCATGGAAAATCATTTAAAGTGGATGTCCTAACAAATGTAATATATTTGATTTTGAACTTCATATGTTTCATTCTTTTATTATTATTATTGTTGTTGTTGTTGTTGTTGTTATTGTTGTTGTTGTTGCACAAAACAACAATAAAAGTATGCTGACGTCGATTTTCGTACTTAGTTTCCACATGTCTTCAAGAAGCTTCTGTAAAACAAGAAAAGTCAAAGAGACGTAGGGGTGGTTCCCTACGTAGGCACTCCAATGCTTAAGTTAACATAAAATTCTTCAGTATTGGGAAGCATAAAAGCCAGTTGTCAAAAATTAGAGAGTAAGATTGTACCTGGGGCCTATTTATAGGCCAATATTCTAGTTTAATTATTTGAGGATAAGTCCATTCCTTGCTGAGAGTTTGTGTCCCGATATAACACAAGTTCCTCGAAAATCAAGAGAAATCAAGGCCTGTGGCCAGCGAGAGACCCATATTGCGAGCACGTTGTGGCGTGAGAGGTCTGTCACGTAGCGGGAGCTGAAAATAGCACCACGTGTCACAGACGGGTATGGCGTGACGACAGGACCTTGGCGCCAGCAGGAGCCGAAGTCATGCGCCACATGTCGCCTTATGATTGCATGCGACAGACTTGAAGTCTGTCGCCCAGCGACAGGCGTAGTGATGCAGCTTTGAGTTCTATCGCCTAATGCCATGTGGCTCACTGATTCTCTGCCACGTGGTGATTGATGATGCTTTTTGGGCCTAGCCCAACATAGGTGGACTTTGCCATATCAATTGCTCCCCACTCTCTTGTTGGATTTCTCCAACCAAGAGAGTATAAATATATGTTTTTGGGCCTTAACCCATCGTGAATAGTCTTTTGTTTTTTTTTTGGGTATTTTTTGCAGGTGAAAAAGGTTTATTCTGCGAGAGACGTGATCAGGCGCGACATTTGGCATTTCCTGTCGTGGCTATATAAACCACTGGGACCTGACAAGAGACCCCGCGAAAACCTCTGCCCATTTTCAGCTCTCTCGCCAAAAGAGTTTGTCGCTCTCCCACCGGAAGTCTCTCGCTTACATTAATGATAGTAAGTATACATCCGTCGCCTATTTATTGCCTCTAGCAACTTGTTTTAGGTCTCCCACAGGTTTTGTGGTCTTCCGCGTAGAGTTTTAGGTCTCCCGCAAGTTTTGTGATCTTCCGCGTAGAGTTTTAGGTCTGTCGCCAAAGAGCTCTATCGCCTCAACAGGTCTGTCGCCTATTGGGTCTGTCGTCAGTAGGGTCTGTTGCTAGGTGGTTTTTACCTTTTTGCCATGTCTTTGTTACGCCCGGGTAAAACACTTAGGACGGGTGGTCTCGTGTGTTCTTTGACGAATGCTGACTTAGAGGATATCAGGACTCATTTCCCTCTTCCTTCGGGCTATAGCTATAGACTTCCAGTTCAAAGGGAGGCTACGCCCGACTTGGTTAGAAATGGTGTAGCCGTTCATAAGGCTTCCTTGTCTTTTGGTTTTCGCTTCCCTCTTCCGGAGTTTGGCGAGGCGTTTCTTATATATAAGGACATCATCCCATGTCAACTCCACCCCCATGCGTGGGCTCAATTGGTAGCGTTTTCCATAGTGTGCCACAACTTGGGTATTATCCAAACAGTTCCTCTTTTTAGCGCCTTTTTCAGAGTTCGTGGGTTGAAAGGGTTAATAACATTCTCCCTTCAACGGTTAAAGGTCGCTGAGTTTCCTAACAATAAAATCTACTCGGATCTCCCCAATAACTACATGGCTTTGAGAGTGAGTGGGTCATTGTCGAGATTCCAAGTGACCTGCGGATTCACTCTAGATGGAATCGTGATACTTCCGACCACTCACAGCGCTTGGAAAGTTCAAAGCAGAAATTTTAAGAAATCAATTTGGTGAGCTTATTCGGTGAATCTATTCTACCGGGGAGCATAATTTATTTTCCCTTTTAACCTCGAAAAATATTGCCACAGCCGGTTGGGGGGTAAGTAAGGCCGTTCTCGGGGCTTCTGCTGGTCCATCTAATCTCCCTACGACTCCGCGCATTTCTGATGCTGGTGTCACACCCCGGAAACGTGGAAGTTTTGGGCTAAATTTTTTTTTCTTAATTCCTTACTTGGGTTGCATTCCTGCCAGTATCTCATCACACTTCTTCAACCACAGAAACATCATAATATTTTCATGAAATATTTTATTCACATTATATTGACTCATTCCTCAAAGTAACGTTACATTCTTACAATATTGATTACATCCCAAAAGTATTTTCATATACAAATATTTGTGCCATACAGGATGTCTGGTATCAAAATATGAGTATACCTTACGTGAGTACAAAAATGGCCGGAGGAGAGACGTATCCCTCAGCCTATATCATATGCGCAACAGGCAAGGAGATGATCACTGCAAATAATCTGGTAGAGTAGGGGGTGAGTTTTTTGGAAAGCCCCGTAAGAAATGCATTTAAAATAGTTATAGCATATATATATATATATATATGCAGAAAACAAATGCCATAATAATGCATTTCATACTTTCAAACATTATATGAATTCTTTAATACATATATATATATAAATATATATCAAAATTCATACTTGATCAAACATGCATCTTACTTTAAAATTTTAAATTCAAAATTAATAGAACATATCATACAATTCATGGAGACTAGGCAGAATCATATAGCCAGTATGCGGGTCATGACACTTACTTCTTCCTCCGAAGAGGGAACGGAATACCTATGGCCATGGTATGGGCTGTAGACCTGATCAGAGTCGTACAACGAACATACACCACGAAGGACCAACATACCCACAAAGGATGTAATCATACACAATGTGGGCGAGGACATGCACGACGTGGCTAAACTTATGCCACAATGTGGCAAGCATGACAGGCAGTAACATAAACTATAGGAAGGCCTTAGTCTCAAAACTTACTTTCATACAATTGATATAAAATAGTAAGGACCGGGCGTGCCAGGGTCTAAGTTAGCCTGGGGTGTGCCACTCCGATACCTTTTTCGAAAAACATATACTTAAATCATACAATTGATATAAAATAGTAAGGACCGGGCATGCCAGGGTCTAAGTTAGCCTAGGGTGTGCCACTCCGATACCTTTTTGAAAAATATATTTATTTCATGTCATACTTAAAACATTATGGAAAAATATGCATAGAAATTATAAGGTACATTTAGCTAATTATCAAAAGATTATGGAAATTAATTTCGGAATAAAATTCATGCTTCAAACATTTCTTTAAAATTTGCGATGAAAGTAAAGGACACCATCACAACTTTAAATTACATCCCTTACCTCAATACACTGTAGAGCAACGCCTTATGTTGCACCCTTATGCATCTTATCTCTCCGAATTATAAACTGCCAAATCAAAATTTGATATAATTAATTTTTGGTATTAAAGTTCATCCTTGTCTAATTCTTAATTAAATTCTTATTACTTAGAATATTATAATTTCTTAAAATTTTACATTGTAGCCGAATGACCTTGAATGTCCTAAGTGACTTACTCACCTATAACATATATATATATTTTATGATGCCACTTTAATTTTTTTTTCCAATTCAATTAGGTCAACTTAAGTATTTCTTTCTTTTATTTTCCTATTATTTGTTGACCCCAAAACGTGAACTTTCTTTTCCTTTAATCCATTTCACGTTGGCTGGATGCATGAGCCTTCTTTCTTTTCTATTTTTTGCAGTTCACGTTGGCTTCCATTTAGTTCCTACTTCATGGTCATATCTAGCATATTTTTGGTTGCCAAAAGTCTAATATTCACATACACAAAGTCAACCAAGGCTAGCCTTTTCTTCTCTCTTTTATTTTTCATTACCGATTGTTTTTATTATTCTTTGTCTCCTCTTCCACGTACAACACTTCTTCATCATCTATTCTTGTTTTTCTTGCTCATTATGGCACTACCCTATACGTTATAATTTTAGGCTATTAAAAGTCAACAAAATCAACTCAATCACCCATATTTTTTTCATCTCTCTCGGCTGCACCATCAGCCATATTCTTCCTCTCTAGTTTCGGTTATCCAAGTATAATTTTATGTTCTTTCTTCCAGCTCTTTTTGTTGACTTAATTCACTCCTCTTTTCTTTCATTCTTCCCTTAGCTCACGTAATCACAACTTCCTCAACCAAGCTTTAATTATTTTTTGTTTCATTGCTATTCAAGCCGACAATTTCTCCCCTTTTTCTTTAAAGTTCACGTGGTACTCATTACATATCTGTAGACACCCTATTTTGTCCGGGATCTTAATTTGTATAAATAATTAATTGGGTTGGGTGACATTTGTATTTTAATTTAACAATTTAGAATTAAGCTAGATTTAAATTAGAATTTTTAAATTAGAATTAACATTAATTAGGAAATTAAAATTAAAATAGGATTTAGGAATTAAAAAAAAAGAGAGAGAGAAAAGATAAAAAGAAATAAAAATAAAATTAATTTTTGGATTAGATAATTAGGATAATTAGATTTTTTAGGATAATTATATGGATTAATATTAAATTTGGTAGAGTTGGATTAGGATTAACATAAGAATTAAATAGATAAAAGATAAAAATATGAGATAATTATTAGAATAAATATAGTTGTATTAAGACTCTAATAAGTTTATGGCTATAAAAAGGGATTAAAGCTCATGATTTAGGGGGAATCAAGCACTCAACCCGATCACCATCGTTGCTGTTCTGTCAACTAATTTTTCTGCCTGCCTCTCGCACCACCGTTGCAAGCCCAGTCACCGCACAGCTACTGCAGGTTGCCGACACATCACGTGGATGTTTGCATGCCTCCGTTTTTGTTGCTCTTGATGATTGTTGCAAGAAAATAGGAAAGCTTTGTGAAAATGCTCGAGGCACGCCACTTTGGAAATATTAAAGAAGAGCTATAGCAAGAGAACACGTGGAAAAGAGGAATATAAAGGAAAAGAAAAAAAAGCCAACAAGAGGTGAGGTTATTGCCTAGGTAAGTTTTTTTGTTTTATTATATTAATTGGTCAATAATTTAATAGGAGGGTTAGATAGTTAATTAATATTAGATTAATAATTTGTATATTAAAATACTAATGTTGCATGATTTAATTACTTTGATAATATTTGATTAATACATATTGAATAAACAATTTGTATGTTGATATGATTTGTTTAGTTTAATTCGTATGATATATTTTATATTTTGTATGTTTAGTATGATAGATGTTAAATAAATAAAATAGTATAAAAATAAAATAAATTAAAGGAAAAAATGCAAATAAGAATAAAATAGAATAAAGATTGAATAAGGAAATAATAAAATTATATTAAGAAGATGAATGCAAATTATCCAATGATGAAATTCCAAGAAAGTCGAATGGTACTCCTTGGAAATTTCTAGGTGAGGAGTTTGCTCTAGACTGAACCAGATTGATGGAAAGTTTAGAGTAAATTTTCAATACAATAATGTGTGTTTATTTTCTAAAATAGAAATAAATATAATATAATAATAAAGACAATTAAAATAAAAAAAGAAATAGGATATGGAAATAATTTGAATTAAAATATAAAATAGTAAATACGATTAAGACAATAAAAAATAGAAAATTAGTAAAGAATTGGGCATAGAGCCAAAATTAGGATTTTCATAATATATTCCGACGACGGAGCCTCTTCAAGCAAGTCAATCGGTACTACTTGAATACTCCTGAGGTGAGGGAATTTACTTATTGTCTGAACCAGATTGATGGAAGGATTTTAAGTAAATTTTCAATGTTTTAAGCATATCGAAATTAATTTAAATTAAATTTAGAAGGATTTATTGGGTATAGAGTCAATATTAGGGTTGTCATAATGTATTTAAATGATCCGACGACGGAGCCTCTTCGAGCAAGTCAATTGGTACTACTTGAATACTCCTGAGGTGAGGGGATTTACTTATTGTCTGAACCAGATTGATGGAAGGATTTTAAGTAAATTTTCAATATATTAAGCATATCGAAATTAACTCAAAATAAAGTAAATTTAGAATGACTTAAAGTAGTTGGTACCATTTTAGGATGGGCGTTGTGGGGGTGCTAATCCTTCCTCACACGTAACCGTACTCCCGAACCCTAGATTCTTTGAACGTAGACCAAACCTTATCTTTAGACAAGAATAGGTGACCAATCACACCTTAGGTTTGAATGGTTGGTGGCGACTCCTAGAATTTTAAAGTCTAGCGGTTAGGTTCACGGACCTAGACGTTATGACAGTTTGGCGACTCCACTGGGGACATTAGAGAGTCAGGCCAACATATATTTTAGGTCATTAGAAATTTGCTTAGAAATAATGTTGATTTCATAACGCTTAATAATCATTTAATACACACACACTTCACATGCATACATGCATAAGCCCTCAACCCGGGCTCTATCCTTGTTAGCAGGGAGAAAAGTACCTACGCCTTCGTGAGGTGATAACCTCCGCATGGGCTGGCGAAAAACTCCCACTCAAATTGAACCTTTCCGCTTGTAGCCTATAATGGGTGAGGATTGGGTGCCTTACTAGTCCAGTGTGGATGACAGTGAGGAACAATTTGGGAACCTTTAGAACTTTAAATGATCCAGGCCCTGCATATAAGAAAACCTAAGAAGCCCAAACCTTAGATAGAGCCTTACAAAACCCTTGAAGTATTAGACTCAAATCCAAAATAGGACACCAAAAAAAAGAGGTGAATTTGCTATCATTAAGTCATGCATAATTGTGTTTGATTTTGCATTGCATAACATATCATGCACATAAGTTTGCATTTGTCTTATCATGAGAATGAACATACTTTTGATTGTTAGGAGAGATTGTTAAACTTAAGTGCATTCCATGTGCATTCATTTTTGTGCATAAACATGTCACCACATGAAATAATTTCAACTTAATTGTGGCACTCAAGGTATCAAAATTGCATCCACTAGACAGTCCGCCCTCCACAAATATCATACACGGTATCAAGCACGCATAGTGGAAGAGGATCAAAATAGCAGGATAGAAAAGTTGGAAAAAGAAAATGCAGAGATAAAGGGGCAATTGAGCGAGATTACCCAGTTGCTAAAAGCCATGATTAAAGGAAAGGAGAAGATGGGTAATCAAGAGGAGTCTATTCAAGAACCTTAACAAAGCATGCGAGACAACCCCATTTTTGTTCCTGAAGGAAGTACTGCCAAAGCTCCAACACCTCTACAGATACAAGTTCAAAACCTAGTAGAGGTACCAAATTTAGATGATCCCGCAGAGTTAGAAAAGTTGAAGCATAAAGAAGAATATAGTGGTACTAAAGCTCAGCTAAGCTTGATAGAGGAAAGACTAAATGCCATGGAAGGGGTTGACTATTTTGGACCCGTTGATGCTGAAAGGTTGTGTTTAGTACCTGGTGTCGTCCTTCCACCAAAATTCAAGGTACTCGAATTTGAAAAATTCAATGGAACATCGTGCCCAAAAGAGCATCTCACCATGTACTATAGAAAGATGGCGGCGTATGCATGGGATGACAAGCTATTAATTCATGTTTTTCAAGACAGTCTGACTGGGTCAACCGCTAAGTGGTACAACCAATTGGAAAGGAGCAAAGTTTCTTCTTGGTCTGAGTTGGCAAGAGCTTTTATAGCTCAATACAAACATGTGTCTGATGTAGCTCCTGATCGCTTATCTCTCCAGGGTATGGAAAAGAAGAGGGAGGAGAGTTTCAAAGAATATGCCCAGCGATGGAGAGATATGGCATCACAAGTTCAGCCTCCTTTGACTGAGAAGGAGGTCACCATGTTCTTTTTGAACACTCTCAAGGCACCTTACTATGAACGTATGCTTAGCAGTGTAACTAAGAACTTTGCAGACATGGTGTTAACTGGTGAAGCTATTGAGAATGCCATCAAGAGTGGAAAGATCGAAGCACCAGTGAATGATAGTAGGAAGGGTGGATTCTCGAAGAAGGAAGGAGATGCACAAGCTGTCTCAAACAATTCGCGTCACCCTTATACCCCTTTCCCACCTAATGACCAAAGGAACACCCGACTTAGCCGAAATGTCCCCATAGACCCTATACCAATGACATACACAAAGTTGTTCCCACAGTTGGTAAGGGGTCACCTTATTGCCCCTGTTTATATGGAGCCCTTGAAGCCTCCCTACCCAAAGTGGTATGATCCTAATGCGAAGTGTGCTTATCATAATGACAATGTTGGTCATTCTATTGAGAATTGTATGGGCTTGAAGAGTAAAGTCCAAGAACTTGTCAACGCTGGAATTTTGAGTTTTGGGGCAAAGAATGATCCAAATGTGAATGATAATTCTCTACCAGATCACACAAAGGGTAGCAGTTGATGCTATGGAAGAAAATGGATGATATTGATTGATTCACTTAATTTGAAGATAATGGTTGTTTCTTTGTTTCTAATTTCATTCATCTTAGGACATTTCTTAGGTAATATAGGAGTGCCTAAGCCCAAAAGGCATTAAGAATTCTTTTATGTATTGGGCCAGTTTTCATTTGTTTTCATTTTCAATAAAGGATTAGTGTGATGCATATTTCTTAATTCCTCATTCCAATATTGTTCTTTAATGCCAAACACCAATACCCATATTCTCTACATTGTTACCAAGCTTAAAAGTATCCAAATAATGAACATGATAATGATGATGGCAATGAGTATAAAATTCAGTTTTGAAAGAGTTGCTTTGGTTGGTTGAATGGGTTTCCAATTTGCCAAGATTGTTCAAGTAAGAAGAGAATAGAAGATATTTGTCTAAAATCTTCACCCATAGAATGTTACGAGTAAAGGTGAATCTCTACATGAAATTCTAATGAGTTTGTCTTTGTTCAATAGATGACCTTTAATGAGAGTACTTGTAATGAGATGAGAAATGGCCTTCTTTCACAACCTTTCAAGTGTGAGTAAAATTATCCATTGATTACCCCATTTGAGCCTATTATATTCTTTTTAATATAACCCACCAAGAATCACCCTCTACACTGGGGGGGCAAAGAGAATGGAAAATGAAGGATTGGTGGGGCAAAGTGAAAAAAAAAACATTTTGTGGAAAAAAAAGAACAAAAGAAAAAAGAATGAAGAAGGAAAGAGGGTTTGAATCAAGAAAGTGAAAACCCTAGTCACATTAAAATGAAAAAGGAGAGAAAAAGCAAATGGGGCAAAAGGCCTAAATGATTCATGAAAAATGATTCTTGGTTTGATAAACCCTGAAACACTTATTTTGGGCCTATTTTATCCTTTCTTTCATAAACCCTCACCTGAGCCTATGTTACGTGCCTTAAAAGTCCATTTTGATCAAATACGAGTACTCCCATTGAAGAATCATGTGTTGAATAAAGGCATGCTTACACTATGAGATGATGATCCTTTGGATGGAATTAGAAGAAGCAGATCAAGATAAACAAAGAGATCTAGCCTAGATGGAAGTAATGGGATTCCAAAAATTGTCTTGAATCCATGAGAGCATTAAATTGGGTGAAGAAATATCTGCTGTTGGGGCATGTATTAGAATCAAGAACAAACAAAAGAAATTTCACGAAAAAAAAAAGAAAAAGAAAAAAAAGGAAAAGGAAAAGAAAAAAAAAGAGATGAAAGGAGAATTCAGATCGAAAACCCAAAAAGGGCGGTTTGGATCAATGGAGTGCATCTAAGTTGAAAACCTGAAAAGGCGACTTAGATACCAAAAAGAACTGAATGTCAATGATACAGGGGCAAGAGGATATTTTAATGAACTCAACACGATCAGATAAGGTGGACCTTTGAAGGGGATTTTGTATTCATTGATCAAAATTGTTTGAATTGTTTTTATTTGGATACTATTACCTAATTGTAAAAATTCTCACTCAAGCCTACTTTCCTTCTAAGCCTGACAATTTCTTGTTAAATCTTTCCAAATGTTGAATAATACCACTCTCTTCATTTCACTTATCATTTCTTTGCTATATCCTTACCTTGAGGGATTGAGAAATTGTGTTGCATTGATCTTGAAATTAGAATGGTAATGAATGTTTGTTTGGCAAAATATGTGAAAGACTCCTATATTATTTAGGAAAATGAAAGAAAATGAAACTTGTGGATGAATGGAAATTGGAAATCAAGAAAAACCAATGAATAAGAAAGAATGAATGATGAGGTCTCAGTAAAGATTTTAATGAGCAAATGAGTGACCAGATAGAGAGGAAAGTAAAAAGAAGAATCAAGGGAGAAGATAAGATAAAGAGGGCATGAAGATAAGAGTTTCATTGGGCAAGAAAAACGGAAGAAGGAAAATGAGGAAAGAAATAAGAAATAGAAGAACAAGAGGACAGATGAAAGAGAAGAATGCATGAGATGGATTGATAAAGAATAACCTTGTTGTTGCCACAATTGAGCTTGAAATGTTTTTCGAAAAAACATTGCATAGATAGAGTTCATAGAGATAAAACAGATTGCTTGAATGATATTGCATGGATAAAACAGACTGCATTACATGGATAGAATTGATTGCATCAATAACATTTCATGGATAGACTAGATTGCATGAATGATATTGCTTGAATAAGATAGCTTACATGAATGACATTGCATGGATAGAACAGGTTGCAATTGCTATCCATGCAATGTCATGGATAAGATAAATTTCCCAAGATTTCAAATTTTAACAAGACAAGAAATTTTAGAGAAAATTAGACAAGATAGAAGTCTTGGAGGAGTTTCCCAAGATTTCAAATTTTGGACAAGAAAAAGAAATTTTAGAGGGGTTTCGTAAAATTTCAAAACTTGACAAGAAAAAAAAAGAGGTTTTGGAGGAGTTTCCCAAAATTTCAAAATTTGACAAAGAAGAAAATTTTAGAGGGGTTTCCTAAAATTTCAAAAATTAGATAAAAGAAGTTTTGGAGGAGTTTCCCAAAATTTTCAAATTTTGGACAAGAAAAGGAGTTTTAGAGGGGTTTCCTAAAATTCCAAATTTTGATAAGATAAGAATTTTAGAGGGGGTTTCCTAAAATTTCAAAATTTGAAAGGAAAAGAAGTTTTGGAGGGGTTTCCCAAAATTTCAAAATTGAATAAGAAAAGGAATTTTAGAGGGGTTTCCTAAGATTCCAAATTTTGACAAGAAAAATTTAGAGGAGTTTCCTAAAATTTAAAAAAAAATCAGAGCTTTTTAAGACAAGATTTTAAAGTTTGACTGCCTACCTGTTTAGGAGGAGCATTTTTGGACAAGATTTTTAAAGTTTGACTGCCTGCCTGTTTAGGAGGAGCTTTTAGACAAGATTTTTAAAGTTTGACTGCCTGCCTATTTAGGAGGAGCATTTTGGACAAGATTTAAAGTTGCCTGTTTAGGAGGAGCTTTTGGACAAGATTTAAAGTTTGACTGCCTGCCTGTTTAGGAGGAGCTTTTAGACAAGATTTTCAAAGTTTGACTGCCTGCCTGTTTAGGAGGAGCTTTTGGACAAGATTTAAAGTTCGACTGCCTGCCTATTTAGGAGGAGCTTTTAGACAAGATTTTAAAGTTTGACTGCCTATCTGTTTAGGAGGAGCATTTTGGACAAGATTTAAAGTTTGACTGCTTGCCTGTTTAGGAGGAGCATTTGGACAAGATTTAAAGTTTGACTGCCTGCCTGTTTAGAAGGAGCTTTTAGACAAGATTTTAAAGTTTGACTGCCTGCCTGTTTAGGAGGAGCATTTTGGACAAGATTTAAAGTTTGACTGCCTGCCTGTTTAGGAGGAGCTTTTAGACAAGATTTTCAAAGTTTGACTGCCTGCCTGTTTAGAAGGAGCTTTTGGACAAGATTTAAAGTTTGACTGCCTGCCTGTTTAGGAGGAGCTTTTTAGACAAGATTTTAAAGTTTGACTGCCTTTCTGTTTAGAGGGAGCTTTTTGAAAAAATAAAAAAATTAAAAAAAAAGAGAAGTTAGACAAAATAAATGTCTATGTCTTTGTGCAATTACTATTTCACAGCAAATGCACAAAGAGGGGCAGTTGTAGACACCCTATTTTGTCCGGGATCTTAATTTGTATAAATAATTAATTGGGTTGGGTGACATTTGTATTTTAATTTAACAATTTAGAATTAAGCTAGATTTAAATTAGAATTTTTAAATTAGAATTAACATTAATTAGGAAATTAAAATTAAAATAGGATTTAGGAATTAAAAAAAAAGAGAGAGAGAAAAGATAAAAAGAAATAAAAATAAAATTAATTTTTGGATTAGATAATTAGGATAATTAGATTTTTTAGGATAATTATATGGATTAATATTAAATTTGGTAGAGTTGGATTAGGATTAACATAAGAATTAAATAGATAAAAGATAAAAATATGAGATAATTATTAGAATAAATATAGTTGTATTAAGACTCTAATAAGTTTATGGCTATAAAAAGGGATTAAAGCTCATGATTTAGGGGGAATCAAGCACTCAACCCGATCACCATCGTTGCTGTTCTGTCAACTAATTTTTCTGCCTGCCTCTCGCACCACCGTTGCAAGCCCAGTCACCGCACAGCTACTGCAGGTTGCCGACACATCACGTGGATGTTTGCATGCCTCCGTTTTTGTTGCTCTTGATGATTGTTGCAAGAAAATAGGAAAGCTTTGTGAAAATGCTCGAGGCACGCCACTTTGGAAATATTAAAGAAGAGCTATAGCAAGAGAACACGTGGAAAAGAGGAATATAAAGGAAAAGAAAAAAAAGCCAACAAGAGGTGAGGTTATTGCCTAGGTAAGTTTTTTTGTTTTATTATATTAATTGGTCAATAATTTAATAGGAGGGTTAGATAGTTAATTAATATTAGATTAATAATTTGTATATTAAAATACTAATGTTGCATGATTTAATTACTTTGATAATATTTGATTAATACATATTGAATAAACAATTTGTATGTTGATATGATTTGTTTAGTTTAATTCGTATGATATATTTTATATTTTGTATGTTTAGTATGATAGATGTTAAATAAATAAAATAGTATAAAAATAAAATAAATTAAAGGAAAAAATGCAAATAAGAATAAAATAGAATAAAGATTGAATAAGGAAATAATAAAATTATATTAAGAAGATGAATGCAAATTATCCAATGATGAAATTCCAAGAAAGTCGAATGGTACTCCTTGGAAATTTCTAGGTGAGGAGTTTGCTCTAGACTGAACCAGATTGATGGAAGGTTTAGAGTAAATTTTCAATACAATAATGTGTGTTTATTTTCTAAAATAGAAATAAATAAAATATAATAATAAAGACAATTAAAATAAAAAAAGAAATAGGATATGGAAATAATTTGAATTAAAATATAAAATAGTAAATACGATTAAGACAATAAAAAATAGAAAATTAGTAAAGAATTGGGCATAGAGCCAAAATTAGGATTTTCATAATATATTCCGACGACGGAGCCTCTTCAAGCAAGTCAATCGGTACTACTTGAATACTCCTGAGGTGAGGGAATTTACTTATTGTCTGAACCAGATTGATGGAAGGATTTTAAGTAAATTTTCAATGTTTAAGCATATCGAAATTAATTTAAATTAAATTTAGAAGGATTTATTGGGTATAGAGTCAATATTAGGGTTGTCATAATGTATTTAAATGATCCGACGACGGAGCCTCTTCGAGCAAGTCAATTGGTACTACTTGAATACTCCTGAGGTGAGGGGATTTACTTATTGTCTGAACCAGATTGATGGAAGGATTTTAAGTAAATTTTCAATATATTAAGCATATCGAAATTAACTCAAAATAAAGTAAATTTAGAATGACTTAAAGTAGTTGGTACCATTTTAGGATGAGCGTTGTGGGGGTGCTAATCCTTCCTCACACGTAATCGTACTCCCGAACCCTAGATTCTTTGAACGTAGACCAAGCCTTATCTTTAGACAAGAATAGGTGACCAATCACACCTTAGGTTTGAATGGTTGGTGGCGACTCCTAGAATTTTAAAGTCTAGCGGTTAGGTTCACGGACCTAGACGTTATGACAATATCAACTTATTCTTTCTTAACCTATTCAACCCTAGTAAATAACTCATAGCTTCACTTCCTTATTATTTTTCTTAACTGTTTCGGTTCTTAAGTTCCAGCTTGTTTTCGGTTCATGACTCTCTTGCCTCCCCATCTTCATGTAAATCATCATCAATATCATCTTATTTCATTCTAAATTCTCTTAACTGAACTAGAGTTTTCATTCTATATGTATTTACTTCAAACAAGGCTGTAACTAACATATTCTTGATCATTACATGCAAAAATCAAAAGACAATAATCTTAAAAAACTGAGTTGGACATTACCTGTATAAAAGAACAAATCTGTCCACGTGAATCCCTTGCTGTTTTGAAGGTTTTTATGCTAGCTTCTTTGAGGTTTTGGAAGCTTAATATCCAAGGTTTATTTTTTCTTCAAAAGCTTAGTTTATTTACTAAAGGTTAGGAATGATTCTAGTATGCATAAAAGGTTACATGATGGCAAGAGAACAAAGCAAGCTTTCGGTGATGATAATGGCTGGAGAAGAGTTCACGATGGGAGAATATAAAGCACAAGCAAAATATATTATTTGGACTTTTTTTTGCTAGCTTCATTAAAATCCTTCTTTATTGTCTATATCTTTTCTTTTGTTTAATGCTTCTTTTTCTCCAACCCGCTACACTTCCTTTTTCTTCATGCAGCCCACGTTTTTTGACTTTCCAGTTAAAGTCTTGCAATCTCTTAATTTTTCCCATCTTTTCCTTGCTTTGGTTCCTTTATTGTCTTGTTATTGTGTTGGTCTTCAGTGCAGCAAGAATAAACAAAATCCATGTTATATATTTTTTTGTCAACTTAGGAAAAACGTGGGGAGACTTTCTCTTGTCTTTCTTTGTTAGCTATCCTTTATTCTTTTTGTTTTCCTATTAGCCATTTACTCAACCGAACTTCACCTAGATAGCCGATAATTTCTCCTTTTATTTCTTCATGTCGTCCCCTTACTTGACTTTCCAAGTCAAAATTTTTGCCAAGTTATTTAATCTTCTTTTTATTCTATTCCTTTATGTAATATTTCCACACTTATATTTTTCTTCTAGGATTAAAATTTTCTATGTGAGAAACACTATTCTTATATATTTAATTCCTCAAAATATTATCAATAATTTCTTTATTGATAATTTGTTCATATACATGTACAACTATAGTATAAGAAAATGAGATCTCACATTCTCCTCACCTTATAAGAATTTGGTCCTCCAAATTCAAGCTGGTCTATTAAACAAATGCGGGTACTTTTCTCTCATGAGGCTCTCTAACTCCCACGTAGCTTCCTCTGTTGTGTGGTGTTGCCAGAGAATCTTGACCAGTGGAATAGTTTTAGATCGAAGTACCCTTTCCTTTTGTCAAGGATCCGGATTGGCTGCTCAACATAGCTCATATCTCCCTGAATATCTAATGGTTGGTATTCAATAACATGGGAGGGATCCGGATGATACTTCCTCAACATAGAGACATGGAAGACGTTATGTATACCAGAAAGCTGTGGTGGCAAAGCTAACCGGTAAGCAACATCCCCAATTCTTTCCAATATCTCAAATGGACCAATGAAACGAGGACTTAATTTTCCTTTCTTTCCGAAGCGCATGACACCCTTGCTCGGAGATACTTTTACAAATACAGAGCCCCCAACCTGAAATTCAAGTGTCCGTCTACGTACATCAGCATAACTTTTCTGTCTACTTTGGGCAACCTTGAGTCTATCACAAATAGTCCGAACACCCTTAATTGCCTCTTCAACAAGATCAGGGGCTAAAATCTTACGGTCACCCACTTCTTCCCAAGCTATTGGGGATCTACATTTCCTGCCATATAGAGCTTCGTATGGTGCCATTCCGATGCTGGCATGATAACTATTATTATAGGCAAACTCTGCGAGAGGCAAGTGGTCATCCCATGAACCCTTAAAATCTAGTGCACACGCCCTCAACATGTCCTCTAAGGTCTGAATAGTCCGCTCGGACTGACCATCTGTATGAGGATGGTAGGCGGTGCTCAAATGTAATTGAGATCCCATGGCTTCCTGAAAATGAGTCCAAAATCGAGAGGTGAACCTGGAATCTCTATCAGAAGTGATGCTCACGGGAGCCCTATGTAATCGAGCAATCTCGCTAACATACAAGTCTGCCAATGTACTCAGTGAATCTGTGATCTTAATGGCAAGAAAATGGGCACTCTTAGTCAATCTATCAACAATAACCCAGATTGCATCATGACCTCTCCGGGCCCTCGGTAAGCTCATAATAAAATCCATCGTAATGTGCTCCCATTTCCAAGTAGGCACCGGTAAAGACTTAAGTAGTCTTGCTGGCTTCTGGTGCTCAACCTTTACCTGTTGACAGATCAAACATTTGGCCACGAACTCTGCTACATCTCGTTTCATTCCAATCCACCAATACACCTTACGCAAGTCATGGTACATTTTAGTACTGCCTGGGTGCATAGTGTAACGAGAACAATGGGACTCTTTCAAAATTCTTTGTCTTAGGGTATCATCGTTCGGAACACATATACGGCCCTTAAATCTCAATAACCCATCATCACTGACCGTAAAATCTGACTGCAAATCTTGCTCCTCTTGGCTAACCATGTCCAATAGCCTCTGATCATTTCTCTGCCCTGACCGGATCTGATCTAAGATACTTGGCTCAATCTGAAGGCTAGCCATAAACCCGACACATACTGTTTCAACACTAACATTAAGCTCGGCGAATTGCTCCAGCAATTCCCATTCTCGAACCATCATAACAGAAACCATACTCTTTCTGCTTAGAGCATCTGCAACTACGTTCGCCTTGCCCAGATGGTACAGAATCTCGCAGTCATAATCCTTAAGAAGCTTTATCCAACATCTCTGCCTCATATTAAGTTCCTTCTGATCGAATAGATACTTCAAACTCTTATGGTCAGTGAAGATTTGGAACTTCTCACCATACCGATAATGCTGCCATATCTTTAAAGCAAAAACAATTGCGGCTAAATCTAAATCATGCGTAGGGTAGTTGCGCTCATGGTCCCTAAGCTGACGGAACCATACGCGACTACTCTACCATGTTGCATTAGCACACAACCTAAACCCTGACTGGAAGCATCACTATATACAACGAAGCCTCCAGATCCACTCGGAATGGTTAGAATTGGTGCTGTAGTTAATCTTTGCTTAAGCTCCTGAAAACACTGCTCACACTGACTTGACCATTCAAACGGAACTCCTTTGCGTGTAAGCTTAGTCAACGGAGTTGCAATCCGAGAAAAACTTTCCACAAACCTCCGATAGTACCCTGCCAATCCCAAGAAACTCCGAATCTCAGTCACTGTCTTCGGTCTCTCCCACTGGAGTACCGCCTCAACCTTGGACGGATCAACTGACACCCCATCCTTAGATACTATGTGGCCAAGAAAAGCTATCCGATCCAACCAAAATTCACACTTACTAAGCTTTCCATAAAACTGCTTATCTCTGAGAGTCTGGAGCACAATCCTCAGATGCTGCTCGTGCTCTTCCCGAGACTTAGAATATACTAGAATATCATCTATAAAAACAATCACAAATTTATCCAGATACTCCCGAAACACATCATTCATCAAATTCATAAATGCGGCAGGGGCATTAGTCAAACTGAAAGGCATCACCAGAAACTCAAAGTGACATACCGGGTTTTAAAAGCCGTCTTCGGTACATCTTCCTTCCTAATTCTCAACTGATGATAGCCTGATCTCAGATCAATCTTAGAAAACACCGAAGCTTCTTTCAGTTGATCAAACAAATCATCTATTCTTGGCAGGGGGTACTTATTCTTAATTATAGCCTTATTTAGTAACCTATAGTCGATGCATAACCGGAGACTACCATCTTTCTTTCTCACAAACAGTACAGGAGCACCCCATGGAGATACGCTTGGTCTAATAAAACCCTTATCCAACAACTCTTGCACTACTTCTTGAATTCTTCTAATTCAACTAGTGCCATCCGGTAAGGAGATTTAGAGATAGGCTGGGTATCCGGCACTAAATCAATAGTGAACTCCAGCTCTCTTTCTAATGGTAATCCTGGTAACTCATCCGGAAACACATTTGAAAACTCACATACCACTGGTATATCTGATATATGTGGAGATTCCCGACTCGTATCGGAGATAAAGGCAATATAACCTTCACATGAATAAATTTATTTAAAATTTCAAACACATAAACATTATATAACTTCATCGAACATAACATCATATACTTTATTTCTTAACAGCAAAACATACATCAAATTTGTCAAGTAAAGAGAAAGTTACAGTCTTGGTGTAGCAATCTAGACTTGCATGATTGATTTCTAACCAATCCATGCCTAAGATTACATCGAAACTATGCATGTTTAACAAAACTAAATCTGCTAACATTACTCTATCTCCAACCTTTATTTCACAATTCCTACACACCATATCTGTCATTTGAGAATCATTCATGGGTGTGCAAATATGCAATATATGACTTAGAGGTTCAGGTTCTAAATGGAGATTATGTGCAAACTGTGGTGATATAAATGAGTGCGTGGACCCTGGGTCAAATAAAACATGTGCCTCATGCTTACAGACAAGAAGATTACCTCTAATAGTCATGGAGGAATTATCGACAGTCTCTCTGTCTAAAGCAAATACATGCCCCTGAGTAACATGCTTCTTACCCATCTCAACTCTTGTAGCTCGTTTCTGTGGGGCCTGTCTCTGTGGAGCCCGTGTCTCTAGTTGCTATTGTAGTGGCTCCTGAGGCTGTGGGGTCTTATCTTGCTTTTGTAGGCACTCCCTGATCAAATGACCATTTTCCCTACACTTAAAACAATTTCCAGTGACGCAGTGACATGGCCCACCATGTGCTTTACCACAATCTTTGCACTGTTTAGAAACCTTCTAGAAGCCTTTGTTGATCTCTACTGTATCAGTAGGAATCTTGGGCTTGCCAGTCCTTGCTCGAGACTCATCTGTCCTCGACCTCTTAAATCAACTCCACCTTTGCTCCGATCGAGAACTATCTGTCCTCTTATCTTTACCCTTACTCTTACTTTTGAACCCATACTGTGCCTGTGTAACATCGAGATCCCTCTCAATATCCTGAGCCCGTCCGAGAGCATCCTCAAACTCAGTAATACGAAGCCCTAATAATCTGTCTCGGATGGCTGGTCTCAGTCCAAACAAAAATCTCTCAGTACGACGCTTCTGATCTCTGACTGTTTCGGGGTCATATCTCATCAACATCGTAAATTGGTTCTCATACTCATCAACGTCATACTACCTTGTATTAAATTCAGAAAATCTGTCTGCATTTTCTTCTGGGCAGTACGGGGGACATACTGGGTCCTAAAAACTGACAGAAAAGTATCCCAACTAATCACTGTATGTTGGGTAGTTAACTGCCTCTTAGTGGCTCTCCACCAATGTCTTGCCTGACCTTTTAACATATACGAACCCATACTGACTTTCTCAACATCTGTGCACCCTAAGTAGTCAAAAGCTAGTTCCAATTCTAATAACCACTCCTCGGCCTTAATTGGATCCTTAATCCCCTTAAATTTTGGGGGATTCATCTTAAGAAAGTCCCGTAATCTGCCTGTATCTCTATCATCTCTAGGCGGTGGGACTGTAGGTTGAGGAGCAGAGGGTGCCGGAGGAACCTGTGGAGGAGGAGGTGGTGAAGTAGGTGTGGGCACTGTAGCACCTATAGCTGAGGTGTTCGCTCCAAAATGTTGAGTAAACATAGCAGCAATGCTGTCAAACCCCTCTTTCATACTGTGTTCGAGCCTGTTTATTCTAGCATTTAGGCTCTCTGGTTGGGGAGTAGGTGATAGAGGTGGCTGAGCCTGCCTCCGAGGGCAACCTCGTCTCCCACTCATAATGCGTGATCAAATACCTGAGCATAAACCCTATGTTTTAATCAAAACTTTAACAGATATACTCAATTTTATAACCAAACAAGCACAGATACTTGGGATGTAATCTTATCCTAACTATCGACACTAACAGTACTAGACAACTCTTGCTCTGATACCAAGAAAAACTGTCACACTCCGAAAACGTGAAAGTTTTGGGCTAAATTTTTTTTTTCTTAATTCCTTACTTGGGTTGCATTCCTGCCAGTATCTCATCACACTTCTTAAACCACAGAAACATTATAATATTTTCATGAAATATTTTATTCACATTATATTGACTCATTCCTCAAAGTAACGTTACATTCTTACAATATTGGTTACATCCCAAAAGTATTATCATATACAAATATCTGTGCCATACAGGATGTCTGGTATCAAAATATGAGTATACCTTACGTGAGTACAAAAATGGCCGGAAGAGAGACGTATCCCTCAGCCTACATCATATGTGCAACAGGCAAGGAGATGATCACTGCAAATAATCTGGTAGAGTAGGGGTGAGCTTTTTGGAAAGCCCCGTAAGAAATGCATTTAAAATAGTTATAGCATTTATATATATATATATATATATATGCAGAAAACAAATGCCATAATAATGCATTTCATACTTTCAAACATTATATGAATTCTTTAATACATATGTATCAAAATTCATACTTGATCAAACATGCATCTTACTTTAAAATTTTAAATTCAAAATTAATAGAACATATCATACAGTTCATGGAGACTAGGCAGAATCATATAGCCAGTATGCAGGCCATGACACTTACTTCTTCCTCTGAAGAGGGAACGGAATACCTATGGCCATGGTATGGGCTGTAGACCTGATCAGAGTCGTACAGCGAACATACACCACGAAGGACCAACATACCCACAAAGGATGTAATCATACACAATGTGGGCGAGGACATGCACGACGTGGCTAAACTTATGCCACAATGTGGCAAGCATGACAGGCAGTAACATAAACTATAGGAAGGCCTTAGTCTCAAAACTTACTTTCATACAATTGATATAAAATAGTAAGGACCGGGCGTGCCAGGGTTTAAGTTAGCCTGGGGTGTGCCATTCCGATACCTTTTTCGGAAAACATATACTTAAATCATACAACTGATATAAAATAGTAAGGACCAGGCGTGCCAGGGTCTAAGTTAGCATGGGGTGTGCCACTCCGATACCTTTTTGAAAAATATATTTATTTCATGTCATACTTAAAACATTATGGAAAAATATGCATAGAAATTATAAGGTACGTTTAGCTAATTATCAAAAGATTATGGAAATTAATTTCGGAATAAAATTCATGCTTTAAACATTTCTTTAAAATTTGCGATGGAAGTAAGGGAAACCATCACAACTTTAAATTACATCACTTACCTCAATACACTGTAGAGCAACGCCTTATGTTGCACCCTTATGCTTCATATCTCTCCGAATTATAAACTGCCAAATCAAAATTTGATATAATTAATTTTCGATATTAAATTTCCTCCTTGTCTAATTCTTAATTAAATTCTTATTACTTAGAATATTATAATTTCTTAAAATTTTACATTGTAGCCGAATGACCTTGAATGTCCTAAGTGACTTACTCCCCCATAACATATATATATATATATATTTTATGATGCCACTTTAATTTTTTTTCCAATTCAATTAGGTCAACTTAAGTATTTCTTTCTTTTATTTTCCTATTATTTGTTGACCCCAAAACGTAAACTTTCTTTTCCTTTAATCCATTTCACGTTGGCTGCATGCATGAGCCTTCTTTCTTTTCTATTTTCTGCAGTTCACGTTGGCTTCCATTTAGTTCCTACTTCATGGTCATATCTAGCATGTTTTTGGTTGCCAAAAGTCTAATATTCACATACATAAAGTCAACCAAGGCTAGCCTTTTCTTCTCTCTTTTATTTTTCATTACCGATTGTTTTTATTATTCTTTGTCTTATCTTCCACGTACAACACTTCTTCATCATCTATTCTTGTTTTTCTTGCTCATTATGGCACTACCCTATACGTTATAATTTTAGGCTATTAAAAGTCAACAAAATCAACTCAATCACCCATATTTTTTTCATCTCTCTCGGCTGCACCATCAGCCATATTCTTCCTCTCTAGTTTCAGTTATCCAAGTATAATTTTATGTTCTTTCTTCCAGCCCTTTTTGTTGACTTAATTCACTCCTTCTCTTTTCTTTCATTCTTCCCCTTAGCTCACGTAATCACAACTTCGTCAACCAAGCTTTAATTATTTTCTGTTTCATTGCTATTCAAGTCGACAATTTCTCCCCTTTTTCTTCAAAGTTCACGTGGTACTCATTACATATCAACTTATTCTTTCTTAACCTATTCAACCCTAGTAAATAACTCATAGCTTCACTTCCTTATTATTTTTCTTGACTGTTTCGGTTCTTAAGTTCCAGCTTGTTTTCGGTTCATGACTATCTTGCCTCCCCATCTTCACGTAAATCATCATCAATATCATCTTATTTCATTCTAAATCCTCCTAACTGAACTAGAGTTTTCATTCTATATGTATTTACTTCAAACAAGGCTGTAACTAACATATTCTTGATCATTACATGCAAAAATCAAAAGACAAGAATCTTAAAAAACTGAGTTAGACATTACCTGTATAAAAGAACAAATCTGTCCACATGAATCCCTTGTTGTTTTGAAGGTTTTTATGCTAGCTTCTTTGAGGTTTTGGACGCTTAATATCAAAGGTTTGTTTTTTCTTCAAAGGCTTAGTTTATTTACTAAAGGTTAGGAATGATTCTAGTATGCATAAAAGGTTACATGATGGCAAGAGAACAAAGCAAGCTTTCGGTGATGATAATGGCTGGAGAAGAGTTCACGATGGGAGAATATAAAGCACAAGCAAAATATATTATTTGGACTTTTTTTTGCCAGCTTCATTAAAATCCTTCTTTATTGTCTATATCTTTTCTTTTGTTTAATGCTTCTTCTTCTCCAACCGGCTACACTTCCTTTTCTTCATGCAGCCCACGTTTTTTTGACTTTCCAGTTAAAGTCTTGCAATCTCTTAATTTTTCCCATCTTTTCCTTGCTTTTGTTCCTTTATTGTCTTGTTATTGTGTTGGTCTTCGGTGCAGCAAGAATAAACAAAATCCATGTTATATATTTTTTTGTCAACTTAGGAAAAACGTGGGGAGACTTTCTCCTGTCTTTCTTTGTTAGCTATCCTTTATTCTTTTTGTTTTCCTATTAGCCATTTACTCAACCGAACTTCACCTAGATAGCCAATAATTTCTCCTTTTATTTCTTCATGTCGTCCCCTTACTTGACTTTCCAAGTCAAAATTTTTGCCAAGCTATTTAATCTTCTTTTTATTCTATTCCTTTATGTAATATTTCCACACTTATATTTTTCATCTAGGATTAAAATTTTCTATGTGAGAAACACTATTCTTTTATATTTAATTCCTCAAAATATTATCAATAATTTCTTTATTGATAATTAGTTCATATACATGTACAACTATAGTATAAGAAAATGAGATCTCACAGCTGGTCCTAGCCAGTCATCCCCGGTACTCGCAGCTGAGGCATCCACTCCCGTAGGCCGCTTTGTAGATGAATCCTCTTCCGATTCGGGAAGTGAGACCTTTGAGGTTGCGGGTACTTGTAATCAATTAGAGGAGAACCCTGAGTGGGCTCAGGCTGGCGCCTTTGCGAGTCTTTTCGTTGATTTTTCGTTGGATTCAAATTTGGATGGTTTAGAGGATTTTGGTGGTTTTCTAGGTTTCCAATCCTTTTTTACTTCTCGTATGCATGTGCATGGCATTTTACTTGGTCGACTAATCCTTTCTTTTTATATTTGTGCAGGCATGAATTTTCGAGATTTACTGCGTAGGAGGGATGCCAGTGCTGTTGCTCAAGTAGCTCCTCCTCCTCAATCGCAAGCTAAAGCCCCATCATCTGGACCGGCTTGTGCTCCTAGTCCTCCTCCTCCGGCCACTGGTAAATCCAGCCATCCTGCTCAAGAAGTCGGGAGAAATAAACGGAAGAGGTCTCTTGTTTCTAATCGTGGTTCGGGCGATCTGAGAGCTCATAAGTCCCAAAAGAGTGATGCAGCCTGTCAAAAAGGCGGCTCTCGAGTTGCTGAGGATCGGTTCGGCCCTCGCCAGCCTAGGCGCAAATACAGGAAGAGGCTGATTATTGAAGCCACAATGCCTACAAGGCCGATTTTGCCTAAGGTAGCCGATCCGACTTTGAGGCACTATCCGGTTGATAGCGGGGTCGTTGTTGGTAGAGAAGACTTCCAGACCTATCCTAGAGTAAATGACAACGACAGCATCGAGGATGCCAGGATAGGGTCTCGTCTGGCTTGGAGCACAATCCTCCCTCGCGATGAGGCTGGCCTTTTTACAAACCTTACAGAAGCGAAGGATAATTCTAACTATTTCGCTATGAAGGTGAGAGCTTTGTGCTTGTTTGGTAATTATATTCTCCTTTTTTAAGCTTTTTCGTCAAGTTTTTTGAGTTACGTATATTTTTTGTCTTGTCAGACGGCTCAACAAATTACGGCGGTCAATGCTCGACATAGGGCCCTTAGGGAGCAAGCTGATAAAGAGATTCGTGATCTTCGAGAGCAGAGAATGGAGCTTACGAATGAGGCTGTCCAGCTTCGCCCCTATCCCAAAAGGATGGAGAAGTTGAGTAAAAAGAATGCTGATCTCGAGCAAAGGCTCCGAGAAGAGCAGGCGAAGGTGGCTTCCCTTCAAGGGTACCGAGAAGCCTATAATAAGGCTGTCGATGATCGGGGAGCAATGGAGAGGCAACGAGATGAGGCTATTAAGGAGCTGCACAACGTACTGGATCATCAAAGAGAAGCTCGAATCGAGGCCATTCGTGAATACCGCTTGTCCCAGCATTATTTTGACAAGAAAGCGGAGTTCGCGACGGGATTCATTAAGTACGGTTTCTATTTGGCTCGTGCTTGGCTGGAGAAGCATCGACCTAGTGAGGCTTTTCCTGAACTGCTCTTCACTGAGGAGGCCAAGTGCTATGACTCTCCTTCTTGGACCAAGTATGAGCCCGACTCACAAAGTCTAGAGGCTTATCTAGCGGAGGGAGCCGTCGATAAGCTGGACAATCTTGAGGGTCCGTGGCCTCCTCGGCAGCCACGACATCAGCTTGAGTCTTCTGAGGCACTTGATCGATCTGAGCCTTCAGTAGTGCGTGACGTCTCTAAGTCTATCGAGGCAGGCGATCAACCTGAGTCTATCGAAGCACTGCCGGGGTTAGACAGCGATGAGTTCCAAATTTCTGATTCTACAGTCGTTGACCTTGTGCCAGACTCTGCAGCTGTGGTAGGGCCTTCAGGTGATGTTCCTTCTGTCGGGATGGCTTCTTCGGCTCTCCAGCATCCTGCTTCTTTGACTCCTCCCGTTCCTGAGCCTCAAACTTCTCAAGACGCTAGTGCTGATGTAGCGCCTTCTCAACCGGTTGACTCGGTCATTGCCGTATATTAGAATTTAGTTTTTTTTGTTAACTTCAATGTACAGATGAAAAATACTGTTTCATTTGGTAGCTCTTTCTTTTGCCTATGTACAGATTTGTCTTTTAATGAAAAATATTATTTCATTTGGTAGCTCTTTCTTTTGCCTATGTGAATATGTACATATTTATCTTGTGTAACTTTACCTTTACACCATGTTGCTCCCCAAGTTCTTCTTTGAAACAGTGTTGTCATTTCATTCAAAGATGAACTTTTCTCGAGTGTTGTGCCTATCTCGCGTTCTTTTCGCTTAAGGACTTATTAGAATAATGACAAGGTGTTAACCATAATTTGTCATCGTATTGCGACATACTAATCTGAAAATTTCAACGTACCTCGTAACATGATATTTACCTTTTGTGTTACATGCGTATCGCATGTGTCTGTTTGTTGGTTGCTTGATGATTTTGCGGTGTTGCCCTTGTTTTTGTGTACTTTTCGCGTTTAAGGACTTGTTTTTGCCCATCTCGCATCTTTTTGTGCTTAGGGACTTTTAGATTGCCCGTCTCGCACATTTTTCGCTTAGGGACTTTTTTATTTGCCCATCTCGCGTATTTTTCGCTTAGGGACTTTCTATTTGCCCGTCTGGCGCATTTTTCACTTAGGGACTTTAGTTTGCCCGTCTCGCGCATTTTTCGCTTAGGGACTTTAGTTTGTCCGTCTCGCGCATTTTTCTCTTAGGGACTTTTTTATTTACCCGTCTCGCGCATTTTTCACTTAGAGACTTTAGTTTACCCGTCTCGCGCATTTTTCGCTTAGAGACGTTAGTTTGCCCGTCTCACGCATTTTTCGCTTAGGGATTTTTTATTTGCCAGCTGTTGCCTCATTTCGATTCCTGTAACACATAATCTGTCTCACACATTGCATTAGAAAATTATAGGAAATGATGGGCTGGCCTTTATTAATGAATCAGATAATTGCAAAACAATAATATCTGTAAAGTAACGGAGCAATAGATGGAAAAGACAAGAATAACCATAAATGGAAAAGTAAAGACAAGAATAACCATAATCAGAAAAGAAGTACAACGTTTACTACCAGTACAGTTTAAGATGGTTGGCATTCCAAGTCTTTGATATCTTCTTTCCTTGCAAGGTTTCTAAGGTACATGTGCTAGGTCCGACCATACTTCTGATTCTGTATGGTCCTTCCCAATTAGCCCAAAGCTTTTCATCTTCCTTATAGGCGTTTGTAATTACCGACTTTCTCAATACCAAGTCTCCTTCTTGCAACTCTCTATTTTTAACCTGTGCATTGTAATAAGTAGCTACCCTCTGTTGGTAAGCAGCCAATCTCATTTTTGCTTTGTCTCTCAGCTCATCTATCAGGTCTAGATTCTCCCTTAGTCCTTGAGAATTGAGCTCCTCGATGTAGGGGACCAACCGGGGTGACTCAGTTCCAACTTCTACTGGGATGAGGGCTTCAGTCCCATACACCAAATTGAACGGTGTTTCCCCTGTCGACACCTTGCTTATCGTTCTGTAGGCCCATAGCACACTCGGGAGCTCGTCTACCCATGCTCCCTTTGCTTTGTCCAGTATGATCTTCAACCCATGTAGTATAGTTCGATTACTCACCTCTGCCTGCCCATTAGCCTGCGGGTAAGACATAAAAGATATTTTTAGGAGAATGTTTAGGCCTTTGCAGAAATCCTGAAAAGCATCACAGTCGAACTACTTCCCATGGTCTGCATTTATCACACGGGGGATCCCAAATCGGTAAATTATGTCCTTCCACACCACTGCTTCCACCTTCTTCTCAGAAATTATAGCCAAAGGTTCGGCCTCTATCCACTTTGTGAAGTAATCTGTGGCCACAAGTAAGTATTTCCGTTGTCCTGAGCCTAGTGGAAAGGGTCCCAGGATATCTAGTCCCCACTGTGCGAACGGAGTTGGCTGGAGGGTGTTCTGAAGGTCCGAAACAGGCGCGATTGTTATTGGAGAGAATTTCTGACACTTTTCGCATCTTCTCACTTTGTCTGTGGCATCCTTCCTCAGTGTAGACCAATAAAACCCTACGCACAGTATTTTCGAGGCCAAGGCACGAGCCCCTAAGTGTTCACCGCGTATTCCCTCATGAACTTCAGCTAAGGTGTACTCAGCCTGTTGGGGCCTTAGGCATTTCAGCAAAGGCATTGTGAAGCTTCGCTTATAGAGCTCTCCATTCACTACGGTAAACCTGGCACTTTTCAATTTCAACCTTCGAGCCTCGTCACTGTTAGCTGGGAGTGTGTTCCCCAATATATAATCTTTGATCGGGACTCTCCAATCATCTCCGATCTCGATATCGCAGACACCTTCTTCTTCGATACTTGGCTTAGCGAGGGATTCCACTTTGACGATACCCCCTTTGACCCCTCTAGAAGAAGCCAATTTTGAAAGAGCATCTGCATGGTTGTTCTCTGTCCGATTTATCTGAGTCAGCTAGAAGTTCTGGAACGACTGTGCCAACAATTGTACCTTCTGCAGATAAGGGACTAAGGCTGGTTCTCGTGCTTCATACTCACCCGAGAACTAGTTTACCACCAATTGTGAATCGCTATGGGCCAATAAATTGCTGACTCCTAGTTTTTCAGCAAGTTTCATCCCAGCTATCAAGGCTTCGTACTCAGCTGTATTGTTCGAACCTGGGACATCGAAACGTAGGGAATACTCATAGGTTTCCCCGTCAGGCGATATTAGCATGATTTCGGCTCCACTGCCATACATGTTACGAGCTCCATCAACAAATAATTTCCACCAGACTAACTCCGTTTCCTCTTGGACCTCTCGGCCAATGCATTCTACAATGAAATCTGCCAATGCCTGTCTTTTTATTGCTTGGCGAGGCTGGAAGTGAATGTCATATTCACTCAATTCGATAGCCCATTTAATTAGACGCTCGGAGTGTTCTGGTTTCTGCAGTATTTGCCTCAAGGGTTGATCCGTTAAGATAGTCACCGAGTGAGCTTAGAAGTAAGGCCGCAACTTCCAAGTTGCCATCACCAGGGATAAAGCTATTCTTTCAACTAAGGGGTACCTTGCCTCGGCATCTAGCAGGACTTTGCTTACATAATAGATAGGGCAATCTCTGTCTCCTTCTTTCCTTAGTAGGACTGCACTTACAGCTTTCTCTCCTACACCGAGGTACATGAGGAGTTGGTCTCCGAGCTGTGACCGAGATAATAGAGGCAACTCTTTCAGGTAGTCTTTCAACCTTTCAAAGGCGTCATTGCACTCTTTCGTCCATTTGAAGTTCTTTCCTGCCTTTATCGCCTTGAAAAATGGTAGACTTCTTCCAACTGATTTGGACAAGAAACGACTCAAGGCTGTTATCCTTCCTGTCAGCCTTTGAACTGCTCTTACAGTATTGGGCGGCCTCATGTCCAAAATAGCTTGAACTTTCTCGGGATTAGCCTCTATCCCTCGATTAGTAATCATGAATCCCAAGAACTTTCCAGATCTCACCCCAAATGAGCATTTATTGGGATTTAACTTCATCTCGTACTGTCGCAGCACATTAAATACCTTAGTCATTTTCTCAGGATATGATTCTTCCTGTCGGCTTTTGATGATCATATCATCAACATAAGCTTCCATGGTGTTGCTTAACAAGTCTTGGAACGCCTTATTTACCATGCGCTGGTAGGTAGCCCCCGTGTTTTTCAAACCGAATGGCATTACTCGATAGCAATATGTCCCACTATCGGTAATGAACGAAGTCTTTTCCTCATCATCTGGATGCATCATGATTTGGTGGTACCTTGAAAAGGCATCCAAGAAACTAAGTAATTCATACCCACAAGTTTCATCTACCAACTTGTCAATTCGGGGTAGTGGATACGAATCCTTTGGGCAAGCTTTGTTCAGATCTGTGAAGTCCACACATTCTCCATTTCCCGTTGCCTTTTTTCACCATAACAACGTTGGCCAACCACTCTGGATAGTTAACTTCTCTAATGAAATTTGCTTGTAACAACTTTGAAATTTCTTCATTTATTACCTATTGCCTCTCTGGAGCAAAATTCCTCTTCTTTTGCTTTATCGGCCTTGCCCACGAGACTACGTTCAATCGATGACAAACAACTTCAGGGTTAATTCCGGGCATATCGGTTGGGGTCCATGCGAATACATCACTATTCTCTCTTAGGCATCGGATTATTTACCCTTTCACTTCTTCAGGCAATTGGCTCCCTACGTACACTATTCTTTCTTCATCTTTCTCATCCAACCGGATTGCCTCCATCTCCTCATCAGGTTTTGGCTTAGGCTTTTCTTCAATTGTAAGGGTTTCCTTCCTCTGAATCCCCTTACATGTGGTGGATGCGACATTGCACGTCCTGGCTTTCCTTTGATCTCCCCTCACTAGTCCAACACCGTGAGGAGTCGAAAACTTCATTAACAAATAGCAAGGATGCACCACCGCTCTCATGTCATTTAATAATGGCCACCCGAAGATCATATTGTAAGCCACAGACGCTGATCTCACCACTATAAACAAAGCTTGTCGAATGACATCTTTTGGGCTCTCCCCCAATGTAATAGGTAGCTGAATGGCGCCTACTACCTTTACCTTCTCTCCAGAGAAACCATAGAAGGGTGTAGGTACTGGCTTCAACTTGTCCTCCGTGATATTCATCTTTTCAAAGTAGTTCCAGTAGATTAAATTCACTGAACTCCCATTGTTGACCAAGATTCGACTCAATGGGTGCTTTGCTACCACGGCTGTAATTACCATCGGGTCATCTTGAGGAACCACTACATCTCTTTTATTGACTGGTGTAAAAGTAATAGGTTCCTTATCCTGCTTTTCCCCCATTACTGAGTTAATTTGGTGGGCCTGTCGAGCATAAGATTTTCTAGATGAGGAAGAAGTACCAGCTAATGATTCACCTCCGGATATTACGTTAATAGCTGGCCCTGTGGGTTCATTATCTTCCTCTCGATTCCTTCCTTTTGTTCTTCTGTCATTATCTCTCCTGTCACCTTCATTTCTTCTCACAGGTCCCCTGTTTTCACCTCTTCTGTCTCTAAATTGATTTCCTCTGTTCAGCGTAGGATAGTTGTTTCTGTCGCCTCTCCACACGAAACGGTTTATTTTTCCCTCTCGCGCTAGTTTTTCTAGCTGATTCATCAACTCCCTACATTTCTCGGTCGTGTGCCGATGCGCCAAGTGGTAATCGCAGTACGACCTTAAATCAAGGCCCAAATTCCCTGATGCCTTCTTTGGAGTCTGTTTAAGCCCTTATCCTTCAATCTGAAGCCTAAGATTCAGTGAGTGGGGTATAGGAATTGTATTTTAGTGCAGGAGCTTTCTCAAACTTTCTCGGTTGGCTAGAAGATGCTTCAGTGACCTCTCTTCCTCGTTTCCTTCCATCCTTGGATTCTCCTATCGCCACCATTTTCATTTACTTTCTCCTGGGTTACATACTTATGTGCGCGGGAAAGCAGGTCTGAGATGGTAGTTGGTTGGTCTAGCGACAGAGATTCTTGCAATTTCTCAGACCTTGTCCCTTGTAGCATGGCTGCCACGACTATACCGACTTGCAGATCTCGTACCCCCAAAGTAGCATCTCTTAACCGATCCACATAATTCTTCAATGACTCCTTAGCTCCCTGCTTAATAGTGAGCAAATAGGTCGGTTCCTTCCCTTTCTGACTATTCACCGCAAACGCCTTGAGAAACTCGCTTTGCAGTTGGTCAAAAGAGATAATGGACCCTTCAGGCAGGTTATTAAACCATTTCATCGCATGTCCGGACAGAGTTAAGGAAAAGGCCCTACACATTATCTCGTCTTCCCATCCATGTAACAACATTAGGGCCTCATAGTTTTGCATATGGTCGTAGGGGTCCATCTTTCCGATGTATGCGGTCATCTGCGGCATTTTGAACTTTGGGGGCAGAGGTTTTTGCATGATAGTCATGCAGAACGGTACTCTTCTCCTCTGGCTCTCTTTTACGGACACTAATTTTTTCTCTTCCAGTACCTGTTCTATCATCTTTTTCATGTCCACGGGGGGAGCGAGCTGATTTCGGGCATGAGACGAATCAGGTAGGTCTCCGACTACTTCCTTGCCTTTAGCTTGAGGTGCGTTTGTCCGTACCATTTGCGTGCACCAAGTGGGGTCAAACTCCGACCCGGTTCCCCAAGTGCTTTGATCTTCGACACCGTTCTTTCCAGCACCTTCAATACCATGGTCTAAGTTAGCATCATCAAAATTTGACAAGTCATGGTGGTGGGCGGTAGACCCTGTCGCCCGGTCAACGTCCTGTCTCTCAGACATCTGCCGCCCTAAATGTAGAACTTGTCGCCTAACCCCTGTCGCAAGCTCTAAACCTGCTGCTTCCTCAGTTTCTCGCTGGGTGCCTGCAACAGGCCTCCTGCTCCCTTGTCTTGCCGGACCCTGATGAATGTCATGCTCTTCCACAAGGGGGACCTCTCGCCGACGAGAGGGGTCTGCTGCTATTGTGTCCTCCTGTCACCCAAACACCTACGGCGGGACACCTTTATTTGTTCTTCCTACCAAGTTCTGCACGGCAGGCGACAGATCCAATGTCTGGAGAACTCCTTGGAACAGATCCATCATGGCTCGCAACGCTTGGGTAGTTTCTTCACTCTGTCGCCTCAGAGCCTCGAATTCTGCTGCCGACACAGTAATTCTTTGTTCCTCCCTGTTCACCTGATTCGTCAGGCAAATCTGTTGTTCAGGGGAGCTCACAGAGTTTTCCTCACTTTCGGCCCTTACGTTTGTCGATCTTGTTCTCACCATCTTAGAAAATCTCGATTGGCTTTTTATACGTTTCCCACAGACGGTGCCAATTGTTGTTGCACAAAACAACAATAAAAGTATGCTGACGTCGATTTTCGTACTTAGTTTCCACATGTCTTCAAGAAGCTTCTGTAAAACAAGAAAGGTCAGAGAGGCGCAGGGGTGGTTCCCTGCGTAGCCACTCCGATGCTTAAGTTAGCATAAAATTTTCAGTATTGGGAAGCGTAAAAGCCGGTCGTCAAAAATTAGAGAGTAGGATTGTACCTAGGGCCTATTTTAGGCCAGTATTCTAGGTTAATTATTTGAGGATAAGCCCATTCCTTGCTGAGAGTTTGTGTCCTGATATAACACAAGTTCCTCGAAAATCGAGAGAAATCAAGGCCTGTCGCTAGCGAGAGACCCATATTGCGGGCACGTTGTGGTGTGAGAGGTCTGTCACGTAGCGGGAGCTGAAAATAGCGCCACGTGTCACAGACGGGTATGACGTGGCGACAGGACCTTGACGCCAGCAGGAGCCGGAGTCATGCGCCACATGTCGCCTTATGATTCAAGTCTGTCGCCCAGCGACAGGCGTAGTGATGCAGCTTTGAGTTCTATCGCCTAATGCCACGTGGCCCGCTGATTCTCTGCCACGTGGTGATTGATGACGCTTTTTGGGCCTAGCCCAACGTAGGTAGACTTTGCAATATCAATTATTATTATTATTATTTTGTAGTTAACGTGGATTCATGGTCCCTTTTCCAATTCATTTTTTAATTAGTATTATTTATTTTTTATGTAGAGTATTTTAATTTGTTTGATTTGTTCATTTTATTTTATCTATTTTTGTTTACTGGCTTATTTGTTATATACTTTAAATCTGGAATCGTATTTGTTAATATATATAAAAATCAAATTAGGCTAAAGGTTTCAAATTATATATAAGATTTTTTATAAGTTAAAATTCACTCGTAAATTGTTTGAAATGAAATAAAAAAGCAAGGATAAAAAGAGATTATTCTGACGATTGAACTGTAAAGGAACCGCGCTTAAGTGGTACTTTTAGAGATCTTGAGGTAAAAAAAATTCTATCCAAGGCCTCACCAGCTTAATGGAGGGTCTAAATAGGATTTTTGATAACAAATAATTCATATTCATTTTTTTAAAAAAAATAATAAAATAAAATAAGTTTATTATAAAATAATAAACAAAATAATTAGTTATGAAATTAGAAAAGATGTTAATGATTAGTAATAATATGATAAAAATAGTAATAGCAAATAATAAAATAAGGAAGGAAATAAATAAAATGACCAAAGAAAGATATTAAAATAATAAAAGTGAATATAATTACTCAGATGATGAAATATCAGGATAATTACGCTTAAGTAATTTTCTTGAAAATTTCTAGATAAGAAAATCCTATTCAAGGCCTCACCAGCTTAATGGAAGGTCTAAATAGGATTCTCAATAAAAAGTAATTTATATTCATTTTTCAAATAAAATAAACTTATTATGAAATTCATGTATGAGTAATTAATAGATTTATTATTGAATTAGAACAAGAATAATTAGATATAAAAATTAGAAACGAAGTTAATGATCCATGATAATATAATAGAAACAATAATAAGAAATACAATAAATAAAATTAGATATTAAAATTATAATGAAGGTGAATACGAATTACTCCAACGATGAAATATTGAGAGAATTGCGCTTAAGTGACTTTCTTGAAAATTTCTAGATGAGAAAATTATTTTCAAGGCCTCACCAGCTTAATGGATGACCTAAAGATAATTTTCAATAATAAGTGATTTTTATTCTTCTTTTAAGAGTATAAAATAAGTGATTTTTATCCAAAAAAAATATTATTAAACTTAAAGTAATTATTTAAGAAGATAAAAAATTTTTAATAATTCATGTTAACTTTAATAATAAAATAACAATGGTAAATAATGATAAAATTATATGAAATAATAAAATAAGGTGACAATAATTAATAAAACTTATTGAGAATGAGTATTGATTATTCTTATGATGAGATTTCAAGTGGAATTACGCTTAAGTATTACTTTAAAAATCTTTAAGTAAGAAAATTTCTTTTTTGATCTGACCAGCTTAATGGAAGATCCAAAAGGAATTTTTGATAATTCATATTCATTTTCGCATAAAAATAAATAAATAAAATTAAGAATTAATAAATAATAAATAATAAATAATAGAAAATAATAGAATAGTAGGAACGAATTGGGTAGAAGGAGTCAAAGTTAGAATTTTTTATAAGATATTAAATTGAGTCCGACGACGAAGCCTCTTCAAGCAAGTCGCATAGTACTACTTGAATACTCTTGAGGTGAGAAAGATTTTTTTAAAGTTGTCCCACCAGCTTAATGGAGGACACTTAGAAATATTTTTCAATATTAATTATATTGAAATTAAAGATCAACATAAGCAAATTTAGCAAATGACCTAAAACTAAGTGGTACCATTTTAGGATGGGCGTTGTGAGGTGCTTAATACCTTCCCCATACGTAACCGTACTCCCGAACCCTAGAATTTTTAAACGTGGACTAAACCTTATTCATAGTTTGAATAGGTGACCAATCACACCTAGGTTAAGAATGGTTGGTGGCGACTCCTTAGGTTTTGTGTCTAGCTGTTAGGTTTTCTCTAAAACTTAATACGTTATGACAAATATTTCATGACATTTTTAGAAAATTTTCTAAGAAATTTCAGCAGCATAACGGCTGCTAACACCCTAGCCTTCCTGTAATTCAAATACAATTCAAAACCAGCCAACAGCCACAATTTTCACAGTTTTCAAGGCAATTCACTTTCAAAATATTCTTATAAAATTATATGCATCGAAACCATGCATTCGAAATATCCTTATAATCCATATACGCATCCCTTACCTGTCTGACTTCAACGACTTCCTCGTTTGCACCACTCGTAAACCGATACTCTCGGGCTGTAGATAGTTTCACTAAAAATATTAGCTCACTTAATACTTATTTTTAAGCTATTAATCATGCTTAATTGCAACCACATTGTACATTGCAAAGATTTATGCAGTACATTTTCTATTGGTACTAAAACACAAATTTTTCGTTTTAAGTCGTATTTTAAATTCGAGCACACTGGTAGACTCCTTGAAATTCTATAGTTTAATGGCACCTCAAAACCATCAAAATTAGCCATGAACATGGGTCCCCTTCATGTGGCCGAATTCTCCCTCTTGAAATTCTCTTGAAAATTCAAATAATTTAATGCCATATTCTTGCTTAGCCATTCCCATTACATTATGTAGCATCAATTTCATGCATGAAAGACCACATTTCCCTTAGGTTTTCTTCTTGGCTGAACCCCCCTTTAATGGCATGATTTTATTTAGCTCAATTTAATTAAAACCAATGCCATAAACATGTTTAGCATGCTTAACTTAGTCTTCCTACACCAATAAACTTAAATGAAACACAATGTATAAGAAAAACCATACCTTGACTAAAACTTCAAGGCCTCCTTTCTTCTTATTTTGTGGCTTATTCAATGATCTATGGGTATGGTTAGATAGAGGAAGATGAATAGAATGATTTTGTAGTTATAAGTTTATTAAAATTTTGGCTAGTTTGAAAGATATAGAAATTTTCTTTTCTTTCTCTTTTCTTTTCTTCAATGGCGCGGGAGCAAGGGAGGAAGAAGATGAATAGTGGCTGGCCATGAGCTTGGTGGAATTATAAAGACTCTTCTAGAAGGGGGCAAAATTACCAAATTGCTCTTGTTTATGAGAATTTCGGACAATTTTGCCCTTAAGCTTTCGTAATCATAAAAACTATGTAATTGCACTCCAAAATTTTGGATTCCATCACCAAATAATCTTATTAGATGTATTTTGATGAATAAAAGTGGTTTTGTTGACGCACGATACATCGATTGCATGAAATTACAAAATTACCCCTTATGGACCACCAACGAAATTTTCTGATTTAACCACCGATTCGATAAATCTATTGACACTATCTTAAACTCCTTTTCATGTAGAATATCATGTTATTTTTAATTTGTCCCAATTCATTTTAGTTTGGGCACAATTTACGAAAATACCCTCAAGACGTAACCATCATTTTCTAATTTGTTTGTCACACTTCCAAAAATAATAAAAATAAAGTATTTTGGGTCTCAAAATTTCCAAAATATAATTATTACACCTTCCGTACATTATTTCTTCAGTCATACATACATCTGGGCATAAAATTCAAGTGGGACCCACATCACTATTTACTTACAATTCATAAAATATTCCAAAAATTAAATTAATAAATAATTATTTATACATGTACAATACAATATAATCAGTTCTCACATGCCATGTTGGGAGAGAAGACTAAAAAGTTTAATATCTTTATACTTAATAGCATTGTCTGTTTGAAGAGTTTTAATGATACAAGAAAACTAAGTTTTCACAAGAGCAGCAAAATTTGCATAAATATTAGGCAATTACATCCAAGTGAATCCAGAATAATCATCAATAAAAATCACAAATTAAATAGAACATCCCATAGTAGCTATGGGAGAAGTCCCCAAATATCAATATGCATAAGGTCAAAAATAGTATAAGAAACAAAATTTATATTATTAAAAGGTAATGCATGAAATTTGTCAAGTTCACAAGAAGCATAATCAAAATTTTCAATGTTTCCTAAAAGACCACTAGAACACAAAGACTTCAATTTAGAGGAAACATGACCAAGGCAAGAATGCCAAGTAGAATACAACATAGAGGCAGCAAATTTTTACACATTAGGTGGCATAGATGTAATGTTTAAAGGTAGTTGAAGAGATGTCTGTTCAAACAAACGATCAACTTTATGCCCGGTCCAAAGGATTTCCCCATTTGTAAATCTTGCACATAACAACCATGACAAGAAAAGTGTACATCAAGGCCAAGATCACATAACGGAGATAAGATTTAGTAAGAGTTTGGGAACAAGAAAAACATCAAATAAAAACAAAGTGGATGTGAAAATATCACCAATGTGACTAACAGATAAACATAAGTTATCAGCAGTATAAATAACAGAAGAGTGAGACATAACGTTTTTACTTTTAAAAAAGATGAGAATCAACAGTCATATGATTACAGCATACAAAGTCAAAATACCAAAATGAAGACATACCTGGTGTGACAAGTAAAAGGGAGGAAGCGGAGGTACCAGTGATAGATTGGGCTAAGGCATGTTTAGAGTATCAAGGTTTATTTAACTAAGAAGCTCATTTAAGGCAAAGGAGTTACTAAAAGACAAACACTCAGTGGTAGCAGCAGCTGCATTGTAAACAGAAGCCTTACCAGACTTAGACTTAGTTTGATTGTACCATCTTGTTCCTTGCTTGGATTGTAACTTGAAGCATCAGAGATGTCATATCCTGGTTTGTGGCAGTACTTACAAGTCAGCTTTCATTTGTAATGGGAAAAAGACAAGTGAAATATCTATTTTCTCCATGGAAATAAAGAACTTTGATTAAAGAAAAATTGTTTTCTAATAGTGTATTGTGCAATGGATGAAAAAGTGAATCAGTTTATGGCACCAAGAAAACGATAGGAACCAAAGTAGAAGAAAGAGAAAAAAATAGACCAGCAAAGATTATACACGAAAGGGAATAAAAATTTAGAGAACCTAAACTTTGATATCATGTTAGAAGAACTTTTTTCTTTTATTTATTGACTTGAATAAAACTATACAAGAGTGTCGTATTTATATACAAAGGGTTCCAACCAATTTGGCAAAGAATCAACCAACGTAATACTTGATGTTATTCTAATTTCCAAATCATAATCTCTCAAATTATGTTTGACTACATAATTACAGAATATTACATTATCATTAAGAGTCAACTATAATCAAAGGTCATTGATATTCTAACAGTTTTAACTGTAATCAGTTTATTAAATTGTTAATTGAGGTTGATTGAAAATATTTGACATTGCTCTTATTTTATGTTTAGAATTGAAATGACTTAGAAACAAGCCCTCATTATGCAAAATTGGCCATTATGTCTAGAATGGATAAAGCAACTGGAGAATGAGCAGAATCACCTGCTGGTACAATGGAGAACATAAATTCTGTGGAAGCAACATTTACAGCATAAAGTATGTTTTTGAAGCATTCAGTGCTCTAAACTTTGATGATGACGAAGAAGTTAATTAGTAAAACATTAAAGAGTTTATGTCCTGTACTCAAATGGCAAATATTAAGCCATCCCTAGTGCAATTTGAGTATGAATCGGTCGAAAAAGATCTGAGGCAAAAAAAATCTAATAGGTCAAATTCTAAGAAAGCAAATGAGGCATTTTTTAGCAACAAGGAGAAGCTTGATGAGATATGTGAAGGTGAAAAAGAAGAGATTTGTAAGTCAGGCAATTGTTAATTTTTAATACATGCATGGTTGATGATACTGTTAGGAAAATATATGTGTATGATTTGATATCTGGAGTTAGAATTGATTATTAATAGCTTGTTAGGGTTGGTTCCATTATCTCTATTGATAATAGAAAGTTTAACTACCACTCCTTAATTCCAAATACTTGAAACAGATTTTATTTTTGACAAATTTGGTTGATGGATTGACATTTTGTGAGACCCGATTTCATTACACTGTACACCATATTGTAAATGATGGATAACGGAAATAAAATATTTAGTGGAATTAAATAAATATTGAATATGAAATTCCACTTTAAATTATGAAATTTGGAATTATAATTTATAATATGGTGTAAGAGTTGGAATAAATATTGAATGATGAATACAAGTATGGAATAAAGGAAGGAAATGAAATCTGAAATTTAGAATGAAAGTGATTGTTTCATGACATAAAATACCAATAAATATAATTATAAGAGAAAGAAATTATTTATTATACATGTGATTTATTTTGATTGGAGGAATATATAAAAGAGAGAAGAAAATAAAGTCCAAAACCGTATGGAAATTTGAACTGCACTTTGGTTTTCTTTCCATGGTGATACACAGGTGGAAGCAAAAATTTTGTGATGTTTCTGTGCTATAAAAATGAATAAATAATAGTAGATAAAGGGGATGGTTTTAATAGGATATATGGCTGATTTTTGCTGACATATATAGATATCAAAAGAGGCAAAGAAAAGTCAAGAAGTGCAGCCAACTAGTGGACGATAGCCACCCTCCATGAATTACCATATATGTTGAAGCTGGACAGAATTGCTGAGAATTCAACCATAATTTTATAGAATAAAAGGCAATATAAATAATATAAAAGATAAGAGAAGTAACAATTTAACAAGTGAATAATTTTTATTGGATGAAGTCTTCAAAAAGGAAAGGTGAATTTGGTCAAAAATGGGACAGTAACAAGAAGCCTCTCCATCATTACTTTATGCTGCAGATTTCTTCAGCAATTTAATGCATTTTAAGGCAAGGAATGATGAAGAAAAAAGATAAGAAGCTAGGTGGTCAATTACTATTGGTTGTCTTGAATAAAAAAAAGGAGACTAAAGAAATAAAACTTCAGCCAATTTTACACCTTCATCACCGTTTTGCTGCTATCATACGAGAACCAAAATTGTTTAGTTTGGTGCTATGTTTTGGCCATCGTTCATCCAAGAAAAAAAATTCAGCAAAAATTGTACTTTGATAGCTAACCTATTAACCTTACCATCCATCTTCCCTCCATCAATTAACCCATCAAAACAACCAAGAGAAGAGGTTGAACTTGAAACAGAAACTTGTTCTGTTTTGGAGGGGACAATCGGTCAAGGTAGGTTCAATGATTTCCATGGTTTTGTTGATATTCAATAACATATTTCTATGTTTCTAAACATGAGAAGCATGATTATAATATTAATTTTAGTTAAATCAAATTAAATCATGGAATTAGCATAAGTTGTGATTTTGGTATAGATTGAGAACAAGTAAAGAATTAGACTAGAAGTTGTATGATGGTGATGGGAAAGGAAGTTTGGAATAGAAACAAAGTGAAGAAGTAGCTTAGAATTGTAAAAAAAGGTTGAAAAGAGAATTTTGGCTAGTGAATGAACCCTCAGTTGGACATGGAATAAATGTGGAATTTAGACTTCATGCAAGAATAAGTCAAGAAAGGCTCACGTAAACACCTTTGGCCAATTTAAAACAATAAAATTGAATGAAGAGGAATTAAAGTCAAGGAATGGCCTTAGAGTGAGGTTCGGCCATGACATTTGGAAAGGGAAAAATATGCTGAAAATTATAGATTTTAGTAGAAAATAATTATAAAAATTAAAAGAGGAGAATTGGTGAAATTAAAAACCGAAAAAGAAGCTAGAATGAGCAAGTGGAGTTTTAGCACCAGACTTATAATATGATGTTAGTGGCTGCATTTTACGAATATTAGTGGTTTAAAAATAAGAAGAAGAATCTTAATAATTTTTGATAAAATTATTTTGCAGTCGGAGTTGATGGAATTCGATAAACGTAATCGAGAAGCTCGGTTTCATAAGACAGGTAAGGGATGCGTGTGCGAATTTGTAGGGATATCCGAATGCATGGTTTTCATGCTATGAATTTTATAAGATTTATCGGATATTGAATTGCTTTGAAATGCTACGAAATTGTGGTTTCTAGCTGTTGAGACTATGTTTGAAAGTGCAGGGAGGCTAGGACTTTGGTAGCCGTTATGCTGCCGAAATTTACTAAAGATATTTCCAAAAATATTATTAAATATTTTAGTACATCATTGGTGTTTATCCTAGCCTCAAAAGTGATAAATTGATTATTTTTCATAAATGGTGGAATTACCGAAAAGTAGTGATTAAATATTCATGATACCGATTTCGGTAAAGGTTTCACTACTGAAAATTCATCCCATGTGTTTTATAGTGAAAGGTGTGATTGGTGAAGTGAAATGGTAAATAGTGAATATTTTATAATTATTTTCAGGATGACATTCACTATTCTATTTATGGTTTTCCTTTATGAATAAAATAAATTTCATCACGTGTAATGATTTCCATAAAAGCTTCATCACTGTGAAATTATTGTTTTGAGACTAAAATGTCTCTGCACGTGTTTTATAGCGTGAAATGTGTTGGTGAAATTATTATTAAATTTAAAAAATAAATATTTTTATTTTTCCATAAATTATGAAAATATTAGAAGTTGATTTCCAAAAACCTTGAATTTCGAATGTTAAAAAGGAAAATGTGGAAACATGTGTATATGTGTACTACGGTGAAAAGGTACAGTTATGAGAATTTTATTTCATAGTGAAATTATTTTATAAACTGTTTTCACCGTACGATACTGTGATTTATACCTTTATGAATTTTCTGATAGATGTTATTGATTTTACTTAATTCCATAAAGATAACGAGATTTCACATATACTGTTTTGAGACATTAGGCCCCATATCCTGCTCACGTGTTCATGTATACCTTCTCATGTGTTGTGCTATTGACATTGATCCGTCTTCAGCGGTCTCGGCATCACCCGCTCAGTGTGCAACCGAGGACACTTATAGACTATGGTCATAGATCTCATGTGTTTATTATACTATCCTTACAAGGATCTCACGTGTACCCTATTATTCCCTACAGGACTTATAGCATGATACTATTAGGGTGTGCTTGGTCTCCACTATTATTCCATGTGTTTGGATTTGATGAGAAATATGGAAACATATTGTTATTGTGATGCTTTATCACTGATTTGTTAAATATGTGAACAATGTATTTTATTGCTACATGTATTTAAAATGATTTGATTTCAATGGTGGAAATCAAAATAAATTTCTAGTGGGATTCCTATGATTTACTAAATAGTTTTAATTAATCATATGACTTTTTATATGCAGTAAATATTTAATGAACTTTATATTTAAATAAATTCCTACTCCCTATAGTCGCTCTGGGTTTCTGGGACAAGACAGGTATTTCAAAATACCTTCCATGCTCCATCTGGAATTCCCGACCGACTATAGTATCATTTCCCTGGTATTGTGCCAATTTATACATAGAACTAAAAGATTTTACTGCATATAGTCTTCGAGGTATCAATATTTGCATACAATTCTCTTACTGAGTCGTGGTTTTGCTCACTCCTTTACTTTCATCATCACAGATTTGATGTAAAGAATAGCTGAAGCACCAAACCATGGCTTAACTACGCTTGAGTAGCTCGGAGTATCGTATGATGGATTCCCGAGGTATCATGTTTACATTTGTATATCTAGACATGTTTGTACAGTACTACTTGTTGTAAATATAATTTCAGGGGATGTAAACTAACATCTTAAAGTTGGGAATATTAATTGACAATAAATAAATAATGTCTAAATGGTTTACTATTGTAGATGAACAATGTGTAAAGGCATCACAGACAACCCAACCATATAAAATGTGTGAAAAAACGAAAAATAATGTAGTCACGGGATGTGACACATTTAATTAGGACTTTTCATTACTATTATCATGTAGACTTATTATTATAATTACCTTATAACTTTTTATTATTTTGCTTTTGGTGGATAAATGTAATGTAACATCTATATGCAAACTTTGGTGGTTAGTAAATATTAGTTTCTAATATTACTAGTTTAAATTAGTTTTTTTATTTTAGTTTTGTTTTATCTTATTTTATCTTGAAGGATAGAAAGCTTTATCTTTAGATGTTAAAAGTAGAAAGCTTTTTGTTGAGGAAATCATCCATTCTTCTTGCAAAGTTAAATGTTTTAAACATTAGAATGCAAGAGGATCGATCCAAAAATAAATTTATTTGTTTTTTAAGAGTGAAAAATAACTTTTAATATAATTTAATTTGTGAACTAATGTTTTAATTATAAAGAGTAATTTGTGTTGGAGTTCATCTTAATATTGTTAGTGCTAGAAGCCACAATAATAAAAATTTGTTACTAACAAAAATGATATAATAAAATAAAATTAAAATTAAATTTACTAATTGATGAATAGTTGAACTGAGGCATGGATATCTCATTTTCTTTAAGATGATTCACGCCTTTGCGGGATTATATCACCGGTGTAATAGGAACTCTAAGCGTGTCGCCTCCAGGATACAACAACCGAACTTAATATTCATAGTACACTCTACAGTTTTGCACAAACTTGTAGAGTAAAGATGTGATAATCGTAAATTTTTCATTTATTGAAAATTATAAATATTGAAAATAAATGTTGGAGAAAATGAACAGTGGAAATAAATAAATAAAATTGTGAGAATCAGAATATTGTGGAAATTCCGAGAATGGAGGAAGCGACGGAATTGAGAAATTCGAGTGAAAGAAATTAAGTGAAGGAAATTAAATAAGGAAAGTAGGGAGATTTAATTTGGATAAATGGAAATCCAAATTAAATAAGAAAATGAGAAATGAAAATAAAATATGTTTATATAATTACAAATTATATAAATGTATTTTGATATAAATACATATGTATTTAAATACCGTATGGCATACAGTATATATTAAATATACATTGGTATATATAAGTATATATATACTATTTGATAAATTTAAATAGTGCATATGCATTATTTACAACATTGTATGTATATATATAAGTATATACATATTTGAGAAAATGTAAATATTAAATTACATTAAAGTTTAAAGGTATATATATTGTAAATACAATATATATGGAATTATGACATTTATATAAAAATTTATATAAATGTTATTTAATTTTAAGTATGTAAATATACATATATATATACTATATATATATATATATATTTTGTAATATACAATATATATTATATAAATAATATATATTGTACTATACTATATATGAAATAATATATGTGTAATATATAGTATATATATTATATGTATAAAGTATAAAGTATAATATATAATATATAGTATATTATATAAATATACTAAAAAGGGAAATAGAAAACAAACAAAAATAGAAAGAAACAGAAAACACAAACAGAATCGGTTTCCCGATTCTGTCTTCCTGAAGTGGCACCGGCCACTGTCGCCGAAGAAGGGAAGAAAGGAGAAGGGAGAAAGAGCCGTCGCCGGCAAAGGAGGAGAAGAAGGAATCGACCGGCGCCGGAAAGGAAAGAGATGGAAGCGAAAACAGGGGAGAAAACACGGCAGAAGCTGAGAAGAGGAGAAAACCAAATCTGGCGGTTGCCGGCCAAATCGGCTGCCGCCACCACAGCCGAAGCATCAGCAGAAGGAGAGGAAAGGGATGGAGGCCACCAGTGAGGCGGGGAATGGTGGAGGAAGGCCGACGGAGGAGGAGAAGAAACCGAGATAAAACCGAGTAGATCCGTCGTCGTGCCGTCGATTCGAGATGAACGGAGGCCAGATCCAGATTCGCCGTGGTGCCGGCCAACTGTTGAGCCACCGAACCGCCAAAGAACCGACCACCGGCATGGAACCGGCGAGGAAGGAGGCAGACCGGTCCGGCTGGAAAAGAAAGAAAAGGAAAAAGAAAAAGAAAAAGAAAAGAAAAAAGAAAAAGAAAAAGAAAAGAAAAGAAAAGAGAAAAATAAAGAAGGAAGAAAAAGAAGAAAGAGAAAGAGAAAAGGAATTCCGAGAATTTGGAGAATTCACGAGAATTCGAAAATTACGGGAAATCTCGAAAACTACGAGAATCGGTAAGAAATCCCGAAAAATAGTAAATTATTTAAAAAATTTATTTATTTAAATAATTATGAAAAAATTCTAAATTTTAGAATTTAAATTTCAGAAAATTCCCTCGATGATCGAGCCAATGGAATCGGGCGAGGTGAACACGGGCGCGACCTTCGAGAGGCAGTCGCCTACCTGAAACAAGTAAGGGAGACATGTGCCGCCTGTAAGGATATTCGACCATGTTTTAAATTATGCATTTAATTTATAAATGCACTTTATAATGATTGGTTTTGAAAGTTGTGGTGATTTATCAGTTTTAAATTGTGGTGAAATACCGGTTGAGAAATATAAACTGTATTTTTTGTGCAGGAGGCTAGCCAAATCGGCAGCCATTATACTGCCGAAAAATTTTCAAAAAATTACTGAAATTTACCGAAAATCACCGAAAACCATAATAAATTATTTGATTTCACGTGAAACGATTTTTAGGTACGAAAATTGAGAAATCAAGTAAATTTCATAAAACATAAATATAGTGATATTTAATTTTAAAATATTCATGTTTTCGAATATGGTGAAAAGGAAATCACCGAAAATTCACCGGTAGGTGATATTTCACGTGAAACGAGATGAAAATGAAAAAGAGACCGAAGTGAATATTTTTATAAATATTCTTAAAAATTCACTTAATTTAATATAAAACCTTTATAGTTTTAATTGTGAGATAAATAATTATATAAATTCCATAAAGGTTAAGAAATGATGGAAAACTATGATTTTGAGACTAGAGGTCTCTACACGTGTTTTTAGAAAGAAACATGGTTAAGGGATTTATGAATTTGGAAAAATAAATATTTTATTTTTCATAAATTATTGAAAAACCATGTTTTCAAGTGAAAGCACGGAAAAGCGTGCATACGTGTTTTACGGTAGAGAAAAGACAATTTTGCCCTTGTTAGCTTTAAATTGCAATATATATTTTGAAATGACAAAAACTTAAGTAAGCTTTAATGTTTTAATTCATATTATAAATTTACCTTATCACACAGGATTTTCTCAATCCATTTTCAAGTGATCATATCAAACTTAAGACCATGATTTATCGATACACTCTTATTGGTCTTAACACTTTATAAATGGTTTGAATATTTTAGAAAATCACTTGATGATTTCTTGGACAATATTTTCAATTGAGAAAGTCAAGAAAAACTCCATTAAAGCTTATAAATGTTTTGGGTTGAATTAGAATCAAAGGTCATATCATTTCTAACCCAAAAGTGCAGGAAAAATGCCCTCTGGAAGGAAAGGATCGATCCCCACTATAGCAGGATCGATCCCTTTTTGGCAGAAAGTCTTCCCAAGGTCCCTGAAGCCCAGAATCAAGTTTTTGGACAAAAGGGATCTATCCCCTATGGAAAGGGATCGATCCCTTTGCTCGAAAATAGCCTATAACGGCTAGTTTTTGTGAGACAACGATAATATCCGAGATTTGGCTCCCCCCAATGGCTAGAATACATCCAAGGGACTATAAATAGAGGCTTACAAGCTAAAGGAACCAAGAGGAACCACTCAGCAACTTCAAATCTCATATTCCTCAAATCTACAAGCCTCAAACAACAAATCAAGAGCTACAAAGTTTCCATCATCTATCATTCATCTTATTCCTTGTAGTGTTTAGCACAAATATTGTATAGGCTTTTCATTATGCTTAATTTCTGTAATCACTTGCCTATCTAGAGGCTTTCTTTGATTACTCATTTGTAAACTCATTTCATTCCTTGTAAAGGGGAGGTTTCTCTTGAGCCTTGAAAAAGAGGGAGGTTACTCTTGAGCCTAGGAAAAAGAGGAAGGTTACTCTTGAGCCTAGAAAAGAGAGAGGTTACTCTTGAGCCTAGAAAAGAGAGAGGTTTCTCTTGAGCCTTGAAAAGAGGGAGTGTAACAAATTCAAGGATAGTGAATTTGGGAAAATCCTTGGGAGCGTCTCAAGGTAGAGGACGTAGACAAGGTTGCCGAACCTCTATAAATCACTTGTGTACATTTTTAGAGGAATTAGGCACATAGTTGTAATTGTTATTAATGATGTCAATTGATATTTTTTTAGAAACTTTTGCTTGAGGTTTGGTCTCATTTAGGACCCAATACTCTATAAATGTAGTTTCTGTAACCCTTCGATCTTTATACATCTTGTGATAGGCACCACAATAACCCATGACTTATAATTTAGCTTCGTCCCAAGTATTATAAATAATTGGCTTAGTACGTCGAAGACAACATAATATTTTTCTACCATTTTCATAAAACTTGGAAAACATAATAACTACATCAATTGACAATATGAAAATGATGCAAACATTCTATAAGCTTAACTATAGTTTCTGCATCTTCAGCTTCTACAACTTTTACATGTACTAATATCTAACTCATAATATCTATAGCAATAACACATTTACATATATTTAACTTGAGTGATTTTGAAGGTGTTAGAGCTTGATAATAGGAATGTGAAAGCTCTAATTGATTTGGATTTGACAAAGGCCGATATCGAAAAGGGCCTTAGAGATTGACCTTGATAATAAGTAATTTCTTTACTATAAACTGTTGGTTGTATCTGAATATTGTTGCTTTATGGTTTATCTTAGCTATAACCTATAGTGACTATATCCTACCTTCTGTGACTGGCAACGTGTGAGATGTATAAGAATGTATATTGTACAAATGCTTTAGTGAATATATGCTTTACTGCACTTAAGAAGTGGCATCTTGTTAAGAAATTGCTTTTACAATCAAAGTTAAGAAAGGCTACAAATTGCCTTTAGAATTTCTGAAAAATAGATCTTAAGATTCCCTGCTTTTAGTTGAAAAATCTCATTGACCTCAAATTTCCTTTGTTCTTTTAGAAAAGAAAGGGAAAATAAATCTTCTCTCTAATCAAGTGTTGATTTGAACTAATTGTTTGTATCATTTACTAAGACAAAATAACAATGATAATTGATGATTAACTAATACATCCATAAAGTTCATTGAAGTAACACATTTCCATTCAATTATTAAGTTAGGTTTAGCCAACTTTTCTCTCTTTTTGAACCATAAACTCTTTTTCTTATTAATCACCAATCATATTTTTGAACTTACTTATTACTTTATGCACTGCTAAACAACAATGTAATAAACTTAATGTGAATGCCATGAATACACAATAATAGCTGTAATGTACCTTTTCCTTAAAATACGAATTAACTTTTTCCTTTTTTTCAACTCATTATGGTTAGGTTGTTTGTGGCGTCATTCATTACAACTTATCAATCATATAGACCATCTTAAAAACTAACTTGATATTATACATGTTATTAACACACATCTGAAGTCATCTACCTCCATATTACATATCATAATCTATTATACTATAGTCTTGATAATTTATATCTTGAGGTACACATAACTATACAACATAGTATTGTACAGTAAATCCAAATATAAACGAAAGTACAATACACTTTTAAGGATAAATGAATTCTCCTGGAGGGATACTGTCAAAAAGCAACGATAATCGTTAAAAATCATGCAATCTCTACTGTAGATAATCTGAGAGGAAAAATAAGGGGTGACTTTACACCCAGTAAAAAACATATATAAAAGATCAGATACCATGCATCTAATATGCATGTATCGTCCTTAGGCTCTATAATAATTCATACGATTAATGACGATGACAGACAATTTAGGAAGGAAAGATTCCATAACCGGTTAGGGATACCAGGTTGAATATGAAATGATGCTTTGAAGCACCTCACTTGTACTAGTCCCTAGACCTGACTATGGTGAACCTATATAATTTCTTAGAGAAGGAATTCATGCGTATAGACGAAAGTTCTATCAACCCACCACTTCAATGACAATACTATGTAATGAAACCTTCAATTATTTAAATGAATCGTTGATAGCAACATTAAAATCACATTAGTGTCAAATTCAATGCATCTATTCCTGTAAACAATAACTATGTTACAAATACGTTTTCCGACAAGTAACATTCATTCATTTGAAAGAATTAATAACATCATTCAATTCAAATCTTTTCAATAAAGCATTCAGTGGAGATGCTAACATCCTTGTAGAATCATGCATAATAAGGTTCTTGTGAGGGACAATACAATAAGACATATGGCCATAGTCATGAGTCCACAGAGTGCACTGATCAAGTGACAATTGTGGGTGTTGATGGCTTGATTAGTGTCAAACAACAAACAATCCAATACAATACAATTACATGATTACCCGAAGGAAACTACGGGAGCAAACAATCTCAAAACAAATCATTTATCATTCAAAAACATTTGCAGAAGTCTTTTCGGTAGACAATATCTTCAGTTAGTCCATAAGCATTAAACATAAACAATGTTTCTATTTCAAATATAAAAATTTGGCAAATATTCATATTGCAATAACCAAGGTTCAAAATATTTTATTTATGTATAAACATGTATCTAAAACATGCTAATAACTTGTAACGTGTCAAAACAGTTTGAAATCCATTCGAAAACTGAGTTACAAAATTATGCAGTCTAAATACCTAACCTTTTTTCACTCATTTCTTCTCATTCATTCTATTTTGGTGGCTATACTAGTTTGCCACTAAAAGTGAAAATGATTTAGGTTCGTTTTATGAAATTTCGATAGCATAATGGCACTCGGTAGCCTAACCCTCTTGCACTAAAAACATGATTTATCTATCTCACAACCAACCAATAATCCCAATGCAATATAGTATCTCCTAAGCTAGTTTATATACATTCTTTACCACTAGTAACACAGTCTCAAATAGTACTTTGTAAAACCCAAAACAGATAGGCAAGCATATATTTGCCTATTGCTCCTTAACACTCCTTACTTTAAAGCTACAAAACAAGATCAAAGCATGATTAAAATTTCACACTCCTTTTATGAAGAACATTATACACTTCATAACCTTCCATAATTCCTAATACAACAGCAATTTCGATCTAATTTCTACTAGGTGCCAAAACAACTAGTGTCAAATCACTTCCTTTTTCGAATTTGACTTCACCAATAGTCTTATGTTCATTAGTGCAATATTCTAAGACCATCAAAGTAACAATTGGAGCATGGTAACTCCCTTAAATATGCTTGGCTAAATGCTTCCTATTGTGCTACACTATATGTTTCTTCAATTTAAAGCCGTATACACATTCTATTAACTACGTACACTGATTCTACATTATTTGTACATTGAATTACACATTTTCTATGCACATGGGATCATGGCTGAAACCCTAGGAGAGAGATTCACTAAGATTTAATTCAATATAAGGATAAATTCATGCTTAAACACCTTAAACACATCATAATCTATCATTTTAAAATCAATGAAATTCAAACTTTCTCTCTCTTACCTTGAGGTCGAAATTGATGGAAGAAGATTCACCAAGAATTTGGCCATTCCAACTTGATTTTGGTACTGGGCTATAGGGATTAGAGAGTTGAATAGGTTTGGTGAAGATGGTTTTTGGGTTGGAGGTCATTTACTGGGGTTTTATAAGCTTTCTCTCTCTTAAGGTAAGTTAGAAATGGAGGAAAGTGAGAGAAGATGAAAGGGGATAGCATAAGGAGTAAGAAAACAAAAAAAAATCATGTTAAAATAATCTTTAATGCCAAATTACCAAAATGTCATTATTACATAATAAAAATTCCATCTATGTCCCTTTTTCTCCTAATATCTGTTTAATTACTTAGTTAAACTTTCAAATATTTTATTTACTCATAAAATATAAGTATTCTACACATTCTAATTCTTGGTTAAGCTTTTATTGGGATTTGGCTGGTAACAAAGGTGAAACTACCAAAATACCTCAAATAATGCAATCGAGTAATTTTTGGCTTTCACGTGTGATTCAGTCGTCAAGTTGACATGACATGATACTACTTCTAATGTCGATTTATCTACGACTGTCAGTTGGATAAAAGTTAAATTGGTTTGACTTATTATTCACAAAAGTTTTTTTTACCTATGGCCTTAATCGTCATTTTTAAATTTGTTGCATGCTTTTTAAAAATGCACAAATGGAATTTCGAGATGTAGATTCTTACCATCTCAGTATTTGGCTCCAAATATCGATACTATGAGGTTTCACCTCCATTAGAACAGTAGAAGTCCTAGTGGGGCTCGCCTCCCTATTCTCTTTTGCACCTACAATTCTCTTTTACACCTACAATACGTAAGGCAATTAAACCATAATGAGATATCTTGTTTCCCTAACTTCATTAACAATATTTTTAACAATAATAGGGAGTGTGGATCTCACAATAGCACTATTGGATACAAGAAAATCAAAACCAATATTTACAAAGCAATAACACATTTCTTAATTACAAGAAATAAAAAGAATATTTATATACTTAATTTGCAAAAAAAAAATAATTACTCAATATATAACATGAAGCACCATAATTTCAATGGGAAATCTAGGTTTAAGCTTACTAACAAATATGATGTAATAACATCAAGAAGAAATTTGACAACCAAAATGAACAGAGGCAAAATAAATTATCGGTAAGAGTAAGAAAATGGATAAGAGCATGAACAAATTATCAAAGGAAGAGAATGAACTTAAATGAAAGAAACTTGAATAAATGTTTGAAAGAGATAAAAAAACAAAGTAAATGGGGAAAAAATCAAGGAAACTTACCTAATGTCAACGATCCTCAGGTTTACAACAATGAGTCTTGATTGGGTTTGTAGTAGTAGGTCTCAAAGGAAATGAATCGAGCAAGGAAGCAAAGTATGGTTGGAGAAGGAGGATAGAGAGTTATAGTAGTGGATTTCGATTAAGTTTGCAGTAATGGGTCTTCGAATAAGTGAAAGAAGAAGTCGAGTTGAGATTTGTTGTAGCAGCTAGCCCACTCGTGATTTTGTGAGAATCTGGAATGCTATATATGTAAAGACTTGAACTCATACTTGTGATGCGCTTTTTGTGAGATAAAACTGTGAGACAAAACTGTGAGACTTTTTGTCAAAGCGGATAATACCTTGCAAATTGGGTGTGAGTCTCCACAAATAATATTAGAGACATCCACCGACTGAAACACAGGACCTACATGCTACATGGTGAGAGCCACCTTTAAATTCTTGCGAGACTTAAGTGCTACATGGTGGGAGCCACCTCTAGATTCTCAATGCTTGATGTGATCTTGGTTCTTTTTTGGGCTTGACGAGGATGTCAAGCTTCAGGTAGGGGAGTTTTTAATGCTCTAATTCCAAATCGAGAAATTGTGGGAATTTGTAATACCATATATGTAGAGATTTGAATTTATACTTGTGAACCACCTTTTGTTGGATAAAACCGTGAAGCCTACGAGTCAGAGCCGACAATACCTTGTAAGTTGGGTGCAAGTCTCCACATTTGAAATAGTGGGTATTGGATTCGCATTAGTTCTTTTGATAGAAGAGAAAAAACAATTTAGATAAATAGGGTTTCTTTTTAATTTGTTTTGTTGGCTAAGATATGTGAAAGTTGTTTACGTTGGTTTGAACACATATGATGTAGAGCTATGGGGATGCTCTAGTTAGAAGAGTGGAGGCCATGAATGATGTAATAAGAGTCAAGGTTAGGGAAAGACTGAAGAAGACTTAGAAAGAAGTAATCCGGAAAGATATGACAAAATGGGAGTTAGAAGAACATATTGCTTTAGATAAAAATGAGTGAAAAAGGAGAACTCATGCTAACAACTTAGCATGAGGTCATATAATGGTCATATAACCTACTTCAGTATTGGGATAAGAGACTTTGATGATGATGATGATGATGATGATGTTTGTTAGCTAATGTAAAATTAACCCAAATGACAAAAGTTTAAGGATAAATTTGGAAGAAAAAATTATTTCTATGGGAAAGTTAAAAACCTCATAGGAGAGGGAGGGTTTTACTTTCCCTCTAATTTTTCCTTATTTTGGTATTGGTGAGAATGCCAGATTTCTTACTTAAGAGAAAATTGGACAACTAAACACCATAATCTGTTTACGAAAATCAAGATTCAATATAAGAATTTTACTTCTCCCAACAAAGCAGCCTCTTAATGAGTTTTATATCCCTCTAATAAAATTAATAGAATCCAAAATTTAAAAAAATAGAAATATGAAACTAAAATTGAAAAAATTGTAAATTTAGGGATAAAGCGAAAAAATTGTTGAAAAGAGAAATTTAGATTATTAAAAATTGATTTTAAAAAATATTTATTTAAAATGTAAGAGGTAATGAGTAAATAATTTTAAGAAGTGAAAGATAAAAGGCAATAGTTTCAAATGTTCCACATGACATCAAAAAGAGGATGTTCGTGTGAGAGAACATGTGGCTTATTTTATCAAGTAAGCTTGTATTCTACAATATATATATATATATATATATATATATATATATATATTAAACCAATCATATTGCAGAGAATTGGTGTCAATAGACTCTTCATTTTGTCGCAGATCTTTACCCATTCTAATTTGTTGGGTTATAGAGCTGGTTCAAATTGTGAGTTTTGTTTGAGTTCATTTTGTTTGTCTTATATCAATAATTAATAAAAAATAAAAAAATTGACCATTAAAAATGAAAAAAAAAAGTACTTTTTTTGTGAATAGAAATAAAAACTACTTAAAAATGAGGAGAGTACTACCTAGTAATAGTATGTAGTACAATATTGACTCGTACAAAAAAATAATCAACAATTGAAGTTCTATCGTTTAAACCATTACCTACCTCTAAAAAAGACAAAGATGAATAAATTGTTGTTTGGGTTCGAGCTGTTGCCAAAAACCACTTTGAGCCCATTGTTTGGTGGTTCCCGATTGAGTGACCATTACCAAGTACCGCCAAACAGCCTGCTCCCCCTCAAATGACATTAGAGCCCTTGAGTTTCTTTACAATCCTTTGATGGGTAGGGGTGCATTCGGATCGGATCGGTTCGGATTTTCGGTTATTTGTTATCCGATCCGAACCTATTCGGATATTACTCAACCGATCCGTATCCGTATCCGACACTCTTTAATATCCGGATATATCCGATCCGCATGAAATCGGATCGGATCGGATCGGATCCGCGGGTTTTTTCAAGCACCACTGCTTTGAGCTTCTTACAAAACAGAAAATTAATTTTCAAATTATGTTTGCAAATTATGTTTGCTGATTAATGTGAGAAGACCTTTTTAGAAAACAAAAACCAAAATATACCAAATTTAGAGAAGGATTTATTGTTCTTAGTTTCAATAAAACTATTCCTTTTTAGTTTTTACTTACAAAAATTGTCATAATGCCATAATTTCTTAATCAAATGATTAAGAAATAGTTATAACGTATTATGAGATTTCAGTTTCAGTCTAAACAATTTCGACTCCCAACTGCAATTAGTAAAACTAAAAAATTGGTTAATTATTTCACCAACCAATTTTTCGACTTGATAAATAAGGGCTAAGGCAACTGCTCCACAGAAAGGAATTATGAAAGCCACAAAGAGCAAAAAGCACTTGAAATTTGATAGCAAGAAAAAGAAACTGAAGAGAAGGTACAAAAAAGGAAAAATAAAGGGGCAAAAGTAACTCTCCGATCCTCTATTTCAAGCAGAAAAAGTTAACATTTCATTGTTTTTTCATCTCTTTCGTACATATAATATATATGTATATAATTAAAAAGGGAGATTCCATCTCTTTGTCACAGTGTAACAGGTACTTGTCTAGTTGTCTTCATCTCCAAAATTTCTCTAGGAGCTTGAAAAGTTTAGCATGTTGTCAGTGACATCAAGTGGGGAATCATCTTCATCAATCATCACGACTGTTGTCTAAGGTATGAGTCAACCATGCCAATGCCTCTATAGCAGCATCCTGCTCTAGTGCTCTGCAAGTGCAAGCTGCTTGTTTTGCTCAGGTTTTCCCACAAACTGCATTCCTTTGAATTCTACCACTACCCTAAACTCATTTGTCTTCAGATGCTTTGTCTTGTATTTCGGAGGTGAGTCCCAGCCCTCATCAACAAAGTTTGTAGCAAGCTCTTTGGATTTGTCCTAGCCTTTATAAATCTACTGTTGTCAGTGGAATCCTTAGGCTTCTTGCAGTCGCAGCCAAAAACAAATCTCCCTTCACATAGATCTCTTGAGACTAGCTCTTGAACTGCGAGCATGAGGTACTTTCCTTCCTTGTGAATATCAATACTAGGATCTTGAAGCTGCATTTGAAACAAAAGATAGATCAAACAGCAAAATACAAAAGCCAATACAAAAACCTAAACCCAGTAAGCTGTTCTCATACAATGCACCTCACAATGGAGCTGAAGTAATCAAATTCCATCAATGCTATATTTGAACTGTCCTAAAATCCAACAACTGTAATAAACATATATTTACAATCCTGAACTGTTGAAATCTTAAATTTGACTCGATCATGTGAAGAAAGAAAGCAGATGAGAAAGAATCTGTGGTTCAATGAATCAAAAAATCAACTGATCAATAACTATTCAGATATTTTCCAAACAATAGGTTAGTTTTCCTAAAATCAAAGATATGTACACGAAAGAGATTGACATGCAAGTTGAAGCAGTATAATATGCTAATAATATAAAATATAGTAAAGATACCAACAAGGCAACACGAAAGAATCCAATTTCCAATCCAACTATTTATTTTAAAACCTGTATTTGAAAATCTAGGTGTTTGACATACATGTACAGTACAGATCTAAAGAAGTTTGCACTTACAACACAACTTGTCTATGAACCAGCATCCATTAATTAATTATTTCTCTTAAAAAATAGCACTATTTATCATAAAAAAAAAACAACAATAATACCTATATAATACTACAAAAAAAGTAAACATGCTAAAGGCAGTGAAAAGATATCATAACCCTATAGAAATTAGAAAGTGCTTTCATTTTTTGCATATAAAAGCATATTTACATCATGCCAAAAAAAAAAAGAAAAAGGATACACTTTCAGAGATTCTATTCCTGCTCCACTCTTGCTTCCTCAGATAAATGGCTTTATAGAGTCAGAAAAACCACTTTAATGGCTTTATAGAGTCAGAAAAACCACTTTAAAAGTTACTAGTTGATAAGACAAGCAATAGATCCAGCACAGGCTGCACAGCACTAATACAAGATATATTTTCTAATTTCTAATAATGCAAAAGAATGCATCATAACAGTTGCATATGCATCTTGCTAGAGGACATATAAAAGGTTTCTTTCAAATATGTCTTAGATATCCTAGCTCACCTTCTTCTGAATAAGTCCATCAAGTTCCTCTTTGAGCTTCAAATAGCACTCTGCCAAGCTAGGATCCATAAAGAAATCAGTACACCCTTGCAAGTTGCAACATTTTCAAATGCCCAGCCTGGAAACAACCAAGAAATTAGTTAGAAATTCCTAGCAATTCAATTACTTAGGGTGGAAAATTATATGCACTGGTCAAAATTTAATCACATGTACCCCACGGCGTAGAGCACCGCCAAAGAGCATCAAAATAGAATCAGATACACCAGTGGAATCACGTATGAAAACTGTATTGACCTTTACTTTTTCACCAAAGACTAGCCATGGGTAAGGAATTGTCTGGTAATGTGCATTCACAGAATTCTGAAGCAAAAATCAAATATCAACATCAAACAAAAACAGTGGCATTTGGCATCTAACTAAATTGGCAACAAGAGAAAACAAAGAATATAAAATTTACAATGGAGGAGATAGCCTGCTTATTAACCAGGAGAGTTTTGTATAAATATGAAAACCCTGTTATAATGGTTTTAAAATTTCATAGTTCAGGAAATGTGAAGAAAAAAGTAGAGGATTGGTCAGAAATTACAAGTATACGTGTGTGCATGTGAAAGAGGGGCGGTTCTTTTGATTAATTTTTCTTGATTCAACATTTTCACTTACAGCGTATAATAAAACCTAGCCATATCATCCATCGTTTTAAAAGACATTGATGTCTCTCTATGCTGCAATTAAGGCATAAAATGGAAAATGTCATTTCATATAATCAATAAGAAAAATTGAAGCTACACTTGTATATAATAAAGATGCCTCACCACTACAGATGCTATTCCAGGAAAGAGTCCAGAGGCAGAGCATATGATAGCACGGACCAGAGAATGAATAGCCTGAAGAGTTTGTGCAGACAGGAAGTTTCTCCAACAATACTCATATGCCGATCCTTCCCTTTCTGCATCTTTCCAGCCTTCATAAGCACGGACAAGAGCCATGTGATCACTGTAATCCTTTGCAGAAAATCTTGATTTTGCTGTCCCAGCTAACTAAAACATAAAAAGGATAATTAGTTAAAGAAACCAGATAGATTAAAATGGCCAAGCAGCTTGATAATACAAGCAAAAATCTAAAGATATTAAAAGCTTACATTGTCAAATGATTAGATCAGTAGCTGTTATCTTGTAGAAAAAAACATATCACCAATAAGTAATTGTGCACTGAGAAGAAAATTAAGAAAGAAGCACCAGATGCAATACTACAAAATTAATGGTAATATGCAGTTCAAAAGGTTGTTTACTATAAATAACAGAATACCATCAATTTACAGTTCGATAGGAGTAGCAAATCTAACCCTCAATTTTCCACTTAGGAGATTGAGCTTATAAAACCAATCAATTTTCATGGTATAATCCTGTCACTGTAGTATTACACTCAATCATTCTTCAATCAGCAACTTTGTACTCTCATAAGAATGGATAATTTTGTAGTAAAGATAAGAAATCATACAAGAATCAAATTCCACTAATGTAGGAGACACTAAGATACTGAAAACCATACATAGTAAAAAGGTTAAACAATACTTACAGCCAATGGTTCTGGTGCTTGCAAAGCTGCCGACAGGAATTCTCCAATGCTTTCAACCTGCAAACTTTTTATTTGCAAGCAGAGAGAATTCAAAAGAGTTCTCAAAAGTTCAGGAAGTTAATACTCAAAAAAGCTTCATAAACGCATCTGGGATATAAGTGGTAGCATTCACCTGGTTGCACACGACTAGCCCTTCCCCTTCTCTGCAAACCAAAATACAACTTATAAATCAGATTTAATGACTTAGTGAATTTAACTGAAATAAAATATCCTCTTAAAGAAAATGAATTAAGATAGAAAACTGTCACCTCCCTCCATGATGAATTGCAGCTACACATCTTGGGAATAGCCAATTCAATTGCATTGTATCATACTACTAAATACTAATTAAATGACAATAAGAGAAGCAACCAAAGTTCTTTTAATGGTCAACATAAAGAACAATGCTACATTCCAAGATAGATCAATAATGATCATAGAATTTCTTTTAAACATCAAAAATAAGCTAAAGCTACATTCCAAGAGCCAAAATATATCTACCTAATAGGTTACTAGTTCTAGATATAATAATCCAAAGTCAAGTTCAAATCAAAATAACTATCCAAAAATATAACTACAACATCCCAATTTCCATATATGAAATAAAAAACAAAAAATTACAAATTGAATTTCATATGCAATGGAATTGTTGTTGTCAAATCCCTTCCATCTTCAATTTCCTAAAAAAAATACAAAGAATTTTTACAATATAAAAGAGAAAATAAAGAATTATAATGAAATAATAGAAAATGAAATCAAATTATCTTCCGGCTTCCACTCTTCAAATCAATCATCAATGACCATCCTTGTTTCATTAAGGACAATCTCCTTAAAATCTACAAATATATACATAAAAAAATTCATAAAATCACTTAAAGGAATGAAAGATAATGAACAAAATAGTATAAATATATCCAATTAAGTTATAAATACTTACTGCATTCCATGTCTTCCCAAACATCCAAATTTTCTTCATCAATATCACTCGGCACAGGAGTAGATTTTAGCCAATTTTGTGTGCATATAAGAGCCTCAACCATTTTTGGAGTTAGAGAACTACGAAATGGGTCAAGGATACGCCCTCCAGTGCTAAAAGCAGACTCGGAGGCAACAGTAGAAACAGGAATGGCTAATATATCTCTTGCAATCGCAGCAAGAACTGGATATTTGCAACCGTTTACCTTCCACCAAAGCAAAATGTCAAAGTTCTTAACATCTTGCTCATATGCATCTTCCAAGTACCTTTCCAATTCTGACTTTCCCTCTTTAGATTGTGATTCTGCCCTTCTCCTTTTGTATTTTGACAAGGCGTATGCCTCTGCATCATTAACATCAACAACTTCCTCCAATCTCATTGGTGCTTGAGCACTAGCACTTGCTCCTTCACTAGAATTACCAACAATAGAAGCATAATGCTCAAACAAAGCATTTAAAGTGACTTTCACCCGGTTACCTAATTCAGCAGCCTTTTCTTCATCATAAACCTCATCAATGACAAACATAGCATAATCCATCTTGCTTCTAGGATCTAAAATGACAGCAATGAATAACAAGGGATTGAGGTTCTTTACATTTCCCCAATATTTCTCAAACTTCTGTTTCATTCTAGAAGCCATTAGCTTGATATTTGGATTTGGATCATTTAATTTGTCATTAATTTGCATACCAACACCAAACACTACATGAAAATAATTATTACTGGTGACATACAAAGAACCGGATACACGCAAGGTGGAATCATAAAAGCTTTTCAAAAAAGGCAACAATCCACGAACATAATCCCAATCATCTCCAGTAGGCAAACCCCTATTTTTTTCTGCACTAAGCTCGGCTCTATATTTGTTATCTTGTTCCTCTAATCTATCAAAAGCTGTTTGAAACTTCAAAGCAGCTTCTAACATCAAAAAAGTTGAATTCCACCTAGTTTCAACATCTAAACAAACAAGGCTCTTACTTGTTATTTTTTCTTGCTCCACACAAATCTTGAATCTTTGTAATCTTGCGGGAGATGACCTCACATACCTCACAGCAGAACGGATTCGAAAAATTGAATCATCTAAATCTTTCAAACCCTCTTTCACAACAAGACTAAAAATGTGTGCACAACACCTCATATGCAAATGCTCACTCTTTAAAACACTACCCTTCCAATTATTAAGTCTTCTTTTTACATATTGGATAGCAAGATCATTAGCACTTGCATTATCTACTGTGATAGTGAGAACTTTATCTATTCCCCATTCAAGCAAATGCTTCTCAATGCATTTTCCAATTACCTCACCGGAATGGTTAGGAATTGGAGTGAAACTTAAAATTCGCTTATGTAGTTTCCACTCTTGATCAATGAAATGTACCGTAAGGCACATATAACTAAGATTTTGCCTAGATGTCCAAATGTCAGTAGTAAGACAAACTCTTAGCTGTGATCTTTTTAAGTACAAGAAAAGCTTCTCTTTCTCACTCAAAAACAAGTCATAACAATCATTAGCTGTAGTGAACCTCGAAGGAACTTGAAATCGGGGTTGCATAATATTACAAAACTCTCGAAATCCCTCACGCTCAACCATCCTAAAGGGTAACTCATCCGAAACGATCATCCTAGCACAATATTTTCTACAAGCTTCTTGATCAAATTTCCATGTGACAATTGAAGAACCACTACCACTCCCTAAGTCATCACCAGATAAAGCTTTAAACATTAAGGTCTTTTGGTTCTCATCAAGCTTGTTCAAAGGATATTTTGGACATCTATTTGTGTGGTTACGCAAGACTGTAGTACCATTTATACTAGGACACTTCATGATTTTACCACAATAATTGCATGAGGCTTTTTGATCAACTTTATTGCTACAAGGCAACTTGGTAAAATTTTCCCATACCTTGGATGTCATGGATCCCAATTTTCCACTAGGTGGTTTCTTAGCATTAGATGGGACATTGGGAGTGGCATTTGCTTCATCATTTGTCCTTGTTGTTGCTTGTCTAGCAATTGGAGTTTCACCACTTTGACTCTCAAGTGGAGTATTGCTATCGGTGGGAATGCTTGATGCTAGTGATTCCATCCAAGTATGAGCTACCTAGACAATAGCCAAATATAACATGTTACATGACATATTAATTATAAAAAAAATTTGTAACAAAAAAAAATAAATAAATAAGTTATATTTATGTAGTGACTAGTGTTATTAAACTAATCTTTTAAAGAACACAAACAAGAACAAAGTAGTGATAAACTAGTATATTAATTTACATTTATGATTGAAACTACAAAACAAGGCAAACATCAACTCAATCATGTAAACTCCTAACTAAGCAAGATCATATCCAACAATATGTGCAGTAAATTTATAGAAACGTAAATTTCTGTAATGTTGCAGTAAATTATCTTAATTTGGCTCAAACTGAACCCAAAAAAGAAAAAAGAAAAGAACCCACATGTTTGCTAAAAAAATTTTAAAAAAAAAGTGAAAGAAATGTTTGCTCAAAAGAAGTTAATAGCAAAATCTAAACCTCTGCTTTGTCTTCGTTTATTTAGGTAAGTTTAGCGTTAATGAATCATGCATCATTGGCTACGCAAAATATTCATTCATCTTTGAAAGCCATACCTTTGATTATATAAAATGAATAAATCTCGTTGCTGACATGTAACACTCAGATCTTATTGATTGGTTGTATTATACTATTATAGGCATCAAAAGATGCAAAACAGCAAAAGACCACCTAAATCCATCCAGGTGATGCAAAAATAGCCAACCCAAAGACAGCAAAGCAACCGACCACCAAATAACACTACAAACTTAAATCACCCAAAAAACATTAAAACAATAATAACACCAGCCACTGTAACCATTCAAACAAATTAAACCCCATCTTTCGACTTAGAGTTAATAAATAGTAAATGAATAAATGAAATATGAAACCATTTAATGCCAGATAAAAAAACCAACTTCACCAAAACGACAACACTAAAGCATTCCTGAAACAAAAAACATTCACTGCCAAAGCGACCTTACTACTAGGCTACTACCTTAAATCTCTGAATAAATGGGATTACCTTTAAGATCTGTTGTTTCTTGGAAGGAGAAAGCTAGATCTGTCGATTTGAAAACTACAGGGGATGAACAACGCTGCTACTGGGCGATCGCTGATGGGTCTGGGATGACCGATGCTGTCAGTGTCACGTTGTTGCTGGGCGACGGGTGAATCGATGATGGCCGATGAGTCTGGGACGTCACGGATGAGCGACGCTGCTGTTGGAGTGTTGGGCGATGTCCGATTGATGAATGTGCTACTGCTAAAATTGAGAGTAGACTGAGAGAGTGAGGGGACTGAGGTGAGGGGTGAGTGAGTGGGTGATTGTGTCGATTGTGAGACTTGAGAAGAGAGATCTGAAAAGTTTGAGAGAGTGAGAGACTAAGAATAAGATAGTTCTGCTGCTGCTTGAGGAGGTGTGTCTGTTTGTGTCGTCGGTCGGTGAGGTGATGCGATCATCGATGGTCTGTCTGTGAGTGAGTGATAGTCACTCAGTCAGTGTTAGGGTTTTTTTCTTTAGTCTCAGACAAAAACTAAGGTTGGCCGCCTGGGTCGCCTGGCTACCAAAGGCAAATAGCCAAATACTGATTGGAGATTGGGCTATTGTGATTTGGGTGTGTGAGTGAGAGTCCAGCGGACCAGCTGGCTGGTAGCAGTATTTTTTTTTGGGCTTTAGTCATAGTTTAAAATGGGCTTTTTAATTCGGGTCAATTCGGATTTTCGGAGCCCATTGGGAAAAACCCGATCCGATCCGAATTTGTGTTATTTATATTATGTCTTGTATCCGAATCCGATCCGATTAATCCAAAAACCGATCCGATCCGATCCGAACATCCCGGTTCGAACCGGTTTTTCGGTTTTTACGGTTTTTTTTCTCAGCCCTATTGATGGGAGCTGCTCTTGCTTCCTTCTTGTCGTTTGATTTATCATTTGATGTTTTTTACATTTATACCCATATTATTTTGAGATAATTAAAGGTAAAGAAATGAAACAGTGTTTATAAGATGAAAAGTAATTTTTTATTATTTTAGTTATTATCTATATTTCTAGAAAAGGACAATGATTTAAATTCCATTGAAAACTTTTCAAAATTCAATTGACAGTGATATGCATATATTTCCAAAAAAAGGATTTTGATTTAAGTTCCATCGACAATTTTTTCTAAATTCAATCAATAGTTAAATGTATATATTCAAATAAAAAATTATAATATAAAGTTTATATATATGATGAAGTAATAGTGCATTATCTCTATACATTATCTATCCACTATAAAAAAAATGCACTTTATTAACAAATAAAATTTAAAAATGCACACGCTTTTAAAAATAAATTAAAAAATTTATTAATATTTGATTTTTAAAAAGTGCATATTTTTCAATTTACTTATTAATAAAGTATCAATATCTAATATAATGATAATGTGTAAAAATTATACAAGATTAATGCATCATACATAAATTCAAATAATATTTTTTTTGAAAAGCTAAAAATATCATCCCATTTTGATAGTATCTTTAAATAGATTAACTTGCATTTTTCAATTTCCTGAAATCAATAGAAATTAAAATTCAACTTTTTTTCTTTTTTTTATTACAATTCATATATATATTTTAATTTTAGTTCAAAATAAAATACTATATTTTGAATGAAATGAATAAAAAAATAAAAAACAAGAAACAGTTCTTACAATATTTTTAAAAAAAATGATTTGAGCTATACTTGGAGGAATTTATGTTTAATGAAACTAAATTTGACAATACCAGATACAACACAAAAATAAAATAAAATAAAATAGTGACACATACTAAACTCTTGTAAAGATTAAATATGAATACAATAAAAACTTAAAAAATATTTTATGTATGATATATCGATACAAAATTTAATATAAACTTTTATATTTTATGTAATATGAATACAAATTATATATAAAAAACATTAAATTTAAATAAAACCAAACCTTAACTTGAAACCGGAATATTCATAATCCATCCTTCGTTATTCCCTATTCGTTATTCCTTACTCTTACAGTGGTTGGGAGTCAGGAACCAGGTTGGGATGTTCGAATATCCTACAAGGATCCTGATCCCACGCAAAATGGATAAGCTTTCCCATCAACATCCCAGACAAAACCAGGTGTGCTACTTCATTTCCATTTTCATGGTCCCACCACTAGCTAGGATTAGGATAACCCAACAACTATTTCCACCTGTAATCACTGTTAAGGAACAGTAACCTGTTTGAGATTAAAATAATCAAAAGAAAACGTAAACTAATCATAGCATATCTCCAATTCTAGCCTCATCCCCAACCCCAACCATATCCACGCTGCTTCTCCCTGCTCTGCTCTCTTCCATTATTGGTCAGTCTGACGTGGATCGCAGCTGTCTGATCTTCAATCCACCGAAAAGGACTTACTCCTCACCCAATGATCATTTGCCACGTATGCAGTGGCCCCACTCTCCTGTCCGCGGCGTTTCGTTCGTCTACCTGGGACACACCGGTCCCACCTAGGACCAAGCAGCTTTGCTACTTGCTATAAATGCGGTCTCATTTTGGGAACGCACCGCAACTCATAAGCACCTTAAAATTTGCAAATTCCTAACGAAGGGAGCCAACAAATACAAATATTCCAGGGGCCGGAGAAATGGAAAAGATCCCGGTGACACGACAAAATTCAGAGGAAATCGACAAGCTCCTTGAAGGCGCGGCAAGTTTTGCCGACATGATGTTTGGGTTCTTGGACGGAAGCAATGAGTCGGAAGAAAATTTAAGGTACCTTGTTGACCGTGATGAAAATGCTAATGACGAGGAGGATGCTAGCCAGGTTGAACAGAGCAAGATTTTCTGGGGAGCCCAAGAACAGCTTCTTCAGGTAAATTTCGTTCAATAATTAAGCATAAAAACATGTACTCGGAATCGGAGAATCTAAAGATTGGGTGGGTGATTAACATTTTTTTGATTATGTTCATGTAGGCAACATTATACCGCACCACTTCTCTAGAATCAAGAATTCGACAAGCTACAACAGAAGCATTGAAGGAATTAAATGTGATGGGAGTGCAATGCGCTTGCCGGAGATCAGTGGCCGGAGGTTGCCGGAACTGTCTGCAGGCAGAGCTCTCGATTCGTCTCCAAAACGCAGGATTCAATTGTTACATATGCAAGTCCAAGTGGAAGAGCACCCCTGAGATTCCCTCAGGGGAGCACACGTATTTAGAAGTTTTGGACAAATCAAACCCCAAAAAGGGAGAGGTAAGGATCGTCATCGAGTTGAATTTCCGAGCTGAATTCGAAATGGCGAGGGCTAACGAAGATTATAACAAGTTAATCGCCCAGCTCCCGGAACTATTGGTTGGCAAAGCAGAGAGGCTGAAAGCATTGATCAAGATTTTATGTGCTGCAGCCAAAAAAAGCATGAAAGAGAAAAAAATGCACTTGGCTCCATGGAGAAAGCACAAGTACATGCAAGCAAAGTGGCTAGGAACATACGAGAGAGCAACACCGGCACCTTGGCCTGTGGGATATTCTGACCGGTCACAGAAGCCCAAGGCTTCCATGTTAACTTTCGATCTGCTGGAGAATTTGCCTGGCCTGCATTGCACTGCCGTGGAAGTTGTGTGGTGATGATGATCAAGAAAAACGTAATTTTGTTGGCGGAAATGAAAATTATATTAAGTTTTGATCGCCTCTCACATGACGTGTACTTAGGAAAGCATATTAGGAAAGCATATAATTATTATAAATTGACGTGGACTAGGTCATTTATTATTGGACTTTTTTATAAGTTAAGCTGAAGATCATTGAGCCAAATAATAATTTAAGCCCAAGAAGAAAGAGGACTCAAAAGGCCCATAAATGATCCAATAGATCATTATTTAAGCTGTGTGGCTTAAAAGTAATTACGCGCAAAATAACTCCTATAAATAGGTCATAGGTATCATTCTTAAACCCTAAGCTCTATTCACCTACTGAAACCCTGTTAAAACCCTGTCTGACTTAAGCATCGGAGTGCGCGCGCCCTCTGACTTTTCCTATTTTGCAGAACTTTTCTGAAGACACGTAGAGAAAGAAGACAATATCGACGTCAGTAATTAATTATTGTTGTTTTGGGCAACAACAATTGGCACTGTCTGTAGGAATCAAACAAAAAAGCCAAGTATAAAAGTCTACGACAGGCTGCAAGAAACTTATTACCTACAAAAAATAGGTCCTGCACGCGAGAGCCTTTTGGATGAGAAAGTTTTTCTCGCCTTAATATAAAAAAAATAATAAAAATATATATATACACAAGCAACAAAAACAGTCTGTCGCACGGAAGGTTTCAAACAACCGACTATTATCACACGCAAGGTTTCACGCGACTGAGAAAAATCGCGTGCGACAGATCTTTGGCGACAGAATACAAAGGAGTGGGCGAGAGCCCATGCGACATAGATTGGCGAGAGACTGACTATCGCGTACGACAAACCTTTGCAACAGAATACAAAAAAGTGGGCGAGAGAAGCTCTCGCGCAGCACAGGTTGAGCGATAGAACCTCTCGCTCACGACAGACCTAAAAAAAATTCATACTTCTAGGCATATACGTCATAACTTGAAAATTTTCGTTTCACTATCTTCAAATTCTTTCTGACATTTATAGCTACAATTCTCAATTCATCAGTGGCATTAAAAGATGTCACATCAAATTAAAAAAAAAGGTCAAATAAAAGATGTTAGTAAAAGTACTATTTCATAATTGATGTCTTTTAATGTTAAATATACATGAAATGACTTGTGAGCTGCCATTTCTGTTGGATGTTTCACTCTTTCTCGAGGCCATGGATATATCTACAAAGATTGTGATTTCATGATTGATGTCTCATGCGCTTCTTACACCAAAGGTGATGCACTAGAGAAACAGGGCCATAGATCTGATGGCATGTACAAACAAACTTTTCATTTCAGCCATGGCGATCCTTTGACCCTCTGCAAGTATAGAAAAGTAAAATCAAATGACTATATTTGTAGATGGTGTGACAAGTTTCTATCAGGAATGTGTTACGGTTGTTTTGACACAGGGTGTGAAGAGCTCTTTTTCCATGAATCCTGCTTACTTAGCATTCCCACAAGGATCTTGAAACATCCTTTTCACCCAACTCACCCTCTTTACATACAGTCAACAGTGGACAGCTCCGAGGCGTATTGCAATGCTTGTAAAAATAAAATCCGGGATGACGCCTATAATTGTGGAAAGTGCGAGTTCTGGCTTCATTGTGTTTGTGCTATACCTACACGTCAACCCTGTCTTAAACCATGAGTTCCGTGAGCACAGTCTGTCTTACTTCTAAACAGAACGTTCCCCTGCTGCTTTCCAGTGCAAAAGATGCGATATAAAGATTTGCACCGAAGATGATACAACCGCTTTCTGTTATTGCGTGCTATGCGATATTAATCTTCATTTTGGATGTCTACAAATACCACCAACCATCCAACATGGATATCGTAGCCATCTTCTTACATTTATGGATTCAGTTATAGAAGATGTTTCGGAAAATACTATTGTGATATTTGTGAGGAAAAGAGAAATCAAAAACATCCTATTTATTACTGCGAAAAATGCACTTATGTTGCTCACGTTCAATGTGCGCTAAACCCTACTTGTTTATATTTCCTTTTATATAAACGCTGTATTTTATTTTCTCTTCATTTGTATTTAAAAGTGCCATCATAAGTCCTAGACGCGTGGCAATCTAAATGAAGCTTCCATAAATTCCTCTTACACAAGCAGGGGAAACCTACACACGTTGAGTACATAAATTCAGATGACAAAACTGGTGCAGTGAGCGTGGATCGAACACAAAATTAACAGTTTACATTTACACGAAAAAGAGAGGATACCTCCCTCTCGCGACAGGCCTTTTGCAATTAGCACTGGCGAGAGCACCTATCGCGGAATGGGTCCTTGCGAGAGACCTCCTGTAGCACTGGACGAGAGCTATCTCTCGCGCCAGACAGATCCTTGGCGAGATGAGACTTCCCTTCGCACACATAACAGCAAATAGCGGCGAGCATAGTCCATGCGATAGGCCATCTACGAGAGAACGACTCCAACACGCGATAGGGACCCGCTCGCCAGAGTTTTTGAACGAGAGGCTAGCTCCCGCGCAGACAGCCCTTGGCGAGAGACCTCCTCTTGCTAGTACTGGGCGAGAGCTATCTCTCCTATTAGCATTGGGCGAGAGACAGCACTGGGCGAGAGGATAGCTCTCGCGCCAGACAGCCCTTGGCTAGAGACTTCCACCTATTAGTACTGGGTGATAGACAGGCTCTCGCACTAACAGCATGGGCGAGAGACTGCATCGACGATAGACAAGCTCTCGCACTGACAGTATGGGCGAGAGACTGCATTAGCGATAGACTAGCTCTTACACTTGACAGCATGGGCGAGAACCGCATCGTGGCCTTCTCAAGTCCTTTGGCAAAGGCTTCCAATTAAGCTACCAAGTTCCCCTGGAAACTTTTTCTTCTGTTCTGAAATCAACGCACGTTCAACCTTCATCGTGGCGAGTCTGGGTTTCGAAGAAGCGATCTGATCCGACAGTTCCCGTGATGCCGAATAAACTATAAGATGAGAATAATGGGCTGCATTAAATTTTGGTTTCTTTTTCTCGCCCGTTTTCAACCAACCGAAGAAACATTCTTCTCTCGTAGAATTCCATGACGGTTTCTTTCTACATTTCCTTTCCATAGCCAACCTTTTCTAGCAACTCCTCGGCAAGTCAGCCGCGCGCGAAAGCCATGCGACAAAGTATTTTAGGCGACAGACTATTTCACACGACAAAACAGTCCTTCGCGGGTAAGGTGCATACCGTAGAACCCTTTGGCGAGAGATAACAACTCGTGCATGCAAGGAAGGTATAGTGCCGCACGAAGAGCACACACAGGCTTGAATAAGGTGAGCATGTTTCATCGCAGGCCTTCAATGAGAGATTATGGCTCGCCTATCGACAACTAGAACAGGCAAGCATAGTTAATGCGACACGAGTTTTGGCAAAAGAGTAAGCCATGAGGGCGAACACTGCAAATACACGACAATATTCGGTAGTAAAGAGATGATGGCAGGCACGACTTGTAGAGTAAAAGATCGAGAAAACAGCTAACGTACGGTAGGCATCGCCGCAACAGAAAGGCTCTTGTCACGACAGGTCAACCCACCGTACGCAAGGCAGAAGTGCAAATACACGAGCACTGATCCCATGCTGCATGGTAGCCCAATAGGTCAGAGGTAATGGTGAGCACATTCGACAGGTTACGTCGCAAAAAAGTCACACAGCAAGCATTCTATATGAGCGAATGACCTTCGTGAGCCCAACCCTCCGCACACAAGGTGTGAAGCAATGCTGATGAATGAAGTGTCATGTGACGAACGCAAGACCACTGCAGTAAACACTTTCGACGATTGAGTGCATGTGGCGATTGTATGACCAACGCCACAGCCCAGCCTCCGTAAAAAGGCTCGCTTGGTAAAGCACGTGTCAAGGCACAAGAAACGATCTAGATGGGCAAGCAAGGAGCCGAAGGGTCTGGTAGAGGTGTGTGCACAATGCTAGATGAGCTCGCCCAAGAAAGGAAAAACCGAATGAAGGGCTCGAAACGAGTGAACGTAAATCCAGGGGAGCTCTATTGGGCAAGCCCCAACCAAAGACCTCAGGGAACACGCTAGAACTCCAAATACCCGCTCGTGTTTGCCCAGATGCGTAAGAACATAGACGAGCGGCAAAAACCAGGCAGAGCACAAAAAGGTCAGACGAGCTAGTGGCCACCACGCGAGTACGGTTGTGAATGATGAGTAAGAATGCAGCCATCCTAAGACCCAAGCAAGCAAGCCCTTGTCAACCGATATAGGAACTCGCTTAGGAGAGAGAACTCTATGGGCAAGCCATTTTGGGTGGCCAAAGCGAAAAAGGATTAGGCAACTCTGTACATCATCAAGCACAACGCTCGAGAAAAAGTCCATCTTTGAACAGGAATGACAACACTAGTTCAAAGAAGAACTTGGAGAGCTATATGATGTAAAGGTACGATAAATACTGTAAAAGTAAAAGGTATTGTGTCGCAAAAAATGGAAAGACAAAAGAAGAGAAAGAAAAAGTTGAGGCGACGACCAGACACATATTTGGCGGCAGGTAGTGATCTCTGGCGGCAGAATACAAAAGTGGGCTACAGCCCTGCCTATCGCCCAAAAGTTCCCTGGTGATTGAGTACACGGAATAGGCAAAGCCCAGCCTATCGCCTGAAAGATCTCTGGCGGCAGAGTACAAGGAATGAGCGACAACCATGTCCTCAATTTGACGAGCACAGGCACGCATATGACAAATTTTGGCGACAAGGTTCCACGTGGCAGACTCTTTCTGCGAGAGGTGGCTCACGCGTGCGACAGCCAAAATGGCGAGAAAGAGGGACCACTATTGAAGATCTCACAAAGATGCCACTCTTTTGAATAGTCAGTTGCATGCAAGACGTTATGCTACAGAACAATCTGTCACTCGAAGGGTGCTTGCTACACTGCAAATTTGCGCGACTACAAGCATGCAACAGGCACTCTATCCCGAGCTAGCTCAAGGCCATGCGACAGAGCAGTTTGCACAACTATAGGCATGCGACACGAACATGGGCAACCTTATCTTCTTCGTTGTCAAATTGAACTTCAAAGCCAAGAAGAGTGACAGGCCTTGTACAAGACAAGAGCTCCCGCACGCGACAGGCCTTGGGCGACAGGGTAGCTCCCACGCGCAACAAGCCTTGGATGAGATAGGGCTCTTGCACGCGATAAGCTCCCTACTTTGATAAAATGACAGCGAAGAAAACTAGGTGAACACAGCACCCATGGGCAAGATTTCCCCGTTAGCACAATGCAAGCGAGCAAAGAACACCCGAGTCATGCCTTTCGGCAATGGCTATCAAGGCTAGCGAGCACGGAACCCAAACTACTGGTTCGCCCTTTAGAAAAAACTTTGGCGAGCACATTTAAATTTGATGATCCAAACGCACGCCCAAGCACGGGATCTGAGCGGAATGATCTAGAATCTTCTAGATCTGGTGCGCGCACTAATCCGACAGAATGTCCAAAAGCTTCCTTCGACCCATCTGTCGATCGTCTGACACATAAGCTTTCAAGAACTACTCTAGCAACCATCTAGAAGTGGCTTAAGAGTCACACACTTGGCCTATCGGCAACCACACATGTGAAAGAGGGTTTGTCTATATAAAGGGTGTGTCGACTTCGTGAGTCCTTTAAACAAGACAAGGATGTGCCAGCTTAGGGCGTCGAGATCAAAGCTGTGAGAACCAAACCTGCCGGATGAGAAGATGCTGCATCAACACTAGGATCTTGGGGAGCCGGATGAGCAATTTTAGAAGTAGGAGCATCGCTCGAGGGCCTGGCCCCAGCTGCAGAGTCTGGCTAGGGATCAATGGCAGTATATTGAAAAATTAGAGCTTGTCACCATCTAACCTTTGCAGTGACTCGATAGGCTCGGGCTGATCACCTGCCTCGACATGTTCAGGCTCATTACGCACTTCGATAGGCCTAGACTGGTCACGAACCTCAGTAACCCTAGGCTGATTATGCGGCTGTTGAGGAAGCCATAGACCTTCGAGATTATCCAGGTCATCCATGGCTCCATCCTCTAAATAATCATCCAGACCTTGTGAGTCGGACTCATCCTTGGTCCCATGAGGATGCCTCATTAATATTGATATTGATAACAATAAATGAGAACTAGTTACTTATGAGTTAGAAAAAGCACGTGGGAGACATATGAGCGCAGCGAATTGCTTGGATGCAAGGTCAGCGAAGTCCCTTGCACATTGTTATAGTGTTCACCGACCAAGCAAGGACGTATGGGTGGTAGCAGATTTGAGGTACCCTCATATATCATGCTTGCGATTTTCTTGTCTATTCTAATAGTTGTGATCGTATTAGGCAGGTGTCCAAAGGAGGCACTAGCCACTGTCCTGTAAGGCAGCAAGCCAGGGAGAGCTAGTTCGACATAGTCGGATCAGAAACAACTTGTGTTAAGCTCGCGAAGGTAGACTGCTGGTTCTTATGAGCAAAGAACCAAGATGCGACTTAATGCCAATCCATGATTAACAGCCGAATGTCCAAGCAATTGCACTTTACAGACTCTACAAAGACAAAGACTTGGAACTGTACTAGCGGTAAAAACTTGTTGTTATTATTTTAACATTTGCTGCAATTATGTTCTTACTTGTTCCATTTGATTGGAAATACTACATTATGAAACGAAAGGTCAGTTATTTTTATCTGTACTACGATAATCCTCCATGTTTGATAGACATGTTACATGAATAGAATAAGAAAAAATGGAAGCTGGCCAAAGAGATGCGAGACGGGCACAAATAAGTCCCTAAGCGAAAAATGCACGAGACGGGCACAAATAAGACCTTAAGCGTGAAGAAGACGCGAGATGGGCACAAATAAGTCCCTAAGCGAAAAATGCACGAGATGGGCACAAATAAGACCTTAAGCGTGAAGAAGACGCGAGACGGGCACAAATAAGTCCCTAAGCGAAAAATGCGCGAGACGGGCACAAATAAGACCTTAAGTGTGAAGAAGACGTGAGACGGGCAAATGCGCGAGACGGGCACAAATAAGACCTTAAGCATGAAGAAGACGCGAGACGGGCACAAATAAGTCCCTAAGCGAAAAATGCGCGAGACGGGCACAAATAAGACCTTAAGCGTGAAGAAGACGCAAGACGGGCAAATGCGCGAGACGGGCACAAATAAGACCTTAAGCGTGAAGAAGACGCAAGACGGGCAAATGCGCGAGACGGGCACAAATAAGACCTTAAGCGCGAAGAAGACGCGAGACGGGCACAAATAAGTCCCTAAGCGAAAAATGCGCGAGACGGGCACAAATAAGACCTTAAGCGTGAAGAAGACGCGAGATGGGCAGAAATAAGTCCCTAAGCGCAAATGCGCGAGACGGGCAAAAATAAGTCTCTAAGCGAACAAAACAAAAAGTCCCTAAGCATAAAAGAGTGTGAGATGGGCAAAAATAAGTCTCTAAACGAGGTACGTTACAATCTTATCAGATTACATTTAACGTATTATGTTGGCATAAACGATATTATATTCTAACAAGTCCTTAAGCGGATAGTACGCAAGACAGGACCAATACTCCAGTAAAAGTTCTTCTTTGGACACAAAAAGTCACAAAGAAAAGCTTGGGGAGCACACAGTATGCAGGTTGTAAAGTATGGCACGAGGCACGTTACAATTTTATCATTGAATATGTGCTACAATTGATAAACAAAATGCATTTAACGTATTATGCTGGTATTCCGGATATAAAAACAATGTTATAGTCTTATCATTTCTATAAAGGCCCTATGCAAAAAATGCGCGAGATGGGCAATTCTCTAAAAGTCCCTAAGCGAAAATGCGCGAGATAGGCAATTCTCTAAAAAGTCCCTAAGCGAAAATGCGCGAGACGGGCAATTCTATAAAGTCCCTAAATGAAAAATGTGCGAGATGGGCAAATTGTGAAATCCTCAAGCAATAAAATGTACGGATAAATGCGATACCTAAGTACGAATTCTTCTTTAGATGTAAGTGCTTCATAAGAAGAGCTGGGGAGCACTATAGATTAACTTTTGCATTAAAAGGAGTATCGAAACTAATAGGCACCTATGCAGATGCGTCCCGAGGTGCTATAATGTCGAAAGCTTGATCCTTAGGAAAATTAGTCTCTGGATTATCTAAATAATCTTCGTCCAAGCTTGTGAGAACCTCGACCATCTTGAGTCGACAAAAAGGCTTCTAAGAGCTGGTAAGATCAGATAAATCTTTACAAGTGCCTATCCTCAGAAAAGGTTCCAAATTCCTAGCATTTGGATCGAGCTTCAACTAATAAGAGCATGCTGAGTACAAACCACATTTGATGAATCCAGATAAGAACATATGCATCCGCTTATGGCACTTCTGGACGATGTGCCCTCATGGCCTTAACCCAGATTCGGTTTTCTTCCTCTTGGCTAATAGAAGGCACTTAACGAAAGAAATGATGATACGAAGTCGTTTCTGCTACAAATAATAATGAAGTTCACTAGTTGAGCCCTCAAGTGAAGATGAAAAGACTCTTGTGATAATCCTAGAAGAGGGTAGCATAAGAATTTGAAAAGCCCATTCTTTATATACTCTTTCACAAGGTAAACCTTGTAAAAGAGTGGGGAGCAATTGATGTGGACTAGGTCATTTATTACTGGGCTTTTCTATAAGTCAACCTGAAGACCATTGCGCCAAATAATAATTTAAGCCCAAGAGGAAAGAGGACTCAAAAGGCCCATAAACGATCCACTAGGTCATTATTTAAGCTGTGGGGCTTAAAGGTAATTGCGCGCAAAATAACTCCTATAAATAGGTCACAGGTATCATTCTTAAACCCTAAGCTCTATTCGCCTACTGAAACCCTGTCAAAACCCTGTCTGACTTAAGCATTGGAGTGCGCGCGCAGGGGAAAACCCCTGCGCCTTCTAACTTTTCCTATTTTGCAGAACTTTTCTGGAGACACGTAGAGAAAGAAGACAATATCGACGTCAGCAATTAATTATTGTTGTTTTGGGCAACAACATAAATTATTATGGCTTTTCGGAATTCGCCGAGGAGAGGTAGAGCTTCGTGTGAATTGTGGCAGCCTGGAGAGAAGAATTTTTGATCGTTTCAGCACCAGTTTTCTACTTAATTAAGAGGAGAATATTAAAAGCGTGATTGTAAATATATAAGTTGTTAATTTGCAATATTAGTGTAGTCTATAGCAGTATTTAACTAAAAATAAAGTGCAATGATACTATTACAGTATAGTAGAAAAGAAAACATTTTTTCCTTGGTTCAAAGTTATTAAGGGTTAGTTTGGATGGACAATGCGATTAGATTGAAAATAGTGGTGGTATTGATATTGGTATCAAATAGTATTGTGTTTGGATTTAATCACAGCGGTAACGCTGAAATGAGTAATAAAATGACAATAAAAAATTTATTAAAATTATAAAAAATAAAAATAAGGGACAAAATTGTAATTGCGACACGGTAAAATTTTTCGCAGTGCTGCAGTGGAGCCAAAAGCGCTTCCAAACTAAGCCTAAGTGTAATTAAAAACCCATTGAGTCTAGAGTATGAACTTTCTTCTTTACCTTGTTGCATTGGTATAGTTAGTGGTGGGATTATTAAAGTGGAGTAATGAACTTTTTTACGTGAGATTGTTGAAATTTAATTTTGGAAATTAATATTTTATGTTAGAATATTTTCAAAGTAAAGTGAAAGAGATTGATTAAAATGTTGTTTAATCAATGGATAAATAAAACTAACAGTTAGCATGTTTTTGGGTGAAGTAAAATTGAGTTAAATTGATTGTATTGTTGCACAAAACAACAATAAACACATGCTGACGTCGATATTCGTGTTCTTCCTTCACGTGTCTCCAAAAAGCTTCTATAAGATAAGAAAAGTCAGAGGAGCGCAGGGGTGGTTCCCTGCGTAGGCACTCTGATGCTTAAGTCAGCAAAAGGTTCTTGAGTATTGGGAAGCGTAAAAGCCAGTAGCTAAAAATTAGGGAATAGAATTGTACCTGAAGCTTATTTATAGGCGAATATTCTAGAATAATTACCTAGGGGTGATTATGTCCTTTTGGTAGGAGTTTGTTTCCAAATATAACACAAATTCCATCAATTCTGGGCGTAATGGAGAGCCTATCGCCGGCGAGAAATTGGATGCAGCCCATAGCGACGGGAGGTGTATGTTGCCTAAATGGGAGGTCGATTCTACGCCACGTGTCGCATGTTAAGCAATGGCGATAGACTCCAGAGTCATTCGCTAGCGACAGAGGTTTTGTCACAGGCGGGAGAGGATCCCTGTCGCCGAAAGCCACGTGGTCCAATCACACTTCGCCTCGTGACGAAATCTGACATCCTTAGGCCCTAGCCCAAGGTGAATGGGCTTTGCCATATCAATTGCTCCCCACTCTCTTGTTGGATGTCTCCAAACAAAAGGGTATAAATATGAGTTTTGGGCTTTAGCCCAATCGTGAATAGTCTTTTCTTGATTTTTGTGATTTTCTCTGATATTTTTTATAGATGAAAAAGCTTTATTCTACGGGAGACGTGGTCAGGCGCGACGTTTGGCATTCCCTGTCGCGGCTATATAAACGGCTGGGGTTCGAAGAAAGAGCATATGAAAACCTTTGAGCAAGAGTCTGTTGCACGTATTTTCAGCTCTCTCGCCAAAAGAGTCTATCACTAAAAAGGTCTTTCATCTTCACTCCAGGAGTCTCTCGCTTATCGCAGTGACAGTAAGTATACACCTGTCGCCTTACTTATTATCCTTCGTAGCTATTTTTAAGTCTCCCATAGGTGTTTTAGTCTTTCGTATAGGGCTTAAGTCTCCCGAATACTAGGTCTCTCGAGCAGTAGGTTTGTCGTCTACTAGGTTTCTCGCCCAGCAGGTCTGTCACCGATTTCTGGTCTTTATTCATTTTTTAACCATGTCTTCGCAACGCCTGGGTAAAACACTTAGAAGGGGTGGTGTTGAATGCATACTGACGAATGCGGATTTAAAGGATTTCAACACTCGTTTTTCCCTTCCTTCCGGTTATCGTTATAGACTTCCAGCCGATGGGGAAGTTACGCCTGACCTAGTTAGAAACGGCGTAGCTGTGCATAAAGCGTCCTTACTCTTTGGTTTTCATTTTTCGTTGCTAGAGTTTGGTCTAGCGTTCCTTAGGTACAAAGATGTAGTTCATTGTCAACTTCATCCTCATCCTTGGGCTCAGATAGTAGGATTTTCGGTTGTATATTGTGATAACCGCAAATTTCTGAATTTTTATATTACTTATTTGAGAATTTAATTTTAAATGCGAAAGATAAATTAAAGTAAATAAAGGAATTATTTACAAGATGGAATATTGTTGGAAATTCTGTAAATAATGAAGTTAAGGAATTGATAAATTATATGGAGGAAATTAATTTGGATAAATAGAAATCCAAATTAAATAAGAAAATGAGGAAGAAAATATATATATATATATATATTATACATACAATATATATTGTATTATTTCATTATATAAATATATATAAATGTTATTCTATTTTAAAGTATATATGTATACATAATATATATTAGATATATATTTGTAATATATAATATATATACATATTTTTGTATATAATACACATATATATAGTACTATACTATATATAAAATTATATATAGTATAATACGTATATAATAAAATTAAAAAAAAAAGAAGAAACAGAATCGGGAACTCCCGATTCTATCTCCCGCGTGGAAGCTGGCCACCGTCGGCCTACCGACCGAGGGCGAAACGAGGGAGCCGAGACCATCGCCAGTGAGGGAAGAAGAGGAAGAAATCGATTGGCGGCAGAAAGGAGAAAGGAAATAGAATCGGAACCGGAGGAAGCCGGAAAAGAAAAAGAAAGAGGATTTGGCAGTGCCGGCGGAATTGGCCACCGCCACTGCCACTGAAGCGTCGCTAGAGGAAGAGGAAGAGGATGGAGGCACCCGAGGTGCGATGAACGGTAGAGGAAGGCCGGCGAAGAGGCGGAAGGAACCGAAGGAAAATCGACTCGATCCGCCGCCGTGCCATCGATCCAGGCCGAACGGAGACCACCAGCAGACTCGCCGTGCCGTCGGCCAGCTGTGGAGCCCTTGAACCGCCGGCGAACCTGCCGTCGGGGAAGAACCGGCAAGGAAGAAGGCTGAATCGGCTGACAGGAAAAAGGAAAAGAAAAAGAAAAGAAAAAGGAAAAAGAAAAAGAAAAAAGAAAAAGAAAAGAAAGAGAAAGGAAAGAAAAGAGAAAAAAGGAAGAAAAAGAGAGGAAAAAAAGAGAATTTCGAAAATTAAGGGAAATCCCGAGAATTCGAAAACTCGGAAATTACGGGAATTGGTAAGAAATCCCGAAAATTGATAAATTATTTAAATAATTTATTTATTTCAATAATTATAGCAAAATTGTAAATTTTAGAATTTAATTTTCAGAAAATTCCTTTAATGACCGAGCCGATGGAATCGGGCGAGGTGAACACGGGCGCGACCTTCAAGAGTCAGTCGTTGACCCGGAACAAGTAAGGGATGCATGTGCAGCACTGTAAGGATATTCAGTCTGCATGTTTTAATTTCGAAATATTTTATGGAAATATTTTATGAAATTATTATGATGAATGATTGGTTGGAAATTTGGAATGAAGTACCAGTTGAAATTATAAACTGTATTTTCCGTGCAGGAAGCTAGCCAATCGGCAGCCGTTATACTGTCGAAAAATTATCGAAAATTATCGAAAAATTCTAGAAAATTTATAAAATCATAATAAATGATTTTATTTCACAAGAAACAATTTTCAACCACGAAAATCGAGAAAATGATTATTTTTCATAAAACATGAATATAACGAAATTCATTTTAAAATATTCATGTTTTCGAAATTGGTGATAATGAGATCACCGAAAATTCTCTCGATATATGAATTATATGTGATATGAAATGAAAGATGAAAAAAGGGATAAAGTGAATATTTTACAAATATTTTCTTAAATATTCACTTGATTTATTATATAACTTTTATGGTTTTAATTATGAAATTATTATTTTTATAAATTCCATAAAGGTTTTCTAATGATGAAAAATACTGTTTTGAGACTAGATAGCAACCTTATCATGCTGATATGTGATATGTGACATGTGATATGTAATATGTGATATGTGATATGTAGTCTCGGCCGACACCTGATCAGTGATCCACCGAGGACAATTATAGACTATGGCAATAGATTTGACATGATTATTTATACCCTGCGGGGTCTATAGCATAATCTGAGTAACAACCCAATGGACGGGCTGGGCGTGTGTGCCTAAGTCTCCATATATAAAAATGTTTTATATGATATGTGATATGTGAAATGTAAATGTTTTACATGATATGTGACAAGTTAAATGAAAGAGATTTACAGCATTTTACAAAATGCTTATTTCAGTACTGAATTTAGTACTACGAGATGATTTCATATGATATGTGATACGAATATGTAATATGTTTTCAAAAGGAAAAAGAGGTTATAAGTCTAATATTCTTACTATGATTTTCAATTGAATATTAGACTATATGTGACATGAATATGTGATATGTTTTCCAAAAAGGAAAGAGGAGGAAAATAAATCTAATATTCTTATTTTAGCTTTTAAATTGAATATTAGATTTAAATGATATATATGTTACACGAAAAGGATTTAATAGCGGATTTTGCTATTTAAAGTACTCTACTAATTATGGTTGTACAGTAAAACATGAAATGAGTTTTAAATGAGAATGATGAGAATTTAACTAATATTCTTTTCAAAGGATATATGAATATTAGTTACTTTATTTAAATGATTTATTTTATAAAAGCATTATTTTGAAAAGAATATGAAAATGTTATGAAATAAAAAAGGATTAAAATTCAAACAAAAAACAAATTATTCTTTACAGTTGCTTCTAGGTTCCGGGACAAGATAGGTATATCAAAATACCTACCTTACTCCATTCGAATCCCTAGCCGACTATAGTATCCTTCCTACATGCGAGCTTAGAGCCCATAGGAAAAATGAAAAAGTTTTTCAGCATATAGATAGCTGAGTATCAAGTGAGGCATATAATTCCCTTACTGAGCTGTGGTTTGCTCACCCCTTAATATTAACATTTCAGGTTTTCGAGGACTAGGAGTCTGACATCTAAAGGACTTCGACTGTGCATTTGCGGACGATGTGACAGCTAGATTTATTTAATAAGGTATGATCATTTATTTTCTGTATTTAGACTTACTTACAGTACTACTTCATTATGAATTAAGATAGGGGATTTAATTCATATTATAATTTAATAAGTAATTGTTTACATGTAAAAGAAAAGTAAAGTATCGCAGACAGCCCAACCAAATAAGATGTATAGAACAAGGTGAAAAATAGGGTCACGGGCTGTGATAGATTTAATGGTATTAGAGCACGGTTGGCCTGATGTCTGTCGATACTTTGGAAAGAAAATGTATTGAAAAGGTTAACATCCCCTGTAGTACTATGTAGTCTAAATACATAGAGAAAATAAATGATTGTAAATTTGAGTTAAGTGTTTAGAAGGGGGTGAAGATTATGAACTAAGGAATGCTAAAAAGGGAAAACGGCTCAGGAATGTTACCTGAAATGGTGATCGTATGATCTAAATGAAGGTCGGTTTGGTAAGGAACATAAATGGACTCGGTGAGGGCCCCACCAGTACTTTTCTATCCGGATCGAACTGAGACCTGAAAGTGATGATATAAAGGAGGGAAATGAAATATCATCAGTAAATACACCTTAAGATCACTGATTGAAGGTATCTGAAGGAGAGAGAAATTTTTTTGACCAAAAATGACCAAAATACCCCTACCTCTGAAATTTTACCGAGAGTTAAAATAAACCAACAGAGGTTGGAATTGATTGATCTGATAGAGAATTTGATGATATAAAGCTGAATTGCAAGCAAAATACTCCAACTGTGGATTTTAATGAACTTCTCTGTCGAAATCGAATGAGATTTAAATTGCTGATATAAGTATCAGAAAGGATAATATCAACACATAGATAATAAGATCGTTGGTTAAATGTATATTAAGGAGAAAGAAATAAATGTGAAAATGACGAAAATGCCCCTATGTTGGACTACATCCCGAATAGTAATGAAACCGAGTGATTTCAAATTCCTTGATGATAATGGAATTATTAATAGCATAGAGGATGTCATATGGATATATCGATCCCTATTACTGATTCCACTTACACTTCGATTATGGACGCGAATGGCGAGTGACCTAGTGAAAGGGCTAGACCTCATGATGAAACCTTGAGGGGTGACCCAGTGAAAGGGTTGGGCATTCTCAAAGAGGTTAGTACACATATGTAAAGGCGGACGCCGGACGGGCCGAGGCCTTATATGATGCGATCCAATAAGAGTGTATAGTGGAAGGTCATAAGATGATTGACCCGGCTATTGACGGTAAGGGCCTGAATTATGAGGTATTGAATTGGATATTATTACGGGATCATTGGATATGATGAAAAGTAATATGATTGCTGGAGATGACTGATAAAGAGATTAGTATATATGATGAAATCCATAGCAGTATGGTTGATTGAGGTTCTATACATTTATACTGTTTTTGAGGTATTAAATGAATAATTAATTATAAAACTGGAGCATTATGAGATATGCCTTGCAAATTGATGTAATGTATGGAGTACTGTAAATTGGAAAAGATGCACAAGAATAGTAAAGTGATAAAAGAAGATGACAGCTAACCTAAGTTCTTCAGGACCCTTGAGACAGAACTGTGATGGGCGACCCGTAATGGATCATATGTGTGAGATGCAGGTGAACTATGTTATCTCCGACTCACTTGTAAGGGTAAACCTGGGGCGAAAGGATCACCTAGGGGATGCTCGCCGACGGCCGATTCGAACAGGTGGGACTCTTACAATTAGCTCAGTGGTAACACGAGTGTAAGGAACTAGGTACGTAAGGGTGCCAGGGTTCGAACCTCGTGGATAGTATGCTCGAGGGAGTTAAACTTGAATTTATTAAATGAACTTGATTCCAAAGTAAATTACAGTGGTAGTAAATTGGTTAGCTGTAACATGTGTTGATAACTGTTGTACTTACTACAGCTTACTGGAATGAGATTTGTAAGGCTGTGAAGTATGAGGAAATAAATGAATCAAGGTAAAGTACGTGTTAAAATGATTTGAATACTAAATGTCTCTGCCTTGAGGATATACAGTGAAAATGATAAGACTTAGCAATGAAATGTTTAAAAAAGTACGAGATATGTGATTAAAGAAAGTATCGGATGTGATTCTCGATAAACTTTCAGAGTTATATAGAGTGGAGGAATCGAGATAACATTGACTCGATTTTGAATATGAAATCTGATTCTAAGCTTATATCGGAGAACTTAAGAAAATCCGAAAGCTTAAGAAATCCACTCTGGAAAATGTGAGAATAACGAAATTCACGTGTATAAGGTGTGATTAAGGGAATACAGATAACGTAAATCAAGGATAAGAAAGTTATCTGTATAAGTGTAAGTGAGAGAAGCACTGATGATATTGAGATGTAGATGAAATAAAGTGATATAGTAAATGTTTACTATCTAATAAAGTTCTCATGAAGAACAAGTATTCATCTACATGAAAATAGACGCTTTATTGATATGATCGCAGATATATGAGGAGTTAATAAGACTAACCTCAGTATAAAGCGTTTTTAGATAAAATATTGGAGACTAATATCCATAAGATGATAATAATTAGAACTCGATATAATTTTTACGAGTTCCTACTGAGGTTTACAAGGTTAATGAAATACCTTGTGAGATATTGAGCCTAATGAATGAGGCATCCATCTATGAATAAAATGATGAGATACTGATACAGTTTAAGGGACAAATGGAAAATGAGCAGCATAGTGGTATGACACTACGGACTCTCAAAGACTGTAATCTATATGTTAAGATTGGCAAATAGGAGATGTGGCTAGACAGTACCTCCTTCTAAGATATATGATCTCGAATGATAGAGTGACGTGGATCTGTCTATGATGAAGAGATAATGATTGAGATACGAAATGTACTGAGTCTAGCTAAATACTATTGCCAGTTTATGGAAGAGTTATTGGGTTAGCTGCTCTACAGATGTGACTGATAAGTAAATAAGTTTAAGCCAGTGGACGAATAAATGTAAAGATGGTATACAAAAGGTTAAAAGAGTTTAATAGTGGAATATTTTACCACTGATGAAAAATGAGCGAAATGATGATGAAGGAAAAGATGAATATGTCATAAGAGGAAAGTACATGATGTAAAGGGAACACCCATATGAAGTAGTTCCCGAATTTAAAACTAAAAGTGATTTTTGTGGTTATCACATAATTATGGCTAGATGAAAAATTTAGCCAAACCTGAAAGATGAAAATAATTATACTCTAAGGAGTAAAGAAATGATTTACGATTTACTGTCAGTCATGTAAATGGAAAATGATAAATATATATACCACCTCGAAATGATGAAAATGGTGGAATTATATGGATAATGAGGTGAAAAAAATTGATAATTATAGATTCAATGATAAAGTTAAATAATGAGAAGATCAAATTATAATTTGATTATGTCGTTATGGAATCTAAATTATCAAAAAAAAGTATAATTACATGTATATTCTAATATTAAAGTGATAATGAATATACCATAAGAATAAAATAGGTAGTAAGAATATTACATGGAAAGACGATATGGAGAGAAAATGATTATCTCCTAATTCAATTATGGTAAAAGATGGTAAATAGTAAAGTCTGCAAATGAACTGCAACAATTGATGAAATAGATATGAGAAGAATATTGAGGATAATAATGAAGAATCTAAAAGAGATATGATAATATGGAAGTGATTAAAGACTGATTGTCTAAATGGAATCACTTTCCTATTATCAAACTCTTAGATTCTTTAGTGCTATAGTCGAGATTTGATTATAAAATGACGAGAATGTATGTGAAGTTCCAGTGAGCACTATATGTGATGGAAATCTCTAAGTAGCTATATGTTATGGGAAATAGCAAAAGGCTCTGGGATTCCAAATTTATTGACAGCATTGCTCCGAACTGATGTAAATATCTGAGCATAGAATGGAAACGCTCAAAGATATGTTGAGAGAGCAAATGCACGTGATGTGAAAGCTACTGGGACAATTACATACTATTGATTTAAAACGTGTAAATATAGTTATCAAACTATATCGACTTGGCACTAATTAAGAAAACAGATGATGAATCATATAAGATATGAAAAGGAGTTGAAATGGATAACTCCCAATTGATAAGCAATTCACAGGGAGTATAAAAATATGATGAGAAATGATATAGTGTGAAAGTGATTCCGAGGCTAATGGCATATTGGCAGTATTAATTAAAAGATGATTGAGAGGACAAGAATGATGAGTATACGAAACAGTACCACCTTTAACCTAAGTTAAATTCGGAGGACCGAATTTCTTAAGTTGGGGAGAATGTGATAACCGCAAATTTCTGAATTTTTATATTACTTATTTGAAATTTGATTTTAAATGCGAAAGATAAATTAAAGTAAATAAAGGAATTATTTACAAGATGGAATATTGTTGGAAATTTCATAAATAATGAAGTTAAGGAATTGATAAATTATATGGAGGAAATTAATTTAGATAAATGGAAATCCAAATTAAATAAGAAAATGAGGAAGAAAATATATATATATATTATACATACAATATATATTGTATTATTTCATTATATAAATATATATAAATGTTATTCTATTTTAAAGTATATATGTATACATAATATATATTAGATATATATATTTGTAACATATAATATATATACATATTTTTGTATATAATACACATATATATAGTACTATACTATATATAAAATTATATATAGTATAATATGTATATAATAAAATTAAAACAAAAAAAAAGAAGAAACAGAATCGGGAACACCCGATTTTGTCTCCCGCGTGGAAGCCAGCCACCGTCGGTTGGCCGACCGAGGGCGAAACAAGGGAGCCAAGACCATCGCCGGTGAGGGAAGAAGAGGAAGAAATCGACCGGCGGCAGAAAGGAGAAAGGAAACAGAATCAAAACCGGAGGAAGTCGAAAAAGAAAAAGAAAGAAGATCTGGCAGTGCCGGTGAAATTGGCCACCGCCATCGCCATTGAAGCAACGCCAGAGGAAGAGGAAAAGGATAGAAGCCACTCGAGGTGCGGTGAACGGCGGAGGAAGGCCGGCGAAGAGGCAGAAGAAACCGAAGGAAAATCGACTCTATCTGCCGCCGTGCCGTCGATCCAGGCCGAACGGAGACCACCAGCAGACTCGCCGTGCTGTCGATCCAAGCCGAACGGAGACCACTAGCAGACTGGCCGTGCCGTCTGCCAGCTGTGGAGCCCTTGAACCGCTGGAGAACCGGTCGCCAGCGAAGAACCGGCGAGGAAGAAGGTTGAACCGGTTGACGGGAAAAAGGAAAAGAAAAAGAAAAGAAAAAGGAAAAAGAAAAAGAAAAAGAAAAGAAAGAGAAAGGAAAGAAAAGAGAAAAAAGGAAGAAAAAGAGGAAAAGAAGAAAAAGAGAGGAAAAAAGGAGAATTTCGAAAATTACGGGAAATCCTGAGAATTCGAAAACCCGGGAATTACGGGAATCGGTAAAAAATCCCGGAAAGTGATAAATTATTTAAATAATTTATTTATTTAAATAATTATAGAAAAATTCTAAATTTTAGAATTTAATTTCCAGAAAATTTCCTCGATGATCGAGCCGATGGAATCGGGCGAGGTAAACACGGGTGCGACCTTCGAGAGTCAGTCGTCAACTCGGAACAGGTAAGGGATACATGTGCAGCATTGTAAGGATATTCAGTCTGCATGTTTTAATTTCGAAATATTTTATGGAAATATTTTATGAAATTATTATGATGAATGATTGGTTGGAAATTTGGAATGAAGTATCGGTTGAAATTATAAACTCTATTTTCCGTGCGGGAGGTTAGCCAATCAGCAGCCGTTATACTGCCGAAAAATTATCGAAAATTATCAAAAAATTCTAGAAAATTTATAAAATCATAATAAATGATTTTATTTCACAAGAAACGATTTTCAACCACGAAAATCGAGAAAATGATTATTTTTCATAAAACATTAATTAAAACGAAATTCATTTTAAAATATTCATGTTTTCGAAATTGGTGATAATGAGATCACCGAAAATTCTCTCGATATATGAATTATATGTGATATGAAATTGTTAGCTTTAAATTGCCATATATATTTTGAAATGACAAAAACTTAAGTAAGCTTTAATGTTTTAATTCATATTGTAAATTTGCCTTATCACACATGATTTTCTCAATACATTTTAAGTGATCATATCAAACATTAAGACCATGATTTAATGATACATCCTTATTGGTCTTAATTCTTTATAAATGTTTTGAATATTTTAGAAAATCACTTAATGAATTTTTGGACAATGTTTTCATCAAAGAAAGTCAAGAAAAACTCCCACAAAAGTGCCAATATGTTTTGGGTTGGATTAGGATCAAAGGTCACATCATTTCTAACCCAAAAGTGCAGGAAATAGGCTTTCTGGAGGCATGGGATCGATCCCCTAGTGGCAGTAAGCATTTTGGAGCACAAAAAGGTCCCTCAGCCCAGAAAACTCAGTTCTGGAAAGAAGGGATCGATCCCCTAAAGGAAGGGATCGATCCCCTAAAGGCAGAATGGCTCCCAACGGCTAGAAAAGGTCCCTCAACCCAGAAGATTCAGATCTGGAATGAAGGGATCGATCCCCTATGGAAAAGGATCGATCCCTTTGCCCGAAAATAGCCTATAACGGCTAGTTTTTGTGAGACAACGGTAATATTCGAGATTTGGCTCCACCCAACGGCTAGAATACATCCAAGGGACTATAAATAGAGGCTTAGAAGCTAAAGAAAGCAAGAGGAACTACTCAGTAACTCCAAAACACAAATTCCTCAAATCCTCAAGCCTCAAACAACAAATCAAGAGTTACAAAGTCTTCATCTTCCATCATTCACATATCTCTTGTATTATTTAGCACAAATATTGTATAGGCTTTTCTTTGTGCCTAATTTCTATAATCACTTGCCTACCTAGAGGCCCTTCTTTGATTACATCTCTTGTAAACACAAACAATCCTTGTAAAAAGGGGAGGTTTCTCTTGAGCCTAGAAAAAGAGGGAGAAGAGGTTTCTCTTGAGCCTAGAAAAAGAGAGAGGTTTCTCTTGAGCATTGAAAAGAGGGAGTGTAACACAAATTCAAGTTAGTGAATTTGGGGGAAATCCTTGGGAGTGTCTCAAGGTAGAGGACGTAGGCAAGGTAGCCGAACCTCTATAAATCGCTTGTGTAAATCTCTTTTTCCCTACTCTCTTTATTTACAATTATATTGTGCTCATTGAATTAAATTTATATTGCATGCTTGAGTAGCTTAGAGAACTTAGAAAATATCAATCTAAGCTAGAGAATTTAGAGGAACCGAAAAACGAACCTAAGGTTAGTAAAAACCGATTCACCCCTCTCTCGGTATTGCCTATAAGAGCCAACAATTGGTATCAGAGCTTGGGCTCGAAATTGATTTAGACTAACCTCTATCGAGCAAAAAAGATCATAAATGGCCCTAGGTGATGATTTTGAGACTAGCTCACAAACTTCAGAAGAATATTCATTTGATAAGCTTCAAGATGCATTTAATGAGCTAAGTGATGAATATAAATCAATGCATGCAAAATATAAGAAAAAGTTAAATAAATTTAGAAAAGAGAATGAAATTTTAATGAATAATAATGTTGAGTTGGAGGAGAAAATAAAAGATCTAGGTTCAAAGAATGATGAACTCTCCAAGGTGAAATTAGAGCTAGAAAAGAAATTAGAAGACATTAAAGATAAATTGGCAAATCCTAGCTCTTTGACTATTAAAGATGAAAAGGAGAAACCTAGCTCTAGTGAATGCAATGACCATTCTTATGATGATTTACAAAATGCTTTTGATGACCTAGCTAGTGAATTTGAATGCATGAATTCAAAATACAAGAAAATGATTACAAAACTAGAAATGGAAAATGATGAGTTATTGAATGCCAAGCTTGATTTTGAAAAGAAATTAGAAGAAGCAATATAGAAATTGATGAAGTAAATAAAAAGAACTTAAATTTGCATAACTCATTTTCTAGGTTTTATATGGGTCAACAAAAATTAGATCATATGCTTGAGACCCAAAGAGCTTTCTTTGATAAAGATGGGTTAGGATATAATGCAATACATAAAGAAACTCATCTTAAGAATTTCCTAGTGAGCAAAAATTCTATGCATGATACATCTCTCACATGCTCACTATGCAATAGAATAGGACACTCTTCACAAGCATGCATATATAGAAAAACTACATTTAGAGGAAGAGTTGTTAGGAAAATATGGGTGCCAAAGCATGTAAACAATGATGAATTAAGTTTGAAATGGATTCCTAAGGGATCTAAAATTGTGAACACTAACTCTCATGGACCCAAGAAAATTTGGGTACCAAAACATGCTTAAACTTGTTTGTTGTAGGAGTGTTAGAACATGGAGTTACAAAGAAACAATGGGGATTGAATGCTCTACACACCTTATGGAGATTGCTTGTGCCAATGAGATAGAGGAAGAGCTTAAGAATCCATCCTTGGCAAGGTCACAACAATTCTTCAAAAAATGGCACAAGGTGGATTCAACTATTCAAGGCAAAGCATACTCAAGCAAAGGAGTTTTGTAAGCTTAATTCCTTACTTCTTAAACTTTTTATTTGATTACTTATGCTTTGATGAGAAAATTGGTTGATGATTAATGATGCATTGTGAGTTGAATGATAGAACAAAAGGCATGATGAATGATTGTTGAATGTTTGATGAATAGTACTTGATGCATTGAATGAAAAGCATGATTTTGAAATAATTATTGGATTTCTGCAGTTTGAGCAAGTTTGATATGTTTAGGTAATATATTTAGATAATATATTTAGTTGCTCAAAAATTGTCAAATATGTCATATATGCAAAATGCTATGTCATATGCATTAATGAAGAATATGTATGTTGGAAATCATGGCATGTTGTTCACAAGATGTATGCTTTGATGATATATGTGCTTAAAACCTATGCTAAACAGTACAAGGAATAAGAGAATGATAGATTTGTGGTATCCAATGCTTTTGACATATTTGTGGTATCCAATGCTTTGGTTTGGTAAAAATATGCATAATGCTTAAAATGACCTCCTTTGAGACCAAAAATGCATATATGGGTGAAAATCCTTCCAAAATTGCAAAATATTTTGTAAAATGGTTTTCCATTCATGTTTTTCATTCATACAAGTCCAAAATCATGTTTTACAAATGCTTAAACCCTTACTTGGACTTAAAATACTCAAAAATGAAGTTTTGGTACCTCAAAGGTTGGATTTTCTGTTAAAAACTGCAGAAACAGGATGAGGGATCGATCCCTCAACAAGCAGGATCGATCCTCCTTGAACAGAATGCAGGAAATCTACATTCTGGAGTTAAGGGATCGATCCCCCTCCTAAAGGGATCGATCCCCCAAGCCAGAAAGGCTTTTCTGCATGTTTTCAACCGAAATTGAGAAGAACTTTTCATTATTTTGATACTTTCTCTCTTCTCAACTTAAAATTCATCGTTTTAACTTCTTTTTGATGATCTTTAAACTATGAAAATTCATTTTTCATTGATATCATGCCTCAACTCCATCAATTTGTGTCATTTTCAACAAATGGTATCACTTTCAACAATCAATATCATTTTTACTGAACTCACAAGTGCAAAATCATTTTTCTTATTGAAAACATTCATGAATTGAATAAATCTTGAAATATATTTTCATTGAATGCTTAAACATAATTTTGAGATTTATTTCAATGATTTTTGGATATATTTGAGAATTTGATGAACTTGTGCATAATGACTATTCTTCATTCTTTTTGTTCATCTTAGTCAAGCATGCTTATATGATTATGTCTCTTAGCTTGACTTATCAATTCCACACTAGGTTTCATGATAATTATACATCTAGTGGATTGATTTCAAGTGTAAATTCAACTATTGGTATAAGGTCACAATTTTCCTTGGCCTATAATTTGTGATGATAAATGAATCCTAAATGTTGACTTGCATGAGAATTTATCATCCATGAAATTAATTCTTATGGCCAAATTATTAAAGAACTCAAGCTTTAATGACAACACTAACATTCAAAGATAAATGCAAACTTGAACAAATGTACCTTGATTGATATCCATGCATTTATTCTTGATTGTTTTGATGTTGAACTTACATGCTTGCTTGAGTTGAATCAACAACCATGCCTATGAGATGAGAGTAGTTGTTTTCATGAAATTAAGTGTTTAATCTCACTCATATGTTAAAATATTTTGAGCATGATATTGACTTAGTTAGGCATATCCATTTTAGTTAAAATAGCATATACCCTCTAGCACGTTAAATGATGATAACAACTAGGGATGGCTATTACTTGATTAAAATGGTAATTTTGAATCTTTCCTTGCTCATAATTGGTTAAGGACTTGAATTGGAAAATGAGCATAGGATTTTTGTGCTTGAAACCATGGAAGAAAATGTGTTTGCTTGAATTCCTTGATTTTTTATCTTCCATATGGTATAAATTTGTGAATATGAATATGGATTAATACTTTATGATAGTGTGCTAATGATTAATTGATCCATATGCATATTTGATAATGTGTTGTGTTCTTGCATATTTAGAATGACTATTTTCTTGACATGAACACACTACACATAACTATTAGATTCATGCAAAATGTGTAAGTCAACCATTAGTAACAATTGGTATTTAGTTTGAAATAACAATTAGTATCATTGGCAACCATATTTTCAATAATTGGTAAGCCAAAACTAAATTGCCAATTGGCATGAGCTTTAAATTGACAATTCTTCTCATGCTCCTTAGATTGAAATAACAAATAGGGAAGAATTCATATAAGACATTTTTGCATGAAACTCTTGTGTGCTAGAATTTGTAGTTAATTGCTATATGTCTTAATTCTATGCACACTCTTGCTTGAACGTGATTTATGAGCTCATGCATATCATATGCCATCTAATGTTAGCTCATAATCATGATGAATTGCCATGCACCTTAGTTAGACTTAAGAGAACAATTGATATACTTAGGTGCTTAGTTAATTTCTTACCAACTGAGAACTTATTGCAAAATTATTTATCAACAATTGGTATAGGATCATAAGTCATATTCATTGCATGAATATTTCATACTCTTTGTGAATATTGATTTATTTCTTTGTGCTATGAGTCCCATGTACTAACATGTTTCTTGTTGGATGGAGCATATTTTTTATCTCTTCTCACATGGTCATAATTTTAGGGGGAGCATATTTTTTATTTTTCCTTCTTTTTGCTATGACAAAAAAGGGGAGAGATAGATATTAAAAGGGAGAGATATTAAGGGGGAGAGATAATGGGGGAGAAATAGTTTGAAAATTCATTTTCAAAACCCATGCTTATATTAAGGGGGGAGCTTTATAAAATCCTGCTTTATTTGAGGGGGAGTATTTTATCGAAGAATTTTCAAAGCAAATTTACATTAAGTTTTGTCCTATCAAAAAGGGAGAGATTGTTAGCTTTAAATTGCCATATATATTTTGAAATGACAAAAACTTAAGTAAGCTTTAATGTTTTAATTCATATTGTAAATTTGCCTTATCACACATGATTTTCTCAATACATTTTAAGTGATCATATCAAACATTAAGACCATGATTTAATGATACATCCTTATTGGTCTTAATTCTTTATAAATGTTTTGAATATTTTAGAAAATCACTTAAAGAATTTTTGGACAATGTTTTCATCAAAGAAAGTCAAGAAAAACTCCCACAAAAGTGCCAATATGTTTTGGGTTGGATTAGGATCAAATGTCACATCATTTCTAACCCAAAAGTGCAGGAATAGGCTTTCTGGAGGCATGGGATTGATCCCCTAGTGGCAGTAAGCATTTTGGAGCACGAAAAGGTCCCTCAGCCCAGAAAACTCAGTTCTGGAAAGAAGGGATCGATCCCCTAAGGGAAGGGATCGATCTCCTAAAGGCAGAATGGCTCCTAACGGCTAGAAAAGGTCCCTCAGCCCAGAAGATTCAAATCTGGAATGAAGGGATCGATCCCCTATGGAAAGGGATTGATCCCTTTACCTGAAAATAGCCTATAACGGCTAGTTTTTGTGAGACAATAGTAATATCCGAGATTTGGCTCCACCCAATGGCTAGAATACATCCAAGGGACTATAAATAGAGGCTTAGAAGCTAAAGAAAGCAAGAGGAACTACTCAGCAACTCCAAAACACATATTCCTAAAATCCTCAAGCCTCAAACAATAAATCAAGAGTTACAAAGTCTTCATCTTCCAGCATTCACATATCTCTTGTATTATTTAGCACAAATATTGTATAGGCTTTTCTTTGTGCCTAATTTCTGTAATCACTTGCCTACCTAGAGGCCCTTCTTTGATTACATCTCTTGTAAACACAAACAATCCTTGTAAAAAGGGGAGGTTTCTCTTTAGCCTAGAAAAAGAGGGAAAAGAGGTTTCTCTTGAGCCTAGAAAAAGAGAGAGGTTTCTCTTGAGCCTTGAAAAGAGGGAATGTAACACAAATTCAAGTTAATGAATTTGGGGGAAATCCTTGGGAGCGTCTCAAGGTAGAGGACGTAGGCAAGGTAGCCGAACCTCTATAAATCGCTTGTGTAAATCTCTCTTTCCCTTCTCTCTTTATTGACAATTATATTGTGCTCATTGAATTAAATTTATATTGCATGCTTGAGTAGCTTAGAGAACTTAGAAAATATCAATCTAAGCTAGAGAATTTAGAGGAACCGAAAAACGAACCTAAGGTTAGTAAAAACCGATTCACCTCCCCTCTCGGTATTGCTTATAAGAGCCAAGATAAATGAAAGATGAAAAAAGGGATAAAGTGAATATTTTACAAATATTTTCTTAAATATTCACTTGATTTATTATATAACCTTTATGGTTTTAATTATGAAATTATTATTTTTATAAATTCCATAAAGGTTTTCTAATGATGAAAAATACTGTTTTGAGACTAGATGGCAACCTTATCATGCTGATATGTGATATATGTCATGTGATATGTAATATGTAATATGTGATATGTGATATGTAGTCTCGACCGACACCTGATCAGTGATCCGCCGAGGACAATTATAGACTATGGCCATAGATCTGACATGATTATTTATACCCTGAGGGGTCTATAGCATGATCTGAGTAACGACCCAGTGGACGGGCTGGGCGTGTGTGCCTAAGTCTCCATATATAAAAATGTTTTATATGATATGTGATATGTAAATGTTTTACATGATATGTGACAAGTTAAATGAAAGAGATTTACAACATTTTACAAAATGCTTATTTCCGTACTGAATTTAGTACTACGAGATGATTTCATATGATATGTGATATGAATATGTATTATGTTTTCAAAAGGAAAAAGAGGTTATAAGTCTAATATTCTTACTATGATTTTCAATTGAATATTAGACTATATGTGACATGAATATGTGATATGTTTTCCAAAAAGGAAAGAGGAGGAAAATAAATCTAATATTCTTATTTTAGCTTTTAAATTGAATATTAGATTTAAATAATATATATGTTATACGAAAAGGATTTAATAGCAGATTTTGCTATTTAAAGTACTGTACTAATTATGGTGTTACAGTAAAACATGAAATGAGTTTTAAATGAGAATGATGAGAATTTAACTAATATTCTTTTTAAAGGATATATGAATATTAGTTACTTTATTTAAATGCTTTATTTTATAAAAGCATTATTTTGAAAAGAATATGAAAATGTTATGAAATAAAAAAAGGTAAAAATGATTAAAATTCCAAACAAAAAGGAAATTATTCTCTACAATTGCTTCTAGGTTTCGGGACAAGATAGGTATTTCAAAATACCTACCTTACTCCATTCAGATCCCTAGCCGACTGTAGTATCCTTCCTACATGCGAGCCTAGAGCCCATAGGAAAAATGAAAAAGTTTTTCAGCATATAGATAGCTGAGTATCAAGTGAGGCATATAATTCCCTTACTGAGTCGTGGTTTGCTCACCCCTTAATATTAACATTTCAGGTTTTCGAGGACTAGGAGTCTGACATCTAAAGGACTTCGGCTGTGTATTTGGGGACGATGCGACAGCTAGATTTATTTAATAAGGTATGATCATTTATTTTCTGTATTTAGACTTACCTACAGTACTACTTCATTATGAATTAAGATAGCGGATGTAATTCATATTATAATTTAATATGTAATTTTTTACATGTAAAAGAAAAGTAAAGTACTGCAGATAGCCCAACCAAATAAGATGTATAGAATAAGGTGAAAAATAGGGTCACGGGCTGTGACATATGTCATGGTTTAGGTATCGTTCCTACTGTACCCATCTTGAGTGCCTTTTTTGGAGTCTGTGGGTTGAAAGGACAAATAACGTTTTCTCTCCAGAGGTTAAAGGTCGACGGGTTTCCTAATAAAATTTTTTCGAACCTTCCTAATAAATTGCGCTGTTTTAAGAGTGAGTGGGTCGTTGTCGAGATTCCAAGCGATCTACGAATTCGCACTAGATGGAATCGTGATACCAGCGACCACTCAAAGTGCTCAGAAATATTCGACATAGCCAGCTCTCAGGTCTACTTTGGCGAGCCCATTAAGCATATATGTTCCGCCGGGGAGTGAAATTTATTTTCCCTTTTAACTCCTGATAACATTATAGCCGCTGGTTGGGGAGTAAGCAGAGTTGTCCCTAGGACTATTGCTGCTCCGTCCAACCTTCCTACAACCTCGTCGGTTCCTGGTTCTAGTTCCAATCGCCTATCTTCAGTTCCCATAGTGGAATCAATTACTCCCGTAGGTCGTCTCGCAGATGAACCTTCTCCTGACCCTGGAGATGAGGCATCCGGGGCTGCGAGTGCCGGCGATCTGTCTGATGAAGAACTTGAATGGAACCAAGGCAACGCCTCTGGGAGTCCTTTCCACGACTTTCCATTGGATGCGAACTTAGATACCTTAGAGAATTTTAGTGATATTATAGGTTTCTAATTTTCTTTACTTCATATATCCCTGTGCGTGGCATTTTTGGATTTGATGATTCCTTCTCCTTGTATTATACATATATGAACTTCCACAGGGCTATGCGTAGAAGGGAGGCCAATGCTTCTGCCAGAGTGGCTCCACCTCTTCAACAACAACCGCAGGTCGGAGCCTCTGCTTCCAGACATCCTTGTGCTCCTACTCCTCCTTTTCTGACTACCGGCGGGCCCAGCCGTCCTACACAAGAGGTCGGGACAAACAAGCTAAAGGGAGCCCCTTATCCATGATCGTAGCTCAGACGATCAAGAAAGCTCTGGGTCGCAAAGGAGTGAGTCCACCCATCGAGAAGGTGATCCTAGTGCTGCCGAGGGCAGGTCGGCTCCTCGTAAGCCTCATCGTAAATATAGGAAGAGGCTAATCATTGAAGGATTGATGCCTACGAGGCCAATCTTGCCTAAGGTAGCTGATCCTACCATGAGGCGATATCCAGTAGATGGTGGGGTCGTCGTTGATGGAGAGGACTTTCAGACTTATCCTGGAGTCAATAATAATGATAGCATCGAGGAACCCGAGATAGCCTCTCGCCTGGCCTAGAGTACCATTCTCCCTCGCGACGAGATGGGGCTCTTCACGAACCTTGTAGAGGCTGAGAACAACTCTGATTATCTCACAATGAAGGTGAGAGTGTCACATTTATTTGATAATGATACTTCTTTTCTCAGGTTTTTGAGTTATTCTATTTTTGTTTTGTCAGGCAACTCAACAAACGACGGCCATTAATGCACGACATAGGGCTTTTAGGGAGCAAGCTGACAAAGAAATTCGTGAGCTCCGAGAGAAAAACATGGTGCTTCTAAATGAGGTTGTTCAACTTCGCCCATATACCGGCAGGGTTGAGGAATTGACGAAGAAGAATGCGGATCTTGATCAGAGGTTGAAAGAAGAACAAGCGAGGGTAGCCTCCCTTCACGGATATCAAAAGGCTTATAATAAGGCAACCAATGATCGGGACGCCATGATGAGGTAGCGAGATAAGGCCATCGATGAGCTGTAGAGTGTGTTAAACAGGCAAAAAGAGGTCCAAGCTGAGGCTGTCCGCGAATACCGCCTGTCTCAACATTGTTATGAGAAGAAGGAAGAGTTTGCGGTAGGATTCATCAAGTATGGCTTTTACTTGGCTCGTGCTTGGTTGGAGAAGCATCGGCCTAACGAGACTTTCCCTGAGTTACTTTTCACTAAAGAGGCCCAGTACTATGAAGCTCCTTCCTGGACCAAATATGAACCCGACTCGCAAGGTCTGGATGACTATTTAGATGAAGGAGCCACAGATGACTTGGACAATCTTGAAGGTTCGTGGCCTCCTCGACAGCCACGCAGCCAGCCTGAGCCTATTAAGGCACGTGACTAATCTAGGCCTGCAGCGGTGCGTAATGAGCCTAAACCTATCGAGGCAGGCGATCAACCCGAGTCTATCGAGGCACTGTTAGGGTTAGATGGCGATAAGCTTCAATTTTCTGATTCTGCTGCCGTTGATCCCATGCCAGAGTCTGCGGATGTGGCTGGGCCTTCAAGCGATGCTCCCTCTTCCGGGATGGCTTCTTCAGCTCCCCAGGATCCTGATCCTCCGACTCCTCAAGTTCCTGATCCTCCGGCTCCTCAAATTCCTGATCTTCCAGTTACTGAAGGCCCTAGTGCTGACGCAGCATCTTCTGAGCCGACTGACTTGGTCCTCACCATAGATTAGGATATTTTGTATTTTCATTTCATTTTATTTGTTAATTCAATGTAAAAATTCATCCTCAATGAAAAGTACAATTTCTTTTTGTAGCTTTTTCTTCTTTTGTCTGAACTCGATGGATTATTTTGTACAACTGTTACATCACAAAGCTTTAAAAAGCAGCGTTAAAAGCGTCTATGCTTTCACAGCGTTAGAAAGATCAAATAATTCTATTTTTGCGGCATAAAGTGTACCTTTACACCATATTGCTCCCCAAGTTCTGCTTTAAAACAGTCTGTTGTTCCTGTTTAAAGATGAACTTTTCTCAAGCATTGTGCCTATCTCGCGTTTTTTTCGCTTAAGGACTTGTTAGATTTGATAAGCCAACACAAAATATAAAATTTTCAACCAATTACAACACATATACATTCGATAAAATTGTAACGTAACTCGTAACATGCTTCACAGTTTGCATTCTGTGTGATACTTGGGTGCTGTATTTGTCCGTATTCGCTTTAAGGATTATAGGATTGCCCGTCTCACACAGTCTCGCACCCTTTTGTTCTTAGGGACTTATGTTTGCTTGTCTCTCACCTTTTTGTGCTTAGGGACTTTAGATTTGCACGTCTCGTGCATTTTTCGCTTAGGGACTTTTGTTTGCCTGTGTCGGACCCTTTTGTGCTCAGGAACTTAGATTTGCCCGTCTCGTACCCTTTTGTGCTTAGGGTCTTAGATTTGCCAGCTTTTACCTCATTTCAATTCCTGTAACACATGATTCATCTAACACATTGCATTAGAGAATATAGAGTATGAATAACTGGCTTTATTCATAAATTAAATGATAACAAGATAATTGCATCTGTAAAGTAATAGATGGAAAAAAATAAAAAGAAGAACAATAAGAAAATACAATGTTTCATTGCCAGTATAATTTAAGGTGGTTGGCGTTCCAAGTCTTCGATATCTTCTTTCCTTGCAAGGTCTTTAGAGCGCATGTGTTGGGTCCGATCATCCTTCTGACTCTGTAAGGTCCTTCCCAATTAGCCCGGAGTTTACCTTCCTCTCTCTGGGCATTTGTGATTGTTGATTTTCTAAGTACCAAGCCTCCCTCCCGCAATTCTCTACTCTTAAGTCTTGCACTGTAATAAGCGGCAACACGCTGTTGGTAAATAGCCAGTTTCATTTTGGCTGTGTCCCTTAGTCTCATCTATCAGATCGAGATTTTCTTTTAACCTCTGCAAGTTAAGTTGTGAGACCCGATTTTATTTCACTGTACACCATATTTGTACATAATTGATAGTGGAAATAAATTCTTTTAGTAAGATTAAATAAATATTGAATGTGAATTTCCACTTTCAAATATGGAATTTTCGAAATTTAATTTACAATATGGTGTATATGAATTAGAATGAAAATTAAAGGAGATGGAAAGAAAACAAAAATCGTGCAGCCAATTGGACTACACGTAAATTGTTGTTGGAGTATGATCTACGGTAGAGTCAAGCTGAAATGCAATCTTTGTTTACTATAAAAATTGAATAAACAAATGATATATGAAGATGACTTTATTGGTGGATGTATGGATGATTCATTGGCTGAGACGTGCATAAAATGAAAGCAGAAAGAGTCAACAAAAATGGGCAGAAAATTGGACAGCACACGTTACCCTTGCTACCGATTTTGCTGCTTAAATTTGGAAAAAAATTATAAAAGAAATCAGCCACAAATTTAAGACAGAAAATATAATATAATATAAGTGATATATAGTGAACTTTTATTGGCTGATTTATTGACTGCAATATGCTAAAGAAAAGTCAAGAAAGAGCAGCCTCAAATGGACTACAGTACGCCACTTTACTGCAATGGCATGTCTTTCTACAGCCTTTTAAAGGCTATTAGATATGAATTTTATAGTAGAAATATAAGAGAAATAGGTCAAGAAAACATATAGACAAAATTGCTACACATCGTTCTCTTGGCTGCAAAGTATATTCATAATTAATGAAGGTAGAACATTTGCTCATTACCGTGTTCTTTTGGCTGCCATTTTCTTCATTAACTAATGAGATATCAGACAAGAAAAATGATGAGGAAAAAGATAGAAAGCTAAGAGGCAAATTCCCATTTGATAACATGTGTAATAATTGAATTGTTGAACAAAAGCTTCAACAATTTCTTCTCCATACTGAACTCCTCTGTTGCTCGCGAGAGTTCTGTTTTGCTACATTTTGTATTCGGTTTTCCTCTGTTTCTCCCATAAACTTTTTAGTAAAACTTCATATTCTTGTTGGTTAATCATCTAACCACCTCCATAAACTTACCATGCACCTTAAAACCATCAAGAAACTAGAAAAGAAGGAAGACTGATGTTTAGGAGACAAATAGAAAATGGAGTCACAAACCGTTGGCCAAAGGTAAGAGCATGTTGGAAATTTGATGCTTTCCTTGATTTTAAACTTGAATTATAGTATTTGCATGATGTAGAAAAACATTATGAAGTTAATTTTCCATAAGGTTTGCTCAATAAAAATCAGCCATCTTTGGAGAATTTAAGTGGAATTTGGAATTCCATGGAAGACATGCAATTTTTGCATAAAAAGTAATAGGAAATAATAGCTTGAGAATGGATCTAGATAAGTAGAGAGCAAATATTCATGAAAGGGTTGAAAAATCCAAAGTTGGTTAATAAAGAGTCTCGGTTGGACATGGAAGAATAGGAGCATTTAAGGCTTCATGCAAGAAAATGGCAAGAGTAGTTCACGTAAACAAGGAGTAATAAATTGGAACCAAGAAAATGGAAAGAAAAATTGGAAAGTCAATGAAAGTGGCCATATGGGTTTCGGCCATAACTTGATTTTTAAATGAAAATGTGTTGAAAATTTAGGATTTTGATAGAGAATGATTATAGAAATTGAAAGAGAAGGGTTGGTGAAATTAAAACAAAAAAAGAAGCTAGAATGAGCAAGTTGAGTTTTAGAACCAGTATAATTTATACTGGTTGTACTTGTGTCAGAATATTAGTGGCTGCATTTTATGAATACTAGTGGTTTAAAAATAAGAGGGAAAATATTAATAATTTTTTATAAAATTATTTTGTAGCTGGAGTTGACGGAATTCGATAAACGTAACCAGGAAGCTTGGCTTCATAAGACAGGTAAGGGAGTAGTATGTGAAGTGAAATGCATGTCCTGTGGAGAAAAATGTTATAAAAATATTGAGAAAATGATTTGGTTTGAGACATGTATTAGTTTGATAAACTATTTTGAATTTGGGTGAGCCAAAGATAGGCGACCCCTTTGATATAATTCTGGGCGAGCCAACAGTGGGCGATCCCTTGTTTTTTTTAAAGAGAAATATTTTGTGGCTGACCCCCCAGTTCAGCTTGGTGTGAGAGCCACAGTGGGTGATGTTAGCTCACCACATGGGCGAATGAAAACAGGTGAGCTCAATTCACTGCGATGGGCGAGCTGTAATGGGAGAGCTGATAAGGGGTGAGCTGGTTTAACTTATATTTTTCTCACACCAAAAATGGTGAAATTACTGGCTGTTTTTACTGTGTTTTGTAAACAGAAAACATAATACCTTTTTGGAAAATAATCATTTTAAAGAAATGATGAAATATGTGAAATAGTCCTTAAAGGTTCTTTATGAGATATAAATTGATTTTTGAGACTTTAGGCCCCGAGTTTCATGCGCTACTATTTACGTGACTGATTGAACCGCCAAGTCATCAGAAGTCTCGAGGTCACTTGGCAAGTGTACCCGAGGACCACCTATAGATTATGGCCATAGATCTAGCTGTGTCCCAGTGGGGACGATTATTGAGTTCCTTCGGGAAAGATGTGTTCCTTCGGGAAAGATGTGTTCCTTCGGGAACGATGTGTTCCTTTGGGAACGATGATAGTATGATTTAATTGTAGGGTGATGCCTAGTCTCAACTTACTAATTTCTGTTTACTGAAAGGTTTTACTGAATCCTGTTTACTATACTATATTGTAAACTGTTTAGCTAGTGAATTGAATATTAAAGACTGTTCACTATATCCACTGTTTTGCTATTGGGTATGCTGTTAGGGAAAATAAATATTTTGTGGTATATAGTTTTAGTTTTATAAAGCAGCATACAACTCCTTTACTGAGCACGTTGTCGCTCACCCCTTTGATTTCCACTCCACATATTATTTGAATTAAGAGACTTACCCTCCAGAGTTTTCGATTGCTTAGGTTAGCATATATCCGATATCGGAGGTATATAATTTTCTCTTATATATTCAGACATTTATATACAGTACTACCTTATGGTAAAATAGAAACAGGGGATGTAAAGTGTATGGAATATTAAAAAAATTTTTTATATTCTAAGTTATTGAATAAATGTTTACCATTTATTACTGTTATTGATCACGTGTTAAAGGCATCACAGACAGCCCAACCGATAAAAATGAGTAAAATATGAATAAATATTTGGTGCTCAGACTGTTACAAATTTAATGGTATCAGAGTAAGGTTGGCCTGATGTCTATAGATGCTTTTAGAACAGAAAGTGTTGAAAAATGTTAACATCCCCTGTAGTACTGTATAGTCTGAATGTATAAAAGAACCAAGTAACTATAAATTGGGTTAAGTATTTAAAATGGTATGGGAGTTTACGAATCAAGGGTTACAAAAAGGAATTGTAATCCGAGAATTTTACATGAAAGAGGTGATTTTATCATCTTAATTTTAGGTCTGTTCGGTAAGGCACAGAGGTGGACTTGGTGAGGGTCCCACCAGGACTTCTCTGTCTTAATCAAACTAAGACCTTGAAATGATGATATTGGAGTGGAAGAAAATATCATCAGTTATAGATCTTAAGATCAGCTGTTTAAAATGTATTTTGAAGAGAAAGGACTAATAGGGAATTGATGAACATATCTTCATATGGAAATAATTTCTCTAAGTCATAGATGACTAAATTGATTTGGAACTGATTGATGGTGATAGAGTATTTGATGGTGTAAAGAATATATTGCATGTTTAATGGTCCCTACTGTGAGCCCCACTTATACTGTGATGAGTAATGCGACCCGGAGTGTATGCTATGGGAAGTCGCGAGATAGTCGGCCCTGTTATGGATTCTTAGGGCCTGAATTAAATATGAAAGTATGGGGTATATGGGTTAAGGATTATTTAATATTATGAAAAGTAATACACTTACTGAGTGTGATTAAATAGGTGAATCGATGTGAAATATATGTTAAATAATTTGAAAGTTATACATATGTGTTTTGAGGATACAAAGTGAATTTGTAGGATGTAAATAACGAAACATCCAAGATGATATAAAGTTATGATTTAGAAGTTACTGAATGAATTTCTAAATAAATTTTTAGAGTAATGTAGATTCAAGAGATTATTGACTCGATTCACAACATGGAATCTATTTATAAGCTCTTACCAGAGAACCTAAAAGAGTCTGAAGAGCTTAAGAAATTACTCCAGAGATTAATGAATAAAGAACTCATCTGTATTAGAGTAACTGGTGAAAACACAGATGATATGATTCGAAAGAATAAGCATAGCTTATGATTGTGTACTAAATTTCGAGTATTCAATAGTATTAGTATTGAGAATGAATACGAATATGTATTTATTCAAGATTGATGTTTTACTCGGTGCATTCAGTGAGGTGTGTAGAGTTGCAAGATCAATCTTTGAACAAGATATTGACATATGAAAAGCTTATAGATAGGTGTTTATAAAATGATGTTCAGAACTCGGTATAACTCCTACGAATTCTTCGTGGTACTTAAGAGATATATGAAATATCATGTGACGTATGTGGAATTAATGAAATCACATACGGATAAATTATAATAGCATGAAACCACGAGATGTGATATGAATAATTGTTTAAAGAATATAAGTAGCATCCTTGAGTAATTCCACAAATTTCTAGAAACAAAAAAATTTTAATGTTAAGCTCAGTAAATATGAGTTTTAACTGAATTCGAGCACTATTAAAGACGGGTGGTCTCGAATGATGAAGTGAATATTTATTGATTTAAATAGAGAAGTTTGTGGAATCAGCTGCTTTACTGATATGGTACATGATGTGAGAAAATTAAATGGGAGTGGATGAATATGTACGAGTATAGTATTCAAAATTGTTAAATGATTTTAACGGAAGAGTTCTATACTAAATTGAAAGCTACGGAAGTGATAAGTGTGAAAGGATGAGAATGATCCAAAGACAAGTCATATGATGACTAGGGAACACATATTATGAGGTAGTTCTCAAGTATAAGAATAAATGTGATTTACTCTAATTATCATGTGGTTATGGCTGAAATTAATATCAAGCCAGATGTGACAGATGAATTAGTTATACTCAGAGGAGTAAGTACATGAAGTACCGTTAGTCATGTAAAATGACATATAGGTATTGGGATTGTGAAATTGGATAAGTAACGTGAAAACGAAATTGGTATTGTGATAATTTAAATTATAGAATTTGATTGTGAAAAGATTACATCCTCAGGTACATTCCATAATTAAGTGATATTACATGTAGTATAAGAGTCAAGGATGTACATGATAATAGTATGTGAAAAGAGATATCAAGGAAAATTATTATCTAATGTCTCATTTACTGTAAATGATGATTAATAGCAAGGTCTGCCAATAAAGTGCAGCCAAGCTTTATTGTGAAATGATGGTTATGGTATAGTAAAGAATTCAGAAGAATCATGATGTTATAGAAGTGACTATGGATTGAATGACCAAATTGATCTTCTACGTCATCAAGTTCTTGATCTCTTGAGTGCCCTAGTCGATAAATATATCTGTGAAATGGTGAAAAGGTATGTAAAGTTCTAGTGAACGAGTACATGTGATAGGGATCCCTGATTTGGCCCCATGCTTTGAGAGAGTAGCAACAGGCCTTGGGATTCCAAATTTACTATTAGCACCGCCTCTTATTGATATAGATATCCGAGTGCATTGTGTGGACGCTCAATGATATATTGAGAGCGAGTGTATTGCATTTATATATATAAATATATAAATAATATTCATATTTCATATATATATAAATATATTTATATATATAAATATATAATAATATACATATATACTTATGTAATAGTATAAAATAATATATATATATATATATATATCAATACATATATATCATATACATATATTTTATATATGTACATATGTATTTATGTAAAAATATATTTATATAATATAATTATATAAATATATCAATATATTCATTTTTATTTCTTAATTAATTTGGATTCCCTAATATCCAAAATAATTATACCCATTTTCCTTTCTTATTTAATTTGGGTTTCCATTTATCCAAATTAAATTTTCGAATAATTAATATTAATTTAGGAAAATTTACGGTTATCACATTCTCCCTACCTTAAGAAATTCGGTCTTCCGAATTTAACTTAAATTAAAAGGTTATACTGTTCCATATACTTATGATTCTTGACCTTTAGATCATCCTTTAAATCATACTGCCAGCATACTTTTAAAATCATAATCACTTTTAGACTTCTACATATCATTTTTTTCACCATATATTTATATACTCCCCAAAGTTTCTTATCAATTTGGGAGTTATCAATTTCAATTCCTTTTCGTACCATATATGATTCATACTGTTCATCATCCGTTTTCTCAATTAGTGCCAAGTCGATATAGTTTGGTAACTATCATTTACTTGATTTAGATCAATAGTATGTAATTGTCCCAACAGCTTTCAAATCTCGTGCATCCTCTCACTCAACATATCTTTGAGCGTTTCCATACTACGCTCAGATATTTACATCAGTATGGAGCGATGCTGTCAATAAATTTGGAATCTCAAGGCCTTTTGCTATTTCCTATAATCATATAGCAAATCCAAGATTCCTATCACATGTATGCTCACTAGAACTTCACATACTTTCTCATTGTTTCATACTCATATTTCGATTGTGGCACAAAAGAATCTACGAGTTTGATAATGGAAAAATGATTCCATTAGACAATCAGTGCTTAATCACTTCCATATCATCATATCTCTTCTATACTCTTTATTATCCACAATACTCATTTTTACATTTATTTCATCAAAGCTGCATCTCATTGTAGACTTTATTGTTAATCATCTCTTACAGTAAATAAAGCACTTGGCAATCATTTCCCCTCAATATCACTTTTCATGTTGTATCGTCATTGCATTTCTTATTCTTATGGTATAATCAATATCTCTTAAGTTTCTGAATATACCTAAGAAGGTAAACTTCTCATAATTTAGATTCCATATGTGACTATAAAATCATCAATTTTGTCACCATGTTATCCATACAATTTCACTAATCATCATGTAATGTATCTTCTTATTACATTTTCATCTTTTCATTCTCATCATTTCGATTGGCTTTTACTCAGTGGTATAGTACTCTACTGTTAAACTTTTTTAACATTTTAATTGCTATCTTTACATTTTTTTGTCATTCACCGACTTTAACTTCTTTAATTATCAATCACATCTATGAGCAGCTAACCCAATAATTCTTCTATAGACTGGCAATAATATCTAGCTAGACTCAATACTTTTGTATCTCAATCATTATCTCTCCATCATAGACAGATCCTCTGTCACTGTCATTCGAGATCATCTATCTCAGAAAGAGATACAGTCTAGCCCATTCTCCTATATGTCAAACTTAACATATAGTTCACAGTCTTTGAGAGTCTGGAGGGTCATACTAAGTGCTACTCATGTTCCATTAATGCTTTAGACTATATCGGTATATCTCATTACTGAACACTATTTACATTTCATCCATATATGGTTTTAAAAACCTCATTCATTAGGCTTATATACCTTACAAGGTATTTCATTAACCTTGTAAACCTCAATAGAAACTCGTAAAATTCATGTCGAGTTCTAAATATTATCTTATGGACATCAGTCTCCAACTTCTATTTGATGACACCTTATACAGAGATGGGTCTTATAGACTCCTTATACATATATGATTAAATCAAATAAAGCGTCAATTCTATACAAATGAATATTCGTTCTTAGTAAGCACTTTATTAATTAATAAGAATTTAATTCACAATTATAATTCATCATCAAATCATATTCATCGGTATTCCATCAATTATCCTTATACAAGTTAATTTCATTATTTACAAATTTTTTAGAGTTATTTCTTAAGCTTTCAGACTCTTTCTATGTTTTTCAGCATAAGCTTAAAATAGATTCTATATCCATAATCGAGTCAACATTAACCTGATCTCTCAAATCTATATTACTCTGAAAATTTATCAAGAATAACATCTGATACTTTTTAATTACTAATCTCTTATCATTTTGGACATTTCATCACTGTGTCCTATCATTTCCACAGTATATTCTCAAGGCAGAGACACTTCATATTCAAATCATTTTAACATATACTCCATCTTGATTCACTTATTTACTCATTTTCACAGCATCATCTTAATTTGTATGCTATATCAAGTGTAACTATTTAATTAATACATTTTACAACTAACCGATTCATTTCTGTAATTTTCTTTGAAATCTTTTTCATTTAATAACCTCAGGTTAGCTGTCATCTTCCTCATCTCTTATCGTCACTTTACCGTTCTTATACATGTTTTCCAGATTTATATTACTCCATACAGTACACCATTTTGCAAAGCATATCTCAAAATATTCTGGTTCTATAAATATCTGCTTGTACTTCAGAAACAGTATGAATGTATAGAACCAGAATTAACCACACTGATTAGGTTTGATCAAATGTACTAATCACTTTCTCAGTCATCTTCATTAATCATTTCACTTTTCATCATATCCAATGATCCCGTAATAAACATCCCGTCAATACACTTTAATTTAGACCCTTAAGAATCAATATCAGAGTCACTCATTCTGCGACTTCCCATTATAAACATTTTGTGTCGCATCTGTAATCTAAGTGTAAATGGGATTAAAAATCAGGACCGTTATACATATTACATTCCTTATGCTATCATTAGCTTCATCACTATCATGGAATTCAAAGATCAAATTAGTTTTATCAAAATTCAGAACATAGTCCAACATAGGGACATATTTGTCATTTAAAAATTTATTTCTTTCTCTTCAATATAATTTAAACCAATGATCTTAACATCTATATGTTGATAGTATCTCTTCTCACACTAATATCAGCATTTTATAAGATCTTGTTCGATTTGAACAGAGGAATCCTGATAGGATTAATAAAGGGATCATTTTGCATATAATACCTCCTTATACCATCAATTACTCTGTCATATCAATCAATTCTAAATCAATTTGGTCTATTTTGATTCGAAGAAATAATTTCATAGTAAGGGTATTTTGGTTATTTTTTAAAAATTATCTCTCTTCAAAATACATTCCACAAGTGAGTGATCTTAAAATCTATTTACTGATGGTATCTCATTCTTCTCCTTTATATCATCATGGTAAGGTCTCAATTCGATCCGGACAGAAAAGTACTGGTAGGGCCCTCACCGAGTCCATTTCTATTCCTTACTGAACCAACCTTCATTAAGATTATAAGATCACCAATTTCAGGTAACATTCCAGAGCCGTTTTTCCTCTTTAGCAATCCTTAGTTCATAATTTCTCACTCCCTTCAAAACATTTAACTAAATTTACAATCATTTATTTCCTTTATGTATTCAGACTATTCAGTACTACAGGTGATGTTAAACTTTTTCGACTCGATTTCTTTTCAAAAGTACCGACAGACATTAGGCCAATCTTGCTCTGATACCATTAAATCTGTTACAGCCCGTGACCATATTTTTTCACATTTTTATATACATCTTATATGGTTAAGCTGTCTGCGATACTTTACTTTTCTATTTCATTTAAACTATTACATATTAAATTGAAATATCATTTACATCCCATATCTTAATTTACAAGAAAGTAGTATTGTAGATAAGTATAAATACAGAAAATAAATGATTGTACCTTGTCTTTCAGTCGAGCTGTCACATTGTCCTCTCCTCTAAATGTGCAGCCGAGATACTCAGATGTCAGATCTCACAGTCATCAAAAATTTGAAATGTTAAAAATTGGGGAGTGAGCAAACCACGGCTCAGTAAAGGAGTTATTTACAACTCTTGATAACTAGATATCTATATGCTGTAAAATTTTTCATTTTTCCTATAGGTGCTCTAGGGACCAAATAGGAAGGATACTACAGTCAGCTGGGGATCCAGATGGAGTTCAGAAGGTATTTTGAAATACTTATCTTGTCCCGGAACCTAGAAGCAACTGTAGAGAGTAATTTAAATCCTTTTTTCTTTTTTATTCCATATCACATTCATATTCCTTTTAAAATAATGCTTTTATGAAATAAAGTACTTAAATAAAATAACTAATATTTAAATACTCTTTGAAAAGAATATTAGTTAAATCATCATCATTCTTATTTAAACTCATTTCGTGTTTTACTGTATAATCCTAATTAGTATAGTACTTTAAATAGCAAAATAAGCTATTAAAATCATTTCCTTATAACATTTTCATCTTTTAAATCTAATATTCAATTTAAATCATAGTAAGAATATTAGATTTATAAATTCTTCTTTCCCTTCTTAAAACATATTACATGTTCATGTCACATGTCTTATGAAAATCATCTCGTAGTACTGTACTCAGTACAATAATAAGCATTATGTAAAGTGCTGTAAATCATTTTGATTTAAATCGTATCATATAAAACATTTTCCTTACAACATGTCACATATCATATATAAAACATTTTTTTTCCTTTTTACATGTCACATATCATATATGGAGACTGAGGCAATCATCCAATCATATCATGCTATAGACCCTGGAGGGTAAAGAAGTAAACATATCAGATCTATGGCCATAGTCTATCATTGTCCTCGGTGGATCACTGATCAGGTGTCGACCAGGACTACATATCACATATCACATATCAGCATGATAAGGGTGCCAACTAGTCTCAAAACATAGTTTTTCATCATAAATTCACCTTTATGGAATTTATAGAAATAAGTAATTTCATAATTAAATATAATAAATCAAGTGAATATTTAAGAAAATATTTATAAAATATTCACTTTATCCCTTTTTTCATCTTTCATTTCATATCACATATAATTCATATGTCGAGAGAATATTTATAAAAAACCTTTATAAAATATTCTCTTTATCCCTTTTTCATTTTCCATTTCATATCACATATAATTCATATATCGAGAGAATTTTTGGTGATCTCATTATCACCAATTTCGAAAACATGAATATTTTAAAATAAAATTTCGATATATTCATGTTTTATGAAAAATCATAATTTTCCTCATTTCCCATGGTTGGAAATCATTTCTCATATAATAAAATCATTTTTAATGATTTTTTATAATTTTCTAAAAATTTTCGGCAACATGACGGTTGCCTATTGACTAGCCCTCCTGCAAATTAAACACAGACTTATATTTTCACAGCCAGCCAATATCCACAATTTCCAACCAAATCAAGTAACCAATCATTTCATAAAATCATGCATATTTAATTTATGCAACCTAGATATCCTTACAGGCTACATATGCATCCCTTACCTGTTTCGGGTTAGCGACTTCCTCACTACGTCGCACCCGTAGTCCACTTCTCCCTATTTCCATCAATCTCCGATCACTGAGTATGATTTTCCATCAATTTCAATAACATACTCAATTTAGAATTTTATAAAATTATTTAATAAAAATAATAATTATAAAAATTCCATAAATTTTTCCTACCTTTTTTCTTCTTCTTCCTCCTTCTACTTTTTCATATTTTTCTTTTTTTCTTTTCTTCTTTTTCTTTTTCTTTTTCTGGTTTGAACCGGTTCAGACTGGGTCAGACCGATTCGGCCGGTTCGGCACCTCAGCGGTCGGTTCTCCACCAGCTTGGCCACTCTGAAGCTCGTCGAGGTAGTGCTGAAGTCGGATCTGGCCTCTTTTTCCCCATATCGGCAACGACATCGACGGATCTGGCGGTGGCAGCTTCGGTCCTTTCTCCCTTCTGTCCTCCTTCCTTTTCTGTTTTCCTTTCCACTATTGGCTTCCCTTTCTTTCCCCTTACCTTCGCCAGCGTCGTGGTGGGTATGGCGGTGCTCAGATCGGTCGGCACCGCCATTTTCCTTTGTCCTTTCCTTTCTCTTTTTCCTCTTTTCCCATTTCTGCTTCCGCCCTATTTCTCTTCTTTCCTTTTCTTTCCCGTCGTCGGCCGTCCCTCTCTCTTCCTCTTTCACCGGCGATGGCCCCCCCTCCTTCCTCTTTCCGTCAACGGTGGTCGACTGTTGGGTGGCTTTCTTCTCTGTTTATCACAGAGAAGAAAACGAGGATCGAGTTATATCCCAATCTCGTTTTCTGTTTTCTTTTCTTTTTTTATCTTTTTTATTATAATTATAATTATATAAATAATTATAATTATATACTAATACACTATTTAAATTATATGTATCTAAATACATATTTTGTACTAAGATATATATATATGTGTGTGTATATATATTTTATATTTTATACTCTTTAATATGAAATAATATTCATATTTTATACATATACATAAATATATAATATTATACATATATACTTATGTAATAGTATAAAATAATATATATATATATATATATATATCAATACATATATATCATATACATATATTTTATATATATACATATGTATTTATGTAAAAATATATTTATATAATATAATTATATCAATATATCAATATATTCATTTTTATTTCTTAATTAATTTGGATTCCTTAATATCCAAAATAATTATAACCATTTTCCTTTCTTATTTAATTTGGATTTCCATTTATCTAAATTAAATTTTCGGATAATTAATATTAATTTAGGAAAATTTACAGTTATTACAGTACTGCACTGGAAAATACTGTTTACTGAATTGAATTGTACGAAATATTGTTTACTAAACTGAAGGAAATTTACTGTTATCGAGAAAGAATACTTTGAAAATTAATTCTAATATAGAAATAATTTCTGAACTGGTTATCCAACAATTTTGGATATTTACAAACTACTGTACTGAAAGTGACTGATTACTATTTTTTACAGTTTTATATCTACAGTTCACTGTACTGTTTGATCACTAAAACTGTCACGTGTTTTGAACTGTTACTGAAGTGGTGGAAATTAAATGATTTATTCCATTTAGATTTATGAAAAAATAAATTTTTTTCAGCATATAGATTTCATTGTATCAAGTAGCATGCGACTCCTTTACTGAGCACGTGGTTCGCTCACCCCTTACTTTCAAATTTTCCAGATTAATTACGAGGATTATTTGATGGTTTCCTCGAGTAAATATAGCTGCGAGTAGCCCACTTGGACAAAGAGCATTGAAAATTTAAAGGTACAGTTACTTCTCTTATATATTCAGATACTTATATACAGTACTACATTTTTGTAAAATAGAAACAGAGGATGTAAAGTGTATGGAATATTGTAAAAATTTTTATATTCCAGACTATTGAATAAATGTTTACCATTTATTACTGTTAATAATCAAGTATTAAAGGCATTACAGACAGCTCAACCGGTAAGAATGTGTAAAATATGAGTAAAAACAGTGTAATACTGTACACTTAAACTGTTATAGTTTTCATGGTATCAGAGCAAGGTTGGTCTGATGTTTGTTGATGCTTTTAGAGTTGAAAGTGTTGAAAATGGTTAACATCACCTATAGTACTGTATAGTCTGAATGGATAGAGAAACCAAGTGACTGTAAATTATGTTAAGTGTATAAAATGGGGTGAAAGTTTACAAATCAAGGGTTACAAAAAAAAGATTATAACTCGAGAATTTTGCATGAAATAGGTGATCTTATGGTCTTACTGGAGGTCTGTTCGATAAGGTACAAAGAGGAACTCGGTGAGGGCCCCATCAGGACTTCTTTGTCCGAATCAAACTAAGACCTCGAAATGATGATATTGGAGTGAAATGAGATATCATTAGTGTATAGATATTAAGATCGCCTGTTTAAAAAGGTATCTTGAAGAGAGAGAAATAAACTGAGAAATGACAAACATGCCCCTATATTGAAATAATTCTCCGAATCGAAGATGATTAAATTGATTCGGAATTGATTAATGGTGATAGAGTAACTGATGGTGTAAAGAACATATTACATGTTTAATGATCCCTACTATGAGCCTCATTTATATTTTGATGTGTAATGCGACTGGAGTGGATACTGTGGGAGGTCGCGAGATAGTCGGCCCTGTTATGGATTCTTTAGGGCCTGAATTAAACGTGAAAAGACAAGGTATTTGATTAGGGATTAATGGATATTATGAAAAGTGATACACTTACTGAGTGTAACTGAAAAGGTAAATTATGCATTGATGATTCAATATTAGTGTTATTAATTCTGGTTCTAAATAGTCCTTTTGTTTCTTATGAGTATAAATCAGATATTTATAGAACTGGAATATTTTGAAATATGCTTTACAAAATGGTATATTATGAAGTGAAAACATATATATAAGTGAATCGATTGAAATATATGTTAAATGATTTGAAAGTTATACAGATGTATTTTAAGGATACATACTGGATTTACAGAATGTAAATAACGAAACATCCAAGATAATATGAGGTAATGATTTAGAAGTTACTGGATGAATTTCTAAATAAATTTTCGAAGTAATGTGGATTCGAGAGATTATTGACCCGATTCACAATATGGAATTTATTTATAAGCTCTTATCAGAGAACAGAAAAGAGTCTGAAGAGCTTAAGAAATTACTCCAAAGATTAATGAATAAAGAACCCATTTGTATTAGTGTAATTGAGAAAAAGCACATATTAGTTGGGTTGAAAGGATAAGAATAGTTAATGCTGGTGAATTAAATCCTGAATGTTCAATAGTGTTGTTACTGAAAATGGATATTCAATTATTCAGGATTGATATTCTAATCGATCCATTTAATGATATATATGGAGTTTAAGACTAATCTCTGAACAAGATGTTATTGGATAAAAAGCTTACAGATAGGCGTTCGTAAGATGATGTTCAGAACTCGGTATAACTCCTACGAGTCCTTCGTGGTACTTAAGAGATATATGAAATATCATGTGACGTATGTGAAATTAGTGAAATCACATATGGATAAATTATAATGGCATGAAACCACGAGATATGAATAGTATATTTGTTTGAAGAATATAAGCAGCATCCTTGATTTATTTCACAACTTCTGGAAACCAAATAAAATAAACGATTTGTTGAGAAGTTTGTGGAGTCAACTGCTTTACTGATATGGTAAATACATGTGAGAAAAGTAAATGGGAGTATATGAATATATGGGAGTATGTATTCAAAAAATGTTAAAAGATTTTAATGGAAGAGTGCTATACCATTTGGAAAAGTAACTGAAGTGCTAAATGTGAAAGGATGAAAATGCATTAAAAGACAAGTCATATAATGATAAGGGAACATGAATTATGAGGTAGTTCCCAAATCTAAGATTGCATGTGATTTCCTCTGACTACCATATGGTTATGGCTAAATATAAGATTGAGCCAAACTTAACAGATAAAATTTTTTATATTCAGAGGAATAAATAAATACATTACTGCCAGTCATGTAAAAGGATGTGTATATATATATATATATTGGAATTGTGAAATTGCATAAGTAATGTGGAGACGGAATTGGTATTTTGATAAATTCAATTACAGAATTTGATTATGAAAAGATTATATCATCAGGTACAATATATAATTAAGTGATACTATGTGTACTATGAGAATGAAGGATGTAATGATAACTATATGAAAAGAGATATCGGGGAATATTAGTACCTAATGTCTCAATAACTGCAAGTGAAGTGCAGTCGTAACTAAACTGTGAAATGATTGTTGTGGGATAGTAAAGAATTCGAAAGAACTATGATGTTATGGAAATGATTATAGACTGATTGATCAAATTGATTCACTTCTACATCATCAAGTTTCTTGATCTCTTGAGTGCCTAGTCAATATATATCTATGAAACGGTGAGAATGTATGTGAAGTTCCAGTGAGCAAGTACATGTGATTGGAAATCTCTAATTGGCCATATGCTTATAGAAAATAGCAAAAGACATCAGGATTCCAAATTTACTATCAGCACTGCTTCTTATAGATGTAAATATTCGAGCGCATTGTGTAGACGCTCAAGGATATATGGAAAGCGAGTGCACTGGATGTAAAAGCTATTGGGACAATTACATATGATTGATTAAAATTGTTTAAATGATAGTCGCCAAATTATTATCGACTTGGCACCGAATGAAATAATAAGTGATAAATAGTGTAAATTATCTACTGTATGAACAGAAAGTAAAAATTGTTAACTCCCAAAGATGATAAATAATTACAGGGAGTATAATTTGTTTGTGAAAGAGGAAATGTGGGATTTAAAGGAAATTAGAATTGTAAAAGTATACTGGCAGTCTCCTCTTAAAAACAGGATTAACTGGAAGTTAGAAATTATATAAGGAAGAAAAATACCTATATTATTGGTACTTCCTAAATTAAGTGAAATTCGGAGAACCCGTAAAAGATCTGATGCTATCTGGATAATTGTGGATGAATTAACTAAGTCTGCCCGATTTCTTAGTTATGAAATCTACTGATCCAATTATTGCCTTGGCCGAATTATATGTTAGGGAGATAGTGAGAGTATATGGTGTTCCAGCAAGCATTATATCTGACAGAGAGTCTCGCTTCGCATCTCATTGTAGAGAGAGACTTCAGGAAGCTATGGGATCCCAACTAAGTTTTAACATCGCATTTTATTCACAGACTAATGGACAGTCCGAGCGTACAATATAGACGCTCGAGGATGTGTTGTGAGCATGTGCACTTGATTTTAGAGGCTTCTGTGACGATCATTTACCTTGACAGAGTTTGCTTATAATAATAGCTAACAGGTGACTATCGGCATGGCATCTTGCGAAACTCTATATGGCAGACGATATCGATCCACGATAGCATGGGAAAAAGTGGGAGACCATAAGTCCTTAGCTCCATATAGTGTTGAGCAGATTCTTGAGATGTACGGATGATAATGTATTTTGAAGGCCTCACCCCCTAAAGACATAATGAGATTCGGTAAGAAAGGAAAGCTGAGTCCTCGATACATTGGACCTTTCGAGATCTTAGATTATGTGAGAAGTATCCAGAAATTTTTCACTGTAGGTCCGAGTGAAATTTGGAGGACCAAATTTCCTAAGGTGGGGAGAAAATGTGAAACCAGATTTTAGAATATTGTACGCCATATTTTCATAAATCCTTGATAATGGAAATAAATTAATAAGTGAAATTAAATAAATATTAGAGATGGCTTTCCACTTTGGATTTATAGATTATTGGATTTATGATTTATAATATGGTGTATAAGAAAGGAAATAAATATGAAAGGATGAATTTATGTGATAACCGCTAATTTTCTAAAATTAATATTAAATATTTGTAAATTTAATATTAAAGCAAATAGAGAATTTAAATAAATAAATAAAATTTATTTACGAGATGGGAATACCTTTGAATTTCCCGAAATTGATGAAGTGATGAAGTTGAGAAAATTAATTTGGATAAATTAAAATCCAAATTAAATAAGAAAAGAAAATGGGAAATTAATTGGATATTAAGAAAATCCAAAATGTAAGGAATAAAAATGCGAGTACTTATATATTTATATAATTTTATTATATAAATATATTTTTAAATATATTTTATATGTTTTACATGATTACATATGTATATATATGAAAAATAGCATATATCATTATATAATAATCATATATATATATATATATATATATATTATTTTTCATATATATACATATGTAATCATGTAAAACATATAAAATATATTTAAAAATATATTTATATAATAAAATTATATAAATATATAAATACTCGCATTTTTATTCATTACATTTTGGATTTTCTTAATATCTAATTAATTTCCCATTTTCGTTTCTTATTTAATTTAGATTTTAATTTATCCAAATTAATTTTCTCAACTTCATCACTTCATCAATTTTGGGAAATTCAACGGTATTCCCATCTCGTAAATAAATTTTATTTATTTATTTAACTTCTCTATTTGCTTTAATATTAAATTTAAAAATATTTAATATTAATTTTAGAAAATTAATGGTTATCACATTCTCTCCACCTTAAGAAATTCGGTCCTCTGAATTTTATTTAAGTTAAAAGGTGGTACCGTTCCATATACTCATTGTTCTTAATCTCTTGATCATCTTTTAATTAATACTGCCAATATACCATCAACATCAGAATCACTTTTGATACCGTTGCATATCATCTTTCATCATATACTTATAATCCCTTAAATTTCCTATCAATTGGGAGTTATCCATTTCCACTCCTTTTCATATCACATATGATTCATACTGTTCATCATCTGTTTTCTTAATTAGTGCCACTGTCGAAATATGATTATGAAATGGTGAGAATGTATGTACTATTTATATATATATATATCATAAATAAATATATATGTAGATTTATATACATTAAGTGTATATATATATGAAATATATATAATATTTTAAACTAAATTGTATAGATATATATATATATATATAAAGGATTTAAATATATATCTATATACATATATGTAATATTGAATATTATATATAATTATATAAATATAATTATATATATTAAAAAATAAAAAAAATAATAGAAACGGGCTCGGGATCTACCCGACCCTTGTTATTTTCTGTTAGAGAAAACAGAGGGAAGAGCCGACCCCTTCCCAAACGAAGAAGCCGACGGCAGCAACCACTGCCGCTGTCGGTGAGACAAGAGAGAAGAGAAGAGGGGAACAACGCCGGCGACGTGAGGAAAGGAGGCCAGCGACGGGAAAAGAAAATAGAAGCGAAACCGACGGAGAAAAATTGAAGAGAGAAAGGAAAATACGAAGTGGCGGTGTCGGCCGATTCGGCCACTGCCACTGCATCCTCGACCTCGGCGAAGGTAAGAGGAAGTGATGAGGACGGCTAACAGTGAAAGAAGACGGCGGAGGAGGGAAGAAATAGAAGAGAAAGGGGCCGAGAGCCACCATTCTAGATCCGGTATCGTCGCCGGCAATGGGGACGAATGGAGGCCAGATCCAGCTTCGTCGCCACCTTGGCCAACTGTGGAGTGGCTAAACCGCCGAGAAAGGAGGCCAACGATGATCAAACCGGCTGAACAAGAGAAGGGAGGCTGAACCAGCCTGGACCGGTTCAGACAAGGAAAAAGGGAAAAGAAAAAAAAAGAAAAGAAAAAGAAAAGAAAAAGAAGAAAGAAAAGGAAAGGAAAAAGAAAAATAAGAAAAGAGAGAGAAAAGGAAATTTTTGGGAATTCGAAAATTCTCGAGAATTTGAAAGGAAATTTATGGAAATTCGGTAAGAAATTTCGAAAATTAATTTCGAATGAATTTTAATAAATTATGGAAAAATTCTAAATTTTAGAATTTTATTTCCAGAAAATCACCCTCGATGACCGAGATGATGGAATCAGAAGAGATTGAATACGGGCGCAACGGTAGCGAGGAAGTCGCCGACCCGAGACAGGTAAGGGAGGCATGTGTAGCCTGTAGGGATATTCAGTATGCATGTTTTAAATATGCATTATGTTATGAAATATTGTGGGAATTAATTGGTTGGAAAATTGTGGAGAATTACTGGTTGAAATTATAAGCTGTATTTTTCGTGCAGGAGGCTAGCCAATCGGCAGTCGTTATATTGCCGAAAAATCTTAAAAAATTACCGAAAATCATAATAAATGATTTTATATCACGAGGAACGATTTCCAACCATGAAAATCGAGAAATCGATGATTTTTCATAAAACATGAATATAAAAAAATTTAATTTTAAAATATTCATGTTTTCGAGAAATTGGAAAAAAAAATCACTGAAAATCCCTCTCGAGGTGTACAATTCACGTAAAACAAGATGAAAGATAAAAAGACACAAAGTGGATATTTTATTAATAATTCTTCAAATATCCACTGATTTCATAAATAACCTTTATGGTTCTAATTATGAAAATAATTATTTATAGAAATTTCATAAAGGTTAACTAAAGATGGAAAATGACAATTTTGAGATGAAAAGGTCTCCACACGTGTTTACATAGGAAAACATGGTGATGGGATTTTGAACTGTGAAAATAAATATTTTATTTTCATAAATCCTAAAAACAAGTGATTTGAAGTTTGATAACTATGAAAACCATGTTTTGGATAAAAAGCACAGAAAAACGTGCATATATGTTTTATGGTGAAAAAGGATGGTTATGACTTTTTATATTTTACAGTGTGATGATTTATAAACTGTTTTCACCGTATGGGAAATATGATTTATGCCTTTATGAAATATTTTGAAAAATGTTATTTATTTTATTTATTTCATAAAGGTGATTATATTACATGTGAGCCTTATGGATACTTGTGAAATATTTCAAACTATTGTGTTTAAAATCCATAAAGGCTATGGTACGGTTTTATACTGTTTTGAGACTTAGGCCCCGAGTTTCATGCATCACACTGATACTGTTACTGTCACGTGGCTGATTGACCCGCCAGTCATCAACGTCCCGGATGTCACCTGGCAAGTGTACACCGAGGACATATTATAGATCATGGCCATAGATCTCACTATTTACTATGTCCCTTCGGGGATGATGATTACTGTGTCCCTTAGTGGATGATGATAGCACGATTTAATTGTAGGGTGTTGCCTAGTCTCACTTACTGTTTACTGTTTAGTGAAAGGATTTACTGAATCCTATTTACTGTACTACATTGTTTACTGTACTAAATTACTGTACTGTTTGTTGTTTACTGATGAAAAATCGTTCCAAAACACTGTTTACAGAACTGTACTGTTTACGGAAATGGTAACCACTGATTACTGTTTTACTAGACTGAAAGCTACCATTTACTGTTTACTGAACTGAAAGCTACCGTATACTATTTTCTGAATTGGTAGCTACTCTTTACTGTTTTCTGACTGAACCGTATCAAAATACTGTTTTACTGAATACTACTGTTTTACTGAATTGTAAGATACAGTTACTGAACTAAAGAGGAATTTATGTTTATTCAAAAAGAATAACATAAGAATTATTTCTAAGATAGAAATAATTGCAGAATTGTTTATCCAATGATTTGGATATTTACAAACCACTATATTGTCACGTGTTTTAATTGTATTGAAGATAACAGAAGTAAACCACAATTTTACTACTGAACTGTTACATGTTTTAAAACATACTGAAGTGAAGAGAAATAAATGGTTTACTCTACGAAAAATGAAGATTAAATCGTTTTGAGAACAATTTATATAGTACTCTCTACAATTGCTTCTAGGTTCCGAGACAAGACAGGTATTTCAAAATACTTGCCTTACTTCATCCAAATCCCTAGTCGACTGTAGTATACTTCCTACATGTGAGCCTAGAGCCTTCTAGGAAGATTTAAAAGAAAATGAAAAAGTTTTTCAGCACATAGGTAACTGAATATCAAGTGTTGCATATAACTCTCTTACTGAGCCGTGGTTTGCTCACCCCTTAATTTTAACATTTCAAATTTTCGAAGACTGAGAGACTGATATCTAAGGATTCGGCTGTGCATTTAGGGACGATGCGACAGCTTGATTTATTACATGAGGTACGATCATTTATTTTCTATATTTAGACTTATCTATAGTACTACTTTCCATGATATTAAGATAGGGGATGTAATTCATACTATAATTTCATATGAAATTATTTAAATATAACTAAAAAGTAAAGTATCACAGACAGCCCAACCGTCAAAATTGTGTAATAATATGTGTATTATTGGGTTACTGGACTGTTACAATTTAAGGCATGGAAATAAATAAAGAATTAAATCTGAAAATTTAGAATTTAAATGCAATTTCAATGGCATCAAATTCTAAAGAAATGAATTATTGAGAAGGAAAATTTGGTACTGGACATATGATTTAATTTGAGTGGTTGAAGTATACGAAAGAGAGGGGAAAAACAAACAAACAAAACCGTGTAGCAAACACATGAACTGCATGCCACTTTTGTGTTGTTGTATGCTACATAGATGGATTCATTCAAAAGTAAATTGTAATGGAAAATTTATGGTGTAAAAGAATAAAAATAAATTATATTTAAAGGAAGGAAGAAGACTAATTTGACATGTGATAAATGGTGATTGGTGGAAATACATAAAAGAGAGGCAAAACAAGATGAAACCTTATCAGCAAAATAAGCCTCTATACGCTACCTTTGCTGCCGTAAGTTTGCCTAGTTAGATTCATTCAAATGAACCTTGGTTGAAGATTTTATAGTACAAAATATAATATAAATAATATTTAAAGGAAGCGACCTTTAATATTTTACATGGGATAGATTGTAGTGGCTGAAGAATACATTAAAAGCAAGTAAAACAAGTCAAAGAGACGTGCAGCCCAATTCATCACCGCCACTTCTTTGCTACAATTTCTTGTCTCGTTTTCATGTTCAATAAAGAAAAGAAAAATGATGAAAGGAAAGAGAAGAAAAAGAAGACAAGGGAAATATTGTAATTGGAAATATAATTGAATGCTATTGGTGGAAGTCTTTAAAAAAGAAAAAAAACAAGTCAATAACGTGTAAGAAAAAATGACTCCAGCTGATTTCTTTTGCTGCAGTTTTCTTCATGTCTTAAATACACAATAAAATAAGGAAATGATGAGGAAATAGGATAGGTGAATAAGAGGCAAAGTTTTATTGGTTAAAAAGAATAAAAAGAAGACTAATTGAAACAGAAACTTTAGCAATTTCTTCAACCTTACCGATTCTACTCTGCTGCCTCTCGATTTTCTGTTTTGCCGCATGTCCATGCTCTGTTTCCTTCCGTTTCTTCCATGATTAATTAGCAAAATTACACCCTTTAGCTAGCTAACCAGTTAAGCCTTCCTTATCAATCTTTCCTTCATCATTTAAACCATCAAAGAAACCAAGAGAAGAGGCTAACTTGAGGCAAAAAGTGTTCTGTTTTGGGAGTTGAATTTCGGTCAAGGTAAAATAATTTGATTCTATGGTGTTCTTGATATTAAATGCTGAAATTATATGTTTCTTAGCATGAGAATCATGGTTATAATCTTCTTTTTAGTTAAGCTTCATTAGATCATGGAATTAGAACAAAATGAGATTTTGAGATAGATGTGAACAAGTAAGAAATCATGGCTGGAAATTGTGTAAAGATGATGAGAAATGATTAATAGAATATGAATAAAATGAAGAGATAGCTTGGAAACATGAAATGGTGAAGAATCAAATTTTGGCTGTTGAAAGAGGTTTCGGTTTAGACATGAAAGAATAGGAAACTTTGTGTTCATGCAAGAAGATGACAAGGAGGGTTCACGTGGACAAGCATTTATCAATTGGAAACAAAAAAAATTAAAGAAATGTTGAAAATTAAAGAAATGGACATAAGAGGGTTTCGGCCATGTTGTTTGAAGCATGAATCAATGCTGAATTTTTTAGTTAACTAATAGAAAATAAATATAGAAATTTAAAGAAGAAGACCAATGAAATGGGAACCGAAAAAAGAACTAAAACGGAAAAGTTAAGTTTTAGCACCAGTATAAATCATACTGGTTTTGCATATATTATGACATTAGGGGTTGCATTTTATGAAAGTTAGTGGCTCAAAATAAAAAGGAAAAATATTAATAATTTTTAATAAAATTATTTTCCAGCCGAAAGTTACGAGTTTCGATAAACGTAACCGGAAAGCTCAACTTCATAAGATAGGTAAAGGGGGAGTGTGTGAGTTGTAGTGATATAATGAATTGCATGTTTTCTTAAGCTAAATTTTATGAGAATATTGGATGCATGATTTGGTTTGAAAACATGTAAAATTGTGGTTGATAAGCTAGTTTATAAATTGTAAATTATATGCAGGAGGTTAGGAATCTGTGGCCGTTATGCTATCGAAAAATTTCCAAAAGTATTCTAAAATATTATAAAATATTTTAGATGCATGAAATGATTTAAATGGGAAATTTTTAATATAATTGCCACCAATTTTCCATAAATTGGAAATTATGAGAAAGTTATAAAATTAAATATTCATGTTTTATATTTTCATTAAAGTGAGAAATTAATTATGTTTTATATAATATTAAATATTCAAAATGAATATTTATTGTGTTCTCACTAAATACATGAATATTTACTGACTGATTTACGGTATGTGGAAATCAGAAATAAATACCTTTTTGGAAATAATTACTTAAATAAATGATTTGATTCATGAGATTTTCTTAAAGGTATTTTTATGGGAAAAGAAATGATTTTATACCTTTATGGAACTAAATACTGATCTTATTTATTTTATAAATTCCATAATGTTAGCTTTAAATTACCATATATATTTTGAAATGACAAAAACTTAAGTAAGCTTTAATGTTTTAATTCATATTGTAAATTTGCCTTATCACACATGATTTTCTCAATCCATTTTTAAGTGTTCATATCAAACATTAAGACCATGATTTAATGATATATTCTTATGGGTCTTAATACTTTATAAAATGGTTTTCAATATTAAGTAATTTTCTCAAGAATTATTGAACATAAGTTTAGAAAATTACTTATAAGTTTTTGGACAATATTTTCATTTGAGAAAGTCAAGAAAAACTCCCTTAAAGCTTACAAATGTTTTGGGTTGATTTAGAATCAAAGGCTATATCATTTCTAACCCAAAAATGCAGGAAAAATACCCTCTGGAAGAAAAGGATCGATCCCTTTTTGGCAAAAGCACTCCAATGCGTGAAATGAAGGAAAGGATTGATCCCATAGGGAAAAGGATCGATCCCTTTTTGGCAGAAGCACTCCAATGCGTGAAATGAAGGAAAGGATCGATCCCTTTATGTCAGAAAGTCCCCAACGGCTAGTTTCTGTGAGATATAACGGCTAGTTTCTGTTTTGGCTCCAACCAACGTCCACAAACCATCCAAGGGACTATAAATAGAGGCTTAGAAGCTAAAGGAAGCAAGAGGAACTACTCAGCAACTCCAAAACTCATTTTCCTCAAATCTACAAGCCTCAAACAACAAATCAAGAGCTACAAAGTCTTCATCATCTATCATTCTCTTATTCCTTGTAGTGCTTAACACAAATCTTGTATAGGTTTTCATTGTGCTTAACTTTTGTAATCACTTGCCTATCTAGAGGCCTTCTTTGATTACTTCTCTTGTAAACCAATTCATACCTTGTAAAAGGGGAGGTTTCTCTTTAGCCTTAGAAAAAGAGGAAGGTTACTCTTTAGCCTAAGAAAAATAGGGAGGTTTCTCTTTAGCCTAGAAAAAGAGAGAGGTTTCTCTTAAGCCTGTAAAAAGAGGGATTGTAAAGACAAATTCAAGTATAGTGAATTTGGGGAAAATCCTTGGGAGCGTCTCAAGGTAGAGGACGTAGGCAAGGTAGCCGAACCTCTATAAATTGATTGTGTAAATCTATCTCTCCCTACTCTTTATTTACTTGCACTTATATTGTGTTTATTTCATTGAATTTGAATTGCATGCTTGCCTAGCTTAGAGAACTTAGAAAATATTCAAATAGGCTAGAGAATTTAGAAGAATCGAAAAATGGGTTTAAGGCTAGCTAAGAACCGATTCACCCCCCCTCTCGGTATTGCCTATAAGAGCCAACAATTGGTATCAGAGCTTGGGCTCGAGATCGATTTAGACTAACCTCTATCGAGCAAAACGATCATAAATGGCTCTAGGTGATGATTTTGAGACTGGCTCACAAAGTTTAGAAGAATATTCATTTGATGAGCTTCAAGATGCATTTAATGAGCTAAGTGATGAATATAAATCAATGCATGCAAAATATAACAAAAAGTTAAATAAATTTAGAAAAGAGAATGAAATTTTGATGAATACTAATGTTGAGTTGGAGGAGAAAATAAAAGATCTAAGCTCAAGGAATGATGAACTCAACAAGGTGAAATTAGAGCTAGAAAAGAAATTAGAAGACATTAAAAATAAATTGGCAAATCCTAGTTCTTTGACTATTGAGGATGAAAAGGAGAAAGCTAGCTCTAGTGAATGTAATGACCATTCTTATGATGATTTACAAAATGCTTTTGATGAGCTAGCTAGTGATTTTGAATGCATGAACTCAAAATACAAGAAAATGATTACAAAATTAAAAATGGAAAATGATGAGTTATTGAATGCTAAGTTAGAATTTCAAAAGAAATTAGAAGAAGCTAACCTAGAAATAAATGAGTTGAATGAAAAGAACTCATTTTCTAGGTTCTATATGGGTTAACAAAAATTAGATCACATGTTAGAGACCCAAAGAGCCTTCTTTGACAAAGATGGGTTAGGATATAATGCAAATAAAAAGGAAACTCATCTTAAGAATTTTCTTGTATGCAAAAATTCTGTGCATAACATTTCACTTACATGTTCACTATGCAATAGGATAGGCCACACCTCACAAGCATGCACATATAGAAAAACTACATTTAGAGGAAGAGTTGTTAGGAAAATGTGGGTACTAAAGCATGCTATAAACAATGATGAATTGTGTTTGAAATGGATCCCTAAGGGATCTAAAATTGTGAACACTAACTCTCATGGACCCAAGAAAGTTTAGGTACCAAAGCATGCTTGAATTTGTGTATTGTAGGAGTGTTTGAGCATGAGAATACAATGAAAAAATGGAGTTTGAATGCTCAACACATCCTCATGGAGTTTGCTTGTGCTAATGAGAAAAAGGAAGAGCTTGAGGATCCATCCTTGGCAAGGTCCCAACAATTCTTCACAGAATGGCACAAGGTGGATTCAACTATTCAATGCAAAGCATTCTCTAGCAAAGGAGTTTTGTAAGCTTAAATCCTATCTCTTCGAAACTCATTTTTGCTAAAATTATTTATATGTTTTATTGAGAGACTTGATTGATGATTCTGGATGCATTGTGAGTTGAATGATTGAGCAAAAGGCATGATAAATGATTGTTGAGTGTTTGATGGACAATTCTTGATGGATGAATGAAAGGCATGATTTATGATTTTAAAATGATTATTGGATTTATGTATTTTGAGCAAGTTTTCTGTGTGTTGATAATGTATTTACTTGCCTCAAATTGCCAAATATGTCATATATGCAAAATACCATGTCATGTGCATTAATGAAGAATTTGTATATTGGAAATCATGGCATGTTATTCACAAGATGTATGCTTTGATGATATATGTGCTTAAAACCTATGTGAACAAGTTTGTTTTGACATATTTGTGGTATCCAATGCTTTGGTTTGGTGAAAATATGCATAATGCTTAAAATGACCTCTTTTGAGACAAAAAATGCATATATTGGTGAAAATCCTTCCAAAATTGCAAAATCTATTGTAAAATGGTTTTTCATCCATGTTTTTCATTCATACAAGTCCAAAATCATGTTTTACAAATATTTAAACCCTTACTTGGACTTAAAACATTCAAAAACGAAGTTTTAGCACCTCAAAGGTTGGATTTTCTGTCAAAAGTCTACAGAAACAGGATGAGGGATCGATCCCTCAACAAGCAGGATCGATCCCCCCTTGAACAGAATGCAAAATCTATGATTCTGGAGTTAAGGGATCAATCCCCCTCCTATAGGGATCGATCCCCCCAAGCCAGAAAGGGCTTTTCTGCACTTTTTCAATCGAAATTGAGGAGAACTTTTCATTGTTTTGATACTTTCTCTCTTCTCAACTTAAAATTTATTGTTTTAACTTCTTTTTGATGATCTTTAATATATGAAAACTCATTTTTCATTGATATCATGCCTTAACTCTATCAAATTGTATTATTTCCAACAAATGGTATCACTTTCAACAATTAATATCATTTTTCTTGAGCTCACAAGTGCAAAATCATTTTTCTTGTTGAAAACATTCATGAATCTTGAAATAATCTTGAAATATATTTTCAATGAATGTTTAAACATAATTTTTGAGATTTATTTCTATGATTTGTGTATATATTTGAGAATTTGATGAACTTGTGCATCATGAATATTGATCATTCCTTTTGTTCATCTTAGTCAAGCATGTTTATAGGATTATGTGTATTAGCTTGACTCAACTACTCCACTCTAGGTTACATGATAATTATACATCTAGTGGAAGAATAATTAAAACTTGACCTTAAGGATTGACTTCAAATGTAAATTCAACAATTGGTATAAGGTCATAATTTTCCTTGGCTTATATTTAGTGATGATAAATGAATCCTAAATATTGAGTTACATGAAAATTTATCATCCATAAAATTAATTCTTTATGGCCAAATTATTATAGAACTTGGGCTTTAATGACAACACCAACAATTGATATACATGCATTGTATCTTGATTGTTTTGAAGTTGAACATGCATATTTACTTAAGTTGAATCAATAATCATGCCTATGAGATGAGAATAGTTGTTTTCATGATATTATGTGCTTAACCTCACTCATAGTTTATGGATTTTAATGATAAAATATATTTTAGCTTGATAATATTGATTCACTTAGGTGAAGCCATTTTTGTTAAAATAGCATATACCCTCTAGAACGTTAAATGATAATAACAACTAGGGATATGGCTCTTAATTGATTAAAATGGTAATTTTAAATCTTTCCTTGCTCATAATTGGTTAAGGACTTGAATTGGAAAATGAGCATAGGATTTTTGTGCTTGAAACCATGGAAGAAAATGTGTTTGCTTGAATTCCTTGATTTTTTGAATCTTCCATATGGTATAATTTTGTGAATATGAATATGGATTAATACTTTATGATAGTGGACTAATGATTAATTGATCCATATGCATATTTGATGATATGTGTTGTGTTCTTGCATATTTAGAATGAGTATTTTCTTGACATGAACACACTACACATAGATATTGGATTCATGCAAAATGCCTAAGTCAACCATTAGTAACAATTGGCATTTAGATTGAAATAACAATTAGTATCATTGGAAATCATATTTTCAACAATTGGTAGGCCAAAACTAAATTGCCAATTGGTATGAGCTTTAAATTGACAATTCTTCTTGTGCTCTTTAGTTTGAAATGACAAATAGAAAAGAATCCATTTAGGATATTTTTGCATGAAACTCTTATGTGCTAGAACTTGTAGTTAATTGCTATATCTCTAAATTCTATGCACACTTTTGATTGAACATGATTTATGAGTTCTTGCATATGATATGTACTTTAATTTTAGCTCATAATCATGATGTATTAGCATGCACCTTAGTTGGACTTTAGAGAACAATTGATACACTTAGGTGCTTAATAGGATTGAAATAAGCAAGTCATAGACCTTAGTAAATATTTATACTAAACTTGATTCATTTCTTACCAATTGTGAACTTCTTTCAAAATTATTTATAAACAATTGGTATAGGATCATAAGTCATATTCTTTGCATGAATATTTTATACTCTTTGTGAATATTGACTTATTTGTGCTATGAGTCTCATGTACTAACATGTTTCTTGTTGGATGGAGCATATTCTTTTATCTCTTCTCACACAGCCATGATTTTAGGGAGAGCATATTTTTTTATTATTTTTCCTTTCTTTTTGCTATGACAAAAAGGGGGAGAGATAGATATTAAAAGGGAGAGATATTAAGTGGGAGAGATAATGGGGGAGAAATAGTTTGAAAATTCATTTTCAAAACCCATGCTTATATTAAGGGGGAGCTTTATAAAATCCTGCTTTATTTGAGGGGGAGTATTTTATCAAAGAATTTTCAAAGCAAATTTACATTAAGTTTTGTCATATCCAAAAGGGGGAGATTGTTAACTTTAAATTGTCATATATATTTTGAAATGACAAAAACTTAAGTAAGCTTTAATGTTTTAATTCATATTGTAAATTTGCCTTATCACACATGATTTTCTCAATCCATTTTTAAGTGTTCATATCAAACATTAAGACCATGATTTAATGATATATTCTTATGGGTCTTAATACTTTATAAAATGGTTTTCAATATTAAGTAATTTTCTCAAGAATTATTGAACATAAGTTTAGAAAATTACTTATAAGTTTTTGAACAATATTTTCATTTGAGAAAGTCAAGAAAAACCCCCTTAAAGCTTATAAATGTTTTGGGTTGATTTATACTCAAAGGCTATATCATTTCTAACCCAAAAGTGCAGGAAAAATGCCCTCTGGAAGAAAAGGATCGATCCCATAGGGAAAAGGATCAATCCCTTTTTGGCAGAAGCACTCCAATGTGTGAAATGAAGGAAAGGATCGATCCCTTTATGGCAGAAGCACTCCAATGCGTGAAATGAAGGAAAGGATCGATCCCTTTAGTGAAAGGATCGATCCCTTTATGTCAGAAAGTCCCCAACGGCTAGTTTCTGTGACATACAATGGATAGCTTCTGTTTTGGCTCCAACCAACGTCCACAAACCATCCAAGGGACTATAAATAGAGGCTTAGAAGCTAAAGGAAGCAAGAGGAACTACTCAGCAACTCCAAAACTCATTTTCCTCAAATCTACAAGCCTCAAACAACAAATCAAGAGCTACAAAGTCTTCATCATCTATCATTCTCTTATTCTTTGTAGTGCTTAGCACAAATCTTGTATAGGTTTTCATTGTGCTTAATTTTTGTAATCACTTGCCTATCTAGAGGCCTTCTTTGATTACTTCTCTTGTAAACCAATTCATACCTTGTAAAAGGGGAGGTTTCTCTTTAGCCTTAGAAAAAGAGGGAGGTTACTCTTTAGCCTAAGAAAAAGAGGGAGGTTTCTCTTGAGCCTAGAAAAAGGGAGAGGTTTCTCTTAAGCCTGTAAAAAGAGGGATTGTAAAGACAAATTCAAGAATAGTGAATTTGGGGAAAATCCTTGGGAGCGTCTCAAGGTAGAGGACGTAGGCAAGGTAGCCGAACCTCTATAAATTGATTGTGTAAATCTATCTCTCCCTACTCTTTATTTACTTGCACTTATATTGTGTTTATTTCATTGAATTTGAATTGCATGCTTGCCTATCTTAGAGAACTTAGAAAATATTCAAATAGGCTAGAGAATTTAGAAGAATCGAAAAACGGGCTTAAGGCTAGCTAAGAACCGATTCACCCCCCCTCTCGGTATTGCCTATAAGAGCCAACACATAAAGATGATGATATATGAAAATGTGAGAGCCTTATGGATAAACATAAAATATTTCAAATTATTTTGAATAAGATCCATAAAGGCTGTGGTACTGTTTTCATACTGTTTTGAGACTTAGGCCCCGAGATTCATGCTTACTACTGTTACTGTTACTGTCACGTGGCTGATTGACCCGCCAATCATCAGCAGTCTCGAATGTCACCTGGCAAGTGTACACCGAGGACCCCCTATAGATCATGGCCATAGATCTCACTGTATACTATTACTGTGTCTCTTCGGGGATGATTACTATGTCCCTTAGTAGTTGATAATAGCATGATATGATGTAGGGTGATGCATAGTCTCAACTTACTGATTACTGTTTACTGAAGGGATTTACTAAATCTTGTTTTACTATAGTGCACTATGAATTACTGTTTACTGAACTGAACCGTACCAAAATACTATTTTACTGATCTGTACTACACTGGGGAATACTGTTTACTGAACTGTACTACACTGGGGAATACTGTTTACTGAACTGAAAGCTACTGACTACTGGTTACTGAACTAGTAGCTACTTATTACGGTTTACTGAACTGAAACCTACTGATTATTGTTTACTGAATTGAATTGTACGGAATACTGATTACTAAACTGAAAGGAAATTTACTATTATTGAGAAAGAATACTTTGAAAATTAATTCCAATATAGAAATAATTACTGAATTGGTTATCCAACGATTTTGGATATTTACAAACTACTGTACTGAAAGTGACTTATTACTATTTTTTTATAGTTTTATAACTACAGTTCATTGTACTGTGCGATCACTGAAACTGTCATGTGTTTTGAACTGTTACTGAAGTGGCGGAAATTAAATGATTTATTCCATTTAGATTTATGGAAAAATAAATATTTTCCAGCATATAGATTTCATTGTATCAAGCAGCATACGACTCCTATTGTCACATCCCGTGACCACATTTTTCACGTATTTCTATACAACTTTCCCGGTTGGGCTGTCTGTGATACTTCACTTTTTCATTTACTATTAAACAATTTCGTATAAAATTATAATATGAATTACATCCCATATCTTAATTCTCAAGAAAGTAGTACTGAAAGTAAGTCTAAATACAGAAAATAAATGATCATACCTCATATTATAAATCAAGCTGTCGCAATGTCCCCAAATGCACAGCTGAAATGCTCGTATGTCAGATCTCTTAATCCTTGAAAATCTGAAATGTTAATATTGGGGAGTGAGCAAACCACGGCTCAGTAAGAGAGTTATATGCAACACTTGATATTCAGCTACCTATATGCTGAAAATAATTTTTCACTTTCTTTAAATCTTCCTAGAGGCTCTAGGCTCATATGTAGGAAGGATACTACAGTCGGCTAGGGATTTGGATGGAGTAAGGCAGGTATTTTGAAATACCTGTCTTGTCTTGGAACCTAAAAGCAACTGTAGAGAGTACTATATTCCTTGTTCTCAAAACGATATAATTTTCGTTTTCACAGAGTAAACCACTTATTTTTTTTTCACTTTCGTATAATTTAAAACACGTGACAGTTCAGTAATAAAACAGTAATTTACTTTCTTTCTCATCGGTACAGTAACTGTATCTTACAGTTCAATAAAACAGTAATATTCAATACAGTATCATTTGGTAAAACAGTATCTTGCAAATCAATAAAACAGTAAACAGTAGCTACCAATTCAATAAACAGTATACGGTAGCTTTCAGTTCAGTATCATGGAGACCAGGCAACACCTTAAATATATCATGCTATAATAATATCATCCCTAATAGGGGAAACACATGAGATCTATGGCCATAGTCTATGGGGTCCTCAGTGTGCACTGATCAAGCGTCCACTAGGACGCTGATAATAGGATCAGTATCTATCAACACTAACACGTGACACGTGAGCATGATATGGGGCCTAACAGTCTCAAAACAGTAAACAAGTGATATAGACCCCATTTATGAAATCACTTTCACTAAATATAAGTTTAATCAATCCACAAATATTCATAAGGAAAATATTTTCATCTTATGAATAACATTTATAAAATATTCATACTGGGGTCATCATAATGCCGAAAATATTCTAAACATTATGGAACAGTATAAATCACATTTTCCATACAGTGAAAACAATTTATAAAATAATCACTGTAAAATATAAAAGGTCATAACTGTTCTTTTTCATCGTAAAACATATATGCACGCTTTTCCATGCTTTCTATCGAAAACATGATTTTCAAAATTATCGGGATTCAAATCAATTATTTTTATGATTTATGGAAAATTAAAATATTTATTTTCCAAATCAACACTCCCCTCCCGTGTTTTCTCTGTAAACACATGCGGAGACCTTTTAGTCTCAAAACACTGTTTTCCACCTTTAATTACCCTTATGAAATTTTCTATAAACACTTATTTTCACAATTGAACCCATAAAGATTATTTATAAAATCAAGTGAATATTCGAAGAAATATTAGTAAAATATTCACTTTGGTCCTTTTCATTTTTCACCTCGTTTCACGTGAAATATCACCTATTGAGATAAATTTAAGTGATTTCCTTTTTCACCATTTTCAAAAACATGAATATTTTAAAATTAATTATAAGTATATTCATGTTTTATGAAAACTAATTAATTTCTCGATTTTCGTGTTGGAAATCGTTTCTCGTAATGTAAAATCATTTATTATGATTTTCAGTAATTTTCTAAGATTTTTCGGCAGTATAACGGCTATCGATTGGCTAGCCTCCTGCATGGAAAATGCAGTTTATATTTTCAACCGGTAAATCACCACAACTTTCCAACCAATCATTGTCAACAGCATTTATAAAATTAAATGCATATTTAAAACATGCATACTGAATATCTTTACAGGCTACACATGCCTCCCTTACCTGTCTCGGGTCGACGACTGCCTCTCGAAGGTCGCGCCGTGTTCACCTCGCCTGATTCCATCGGCTCGGTTATCGAGGCAATTTTTTGGAAATTAAAATTCTAAAATTTAGAATTTTTCCATAATTATTTAAATAATTTAACATTTTTCGGGATTTCTTACCGATTCCCGTAATTTCTGGGATTTCCCGTAATATCCAAATTCTCGGGAATTCTCCAAATTCCCGGAATTCTTTTTTCTCTTTCTCTTTCTCTTTCTTCTTTTTCTTCCTTTTTTCTTTTTCTCTTTTCTTTTCTTTTCTTTTTTTTCTTCTTTTTTTTCTTTTTCCTCTTCCTTTCCCGTCAGACCGGTCTGCCTCCATCCTCGACGGTTCCTTGCCGGCGGCCGGTTCTTCGGTGGTTTAAGGACTCCACAGCTGGCCGACGGCACGACGAAGCTACCGGTGCCCTCTGTTTGCCCTGGATCGACGGCACGGTGGCAAATCTGGCGACGTGGGTCTCGGTTTCTTCTTCCTCTTCGCCGGCCTTCCTCCGCCGTCGTTGGCCTCACCGATGGCTCTTTTCTCCTTCCCCTCACCTCTGCCGAGGTCGAGGTGGCTGTGAAGGTGCCTGGACCGACCGGCACCGCTGTTTTCTTCTTCTCCTTTCTCTTTCGGTTTCCGTCGGTTTTCCTTCGTTTTCGTTTCTGTTTCTGTCGTTTTCCGTTGTCGGTCGCCTCCTCTTCCAGCCTTTGGCTCGTCGGCGACGTCATTCCTCTGCCCCCCTTCTCTTTCTCGCCCTGGCATCGGGGGAGGAAAATCGGGAAGCTTCCCGATCTCCCCTCTCCTGTTTCCTCTTCTTTCTTTTTTTTTTAAATTATATTTTAATTTTAATTATATTTAGAACAATATTATAAATATAATAATATTATTTTATTATATAGTACTTTGTACCATATATTATATAAATATATATTATATATTAATAATATATATTTTTACACATAGAAAATGTATATTTTCATATACTTTAAATTAAATAACATTTATATATATCTATATAAATGTACTAATAAAATATATATTGTACTTACAATATATATATACAACTTTAAAGTAAATTACATTTATTTTTCTTATATATGTATATATTTATATATATACATAAAATGTCATATTTACATACATATGTATTATTTAAATTTATACAATAGTATATATATCTATATATATACCTCTGTATATTTATATATACTATATAGTATATCAATACATATGTATTTGTATAAAAATACAGTTATATAATTTATAATTATATAAATGTATTTCTCCTTTTCTTATTTAATTTGGATTCCCATTTATTCAAATTAAATCTCCTCTTTCCATTATTTTTTATAATTCCAATTTTATTTTCCTTCACTCGTATTTCTCGATTTATCACTTCCTCAATTCTCGAGACTTTCACCAATATCCCGTTCTCATAATTTTATTTATTTATTTATTTCCAATATTTATTTTCTCCAATATTTATTTCCAATAAATGGAAAATTTACGGTTATCACATTCTCCCCACCTTAAGAAATTCGGTCCTCCGAATTTAACTTAAATCCAAAGGTGGTATATGCCATATACTTACGACTTCTGACCTCTAGGTCATTCTCCAAGTAATACTGCCAATACACTTTCAACATCAAGAGTACCTTAGATCACCATATATCGTCTTTCATCATACCTCTATACTCTCGTAAGATTTCTTACCAATTGGGAGTTATCAATTTCATTTCTCTTTTACATAAAAGTCTATTCACACTATTTTTCATATCACTGCTAATCTATGCTGTTCATTATCACTTGTTCTCAATTGGTGCCAAGTTGTTATAGTTTGAAAACTATTAATTTCACATGTCAATAAGTTGTATGTAATTGTCCCAGTAGCTTCCACATCTCGTGCACTCGCTCTCTCAATATATCCTCAAGCGTCCACGTATTACGCTCGAGCATTTTCATCAGTACGGAGCGGTGCTATAAGTACACTTGGGATCTCAATGCCCTTTGCTATTTTCTATTAGTATATGGCTACTCAGAGACTCCCATCACATGTAATGCTGACTGGAACTGTAAACATACATTTCCATTGCTTCACACTCATACTTCGACTAAGGCACTAGAGAATCTAGGAGTCCGATAGTGGAAAGGTGCTTCCATTTAGATAATCAGTCTTTAATCACTTCCATATCATCATATCTCTTTTGCACTCTTTATTGTCCACAATATCCATTTTCACATTTATCCCATCAAGGTTGCATCTCATTGCAGAGCCTACTGTTAATCATCTCTTGTTCTTATGATATATTCAACATCACTTAAATTTTAGAATATACTTGAGAATGTAATCTTCTCATAATTTAAATTTCACAGTAGAATATTGAAATCATCAATTTCATCACCACATTATCCATATAATTCCACCATTTCTATCATTTCAAGGTGGTTATGTGTATATCATTTTTGTTCCATTACATAATTGGCAGTAACATCGTAAATCATGTATTTACTCCTTTGAATATCATTTATTTCCACCTGTCAAGTTTAACTTGATTTTTTTACATCTAGCCACGGTTGTGTGATAACCAAACAAAATCACCTTTAGTCTTAATTTCGGGAACTACTTTAGGTTCCCTACTTATCATGTTACTTACTTTCTTATTTCATTTTCGTTTTCATATTTTCATCAATTTAGTCAGTTTTCTCGAGTGGTATGGTATTCTACAGTAAAATCTCTTAACATTTTGCATACCATCTTTTCTTCTCACTTATCCATTTACCGACTTTTATTTCTCTAATTATATCTCATTAGTAGAGCAGCTAGTCCCATAACTCTTTTATATATTGGCAGTAGTATCTAGCTAGACTCAGTAATTTCGTATCTCAATCATTATCTCACTATCATAGACAGATTCACTATCATTCTGTCATCTCGAGATCATATATCCCAGAAAGAGATACTGTCTAGCCAAGTCTCTTATTCGCCAATCTTAACATAAGTCCACAGTCTCTGAGAGTTTGGGAGATCATACCATAATGCTGCTCATGTTCCATTTGTCTCCTTAACTATTTCGATATGTCACTCCTTAAGTTTATATACCTCACAAGGTAATTCATTAACCTTGAAACCTCAATAGAAACTCGTAAAAATTTCATCGAGTTCTAAACATTATTTCATGGACCTTAGTCTCCAACTTTTATCTAATGACACTTTATACAGAGGCTAGTCTTATGAACTCCTCCTGTATCTCTGATCAGATCAATAAAGCGTCCATTTTCATGTAGATGATCACTTGTTCTTCACAAGAACTTTATTAAATAATTAGAATTTAATATACCATTTTAATCCATCTATATATCCTGGTCATCTGTGCTTCTCTCATTTGCACTTATACAAATACTTCATTAACCTCAAATCACACTATCTGTATTTCCATCAAACACACCTTTACAAGTGAATTTCATTATTCACACATTTTCCAGAGTTGTTGTAAAGCTTTCGGACTCTTTCTATATCTTCTGATATAAGCTCAGAATTAAATTTCATATAATCCCTCAAGTCAGTGTTAGCTCGATTTCTCCAATCCATACAACTCTGAAAAATTTATCGGGCATTACATCCGATACTTTCTTTAATCACTCACCTCTTATCATCTTGGACATTTCATCCTCATATCTTGTCATTTCCACTATGTATCCTCAAGGCAGAGAAAGTTAATATTCAAATCATTTTGAAATATTCTTCACCTTGATTTCATTATTTGTACTATTCATTTTCTCAGTCATTTTCTGTAGTCATCTCACTTTTCATAATATCTAACGATCTCGTAATAAACATCCAATTCAATACACTCTTAATTCAGGCCCTTACAATCAGTAACCGGGCTAATCATCTTGTGACATTCCACTATACACTTATGGGATCGCATCATACAAGGCCTCGGCTCATCCGCCGTTCGCCTGTACATATCTATACCATCCTCTTTTGGCGAGCACACAAGCTCCCTCAAGGATCTGTCATGAGGCCTAACCCGTTCACTAGGTCACTCACAATTCGCGTCCATAATCTAAGTGTAAGTGGAATCAGTAATAGGGATCGTTATATTCATATTACATCCTCTATGCCATTAATGACTCCATCACCATCAATGGATTCAAGATTAACTTGGTTTTATCACTGTTCAGAACTTCGCCCAACATAAGGGCATTTTCGTCATTTCGACGTTTATTTCTTTCTCCTCAGTATACATCAAACTCAGTATCTTATCATCTACGTGCTGATAGTATCCCTTCTCATACTAATATCAGCAATTTAAGATCTTGTTCGATTTCGACAGAGAAGTCCACTAGGATCCATAATTGGGATCATTTTGCTTGTAATACAGCTTTACACCATCATTTACTCTGTCAAATCAATCAATTCCACCTTCTGTTGGTTTATTTTAACTCCATGTAAAATTTTGGAAGCAGGGGTATTTTGGTCATTTTTAGTTAAAAATTTTCTCTCTCCTTAAAATACCTTCAATCGGTGATCTTAAGGTCTATTTAATGATGATATTTCATTCCCCTCCTTTATATCATCACTTTCAAGTCTCAGTTCGATCCGGACAGAAAGTACTGGTGGGGCCCTCACCGAGTCCTTTCGGTTCCTTATCGGACAGGCCTTCATTGAGATCATAAGATCACCATTTTTTTTGTAATTTCTGAGCCTATTATTTCTCTTCAATATTCTCTATTTACACTTTCTCACTCCCTTCAAATCATTTTACTCAATTTGCAATCATTTATTTTCTCTATGTATTTAGACTACACAGTACTACAGGGGATGTTAACATTTTCGACACGTTTTCTCTCCAAAAGTATCAACAGACATCAGGCCAACCATGCTCTGATACCATTAAATCTATCACATCCCGTGACCACATTTTTCACGTATTTCTATACAACTTACCCAGTTGGGCTGTCTGTGATACTTCACTTTTTCATTTACTATTAAACAATTTTGTATAAAATTATAATATAAATTACATCCCCTATCTTAATTCTCAAGAAAGTAGTATTGAAAGTAAGTCTAAATACAGAAAATAACTGATCATACCTCATATTATAAATCAAGCTGTCGCAATGTCCCCAAATGCACAGCCGAAATGCTCGTATGTCAGATCTCTTAATCCTTGAAAATCTGAAATGTTAATATTGGGGAGTGAGCAAACCACGGCTCAGTAAGAGAGTTATATGCAACACTTGATATTCAGCTACCTATATGCTGAAAATAATTTTACACTTTCTTTAAATCTTCCTAGAGGCTTTAGGCTCATATGTAGGAAGGATACTACAGTCGGCTAGGGATCCGGATGGAGTAAGGCAGGTATTTTGAAATACCTGTCTTGTCCCGGAACCTAGAAGAAACTGTAGAGAGTACTATATTCCTTGTTTTCAAAACGATATAATTTTTGTTTTCACAGAGTAAACCACTTATTTTTTTTCACTTCCGCATAATTTAAAACACGTGACAGTTCAGTAATAAAACAGTAATTTACTTTCTTTCTCATCGGTACAGTAACTGTATCTTACAGTTCAATAAAACGGTAATATTCAATACAGTATCATTTGGTAAAACAGTATCTTGCAAATCAATAAAACAGTAAACAGTAGCTACCAATTTAATAAATAGTATACGGTAGCTTTCAGTTCAGTATCATGGAGACCAGGCAACACCTTAAATATATCATGCTATAATAATATCATCCCTAATAGGGGAAACACATGAGATCTATGGCCATAGTCTATGGGGTCCTCAGTGTGCATTGATCAGGTGTCCACTGGGACACTGATAATAGGATCTGTATCTATCAGCACTAACACGTGACACGTGAGCATGATATGGGGTCTAACAGTCTCAAAACAGTAAACACGTGATATAGACCCCATTTATGAAATCACTTTCACTAAATATAAGTTTAATCAATCCACAAATATTCATAAGGAAAATATTTTCATCTTATGAATAACATTTATAAAATATTCATACTAGGGTCATCATTCCCGAAAATATTCTAAACATTATGGAACAGTATAAATCACATTTTCCATACAGTGAAAACAGTTTATAAAATAATCACTGTAAAATATAAAAGGTCATAACTGTCATTTTTCACCGTAAAACATATACGCACGCTTTTCCATGCTTTCTATCGAAAACATGATTTTCAAAATTATCGGGATTCAAATCAATTATTTTTATGATTTATGAAAAATTAAAATATTTATTTTCCAAATCAACACTCCCGTCCCATGTTTTCTCTGTAAACACATGCGGAGACCTTTTAGTCTCAAAACACTGTTTTCCACCTTTAATTACCCTTATGGAATTTTCTATAAACACTTATTTTCACAATTGAACCCATAAAGGTTATTTATAAAATCCAGTGAATATTTGAAGAAATATTAGTAAAATATTCACTTTGGTCCTTTTCATTTTTCACCTCGTTTCACGTGAAATATCACCTATCGAGATAAATTTAGGTGATTTCCTTTTTCACCATTTTCAAAAACATGAATATTTTAAAATTAATTATAAGTATATTCATGTTTTATGAAAACTAATCAATTTCTCGATTTTCGTGTTGGAAATCGTTTCTCGTAATGTAAAATCATTTATTATGATTTTCAGTAATTTTCTAAGATTTTTCGGTAGTATAACGGCTGCCGATTGGCTAGCCTCCTGCACGGAAAATGCAATTTATATTTTCAACCGGTAAATCACTACAACTTTCCAACCAATCATTGTCAACAGCATTTATAAAATTAAATGCATATTTAAAACATGCATACTGAATATCCTTACAGGCTACACATGCCTCCCTTACCTGTCTCGAGTTGGCAACTGCCTCTCGAAGGTCGCGCTCGTGTTCACCTCGCCCGATTCATCGGCTCGGTCATCGAGGGAATTTTCTGGAAATTAAAATTTCAAAATTTAGAATTTTTTCGTAATTATTTAAATAAATAATTTATTTAAATAATTTAACATTTTTCAGGATTTCTTATCGATTTCCGTAATTCCCGCGATTTCCCGTAATTTTTGAATTCTCGAAAATTTTCCAAATTCTCGGAATTCTTTTTTCTTTTTTTTTCTTTTTCTTCTTTTTCTTCCTTTTTTCTTTTTCTCTTTTTTTTCTTTTTTTTCTTCTTTTTTTTTCTTTTTCCTCTTCCTTTCCCGTCAGATCGATCTGCCTCCTTCCTCGCCGATGGTCGGTTCTCCGGAGGTTCAAGGACTCCACAGCTGGCCGACGGCACGACAAAGCTACCGATGCCCTCCGTTTGCCCTGGATCGACGGCACGGCAGATCTGGCGGCGTGGGTCTCAATTTCTTCTTCCTCTTCGCTGGCCTTCCTCCGCCATCGTTGGCCTCACCGGTGGCTCTCTTCTCCTTCCCCTCACCTCCGCCGAGGTCGAGGTGGCTGGGGCGGTGCCTGGATTGGCCGGCACCGCTGTTTTCTTTTTCTCCTTTCTCTTTCGATTTCCGTCGGCTTTCATTCGTTTCCGTTTCTATTTCCGTCGTTTTCCGTCACCGGTGCCTCCTCTTCCAGCCTTTGGCTCGCCGGCGACGTCGTTCCTCAGCCCCCGTTCTCTTTCTCGCCGCCGACACCGTCGGCTGGCATCGGGGGAGGAAAATCGGGAAGCTTCCCGATCTCCCCTCTCCTGTTTCCTCTTCTTTCTTTTTTTTAATTATATTTTAATTTTAATTATATTTATAACTATATTATAAATATAATAATATTATTTTATTATATAGTACTTTGTACCATATATTATATAAATATATATTATATATTAATAATATATATTTTTACACATAGAAAATGTATATTTTCATATACTTTAAATTAAATAACATTTATATATATCTATATAAATGTACTAATAAAATATATATTGTACTTACAATATATATATACAACTTTAAAGTAAATTACATTTATTTTTCTTATATATATATATATTTATATATATACATAAAATGTCATATTTACATACATATGTATTATTTAAATTTATAGAATAGTATATATATATATATATATATATATATATATATATATATACCTCTGTATATTAATATATACTATATAGTATATCAATACATATGTATTTGTATAAAAATACAGTTATATAATTTATAATTATATAAATATATTTCTCCTTTTCTTATTTAATTTGATTCTCATTTATCCAAATTAAATCTCCTTATTTTTCATAATTCCAATTTTATTTTCCTTCACTCGTATTTCTCGATTTATCACTTCCTCAATTCTCGAGATTTTCACCAATATCCTGTTCTCATAATTTTATTTATTTATTTCTTTCCAATATTTATTTTCTCCAATATTTATTTCCAATAAATGAAAAATTTACGGTTATCGCACCTATACTGAGCACGTGGTTCGCTCACCCTTTACTTTCAAATTTTCCATATTAATTTGTGGATTATTTGATTGTTTCCTCGAGTAAATATAGCTGCGAGTAGCCCACTTGGACAAAGAGCATTGAAAATTTAAAAGTACAATCACTTCTCATATATATTCAGACACTTGTATACAGTACAACATTTTTGTAAAATAGAAACAGGAGATGTAAAGTGTATGGAATATTGTAAATTTTTTATATTCCAAACTATTGAATAAATGTTTACCATTTATTACTGTTAATGATCAAGTGTTAAAGGCATTATAGATAGCGCAACCCGTAAGAATGTGTAAAATATGAGTAAATACAGTGTAATAATGTACACTTAGACTGTTACATAAACCAAGTGGGGCCCACATTATTTTTTTACTTATAACTTACAAAAATATACAAAAATTAATTAATAATAAATGTTTACACTTATACAATAATAGTACAGATGGTTCTCACACTTCCTTTTTCTCTTAGCTCCAAGATAACCTTTGCATTTCTCCTTTTATAGGCTAAAGGGTATACCCTTTACAACCTTTTTTGCATTTTAGGCTTAAGGAGAAAAACCTTTCTCCTCTACCTAATCCTTACTTACAATTAGGCACATAATGTCGTCTCTCCCCTTTTTTAAGTGATGGATTAAAGTATACAAAAGTATAATCATTGAGAGCAATACAGATTACCGATTATTTATTGAAACGTCTATTGATTGTCTAAACTGCTTATTGAACCATTTATTGATTTTCTACTAAACTATTTTACTGAACTGCCTACTGAATCATTTACTGAGTGTCTACTAAACTGTTTTACTGAATTGCTTACTAAAACGTTTACTAAATTGTTTACTGACTGTTCATCGATCCGTTTACCGAACTGTTCACTAATCGTTTTTTGAAACGTTTACTAGGTGATTTACCAAACTGATTTCTGTACTGTTTAATGAAATATTTATGAACTGATCTACTGAACTAATTACCGTATTGTTTATTGAACTGTTTACTAAATTGTTTACTGAACTGACCATTGTACTGTTTACTGAACCATTTTACTGAGTGATTTACTAAACATTTTACTGAATTGTATACTAAGTGATTTACTAAACGTTTTACTGAATTGTATATTAAGTGATTTACTAAACGTTTTGTCGAACTGTATGCTAAGTGATTTATTGAACATTTTACCGATCTAATCACTGAAACTATATACTGAACTATTTACCTAATGCTTTTGAATGTATTCATGTAAGTATTATTAATTTTACTGATTTTAAATTATAAATGATTTGATAACGATGGTTTACCATACAGTTTAGTAATTGGATTGAAAGGTTTTTAATACTGATTTAATATGCATGAATTCCTTTTTTATAAAGTTTTCATAAATTCTCTATAGTCGGATTTAAGGACTGGAACAAGTGAGGTGCTTTAAAGCATCCTTCTGTACTCAGCCTGTTACTCCTAACCGATTATAATATTTTTTCCGATAGAGTGCTTAAACACTATTTTGATACTGACTGTAAGTTCATGAACATGTTTTTGATACATGCATATAGCTGTGTGTAGTATCAATTCTTTTATACATATTTCTTACTGTGGGTAAGCTCACCCCCTTCTACCTTATAGATTAATTGCAGTAATAGTTGATTGTTAAGGAAGGGTTTTGATTGGATTCCTATAAGGTTTCGATATTGTACATTGTAGGCATAATTGCATAGTTACTTTATTGTATTCATACATTTATTGTATAGTACTTTAGTGTGTAAAGGGATGTAAACAATAAACTAAAAAGAATCTGAGTGCTAATTACAATCTTTTGATATTGGACATATATAAAGTTTGAAGTGGGAATGTAAATAAAAGTAATATATATTATGAGTGAGTGTACTGGGACCAATCCAAATAGTTAGATATTGATTTAGATAAGTAGATTTTAGCTTAATGTTAGAGTGAAAACATTGAGCACAGTCCAACTGACTGAGTGAAAAAGAAAAAAATCAGTTTTGGTTTTAAGTAATCGAAGCATTACAACTAGTCACAATAAATTTGTGATTCCTAGTAGTATGACTTTTGACGATTGGATAAAATTAGGCTATTGGTCACAAAAAAACTTGTGATTCCTAATAGTATGATTTTTTGTGTTACGATAAAGCATGAAGATGATATAAGCCTTACTACAAAATAGTTGTGGCAAGAAAATTGGGTATATTTTTTGAGTGACTGCTAAATAGTTTTAGATCTAAATCATATGACAAGTACTTGTGATAGCACTGCTACAATTAGTGGAGTGCATGACAATTTTTATAATGGTAAATCTAGATCAATTAGAAAAGAGTATCCTTATTGAGATCTTACGTGTAAATTATATAACAAAGGCTTTTGCTTGAGATAAGATCGTATACATCGAGGGGGATAGAATATTTACCCAAATAATCTAGAATCTCATATGAGGGTACCTAACCTAATAATCATAGATCTTGAGAATTAGGTTCACTAGGAAGAATGAATCATAGATAGGTCAATAAAAGATCCACACTAAGACGCATTAAAGCTCATTTGTCCATCCATATGGTGTAGTGTATCTATCTTGCGATGTTAGAGTTAGGAGGGATTGACATTTGCATGGTGTCAAGGGTTCGAATCCCTCCAGATGCAAATTGGAGTTATGGCCAATTGGCACACTCCGACAAACACATCCAAAGCGGTGGCCCTACGAGGTGCACTCCAGAGCGAACAATACGGTTGAGTCGAGGCAAACCTATGGCAAGGTGCTAAGGGGATGCTAGTTGACGGCCTATTGAACGACTGGGCCTTGACAATTGGAGGGTTGATTCTTTAAGAATCTTAATGAAATCTATGGCGCATTACGAGTGGGGTGTAATAGTTATAGGAACACTCTATATAGATTTCACCTATGTTAGTATTGGAGTGGGGCCGCTCTTATGAAGCTTGGTTGGTCAAGTTTCTAGAGTACTCACTAAGTTCGAGATCAAGCACAAGGTTGAACGTGCTAGCTTAATAAGAAGCTCATAAACACTTGAATTATTATATGTGTACTGTAAACTCTCTCCCTTATAGAGTCAAAGTTCAATGCGCATGGCACACTATTGGCTTAGAAGCAAGATTTGCAACTACACTAATTAAATGTTCAATGCAATTGTACACCTTTATAATTCATAATAATTCATCTCTATCCAAGTTAATAAAAGTAATTAAAACTTTTAAAATATTATTTTGCTATTAAAATGGAGAGGGAATTGTTAGAATTTAATATTTTAATAATAAAATATATAAGGTAGCTTTAATGTTTAAAACGTTATTAAAGCTTTTATGGCTTTTATAATGTTATTACAAATTGAAGTGCTAAGCTGTTTTAGTCGTTTAACATTCTAACAATTATTGTTACCATTTCTATTTTTATGGAATAAATGCAATACATATAAATACTATAATTAATATTTTGGTAATAGTAACAAATGTGAAAATTCTATAAATAAAGGTGCATAAACTCAAACAAGTACACACCATTTTATCATGATGAAGCACACATATACTCTCGTTTACCCTAAATTGGAGTTTTAAACAAAATTGAGTAACTCAAGGGAAAGTAAGGGATGTTCACGTTCTCTCTCTTTCCTTTCCTTAGCAAGTACACACCATTTTATCATGATGAAGCACACATATACTCTCATTTACCCCAATTTAGGGTTTTGAAAAAACTGAGTAGGTCAAAGGAAAGCAAGAGATGCTCACTCCCCTTTTCTTTCCTTTCCTTAGCTAAAAAATTTTTCCAAAGAAGATAAAGGTTTACAACTTTCCTTTGTTTTACTTAGCTTTCTTTTCCTTTCCCTTCCCCACCCTCAATCCAAACATAAGGTTAGAGAAGAAAAATGATGTTTGATTGTTAGAGCTTTTTTTTTATTACAAGAGAAATATTAAATAACTGGGGATTGGAGTGTTTGGATTCGAATCCAAGACTTATAATATACCACAACTTATCCTTAATCACTAGACCAAGAGGTTGTTGGCATTGTTAAAGCTCTTTACTCTTCAAGTTAATGCAAAATTATAGTGTAAAACGAAGATAGGTTGGGCTGCTATATCCTTGAGGCGACGCACTTAGACTTCCTACTGTACCAGTTATACAAATCTCGCAAATGTAGAAATCGCTTAAAGAGAGCAAGATATCACTGCCTCAATCCAACTCTTCGTCAAATAGTAAATTTAATTTTAATTTTTTATTATATCATTTTTGTTATTAATATTTTTTCTTGTATCTTTTAGCACCAACAATTTTGATATGAACTCCAACACTAAATCCAAATTTGATTTCATCCGCCTAAGAATAGGTCTCCCTCGAAAGAAACTAATAACCGTATGATGAAAGCACTGTTGAAGATGTATCATTTTTTTTGCTACTACTTGCCTCACCAGGTGCTGCCACTTGGCTTTTTTAACCTAACTATGAATGTTGACGTTTTGGGCACAGGGATAGAATATAATCCAAAAGGAATTAAAGTACAAGAAAAATATGGAGCGAAAAAATAGACCGGAGAGAGGTGAGAGAAGAAAATTCGGGACATTTGGCTCTTTTTAATTTTTTTTTCGTTTTGTAAAGTGCGTGTCCATTTGATTGAGTTGACAATAAAAAGAAAGAAGACTAAAAAAGCGAAGAAGGGGCATTTGTTTTGAACTTTTTTATTTTTTGAAGTTTTTATATGATTTTTTATTACAATTAAGCATATTTTGCATAATATAAAAAGAAGGATAATTATTACATACATTGATAGTAGAGTTTTTTTACTCTATAAACAGCGTTAAGATTATAACATGTGTCTTATAAAAATATTAAAATAAATAAAATAAGACATGTGTTACGATTTTAACGCTGTTTGTGGAGTAAAAAAATTTCACTATCAGTATATGTAATAATTATCTTAAAAAGAATTATATGTTTATTTTATTATTTATATCTTTTTAAAAAGACCGCACTCAGAGGGCGCATGATTCCAGTAAAAAGCAAATGTCAAAGCCATTAAAGTGTGTTGTTTAGAATTTTGGGTGCTGTGTGGTGTACACTTTTTTAAGAGCGACGGCTGACGATTGACTCAAAGTTCTCAGCAATAAATTCCTCCCTTTAAATTTTCAACGTGTATAACTGTATTCTTCACTAACTTCACAAAATTTCGTTGAAACTATGTTAAGGTAGAATAGCAGGATTCACTTTTTATAAATAACTTTTGACTTCTTTGCTACTTGTTACTTACGAACACAAAAGCTATAATGGTTTAAAAGAAGGCGAGGATGCATGCTGGTGGAAATGGATGCGGCAGTAATGCCTATTTTCAATACTGTCAATGAAAATTCAAGCTATATATATTTTTAGGAAAGAAGATTGAGGTTTTTTTTAATATTATAATGATGATTGCAAGAAACTTCGCCGAAACTATGAGAAAATATTCACTCTTTTTTTTTTATCCTTTAGATGCACACATTGTTCTAAAAGAGTTTGTACACTAGTTTCAAATTCAGATAAGAAAGGTATACAAGTGAAATTTGTCATTATATTCTGACTCAATATTTAATTTTTCATTATATTTAAATTTTAATGGAAATTTAGTGTGCTTTTAATTTCATTTATATTTAAACAAAAATTATATATTTAAAATATTTTAAGAAAATTTTTATGATTGCTGAAAGTAAATTTTTTTTTGATGAAAGATTGCTGAAAGTAAATTTGTCACTATGCTTTTAATTTTGTTGATTTTTATATAAAAAATATAATTTAAATATTTCACGAAGTATTATATAATATAAATGTTAAAATTTCATCAATTCCTAAGCCTCATGTACGTGAATATGGATCAATTTACCCTTTTCACTAGAACCAATCTTCTTATTAAAGATCAATATTTTTTTGAGTCTTTTTTGAATGAATTTTTTGAAAAAAAAAAGAGTATCTTATATTTTTTTTTCTTATAATTCAAAAATATGACTTTTGAAAGACATTTTATATATTTTATGTGGTATTGAGGAAAAAATAAATTTGGCCTCCATAGATAATGAATAAGTGGAAATATTATTTTATTGATTTATAGAAATATTATTGTTATATATGGTCTCAATTAAGAAGATATTTTAACCAAAAACAAATTAAGATGATTTTGTATAAATCAACTATCTAATATTCTTCCAACATTTTAGGTTATTTTTGGCAATTAAAATTCTTAACTTGTATGTATGAGTTTTGTTAAAATATCAACAAATTAAACGAAAAAGTTATTTTTGCTAAAAAAATGGTTCTTAGTGTAAATTTCGGATGAGAGGAGGCTAATAGTGTGAAACCTTGAAATTTTTCCCAAGCTTTATTGTACGAATTAATGACACTATTGCCAATGAGGCCTTGGCTTAGTGGTAAGGAGGAGGCCCTGAGACTTTAAGATCTCAGGTTCGAGTCTCACCAAGTGTGAGCTTGAGTTAGTCTAGTTATTTACTAGTTTATTTAGTTTGTTATAGTTATTTACTAGTTTATCTAGTTTGAGTAATATGATTTTCATAGTTACCTGTTCATGGAATGTAATATGCTGATTGTGATTGTAACTTCTAATGAAAATGTACTACTCAAAAAAAAATTAATGACACTATTTTCATCCATCGTTTCTTTAAATATCCATTTAATGTCAATAATAGGATAATCACTAGGCCTACTCACTACATTCCAAACTTTACCCATTTCTAATTGATTTAATTCTTTCTGTATGGCTATGATCCAATTTTCATCTTCTAAATCCTCATTTATGCTCTTTGGTTTAATTTGTGAAACAAATGCTACATGTTGGCATACATTTCTAAAAGATGATCTAGTTCCCACTCCAAGTGTTAGATCACCAACAATATCACCATCTTTAACAAATTTAAGTTCTCTTGGATACCTAGGTTCTCTGTCAATATCACCTTGATCTATGGGTACCTCTTTTTCTTTTATATCAAGAACTCCTAATATTTCACTCACATCATGGTATTGTGAAGGTTTATTAATGAGTTCATCAAAGATTTCCACATCATCCTCATCAAGACTAGTTTTTCTAGAAGAATAATTGATTCATCAAAAATCACATAGATTAACTCTTCAACCATAAGTGTTCTTTTTTAAAGACTCTACAAGCTTTAGAATTTAAAGAGCATCCTAGAAAAATACCTTAATCACTTTTTGCATCAAAATTTCCTAGGTTATCTTTTCCATTATTTAAAACAAAGCATTTACATTCAAAAGGGTGAAAATAGCTTATGTTAGGCTTTTTTCCTTTGTAGAGCTCATAAGGAGTTTTCTTTAAAATTGGCCAACCATAGCTCTTTTAATGACATAACATGATGTATTAATGGCTTCTACGAAAAAATATTTTAGTAAATTATTTTCATAAAGCATTGTTCTAGTAATTTCCTCTAGAATTCTATTTCTCCTTTCAACTACTCCTTTTTGTTGAGGTGTTCGAAGAGCGAAAAAGTTATGGCTAATCCTATATTATTATAATATTCATCAAAACCATGATTTTCAAATTCTTTTTCATGATCACTTTTAATGCTAGTAATAGTATAACCTTCTTCATTTTGTGTAATTTTTAAAAATGTGATGAATTTTTGTAAAACTTCATTTTTGACATTTAAGAATAGCACTCATGTGAATTTTGTGAAATCATCCACAATAACAAAACTATAGTGTTTTCCTCCAAGACTACTTGTCTTGGTAGGTCCAAAAAGATCTAAGTGAAGGAGTTGTAGGGACCTAGAGGTATAAACATACTTCTTAAATTTAAATGAATCTCTCTTGTGTTTACCTCTCACACATGCTTCACATAGTTGATCATTTTCAATTTGAAGCTTAGGTAGACCTACAATTAGATCTCTTTTGGCTAACTAAGATAAAAACATGCATGCCAGCATGGACTAGTCTCCTATGCCATAACAAAGGTTCATCTTCTTTAGTGGCCATAAAGCATACATTTGGCTACTTAACTCATCTATATGCACAATATAGATATTACCTTGCCTATGTCCTATGAAAAGAATTTTATTAGTTTTGGTATTCAAAACATTGCAACACATAAAATCAAACACAACTTCGAAATCTTTATTGCATAATTGACTAAAACTAAACATATTATGCTTTAATCCTCTAACATGCAAAACATTATCAATAGTAGAGTAAAAGTTAACAATAGAGCCAATCCCTTGAATTGGGTCCTTAAAGTTGTCCCCTAATGTGACTTCTCTACCATTCTTAGGTATTAAGGTCTTAAATTAGCTCTTGTCACTAGTCATGGGTCATGAGCATCCATTATCAAGGTACCAATGATCCTTTGATTTTGTCTTGTAACAATGTTCTTCCTCTTACAATACATATCAAGTTTTTGTTTTAAGTACCCATATTTTATTAGGTCCTTAGAAGTTAGTATAAACAATCTTTGATCCCCTAGAAATCCATTTCAATTTCAAATCAATATCATTTGAGTTTATAACATACTTAGGCACCCAAATTTTCTTCACTACGTTTCCTCTAAATGTGGTTTTCCTCGACGTGCATGCTTATAAAATATGGCCTAGTCTTTTGCAAAGAGAACTAGTAAGTGAACTATCAAGCATATTCTTCTTACTTACAAGAAAATTCTTAAGATGAGTTTCCTTATTAGTTGCATTGTATTCTAATCCTTCTTTATCAAAGAATGCTCTTTGGGTCTTAAGCATGTGACCTAATTTTTGTTGACTCGTGTAAAATCTAGTAAATGAATTATGCAAACCTGTTTTCTTTTTATTTAACTCACTTATTTCTAAATTTGCCTCATCTAATTTTTTTTTTAGTTTCTACCTTAACACTAAGTAACCTCTCATTTTCCTTTTTCAATGTAGCTATCGTTTTCTTACACTTAGTACTCATGCATTCAAATTCACTAGCTAACTCATCAAAAGTATTGTGATAACCGCAAATTATTAATATTGGAAATTAATATTTAAGAAAATAGATAAGAGGAAATAAATAAATTAAAGTAAATAAATAAAATTTATTTACGAGATGGGAATATCGTTGAAATTCCCAAAATTAAGGAAGTGAGGAAATTGAGGAATTTAAATTTGGATAAACTGGAAATAAGGATAAGCTTGAAATTATGGGAAATGATAAGATAGATGAAATTTAATTTGGATAAATGGAAATCCAAATTAAAAAAAATGAAAATGAGAAATTATTTGGATATGAAGAAATACAAATTAAAGGAATAAAAATGTTGGTATTTACATATTTATATATTTATATAATTAGATTATATAAATATATTTTTATATGCCTTTATATAATTACATATGTGTATATATATATATATATATATATATATATATATATATATATAAAATGTGGTATATATTATAAAAGGATATATACTATTTTATATTAAATAAATACATATGCGGATTTTTATACATTTATGTATATATATACACATATATATGAAATATATATATGTAGTATTTAAATTAAGGTGATATATATATTTAATGTGGTAAATATATAATTATACCAATATAATTATATATTATATTTATATTATAAAAATAAAAAAAAGATAGAAACGGGGTCAGGATATAACCCGATCCCCGTTATTTTCTGTCTCAGGAAACATAAATAAAATAGAAGGGAAAGGTGAGGGAGAGGTCAGCCACCGTCGACCGACCGACCAAAGGAAGAAGGAGAGGAGCAAAGCAGCCGGCGACGGAAGAAGGATGCGATGAAGCAAAATGGAAACAGAATTGAAACCGACGAAGCCAAGAAAAAAAAATGGAAAGTGGCGGTGCCGGCCGATCCAAGCACCGCCATTGCCATCGAAGCACCGCCGGAGGGAGAGGAAGAGGATGGAGGCCACCCGAGGTGCGGGGAACGGCAGAGGAGGGCCGGTGAAGAGGCGGAAGAAATCGAAGGTAAATCGACACGATCCGCCGCCGTGCCGTCGATCCAGGCCGAACGAAGACCACCAGCGGACTCGCCGTGCCGTCGGCCAGCTGAAGGGTACCTGAACCGCCGGAGAACCGGCAGCCGGCGAGGAACCGACGAGGAAGGAGGCAGACCGGTTTGAATCGATCTCATCGGAAAAGAAGAGGAAAAAGAAAAAGAAAAAGAAAAGAAAGAGAAAGAAAAGAAAAGAGAAAAAGGAAGAAAAGAGGAAAAGAAGAAAAAGAGAGGAAAAAAGGAGAATTTTGGGAAATCGAAAGATTCCCGGGAATTTGGCAACTAGAAAATTACGAAAATTCGGTAAAAATTTCGGAAAATGATTTCGAATAAAAATTTAATAAATTATTTATGAAAATTCTAAAATTTAAAATTTTAATTTCCAGAAATTATTCTCGGTGATCGAGACAATGGATCGGGAGAGATGGAGTACGGGCGCAACCTATAAGAGGAAGTCGTCGACCCGGAGAAGGTAAGGGATGCATGTGCAGCACTGTAAGGATATTCAGTTTGCATGATTTTGATTATGAAATATTTTATGAAAAATATTTATGAAAATTTTGCGATGAATAATTGGTTGGAAAATTGTGGTGAAGTACCGGTTGAAATTATAAACTATATTTTTCGTGCAGGAGGATAGCCAATCGGCAGCTGTTATACTGCCGAAAAATTATCGAAAATTTCTAGAAAATTTAATAAAATCATAATAAATGATTTTAGTTCACGAGAAATGATTTTCAACCACGAAAATCGAGAAAATGAATATTTTCCATAAAAACATGAATAAAATGAAAGTGATTTTAAAATATTCATGTTTTCGAGAATGGTAATAATGAAATCACCGAAAATTCTCCTGATATGTAAATTGCACGTAATACGAGATGGAAAATGAAAAGAAATAAAGTGAATATTTTTATATATATATTTCTTAAATATTCACTAAATGATTTTATAACCTTTATGGTTTTAAATTATGAAATTATATATTTTTATAAATTCCATAAAGATTATTTTATGATGAAAAATACAGTTTTGAGACTAGATAGCATCCTATCATGCTGATATGTGACATGTGATATGTAATATGTGATATGTGATATGTAGTCCCAACCGACACCTGATCAGTGATCCACCGAGGACAATTATAGACTATGGCCATAGATCTGACATGATTATTTATACCCTTCGGAGTCTATAGCATGATATGAGTAACGACCCAGTGGACGGGCTGGGTGTGCATGCCTAAGTCTCCATATATGAGAAATGTTTTATATGATATGTTATATGTTAAATGTAAACGTTTTACATGATATGTGATAAGTTAAATGAAAGTGATTTATAGCATTTTACATAATGCTTATTTCAGTATTGATTTTAGTACTACGAGATGATTTTTCATATGACATGTGATATGAACATGTAATATGTTTTCAAAAGGAAAAAGAGTTTATAAGTCTAATATTCTTACTATGATTTTAATTGAATATTAGACTATATGTGACATGAATATGTGATATGTTTTCCAAAAAGGAAAGAGGAGGAAAATAAATCTAATATTCTTGTTTTAATTTTTAAATTGAATATTAGATTTAAATGATATATATGTTATACGAAAAGAATTTAATAGCTGATTTTGCTATTTAAAGTACTGTACTAATTATAGTTGTATAGTAAAATATGAAATGAGTTTTGAATGAAAATGATGATGATTTAACTATATTCTTTTCAAAGAATATATGAATACGAGTTATTTTATTTAAATGCTTTATTTCATAAAAACATTATTTTTAAAAGAATATAAAAACGATATGGAATAAAAAGGAAAAAGGATTTAAATTCCAAACGAACAGAAAATTACTCTCTACAGTTGCTTCTCGGTTCCAGGACAAGATAGGTATTTCAAAATACCTACCTTACTCCATCTGGATCCCTAGCCGACTGTAGTATCCTTCCTACATGCGAGCCTAGAGCTCATAGGAAAAATGAAAAAGATTTTGAGCATATAGGAAGCTGAATATCAAGTATGCATATAATTTCTTATTGAGCCGTGGTTTGCTCACCTCTTAATATTAACATTTCAGGTTTTCGAGGACTAAGAGTCTGACATCTAAAGGACTTTGGCTGTGCATTTGGGGACGATGCGACAGCTCGACTTATGACATAAGGTACGATCATTTATTTTTCGTATTTAGACATTTTCACAGTACTATTTTCTTATGAAGTAAGATAGGGGATGTATTTCATCTTATAATTTAATATGAAATTGTTAATATGTACAAGAAAAGTAAAGTATTGCAGACAGCCCAACCATATAAGATGTATAGAATAAGGTGAAAAATAGGGTCACGGGCTGTGACAGATTTAATGGTATCAGAGCAGGGTTGGCCTGATGTCTGTCGATACTTTTGGAAAGAAAATGTGTTGAAAAGGTTAACATCCCCTGTAGTACTGTGTAGTCTGAATACATAGAGAAAATAAATGATTGTAAATTAAGTTAAGTGTTTAGAAGAGGGTGAGAATTATGAACTAAAGATGTCAAAAAGGGAAAACAACTCAGGAATGTTAACTGAAATGTTGATCTTATAATCTAAATGAAGGTCGGTTCGGTAAGGAATGAAAATGGACTCGGTGAGGTCCCCACCAGTACTTATCTGTCCGGATCGAACTGAGACCTGAAAGTGATGATATAAAGGAGGGGAATGAAATAGCATCATTAAATAGACCTTAAGATCATTGATTTAAGGTATTTTAAGGAGAGAGAATATTTTGACCAAAAATGACCAAAATACCCTTACCTTTGAAATTTTACCAAGAGTCAAAATAGACCAACAGAAGTTGAAATTGATTGATTTGACAGAGAAATTGATGATGTAAAGCTGCATTTCATGCAAAATAATTCAATTATGTATCCTAGTGGACTTCTCTGTCGAAATCGAATAAGATCTTAAAATGCTGATATTGATACGAGAAAGGGGTACTATCAGCAAATTGATAATAAGATTACTAATTTAAATGTATAATGAGGAGAAAAAAATGTGAAATGACGAAAATGCCCCTATGTGAGATTATGTTTTGAATTGTGATAAATCAAGTCGATTTTGAATTTATTGATAGTAATGGAGTTATTGAGGGTATAAAGGACACAATATGAGTATAACGATCCCGATTATAAATTTCACTACACTTGGAGTGCTGATGTGACCTGAATGGTTATAGGGAAGTCGTAGGATGAGCGACTCTATTATTGATTTTTGAGGGTCTGAATTAAAAAGTGTATTAACGGGATATGATTACGGGATCATGGGATATGATGAAAAGTAATATGATTATAGATGATGAATAAGAAAGAGATCAGTACAGAGGATGTAATCCATAGCAATACGGTTAATTCTGGTTCTATACTGTTATTCTAGTTTCTGAAGTATTTAATGGATACTTATAGAACCGGAATATTTTGGAATATGTTTTATAGAATAATGTATTGTATGGAGTATATGAAATTAGAGAATATGCATAAGAACAGTAACTAAAGATAAGCGATGAAGAAGACAACAGCTAACCTTAATTATTAAATGCAAATGATTGTAAAAGTAAATTACAGTAGTAATAAATTGGTTAGCTGTGAAAGGTGTTAATCAAATGATGACACTTGATATAGTATATTCATTAAGATGATCAATATGCTGTGAAGTATGAGGAAATAAGTGAATCAAGGTGGAGTAGATGTTAAAATGATTTAAATATTAAATGTCTCTGCCTTGAGGATATACAGTGGAAATGATAGGACACAAAGATGAATATCTAAAATGATAAAAGAGATGAATGATTAAAGAAAGCATCAGATGAGATTCTCGATAAATTTTTCAGAGTTATATAGATGGGAGAAACCAAGCTAACATTAACTCGATTGTGAATATGAAAGTTATTTCTAAGCTTATATCGGAGAACGTAAAGGAATCTGAAAAGCTTAAGAAATAATTTTGAAAAAATTTAGTGAATAATGAAATTCACTTATATAAGGATAATTGATAGAAATACAGATGATATGATTTGAGGATGAATTAAATGGTGTATTAAATTCCTATTAATTTATAAGTTCTTATTAAGAACAAATAATCATCTATATGGAATTGATGCCTTAAATTGATTTAATCGGAGATGTATAAAGAGTTTATAAGACTAATATCTGTAAAAGGCATCATCAGATGAAAAGTTGAAGACTAATGGTCATAAGATGATAATATTAGAACTCGATATAATTTTTACGAGTTCCTATTGAGGTTTACAAGGTTAATGAAATACTTTGTCAGATACATAAGCCGAATGAATGAGGCATCCATATAAGGACAAAGTGATGATATACCATATAGTCTAAGACAAATGGAAAATGAGCAGCATAGTGGTCTAACCCCACAGACTCTCAAAGATTGTAATCTATATGTTAAGATTGGCAAATAGAAGATGGGCTAGACAGTATCTCTTTCTAAGATATATGATCTCGAATGACAGAGCAATGCGGATCTGTCTATGATGAAGAGATAGTTATCGAGATATGGAAGGTACTGGGTCTAGCTAAATACTATTGCCAGTCTATAGGAGAGTTTATGGGTTAGCTGCTCTACTGAGGTGACTAATAAGTAAAAGGTTAAAGTCAGTGGATGAATAAACATAAAGATGATATGTAAAAGGTTAAAGGAATTTAATAGTGGAATATTTTACCACTGATGAAAAGTGACTGAAATAATGATGAAGGAAAAGATGAATATGTCATAAGAGGAAAATACATGATGAAAAGGGAACATGAATATGAAATAGTTCTCGAATTTAAAACTAAAAGTGATTTTGTGGTTATCACATGATTATCATTAAATGTAAGATCGAGCCAAACTCGATAGAGGAAAAGTAATTATACTCAAAAAGGTAAAGAAGTGATTTACATTTTACTGCCAGTTATGTAAATGGAACAAAAAGGATATATATATATATATATATATATATATATATACCACCTCGAAATGATGGAAATAATGGATTTATATGGATAATGAGATGATTAAATTGATAATTATAGATTCAATGATGAAGTTAAATAATGAGAAGATTAAATTATAATTTGATTATGTCATAATGGAATCTAAATTATCAAAAGAGTATATTCTCAAGTATATTCTAAAACCTAAGTGATATAGAGTATACTATAAGAATAAGAGATGTAATGATGAGATTACATGGAAGTAGATATGGTTAAAGGTGGTAAATAGTAAAGTCTGCAAATGAACTGCAGCAGTTGATGAAATAAATATGAAAAGAGTATTGAGGATAATAATGAAGAATCTAAAAGAGATATGATAATATGGAAGTGATTATAGACTGATAGTCTAATGAAATCACTCCCCCATTATCAAACTCTTAGATTCTTTAGTGCTATAGTCGAAATATGATTATAAAATGATGAGAATGTATGTGAAGTTCCAGTGAGTTCTATATGTGATGCGAATCTCTGAGTAGCTATATGTTATGAGAAATAGCAAAAGGCTCTGAGATTCCAAATTTATAGACAGCACCGCTCCGTACATGATGTAAAAATGTTTGAGCGTAATACGGAAACGCTCGATGATATGTTGAATGAGCGGATGCATGAGATGTGAAAGCTACTGGACCATTACATACTATTAATTTAAATCGGTAAATGATAATTATCGAAGTGTATCGACTTGGCACTAAATAAGAAAGATGGATGATGAACAGTATGAATAATATGTGATATGAAAAGGAGTGGAAAGGGATAACTCCCAATTGATAAGAAATTTAAGGGAGTATAAGTATATGATGAGAAATGATATATAGAGGTATAAAAGGCGATTATGATCTTAAAGGTATACTGGCAGTATAATACGGAAGATGATCAAAAAGGTTAAGAATGATAAGTATACAGGATGCTACCACCTTATGAATTAAGTTAAATTCAGAGGATCGAATTTCTTAAGATGGGGAGAATGTGATAACCGCAAATTATTAATATTGGAAATTAATATTTAAGAAAATAGATAAGAGGAAATAAATAAAGTAAAGTAAATAAATAAAATTTATTTACGAGATGGGAATATCGTTGAAATTCCTGAAATTAAGGAAGTGAGGAAATTGAGGAATTTAAATTTGGATAAATTGGAAATAAGGATAAGGTTGAAATTATGGGAAATGATAAGATAGATGAAATTTAATTTGGATAAATAGAAATCCAAATTTAAAAAAAATGAAAAGGAGAAATTATTTGGATATGAAGAAATCCAAATTAAAGGAATAAAAATGTTGGTATTTACATATTTATATATTTATATAATAAGGTTATATAAATATATTTTTATATGTCTTTATATAATTACATATGTATATATATATATATATAAATATATATATATATATATAATATGGTATATATTATAAAAGGATATATACTATTTTATATTAAATAAATACATATGTGGATTTTTATACATTTATGTATATATATATACACGTATATATGAAATATATATATGTAGTATTTAAATTAAGGTGATATATCTATATATATATTTAATGTGGTAAATATATAATTATACCAATATAATTATATTTATATTTATATTATAAAAAAAAAGACAGAAACGGGATCAGGGTATAACCCGATCCCCGTTATTTTCTGTCTCAGGAAACAGAAATAAAACAGAAGGGAAAGGTGAGGGAGAGGTTGCCCACCGTCGGCCGACTGACCAAAGGAAGAAGGAGAGGAGCGAAGCCGCCGGCGACGTGAGGAAGGTGATCTGGCGACGGAAGAAGTAAGTGATGAAGCAAAATGGAAACATAATCGAAACTGGCGAAGCCAGGAAAAAAAATGGAAAGTGGCGGTGCCAGCCGATCCTGGCACCGCCACTGCCATCCAAGAACCGCCAGAGGGAGAGGAAGAGGATGGAGGCCACTCGAGGCGCGGTGAACGACGGAGGAGGGCCGGTGAAGAGGCGAAAGAAACCGAAGGTAAATCGACTCGATCTGCCGCCGTGCCGTCAATCCAGGCCGAACGGAGACCACCAAGGAACTCGCCGTGCCGTCGGCCAGCTGAAGGGCACCTGAACCATTGGAGAACTGGCCGCCGGCGAGGAATCGGCGAGGAAGGAGGCAGACCGGTCTGAACCGATCTCATCGAAAAAGAAAAAGAAAAAGAAAAAGAAAAAGAAAAGAAAGAGAAAGAAAAGGAAAGAGAAAAAGGAAGAAAAGAGGAAAAGAAGAAAAAGAGAGGAAAAAAGGAGAATTTCGGGAAATCGGAAGATTCCCGGGAATTTGGTAACTCGAAAATTACAGAAATTCGGTAAGAATTTTGGACAATGATTTCGAGTAAAAATTTAATAAATTATTTATGAAAATTCTAAAATTTAGAATTTTAATTTCCAGAAATTATTCTCGGCGATCAAGACGATGGATCGGGAGAGATGGAGTACGGGCGCGACCGATAAGAGGAAGTCGCCCACCCGAAAAAGGTAAGGGATGCATGTGCAGCACTGTAAGGATATTCAGTCTGCATGATTTTGATTATGAAATATTTTATGAAAATATTGCGATGAATGATTGGTTGGAAAATTGTGGTGAAGTACTGGTTGAAATTATAAACTGTATTTTCCGTGCAGGAGGCTAGCCAATCAGCAGCCGTTATACTGCCGAAAAATTATCGAAAATTATCAAAATTTTCTAGAAAATTTCATAAAATCATAATAAATGATTTTATTTCACGAGAAATGATTTTCAACCACAAAAATCGAGAAAATGAATATTTTCAATAAAAACATGAATAAAATGAAAGTGATTTTAAAATATTCATGTTTTCGAGAATGGTGATAATGAAATCACCGAAAATTCTCCTGATATGTAAATTACACATAATAGGAGATGAAAAATGAAAAGAAATAAAGTGAATATATATATATATATATAGTTCTTAAATATTCACTAAATGATTTTATAACCTTTATGGTTTTAAATTTTGAACTTATATATTTTTATAAATTCCATAAAAGTTATTTTATGATGAAAAATACAGTTTTGAGACTAGATGACATCCTATCATGCTGATATGTGACATGTAATATGTAATATGTGATATGTAGTCCCGGTCGACACCTGATCAGTGATCCGCTGAGGACAATTATAGACTATGGCCATAGATCTAACATGATTATTTATACCCTTTGGGGTCTATAGCATAATATGAGTAACGACCCAGTGGACGGGCTGGGCATGCGTGCCTAAGTCTCCATATATGAGAAATGTTTTATATGATATATTAAATGTTAAATGTAAATGTTTTACATGATATGTGATAAGTTAAATGAAAGTGATTTACAGCATTTTACATAATGCTTATTTCGGTACTAATTTTAGTACTACGAGATGATTTTTCATATGACATGTGATATGAACATGTAATATGTTTTCAAAAGGAAAAAGACTTTATAAGTCTAATATTCTTACTATGATTTTAATTGAATATTAGACTATATGCGACATGAATATGTGATATGTTTTCTAAAAAGGAAAGAGGAGGAAAATAAATCTAATATTCTTATTTTAATTTTTAAATTGAATATTAGATTTAAATGATATATATGTTATACGAAAAGAATTTAATAGCTGATTTTGCTATTTAAAGTACTGTACTAATTATGGTTGTACAGTAAAATATGAAATGAGTTTTGAATGAAAATGATGATGATTTAACTATATTCTTTTCAAAGAATATATGAATACAAGTTATTTTATTTAAATGCTTTATTTCATAAAAGCTTTATTTTGAAAAGAATATAAAAACAATATGGAATAAAAAGGAAAAAGGATTTAAATTCCAAACGAAAAGAAAATTACTCTCTACAATTGCTTCTAGGTTCTGGGACAAGATAGGTATTTCAAAATACCTACCTTACTCCATCCGAATCCCTATCCGACTGTAGTATCCTTCCTACATGCGAGCCTAGAGCCCATAGGAAAAATGAAAAAGATTTTCAGCATATAGGAAGCTGAATATCAAGTATGCATATAATTCCCTTACTGAGCCGTGGTTTGCTCACCCCCTTAAAATTAACATTTCAGGTTTTCGAGAACTAAGAGTCTAACATATAAAGGACTTCGGCTGTGCATTTGAGGACGATGCAACAGCTCGACTTATGACATAAGGTACGATCATTTATTTTTCGTATTTAGACATTTTCACAGTACTATTTTCTTATGAAGTAAGATAGGGGATGTATTTCATATTATAATTTAATATGAAATTGTTAATATGTAAAAGAAAAGTGAAGTATCGCAGACAGCCCAACCATGTAAGATGTAAAGAATAAGGTGAAAAATAGGGTCACGGGCTGTGACAAGTATAATCATTAAAGTCAATAGAGTTGGAATTTACCTTTTCCTCACCAATAGCCATAAAGCAAAGGTTGGCAACTTCATCTTCAACATTCTTCTAATTGGAGCTATCGTTATCACTCCAAGCAGCCACCATTGCCTTCTTCTTTGGCTTTTTATCATTTTGTTTCCAAGAAAAGGGCAATCAAACTTAATGTGACCCGGTTTATTACATTAATAGCATACAATGGGTTCTTTTTCTTTCCTACTTGTTTCACCTATATTAATCTCTTATTTTTTTAGGCTCCTAATGTTTCCACTAGACTTCATTCTTATGAATTTATTAAACCTTTTTGCAAACATGCTTGAATAGTTATTTATTTAAAAATTTTGAGGTAGTTTTAGTAAGGTTTCTCAAGGTATCTCTCTCGTAAACCACACGTAGAAAATGAAATGGAAGATGAGGAAAGAGTGGCCAACCAAGTGAGGAAGAAGAAGTGAAAATATCTTCATTTTTTTTTGTGATTTAAATGTCAGTGTAGTGAGATAACTATGCTTGAATAGTTACTCCCACTTACTTATAATAATATATTTATTTATTTAAAAATTTTGAGATATTTTAATTACTTTATTATTTTTACATCTTTTCCATCATGTTATATATATATACATATATATATATATATATATATATATATATATATATATATATATATAAGTTAGCCAACTTTTGACCCCAACAAAAGGTGGCTCGCCATGCATGGTGATTTTACCAAAATGCCTTTATAACTTCATTAATTCCATTTTTGTCCGAACCATTATAATATCATCTAAACTATTTAATTAAATTATCAAATATTTTTATTTTCCTAAAAAATATACTTATTTAATATATTGTAGCTCAAAGTTTGACTTTTAATGGGATTTGACTAGTTAAATAGTGAAATTACTAAAATATCCTTGAATAGTGTTTTTAGGCATTTTTGTGTGATTCAGTCTAGAAATCAAAATTGAGTGAGACAACTTTACACAAAGGTTCAACTATCATATTTTGTGGGTCAAAAGTCAAATCATATTGACCTATATTCAAAATTTACGTTTTTCGACGTAGGAGGGTACTTGTCATTTTTAAATTTATATTCACATTTTCCAAGACATGTATAAACAAAAGAATTTCAAGATGCAGATTCTTATCATCTTAATATTTTACTCCAAACATTGATATTCTGAAGTCCGGTATCCTTTCAGATATTAGAATTCTCGGTGGGGTCCATAACATACTTTCCTCCTATAAGACAAAATATAAGGAATTCATTCACTATATCTAATTTTAGTTATTCTAACTTCAAAATCAACTTATATAAAAGGAAAGAAATTAGGAATCTCAAATTCCTGTTTAAGGTGTTTATTGCTATTGTGTCCTATGTGCGCCCCTTTTGCACTGCCCTAAGCTAATGTATTGCTTGCTACAATCGGGTAATGTTCAAGTTTAAGCTGTGTTAAAGTACAAAGTTTAAGAGAATAATAACATGGAAGAAGGGAAAGCTTTTATGGAAGTGGGATAAGATTTAAGGTAAATCCATCCTTCTATTCAGTTTACATATATTGGTCTTCTATTTTATTTGTTTATTCATTTATTTACTCGTTTGTTTTAATTAGGATTTGTTTATTTGTTGATTTGAAATGTCATAAATGTAAAATTAAGAGTAATGAAATTAATTAAAAAATATCATAAAAAATATCATAAAATTATCGGGTCGTGACAAAACCTCACTAAAAAAGATGAGATTCAACAAAGAATATAAAGAACACGAAAAATAAAAAAAAACAAACCAACAACATAACAAAGAAAAACAAAGAATTAAAGATGGAAACCAAGACCCATTATGTAAAAACACAAGAATTTATGATATTAGACCTAGACTTGTTGCTTAACAAAGCAAGAACCTAAGGTATAATTTGATGGAAGGTAAAAGAAACGCCACAAGGAAGAACTCTAAAATAGAATCCCAAAAAAACTCTAAAATAAAAAAACTAAAACATTATAATATTAGGTTATTTCCTCAAGATAGAACCCTAAAACAAATTAAACCTTAAATCAAATAGATCTATCAGGGTATGCAATCCTAACAGAAATAAGCCTAATAAAATAAAAAGCCTAAGGAAATCCTAATAAAATAATAAGCCCAATACTTATGAATCTTCAAGAAGGTTGGACTTGAGCATGGATTAAGTTGCAGAAGACTTTATCATACACTATGCTTGAGCTTTGTTAGCCTTTTGCTCTAGCAATAACAATGAAACCAGCTAAGGCTTGTTGCATCCTCTTAGTCTTAGCTCTTGTTATTAAACCTCCATGGATGCTTATAGGATCACAATCATCATAAACAAGACTTGGACTTGGTGACATTGATAGCCTCCATCATTCCCCCCCTCCTCGAAAGGATTTGTTCTTAAATTGGAATTACTTGGAACGGTCTATCTCTTCAAGGTTGCAACTTGGAATGACATTGCGTGGGGATACTCTTTATGCATATGAATACAAATACAACCACCAGGATTAAAAACAACTTTCTTAAAATCTTTCCTATGACTCAAAGGAGCAAGGGTAATCGATCTTCTATCCATAGTGAATGAATACCAGTTCTTATAGCCATCATGCATTACTCTTCTATTGAACTGCCATGGACTCCCCAACAATATATGACTAGTATGCATGGGAACTACATCACAAAGGACCTCATCCTTATCTTGGATTTGGCACGTTCTCTCGCTATACTTAATCCTCATCTTTAACTTGCACACTCAAAGCTTAACGTGCTACAAAGAACTTTCCATCCACAAGTAATTCCCTACTATCCTCATCATCCTCTAATGGCAACATCATTATTTGATTCTTCTCCATAGTTGTTATCCAACTCATCATTAGCAACATTACCATGCATATTGAGAGTCTTATGTTACTGCTCTTTACGCAAGGTAGCTCTGGCAGCCTCTTGCTTCTCCATTTTATCAATAATCTCTTTAAGCATAATGTTCATCCTCTTAAATTCCTGTAGCATGGCTTTGAACATGAATGATGTACCTACGCTTTCCTCATTATCTACTCGTTTATCTTTGCTTACTGACATGATTGAATTTTAGAAATAATATTAGAAAGAACCTCACAATTCTCCCTCACATGTTTCACTCCTCATTGTATGAAACTTACATTTGTGTTTACACACAATTAGATTGGCTTTTCTCTACTAATGTTACTCACCACTCTTGCCTTTTTCCCTCACACAACTTTTCCCACATAGTTCTTTATTGAACTAATCAATCTCAAATATATATATATATATATATTGTAACAAACTAATTTTGACAAATCAGAATGAAAAGACACAAAAGAAACTCAAAGACTGATTAAGAAAGCAATAAAGAAGGAATAATCCAGAAACACATTGCAATTAAATTGCTGTTATGGAGAATAACCAAATCAAGAATGAAGGACACAAAAAAAAATTCAAAAGATTTCATTAGACTCAAGTTCTTGTAGGAATAAAGTTAAGAACTCCTTTTCTTCTTTTTTTTGAAAGAATTCAAATAGAATTAAAACTCTATCTCCCTTTTTTGAATGAACTCAAGTAGAATTAAAACTCCATTTTGCTTTGAACAATCAATTAGAATTTTCTTTTTTTTCTTTGAACTTTCTCAATAAATAACACTAATTAGTCAAAACTAGTAGATACCCTAAGCTTAAAAAGAGGGTGGTCTCAAGAGATGTGAAAATTAGGATTTGATCATTTTTAGAATAGCAAGAAAAAATTGTGGCAAAAAAGGAGCATAGAAGAAGTAAAAGACAATAGGGCGACAAGTAAACAAGAAGGAGACTAGGGCAGCAAAGAAAAAAAAAGGATGAAAAAGATGTTTCAAGGAATTGCGACAAGAAGAAATAAGACTAGAAGAAATCGTGAAACTCAAAGAAAAGAAACCTGATTTAAGAAAACCTTATGATGATATCAAATTATATGAACCACACGAAATAAGATAAGTTTCAACAAAGAACACATGAAGAACAAAAAAGAACAAACTAAAAACCTAACAAAGAATTAAAGATAGAAACTACGATTCATTGTGTAGAAATAAAAAAACCTATGGTATTCGGCCTAGACCCGTTGCTTAGCAAAGTAAGAACCTAAGGTATAATTTGATGTACGGTAGAAAAGCGCCACAAGAAAGACCTTGAAAAGTTCAAAAGTTCTCGGAAGAACCCAAGAGAAAAGTCTCTCAATAAAATCTAAAATCTATATTTTATTATTATTATCCCCAAAGGGTTACATGCCTATTTACAACTAAACAATATTAAAAACAACAAAAACTCTAAAATAATAAAAAAACTAAAACATTCTAGGATAAAAACCTTAAATCAAATAAATCTGTCAAGGTATATAATCCAAGCAGACATAAGCCTAAAGAAATCCTAATAGAAGAATAAGCCCAATACTTATAAATCTTCAAGAAGGTTGGGCTTGGATCAAGTTGTAAAATACTTTATCATCCACCATGCTTAAGCTTTGTCAGGCTTTCTCTATAACAATATCAATGAAACCAACCAAAGCTTGTTGCGTCATCTTAGTTTTAACTCTTGTCATTAGACCTCCATGGATGCTCATAGAATCATGATTATCCATGAACATGACTTGAGTTTGGTGAGCCTGATGGATCTCCATCATGTAATATCTTTAGACTTTGTATTCCTTGCTTTCACTACAAAAAAATTGACTTTTACCGGCGCTTATAAGTGCAAGTAAAAGACTAATGAATCGTCGGTAAAAACCTTACCGGCGGTTCATTGACCGCCGGCTGACCGCCGGCCAGGTGAATGCCGGTAAAAGTCCACCGGCGGTGATGTACTCCAATGCCGGCAAAAGTTTGAAAAATTCCGGCATAACTTTTCTCGGCGCTTTTAAATGCCTTTAAAAGTAAAAGACTTTTACCGGCACTTTAAAGTGCCGGTAAAAATCCGATTTGAAATTTGAAATTTTTATATTTATTGAATTTTATTTTCAATTTAAAAGCTTTTACCGGCACTTTTAAGTGCCGGTAAAAGTCTTATTTGAAAAGTGCCGGTAAAAGTCTTATTTGAAAATTGAAATTTTTATATTTAGTAATTTTATTTTAAATTTAAAGTTTTTATTAGAATAACTTAATTATTAAATTAATAAGTTTTTTATCCTAACTTTTTTTAATTAAAAATATCCTTAAAACTACTTTAAATTTAAAAAATAAGATGCAAGATGATGTTTGCTTTTGACTGCTTAAATACAATATACTACAATTTAAGAAAATATTAAAAATTAACTACTAGAACACCAAATTAAACAAAATTTATTTTCTATAAAATAAAAGTAGATAATGTTACAAAATTTATTACACCAAATTGCAAAAAATGCAAAGGAAAGGAATCAATGAATTTTTGCTGGAGAATCCAATAAAAAATAAGCTAAAAAACTTGCATGGTTGAGAAACACTTAGATCCACAATAGATACCACATCAGCTTCTGTCTCCTCAAAACCTTCTCTGGCTATCAAAAAGTAGCACTAACCAAACCTGCCTACTGCACTAGCAGCATTGATTCTGCAATGGAGAGAAACCCAGATTTATTTCATATCAAAAGTCAATTCTACAAAATTCAATCAAGCTCAAATTGAGCTACAAATCTTGAGCTTTCAAGTCAAATTATGTAAGTTCTGCAAACATTCAGATGAAAAGGTCAATATCATTAGTACAAGCAGATCTAGCATTCATGCTTATACAAAAGAGATTATATGCACGCCATTTAAGTGAATATAAGGAAACCACACATAATAATCCAATACCGACAACTCCACTACTGGTTTTGAGAATACCTCCCTGGTGTGTTCTCTGACCTAAGAATTATTTTTAAGGTACTGCACCTAGAAATTTTGTTTAGTGTGGAGGCGTGGCTACTGTTATATGGTGAGATAACAAGGATATCTAAAGCCTCGTTTATACACTACTCCATGAGAATACACTAATTTCATTTTCGTCATTCTTGGAAAAGAACTACTAGATTTCTCCAAGCCATAAAGCCTTTACCATAGCAAAAAGAAAAGCAAACAGGCAAGCCATCTCCAGCTTGAGTCGATTAATGAATCAAGTGAATGATAAATGCTCATTATCAAGGTCACCCACAAAAACTGAAACAAAAACAAAAAAGGTTAGGGTTTTTATAGACATAACTCCAAGTTGCCCCTTTTGGTCCATATGCTGCAGATTATAGACACATTCTGCAATTTTCTTCTACTCCTCAACATTGAAGACCTTAATATGAAGCTCAAGCCTTTTAAGTACATTTGTTGATTTTATCTGCTAAAGTGCCATATGGGGAATAATTGAGTAGGTAGGAGGATAGGACAACAGCATAAACATGTGTGTGTGTCTGTATGAGTTAGGTGTAAAGTTTCTGAAGATAATGGTTACCTTGGAAATGAATTTTTTTAGAACTTTCTGCTTCTGAAGCTCGTCACTGGTTATAAAAGAAGAAAGCTATATTGTAAATATATAAGGTTATTACTAATGAGACTAGCATTAGACCATTGATCCTGCGAAACTAAGTTTTCATCCTATAATACACCTTCTGCAAAGTCCAAATGGCACAGTTCAATATTCCAGTATATTTGGCACTTCAACCATCAATCTCTGCAATTAAATGTCTATCACCTCAACTGATTTAAGAAATTTAATGTCTAAGTACATAATGAGAATCTATACAAGCTAAAGCACCTTTCAAAATAAGGGCTAGCCATATGGGATGAATGTCTTTTTGTCAAGGTAGCTTTTCCAGAACAATTTACTATAAGGCAGGGCAACAAGTAGAAAGGGCTAATAGATGTCAGACTGAAAAATAGCAGGACGACCTTTAACACTGAATTCAGTCATCAGTTATTCACTGATACTTCCTCCAACATGACATGAAAAGTTTGTATCCTAAGAATTCACGGTCATCATTAAAAGAAACCAAACCAATGCAATATATGTCTTTCGAGCTGGTGATACCCAACTTCAACGAAAAGTAATTTTAATATGGTATACAAATATATATAATAAATAACCTTGAGAATTGGTTTTTTGTGTGTCCACTATACATGTTTTTCTCTCTAGCACTCATATATCCAAGTTCAATTCAAAGTAAGTTCAATATGATAAAATAATACATGTAAATAACTAACCACGAAACTTGTTTTTTGGGAATAGTTGCCCTTGGTGTCCCACTAGAAACCGCAAGGGGCTTAACATCAACAACTTATTTTCTTGGTGCTGTAGTGATTAGAGCCATGGGGTTATCATCATATTCAGTGGCCAACTGATTTCTTTTAAGAACAAGCTTGGCCTTCTGCCTTGATCCCATATGGCTGTTGCATTTATATTTCAACAAGTATCCTGGTCATGTTAAAAGTATACACATTAGCTCACCTCTATGCATGACAAAAAAAAGGAACTGAATTTGATTTCTTTTACATACAACATCATTATTGGGTTCTAAATCAATAGCTCCGACCTGATAGTGCTCTGTTTTGGAAGAAATCACAAAGTTCCTATACAAAACCATGAGAAAAGGTTATAGTGTACATTCAATATTACAAGCTTATAATGTAATTATCTAGAGAATGTCCAAAATGACTTAAATATAAACATGAAAAGCAATGCTGTCACTCATTAAAGAGACTATATAGAACAGATTTCTTGAATCATTTGTAAGTAAAGTCTACCTTTTAAATATCTTAAATAGTTGATTTTCAGGCGAATTTACAGATGTAACAAGGGAACAATTCTGTAAGTCCAGGAGCAACAGGAAAAGATTCATTGCATCAAAAGAAAAAAAGGTTAAAGCAAAAGAATACACCAGGATAATTTAGAAATTACAGTCTAATTTTGCAAGGTTAAGAACAACTGGCAATTAAACTAGGATAATCCAGAAATTACAATCTAATAGTATTCTTTAAAGCTCTAGCATTAATAATTTATTTATGCTAACACCACAAAACCTCACATTTAGGACTAATAGGTAAGAATTACTTAAGCAATTAATTGAAAGTTTAAATAAGTTGACCTGGTTCATTAACTAACATCTTCAATTAAAAAAAAAAACTTGAAATACAGAGGATTTAAGCAGACTTGAATGTTTCTTTTCAATTTTTGCAATAACAGGGACCAGGCTCTAACCTTGCTTCATCATTGTTTTCAGTGGCAAGGCCTGTACTTTAATTAATCTAATGTACAATCAGTCATTTCTGTAATGATCTTGTATCCATTTTGTACCATTTTGAGATCAAATCAAACCTAAAATTCATCTATCAAATAACAGCATTTCAGTATATAAGAAATGATGAATTAGCTAATGATATCTATCAATCTCATATGTCAAAGTACTAATTGATCCAAATGCAAGGTTTAGGTGAATGCATGTGGAAGTTCTACCTAGAAATTGATCAAAGCATATTCAGGAAAATTTACCAATGAATTCCACACCATTACAGTCGCTGTTCTTTATCAGTAGCTTTCTCTAAATTGTGCAAACAATGAGATGAACTTAATACTGCCTAAAACAAGCTAAAAATGCTTTTATGTGAATTGACAGATCACACAGTTAAGAAAAGGAATGATATTAATACGAATTCACATCCTTCCAAAGATGTATGATAAAATTCAACTGTTCTCTCTAGCTTTCTTAGGTTTTCATATTAAATTCACAGTGGCATCCTTTTCATTATAGATAATCAGAGCAATGGCCCTAGCCAGAACCTACCATCAAACGCAAAAAACGGAAATGCTAGACTAAGCATGTTATTAGAGAAAGCCTATTCTACATTTCACCAGTAACTGTTAGGTTGCAGCTTTAGACGACAGGCACTCCATGACCTTTCTTCAACTTACTAAAAATCCAAATTGCATCACAGAACATAAAACCAGAAGAATCATTATCAAAACATAAACCAAAATCGAGAAAATTGTGGATATGATGCAGTCAAAGAAGGATTCAAACTGATGAAATCTCATTCAACTTACTAAAAATCAGAAAGCATAGCATGGTTCCTTTGAAAACAGAAAATTATAGTCAATTGTAATTAGCTGCACTTTCACATCAACATAAAACCGATGTAAACTCGGTTGAAAACAATTATAACTCAATAACATCATCCTCACTCTCTTCCTCTGTCATTTGTACTGGTTCTTCCTCTGACATTCATGTTTTACGCAAGCAATGGAAAAATCGGACTTACCTCAAGTAGAGGACCGAAGAAGAGAGACGATCGGAGCAGACGACCGATGGCTTGCGAGAAGAGATGTCGGCGAAGTCCCAAAATATGTGGAGACCGGAGAACTACAGTGACGATGGAGACCGATGAACATAGAGCTGAGTGAGAATGTGGAGAACGATGAAGTTAGGCGACGCGATGGAAAGATATGGGGAATGAGTAGCCTGTACTGACTGTATGTGGGCAATGGAGATGAAGAGTGGAGACAGAGCTCAGCGATGGAGAGCTCAGAAATGGAGATCGTGAATGTGGAGAAAAAAATTGAGAAGATTAGGTTTTTTTTGGGTAAAATGAAATTAGGAAAGTTAGAAATAGAATTGGGAAGAGTTTATCAGAAAAATAGGAGTTTTCAACCGGAAAAAGTGCCGATAAAGGATTTAGCACTGTCGGCCCATGAATTTCTGCCGTTGTTTTCATACAAATAGCGGCACGTTTTATGAACGCCACTATCAAAGTGTCGGCAAAGCCATCAATTTTTGTAGTGTTTGTTATTAATGAATTCTTTGATTTAGCAGAAAAAAAAAGTTGATGAACCCCTATAATTCATGTATATAAAGCAATTAATGTTTTTTTTTTAATTGATTAAGCTATGAGTTAATGAAACTCGAATATAGTTGCATTTGTATACATGATTAGTACATTTGTTTCTTTGCAATTTTATTTTTTCTTACAAAGAGAGCATCACAGAGATGAATTTTTGAGTCAAATAAAACATGTATTATTTTAATAATGAAATGTGGGGCCTCAATGCCCTTTGCTCTTTGCAATAGTATATATCAACTTAGGAAGCTTGATACACTCAGCAATAGGTATACTGCATTTACTTTATTCGGTAATTTCTCTTTATCTTGCAGGTTTTTAAATAAAGGTAGCAGGATAACAACCAATGCTTGGTCTAATAATTGTTTTTCTCTTTAGGAGAATTTAGGTCCAAAGTTCAATCCCCTATTCCTTCCTTGTACTTCATATGAACCAAAAAAAAAAAAAGTAGCATGATGATTTTAGCAACATGTTGTTAGTGTCCATGCTGTCCCTTTTTAAAATGTTAAATTAAATGTAATTGTATCAGTTGTTATAATGTTTACCCACTAAAATTTTTAAATTGAGTTCTTTGCATTTAGCTTATAAATCAGACTTCACGCCACAAAAAAAAAGAAAAAACGGTCACAATGCTAATTCCATTTCTAAGTTTTCAGTTCTTGCATATTTTAAATCAATGTGTTAAACCCGCTCCAATGAGCAGGCACGATACTAGTATTATTTAAAAAGCAGTTGGTGTATGACCTACTTAATTTCATTAAATTTTAGAAGCTTATAATACCGTTAGTAAATACTTAGAAGTTACTCATCTTTTGAAAGTTTTTACGAGGGATTAAATACAAATTTTTGAATTTTCCTTTCTTCTTGTACTTTTTTGTTAAAAAAAATTACTTTAAAGTTAATTACAATGACCAAAGTGAAATTGTAAAATGAAATGGACCTAAACTTTATAATGATTATAGTACCATTATTTAGTATTGGTAACTTTAATAAACGTTTATCATAGAATTAATCAAATAAAATTGTATTTAATTCTTGTTGCTAAAGCTTTCAATATTCTGAGTCTTTACTTCCATCATAACAATTGACATAAAAAGTGAATATTTAATATTTATTAATGTTTCAATGCCAACTTCCAGGAAATGATGAAAAAGCCATTGTCATTAAAATGAAGAGAGATCGATGTGGTCGGAGACCTGCTGGTTCGATGGCATTACCTATGAACTTCCAGGGACCTTACCTGCCCGACTTTGTTTTTTCCTGTCTATACACCGAATGAAGAAAGTACTATCCTACCCGTAACTCGGCACTGGCTGTTGACAGTCAACACTGAATGGAGGAGAGACGAGGCCAACTCTTTTGTGTATTAATTGGCGGAGCCGCAATTTGTACAGTGTTTCTACCATATAAAGACAGACCCACATGCCACGGTCAAACCTTCATCATAGAAGTCGTAAGATCTTGGTCTTCAAGTCCCAGTTGACACGTATCCCCGGCTTACGTGACCCTGCCAAACCGAGAAAGGAAAACCAATCAGGTGGTCGGCGGTCCACCATTCTCAGTCTCAGAGTCTGTCTTAGGCTGCTTTCACCTTTTTATGAAGCGCTGTGTGAATAAATATACGCTCGCAAAACACTCGGTTGCGTTTGATATCAATTAAATTCGTGAGCAGCCTCAAATTTCAAAAGAACCCAATGTTCTTTTTGGTGTAATCACATACATTTTCATAGATTTTATAATATAAAATTAATTTTATTTAGATTAAAAGTGATAAATGATAAAACATTTTCAACAATGATGATTTTAAAATTCGAATATTATTCAAATATTTTGAGAAATAGTTTATTTTTATTTTTTTCAATCATTTGTTGGTAAACCCAATTTTTTTTATGTAAACTAAAGGTATTCTCATCTATTTTAACTGTCTAAAACTAATTTTATTCGGAATTTAATTATAATTAAGACTCTTCACTCTTCTCTAAAAATATATTTAGTAGGAGATAAATCCAGTTTCAATATCCTTATTGCTCTAATCGATTTTTTTATTGAATTTTTTATTATATGCTTTTAATAATTTTATATTATATATATGTATGTAGTTTTTAAATTTATTTTTTTCTATGGTAATAAGAGATAATACCAATTCAAAACAAGGGCCAAGAGTTGAAATTTAACACAGTAAGCTTTACTTTCCTAAAAAGGAGACATGAAACTTTTGGACCAAGATCTGTTTCTCATTTATAATGAAATATTTGTATTTCAGAATAAAAAGTACAGTCAATTCAAATTCTAACATAAATAATTGAATTTTTTTTATTTGTTTAGTAGCTTAATCAACTAAATTTAAATAATTTTATTTTTTTCAAATTAAATACAAATTAAAAATTTAGGTTTCATTGAATTAAGTTTTGAATTGCGAGTTATGGGCTATGGCACGGTCCAGTAAAGGCCAATTGGAACATGCTAGGCTAGTTTTCCCATCTTTTTTCCAACTTATTTTTATAAAGACGGAATTTGTTTACACACTCCGACTCTGAGCATCAAGCAGCAAACTCAACTTGACTAATTATATTTAGAATTTATATGTGTTGTATTAATAGTATATAATTTTTATACATTATTAATATATTAGAAGTTGACACTTCATTAATAATCAAACTAAAAAAAATTAAGCCCTTAAAAAAATAAAAATAAAATTTTTTATTTGCTCATAAAAATTTATTGATAATATATCAACTTCTGGTATATTGACAATATACAGAGATTATACGCTGTCAATGCATCATATATAAATCCTTCTTTTTATACCAATTTTTACCATAAAAATTATTTATAATATAAAGTTATATTTGTATAATGATCATGTATAAATTTTATACATTATCATTGAATCATATCATAGTTTTTTATTGAGTAGTTAAATTTAAAATTATTTATTTAAGAAACGTTTGATTTCAAATATATGAACGAATAATATGATATGTTATGATTTAGATAATGTATAAGATTTATACACTGAAAATATATCAAATATAAGTCCAATAACATAATTCTTTTCATTAACAATTTTCAAAATATCACACAAATACGTGACAATAATTGATTAATTTAAGATTAAATAGCTTTACATTTAAAAAAATTATACAAATATTTGAATATAAATGATTGAATTTCAAAGTACAGTTTTAGCTTTTGAAGCTATTTCATAATATATATTGATATGACAAAGTTTATCTATATTGGGCCAAGCCCAATGTTGTCAGAGACCGCCACGTGGCAGAAAACCACCGGGCCACGTGGCCATCGGCGACAGAAGGCAAAGCCGCGAGACACCTGTCGCTGGCGACAGACGTAAAAGTCTATCGCATAGATTCGAATGTTGACACGTGGCACGAACCTGTCGTTGCGACAGGTTCCATAGCCTATCGCTTGAGTCGGCACGTGTCACAAACCTGTCGCAGGCGACAGACTCTTGAGCCTGTCGCCACAGTTGTGAATGCGACACGTGGCACGTACTCGAACCTGTCGCGGGCGACAGATCCTTTACCTGTCGCCACAATTATGAATGCGACACGTGGCACGTACCACGAACCTGTCGCGGGCGAGAGACTCCTTAGACTGTCGCCACAGTTGTGAACGCGACACGTGGCACGTACCACGAACCTGTCGCGGGCGAGAGACTCCTTAGACTGTCGCCACAGTTGTGAACGCGACACGTGGCTCGGCGACAGACCCCTGGCGCCACAAACGTGCCGGATGGTTTAACCTATCGCTGACGATAGACTCGGTCTCCTTTTGATCCTAAAGAGCTTGTGTTGTATTAGGACACAAATTCTTAACAGAATACAGACTTATCCTCATGTAATATTGGCCTATAAATAGGCCCCAGGTATGATTTTACTCTCTAATTTTCAACAACTGGCTTTTACGCTTCTCAAGATTGAAGAATTTTTTACTGACTTAGGCATCAGAGTGTCTACGCAGGGAACCACCCCTGCGTCTCTCTGACTTTTATTGTTTTACAGAAGCTTCTTGGAGACACGTGGAGACTTAGTACGAAGATCGACGTCAGTATACTTTTATTGTTGTTTTGTGCAACAACAATTGGCGCCGTCTGTGGGAAGCGTGTAAAAAGCCAACCAAGATTTTCTAAGATGGTGAGAACGAGATCAACAAATGCTAGGACTGGGAGTGAAGAAAACTCCGTGAGTTCTCCTAAACAACAGATCCGTCAGAGGAACCAGGTGAACAGGGATGAAGAAAGAATTACAGTATCGGCGGCAGAATTCGAAGCTCTGAGGCGACAGAGCGAAGAGACTTCCCAAGCGCTGAGAGCCATGGTGGATTTATTCCAAGGGATTCTCCCAACATTGAATCTGCCGCCTGCCGTACAGAACTTGGTAGGAGGAGCAAATCAAGGGGTCCGGCCGCAGGCGTTTGGGCGACAGGAGGATGATGCAGCGACAGGACCCTATCGCCGGGAAGAGGCTCCCCCCGAGGAAGAGAATGATATTCAAAGGGCTGCGACAGGCGGACAGGGGAATCTGAGGCCCGTCGCCGGAACCCAGCGAGAGACGGAAGTTGCGACAGGCCTAGACCCTGCGACAGGCGTTAGGCGACAGGCCCCACATGTAGGGCGGCAGGTGTCTGGGCGACAGGAGGGCGACAGGGCGACAGGGTCTACCGCCCATTATCATGACTTGTCGAATTTGGATGCTACTAATGTAGACCATGGTATTGGAGGTGCTGGAAAGAACGGTGCTAGAGATCAAAGCACTTGGGTTGCCGATTCGGAGTTTGACCCCACTTGGTGCACACAGATGGTACGAACAAACACACCTCAAGCAAAGGGCAAGGAAGTAGTTGAAGACATACCGGACTCGTCTCATGCTAGAAGTCATCTCGCTCCTCCGATGGACATGAAAAAAATGATAGAACAAGTGCTGGAAGAAAAGAAGTTAGTGTCTGCAGAAGAAAGCCAGAGGAGAAGAGTACCATTCTGCACGGCCATCATGCAAAAACCTCTGCCCCCAAAGTTCAAAATGCCGCAGATGGCTGCATACACCGGAAAGATGGACCCCTACGACCATATGCAAAACTACGAGGCCTTAATGTTGCTGCATGGATGGGAAGACGAAATAATGTGCAGGGCCTTCTCCCTAACTCTGTCCAGACATGCGATGAAGTGGTTTAATAACCTGCCTGAAGGGTCCATAATCTCTTTTGACCAGCTCAGAAGTGAGTTTCTCAAAGCGTTTGCGGTGAACAGTCAGAGAAGGAAGGAACCGACCTACTTGCTCACTATTAAGCAAGGGGCTAAGGAGTCATTGAAAAGTTATGTAGATCGGTTTAGAGATGCTACTTTAGAGGTGCGAGATCTGCAAGTTGGTATAGCCGTAGCAGCCATGCTACAAGGAACAAGGTCTGAGAAGTTGCAAGAATCCCTGTCCCTAGACCAGCCAACTACAATTTCAGATCTGCTTTCCTGTGCACATAAGTATGTAACCCAGGAGGAAGTAATGAAAATGGTAGCAACAGGAGAACCCAAAGAGGGAAGGAAACGAGGAAGAGAGGTCGCTGAAGCATCTTCCAGCCAACCGAGAAAGTTTGAGAAACCCCCTGCATTGAAATACACTTCCTACACCCCACTCACTGAATCCCGGGCTTCAGTGTTAGCAGCCATTGAAGGAACAGGTCTTATACAGACTCCGAAGAAGGCGTCAGGTAATCTGGGCCGTGATTTGAGATCGTATTGCGATTACCACTCAACGCATGGGCACACGACCGAAAAATGTAGGGAGTTGATGAATCAGCTAGAAAAACTAGCACGGGAAGGAAAAATAAACCGTTTCGTATGGAGGAGTGATAGAAACAACCAACCCGCGCAGAACCGAGGAAACAACTTCAGAGATAGAAGGGGTGAGAACAGGGGACCTGTGAGACGTAATGAAGGAGAAAGGAGAGGTAATGATGGGAGGATTGAAAGAAGAAATCGAGAGGAAGATAATGAGCCCACAGGACCAGCTATTAACGTGATATCCGGGGGTGAATCATTAGCTAGTGCATCTTCCTCGTCTCGGAAAACTTATGCCCGACAGGCCCACCAAATTAACTCTGTGATAGAGGAGAAACAAGATGAGGAGCCCATCATTTTTACACCAACTGATAGGGGGGACATAGTGGTTCCTCATGATGACCCGATGGTGATCTCAGCAGTGGTGGCAAAGCATCCGGTGGGTCGAATCTTGGTCGATAATGGGAGTTCGGTGAACTTAATATACTGGAATTGCTTTGAGAAGATGAACATATCGGAGGACAGGTTAAAACCAGTGCCCGCACCCTTATACGGTTTTTTCGGTGAAAAGGTAAAGGTAGCAGGTGCCATTCAGCTACCTGTTACATTGGGGGAGAGCCCAAAAGATGTCATCAGACAAGCATTGTTCATGGTTGTGAGATCAACCTCTACAGCCTACAATATGATCCTCGGACGGCCATTATTAAATGACATGAGGGCAGTGGTCCATCCCTGCTATTTGCTGATGAAGTTTCCTACTCCCCGCGGTGTTGGACAAGTAAGGGGAGATCAAAGGAAAGCCAGAACGTGCAATGTCGCGTCTACTACATGTAAGGGAATTCAGAGAAAGGAAACCCTTACGATCGAAGAACCGCCTAAACCAAAACCTGACGAGGAGATGGAGGCGATCCGATTAGATGAAGAAGATGAGAAGAAGGTAGTATATGTGGGGAGTCAGTTGCCTGAAAAAATGAAAGAAGAAATCGTCCGATGCTTGAAAGAGAATTGCGACGTGTTCGCATGGACTACAGCCGATATGCCCGGAATTGATCCTGGAATTGTCTGCCATCGGTTGAACGTAATCTCAGGAGCGAGGCTGATAAAACAAAAGAAGAGGAATTTTGCTCCAGAAAGACAACTTGCAATAAATGAAGAAATTTCGAAGTTGTTGCAAGCAGGGTTCATCAGAGAAGTCAATTACCCGGAATGGTTGGCTAATGTTGTAATGGTAAAGAAAGCCAACGGGAAATGGAGGATGTGTGTGGACTTCACGGATCTGAATAAAGCTTGCCCAAAGGATTCGTATCCACTACCTCGGATTGACAGGTTGGTAGATGAAACCTGTGGGTACGAATTTCTTAGCTTCTTGGATGCTTTTTCGGGATACCACCAAATTATGATGCATCCCGATGATGAGGAGAAAACTTCGTTCATTACCGATAGTGGAACATATTGCTATCGAGTAATGCCATTCGGCCTGAAAAATGCAGGAGCGACCTACCAGCGCATGGTAAATAAGGTGTTCCAAGAGTTGTTGGGCAACACCATGGAAGCTTATGTTGACGACATGATCATCAAAAGCCGACAGGGAGAATCTCATGCTGAGAAAATGACAAAAGTGTTCAGGGTGTTGCGGGAATACAAGATGAAGTTGAATCCCAATAAATGCTCATTCGGGGTGAGATCTGGGAAATTCTTAGGATTCATGATTACAAATCGAGGGATAGAGGCTAATCCCGAGAAAGTTCAAGCCATTTTGGACATGAGGCCACCCAACACTGTGCGAGAAGTTCAAAGGTTGACAGGGAGGATAGCAGCCTTGAATCGCTTCTTGTCCAAATCAGCAGAAAGGAGTCTACCATTCTTTAAAGCGATAAAGGCCGGAAAAGACTTCAAGTGGACAGAAGAATGTAATGACGCCTTTGAAAGACTGAAAGACTACTTGAAAGAATTGCCTCTACTATCTCGGCCACAGCCCGGTGATCATCTCCTCATGTACCTTGGTGTAGGAGAGAAAGCCATAAGTGCAGTCCTGTTGAGAAAGGAATGGGACAAGGACTGCCCAATCTATTATGTAAGCAAAGTCCTGCTAGATGCCGAAATAAGATACCCCTTAGTGGAAAGAATAGTTTTGTCCTTGGTGATGGCCACTCGGAAATTACGACCTTACTTTCAAGCTCACTCGGTGACCATCTTAACGGATCAGCCGTTGAGACAAATATTGCAGAAACCAGATCACTCCGGACGTCTGATTAAATGGGCTGTTGAATTAAGTGAGTATGACATACACTTTCAGCCTCGCCAAGCTATAAAAGGGCAGGCGTTGACAGATTTTATTGTAGAATGTACTGGCCGGGAAGTCCGTGATGAAACAGACTTAGTCTGGTGGAAATTGTTTGTGGATGGAGCTCGTAACATGGATGGCAGTGGGGCTGGAATTGTGCTAACTTCACCCGAAGGGGAAACCTATGAGTATTCCCTACGTTTCGACTTTCCGAGTTCAAATAATACAGCCGAGTACGAGGCCTTGATAGCTGGGATGAAACTTGCTGAAAAATTAGGAGTCAGCAACTTAATGGCCCATAGTGACTCACAGTTGGTGGTGAACCAGTTCTCGGGTGAATATGAGGCACGAGAACCTGCTTTGATCCCTTATCTACAAAAGGTGCAATTATTGGCACAGTCATTTGAACACTTCAAATTAACTTAGATAAATCGGTCAGAAAACATACATGCAGATGCTCTTTCGAAGTTGGCTTCTTCTAGAGGAGTTAAGGGAGGTCTGGTCAAAGTGGAATCTCTCGCTAAGCCTAGTATCGAAGAAGAAGGTGTGTACGATATCGAGAACGGGGATGATTGGAGAGTCCCGATCAAAGACTACATATTGGAGAACACACTTCCAACTAATAGAGACGAAGCTCGAAGGTTGAAATTAAAAAGTGCCAGGTTCACAGTAGTAAATGGGGAACTCTATAAACGAGGGTTCACAATGCCTTTACTGAAATGTCTAGGACCCCAACAAGCTGATTACACCCTAGCTGAGGTCCATGAGGGAATATGCGGAGAACACTTAGGGGCTCGTGCATTGGCTTCAAAAGTATTGCGTGCGGGGTTTTATTGGCCTACATTGAGGAAGGATGCCGCCGAAAAAGTGAAAAAATGCGACAAGTGTCAGAAATTCGCTCCCATAACGACTGCGCCGGTTTCGGCCCTCCAGAGCACTCTCCAACCAACTCCATTTGCACAGTGGGGACTGGATATTCTGGGACCTTTTCCCATAGGCTCAGGACAAAGGAAGTACTTACTTGTGGCCACGGATTACTTCACGAAGTGGATAGAGGCTAAGCCTTTGGCCACAATTTCTGAAAAGAAGGTGGAAGCAATGGTGTGGAAAGACATAATTTGTCGATTCGGAATCCCTCGTGTAATAAATGCAGACCATGGGAAGCAGTTCGACTGTGATGCTTTCCGGGATTTCTGTAAAGGCCTGAATATTCTCTTGAGAATATCTTCTGTGTCTTACCCACAGGCCAATGGGCAGGCAGAGGTGAGTAATCGAACTATACTGCACGGGTTGAAGACCAGACTAGATAAGGCAAAAGGAGCATGGGTAGATGAGCTCCCAAGTGTCCTATGGGCCTACAGGACGACAAGTAAAGTATCGACAGGGGAAACACCGTTCAATTTGGTGTACGGAACTGAGGCCCTCATTCCGGTGGAAGTTGGAGCTGAGTCACCCAGATTGGTCCCTTACATTGAGGAACTTAATTCCCAGGGACTAAGGGAGAATCTAGATCTGATAAACGAACTAAGAGACAAGGCAAAAATGAGGCTGGCTGCTTACCAACAAAGGGTAGCCACTTACTACAATGCACGGGTAAAGAACAGAGAATTACAAGAGGGAGACCTGGTATTAAGAAAGTCGGCAATTACAAACGTCCACAAGGAGGATGGAAAGCTACGCGCCAATTGGGAAGGACCATACAGAATCAGAAGGATGGTCGGACCTAGCACATGCGCCTTGGAAACCTTGCAAGGAAAGAAAATCTCGAAGACTTGGAATGCTAACCATCTTAAGCTGTACTGGCAGTGAACATTGTACTATTTTTCTCTCTTCTCTGATTATCCATTATTTATATCTTTACTTTTCCATCTGTTGCTTAGTTACTTTACAGATATTATTGTCTTGATTCATGAATAAAAGCCAGCTATTCATTTTCTACATATATCCTCTAATGCAATGTTCGAGAACAGATTGTGTATGGCAGGAATTGAAATGAAGCAGAAGCTGGCAAACTAAAAGTCCCTAAGTGAAAAATGCGCGAGACGGGCAAATCAAAAGTCCCTAAGCGAAAAGTGCGCGAGATGGGCAAACCAAAAGTCCCTAAGCGAAAAATGCGCGAGACGGGCAAATCAAAAGTCCCTAAGCGAAAAGTGCGCGAGATGGGCAAACCAAAAGTCCCTAAGCGAAAAATGCGCGAGACGGGCAAATCAAAAGTCCCTAAGCGAAAAGTGCGCGAGATGGGCAAACCAAAAGTCCCTAAGCGAAAAATGCGCGAGACGGGTAAATCAAAAGTCCCTAAGCGAAAAGTGCGCGAGATGGGCAAACCAAAAGTCCCTAAACGAAAAATGCGCGAGATGGGCAAACCAAAAGTCCCTAAACGAAAAATGCGCGAGACGGGCAAAACAAAAGTCCCTAAGCGAAAAATGCGCGAGACGGGCAAAAATAAAAAAAAAATCCCTAAGCGAAAAAGGCGCAAGACGGGTACAACGCTCGAAGAAAGTTCATCTTTGAACAGAAATAAACGCTATTTCAAAGTTGAACTCGGGGAGCAACATGATATAAAGGTACGCCTTATGTCGAGAATCCACAATTGATCGATATCTATAATGCTTTAATGGTGTTCTTTAGATTTTGTGATCGATTGATATCTCTAAACGCTTTTACTGTCGCTCTTTGTATGATTATTGAATTCGCGGTAGATTGATATCTATAATGCTTTAAATAAGGATTTTATTATTGACGATTTTATTATTTACGCTTTAATGCTGCTCCGTATAGCTTATGATTGCTCAATATATAATCCTGCTCGTTAGAATCTCACGATATAACGACACAACAAGTCACGAAAGAAAAGCATTCATAGAAAAAGAGAAAGAGCTACAAAATGAAAACGGTACTTTTCATTCAAAATGAACCTATACATCGGAATTAACAAACAAAACAAAAACTATAAAACTCTAATCTACGGCGATGACCGGATCAGCCGACTGGGAAGGCGCTGCATCGGCGCTAGCATCTCGAGAAGCTTGAGGCTCAGGAACTGGAGGAGTCAAAGAACCAGGATCCCGGGAAGACGAGGGAGCCACCCCGGAAACAGGAATGTCACTTGAAAGCCCACTTGAAGGCTCAACCACGGCCGCAGAGTCTGGCACGGGATCAGCGGCAGCAGAATCTGAAATCTGGAGCTCGTCGCTGTCCAGCCCCATCAGTGCCTCTATAGGCTCGGGCTGATCGCCTGTCTCGATAGGCTCAGAGACGTCACACACTGCTAGAGGCTCAGATCGACCAAGTGTCTCGGAAGACTCAGGCATGTGTAGTGGCTGTCGAGGGGGCCACGGACCCTCAAGGTTGTCTAGATTATCTACAGCCCCTTCCGCTAAATAGGCCTCTGGACTTTGTGCGTCGGGCTCATACTTGGTCCAAGAAGGAGCATCGTAGTACTTAGCCTCCTCGGTGAATAGCAATTCAGGAAAAGCCTCATTGGGTCGATGCCTCTCCAACCAAGAGCGAGCCAAATAGAAACCATATTTAATGAACCCCGTCGAGAAAGCCGCTTTCTTGTCAAAACAATGCTGGGACAAGCGGTATTCACGAACGGCCTCAATTCGAGCTTCTCTTTGACGATCTAGCACATTGTGCATCTCCTCAATAGCCTCATCTCGTTGTCTCTCCATGGCTCCCCGGTCATCGATGGCCTTATTATAAGCCTCTTGGTACCCTTGAAGGGAAGACACCTTCGCCTGCTCTTCTCGGAGCTTTCGCTCGAGATCCGCATTTTTTCTTTCAAGATCAGCGCTCCTTTTGTTTAGCTCCTCACCCTGTTGACATAAGGACAAAGCTGGTTAACCTCGTTTGAAAGCTCCATCTTCTGATCCCGAAGCTCGCGAATCTCTTTATCAGCTTGCTCCCTGAGAGCCCTGTGCCGAGCATTGACGGCCGCAATTTGTTGAGCTGACTGATAAGACAAAAAACACAAGTAACTCAACAGATCTTTTAACGAAAAAGTTTAGACGGGGAAATTAGTTACCAAACTCTTACCTTCATAGTAAGATAATCAGAATTATCCTCCGCCTCCGGGATGTTTGTAAACAGCTCAGCCTCGTCACGAGGAAGAATGGTGCTCCAAGCCAAACGAGATGCTATCCCGGCATCCTCGATGCTGTCGTTATCATTCACTCCGGGATAGGTCTGAAAATCGTCCCCACTAACGACGACCCCGCTATCAATCACATAACGCCTCACAGTAGGGTCTACCACCTTGGGTAAGACTGGTCTTGTAGGCATCGAGGCTTCAACAATCAGCCTCTTCCTGTATTTTCGCCTTGGCTGGCGGGGAGCCGACCTACCCTCAGCAACACGAGAGCCACCTTCTTGAGGGACTGGATCACTCTTTTGGGACTCGGAGCTCTCGCGATCGCCTGAACCCCGATCAGGGACAGGAGGCCTCTTCCGTTTGTTTCTCCCGGCCTCTTGTGTAGGGCGGCTGGATTCGCCAGTAGAAGGTGGAGGAGGAGTAGGAGCACGCGCTAACCCAGATGGGGGTCTAACCTGCGACTGAGAAGGAGGAGTCGCTCGAGCGGCAGCATCACTGGCTTCCCTCCTACGCATCAAATCTCGGAAGTTCATGCCTACACAATATATAAAGAAAGGATTAGCCGACCGAGCAAAACACTACACCAGAAATAAAAAAAAAAGATGGAAAACCTAGAAAACCACCAAAATCCTCTAAGATATCCAGATTCGAATCCAACGGAAAATCAACGAAAGGACTCCCAAAGGCGTTAGCCTGAGCCCACTCAGGGCCATCCCCTGAATAACCACTAGTACCCGCAGCCTCAATGGTCCCGTCCTCCGAATCTGAAGAGGACTCATCTACAAGGTGGCCCACAGGGGTAGGTGCTTCGGCTACTAAGACTGGGGATGACTGACTAGGGCCAGCATCGGATAAACGAGGAGTTGTGGACAGGTTAGACGGGGCAGCAGAAGCTCCAAGAACGGTCCTGCTTACGCCCCAGCCGGCAGCGGTAATGTTCTCCGGGGTTAGAAGAGAGAATAAATTGCGTTCCCCAGTAGAACAGATTCGCTGAATAGACTCGCCAAATTGTTCTCTTAAAATTTCTACTTTGAACCTGTCCGAGCGCTGGGAGTGGTCAGAGGTATCACAGTTCCATCTACAGCGAATCCGTAGGTTACTGGGAATCTCAACAACGATCCACTCGCTCTCAAAACCGCGCAGTTTATTGGGGAGATCCGAAAAAATCTTGTTATTAGGAAACTTGTTGACCGTTAACCGTTGAAAGGAAAACGTTATCAACCCTTTCAACCTACGAACTCTAAAAAAGGCGCTTAAGAGAGGAACCGATGGGATAATACCTAGTTGGTGACAAACTATGGAAAACGCTACCAATTGAGCCCACGCATGGGGGTGGAGTTGACACGGGACGATGTCTTTGTATCTAAGAAACGCTTCGCCAAACTCCGGAAGAGGGAAGCGAAAACCAAAAGACAAAGAAGCTTTATGGACGGCCACACCATTTCTAACCGAGTTGGGCGTTACCTCCCCTTGCACTGGAAGTCTATAGCCATAACCCGAGGGAAGAGGGAAACGCACCCTAATATCCTCTAAGTCGGCACTTGTCAAAGAGCACAGAACGCCACCTTTCACAAGCGTTTTGCCTTGACGTTGTGAAGACATGGTGAAAGGAATAACTCAAGGCAGACCTAAAGGCGACAGACCTAACGGCGACAGACCTAAAGGGCGACAGACGTACCAAGCGAGAGACCTGCGGGAGACCAAAATCTATTAAGGAAATAAATTCGGCGACAGATGTACTTACTGTCACGATGTAAGCGAGAGACTCCGGGTGAGAGCTAAAGGACTATTCGGCGACAGACTCTTTTCGCGAGAGAGTAGAAAAATGGGCGACAGGTGGCTGCTCAGAGGTTTTTCATGCACTCTCTCGTCCGGTTCCAGGGGTTTATATAGCCGCGACAGGGAATGCCAAAAGCCGCGACAGAGAAGGCTAAACGTCGCGCCGGATCACACCTGTCGCAGAACAGAGCTCTTTTCACCTGCAAAAAATACAAGAAATTACAAACAACAAAGAGAACTATTCAGGGTGGGCTAAGGCCCAAAGACACATATTTATACTCTCTTGATGGCATAAATGCAACAAGAGAGTGGGGAGCACTTGATATGACAAAGTTTATCTATATTGGGCCAAGCCCAATGTTGTCAGAGATCGCCACGTGGCAGAAAACCACCGGGCCACGTGGCCATCGGCGACAGAAGGCAAAGCCGCGAGACACCTGTCGCTGGCGACAGACGTAAAAGTCTATCGCATAGATTCGAATGTTGACACGTGGCACGAACCTGTCGTTGCGACAGGTTCCATAGCCTATCGCTTGAGTCGGCACGTGTCACAAACTTGTCGCAGGCGACAGACTCTTGAGCCTGTCGCCACAGTTGTGAATGCGACACGTGGCACGTACTCGAACCTGTCGCGGGCGACAGATCCTTTACCTGTCGCCACAGTTATGAATGCGACACGTGGCACATACCACGAACCTGTCGCGGGCGAGAGACTCCTTAGACTGTCGCCATAGTTGTGAACGCGACACGTGGCACGTACCACGAACTTGTCGCGGGCGAGAGACTCCTTAGACTGTCGCCACAGTTGTGAACGCGACACGTGGCTCGGCGACAGACCCCTGGCGCCACAAACGTGCCGGATGGTTTAACCTATCGCTGACGATAGACTCGGTCTCCTCTTGATCCTAAAGAGCTTGTGTTGTATTAGGACACAAATTCTTAACAGAATACAGACTTATCCTCATGTAATATTGGCCTATAAATAGGCCCCAGGTATGATTTTACTCTCTAATTTTCAACAACTGGCTTTTACGCTTCTCAAGATTGAAGAATTTTCTACTGACTTAGGCATCGGAGTGTCTACGCAGGGAACCACCCCTGCGTCTCTCTGACTTTTATTGTTTTACAGAAGCTTCTTGGAGACACGTGGAGACTTAGTACGAAGATCGACGTCAGTATACTTTTATTGTTGTTTTGTGCAACAACATATATATATATATATATATTAAGTTATTGTGAATGTACAGAATTTTCTTCATGTGTACACACAGTATGTATAAATATTAAATTCACACACACACACACACACACACACACACACACACACACACACACACACACACACACACATATATATATATATTTGAGGAAAAGAAGAGCTTTATTAATCATGAGAAGAAAGAGAACATTCTGCCATAACAATTGCATCAATCATAGGACAGGATTCGATCCAGTGAGAGTCAGATTTATTACTGAGGGCAAACTTTGCCAGAGTATGAGCTGCAGTGTTTCCTTCCCTCTTGATATGATCGATTCTGCATGCAAAAAAACTTCTGTGGATCTCCCTGGCCTCCATAATAAGATTACCTACAAAAGATAGGTCTCTTGATGTTGCAGAAAGTGCATTGATGATTTCGGACGAATCACCCTCGAGAAGGATAGTATGAAAACCCAAGTCCCTGGCTATCTCTGTCGCCGTAAGTGCAGCTTTTGCTTCCACCACTATTGGGTCTGTGACGTGCCTTAGTAGCACAGATGATGCAGCCAAGAGTTGTCCTTGAGAGTCCCTTATTGCTACTCCAACTCCTCCAATTCCTTCCTCTGCTTTTAGAGCACCATCAAAATTCACTTTAGCCCATCCAGGTGGTGGAGGGTTCCATCTACCTGGTCGACTGTGGGGTCGCTCATCGTTCCTATGTTGAGCCTCTTGGAACTCTTGTAAATATCTTTGGGCATAAGAAGCTATTTGACCCGGTTCTCTCTTTTCTCCGCTCATCACTTCAGCGTTTCTGTAATGCCACATAACCCAACAGGCCATCATCAGCTTTTCCAATTTTACTGCAACATTTACTTTGACCAGTTCCTCAAACCAATCTCTTTTATCCTCCTGATCCACTACTTGCCAACCTCCATTCAAGGATAGTAAATTCCATACTGCTCTGGACTTGTCACAACCACTTATCATATGTTCCACTGTTTCATCAGTTTGTCTACACCTTGGACAGGTTGCCTCTGCCACGATCCTTCTTTTCTGCAAATTGTACATTACCGGTACTCCACCGTGCTTAAGTCTCCAGCAGAAAACTTTAATTTTGTTTGGCACTTGTGCTTTCCAGATAGCCTTCCACTTCCCTGGCTCATCCCTAGCATCGCTTGGGCCCATCGTTTCTTGCTCCTCTTGAAGCTTCTTGTTACGTATACCTCTGTATGCACTACGAACAAAAAAAACTCCCCTTTTCTCTGCTAGCCAAATTAACTCGTTTGGTTGCAGTATTCGGCTAAGAGGTATAGACTTTACCACGCAGGCATCTTCTGCATTAAGTGTAGCATCTATCATCTCCTCCTTCCAGGTCTTAGTCAATTCATCAATAAGGAACTCTACCCGGGTATCATCCAATGGGCTATCTTCTGTCCTTGGCCTAGCCAATTTAGTCGTAGGTAACCAAACATCCTTCCAAATCCGAATCTGGTTCCCTTGTCCTACTCTCCATATCGCACCTTCCTGTATCACCTTTTTTGCTTTCCAAATACTCTGCCAAGTCAATGATGGGTTGTGACCCAGCTGAGACTCCAAAAGATTTGAGTGAGGGAAGTATTTTGCATTGAGAACCTTGTACGCCAATGACTCCTGATTTTTCAGTAGTCGCCATCCCTGTTTAGCTAACAAAGCTAAATTAAAGCTCTCAAAATCCCGAAAGCCCATTCCCCCTTCTGCTTTGGATAAGCAGAGTGTCCTCCAGTTAACCCAATTGACTCCTCTCCCTTGTGCTTTGGATTTCCACCAATAATTCCTAATTATTCTGCACATTTCATCACAGAGTGCTTTCGGGAAAAGGAAAATTGACATCGCGTACCCCGAGATAGCTTGAAGAACTGATTTGATAAAAACTTCCCTGCCTCCTTGCGATAGCAATCTTCTGTTCCATTGCTGCACCATTTTTTGCATTTTCTGTGTAATCTCCCTAAAAGCTTGCTTCCGATTCCTACCAACTAGCATTGGAAGTCCCAGATACTTTTCTGGGCTTGAAGTAGACTGTATTCCCAAATGCTGCTTTAAGGTCTCACAACTTGCTGCTAATACACTACCTCCAAAGAATATTGAGGATTTGTCGAAATTGATTTTTTGCCCCGAATAGTTTTCATATTGCATAAGTATGCTTCTCACCTCCTCACATTCACTTTGTTTGGCCTTCAAAAACAATAGGCTGTCATCTGCGAAAAATAGATGGGTAACTCGGGGACCATTCCGGCTTGCCTTATTTTAAAATGAGTGATAAGATAAAATTACTATTATCCTATCCTACGTTTAGTATATATAAAATGAAAGATTGACATTTTAAAAAAATAATAATAAAATGAAAGATTGGATTGCAAAGAAGAATAATTATCCTTGTGGTATATGATAATTCAATCTTTTCCAAAAAAAATAGGATCATTTCTATCCCATGTGATTATTTTTTTGGGTGAGAAATGTTTATATTTCTCTCTCTAAAATTTACATTTAAAAATTAATTTAAACATTATATTAAATAACAAGACTCCTTGTATAATTGGTTAATCTAAAATTATTTTTCTTTTTCCCTCTTTTATTTTTATTTTCATTTTTTGCCTTCTTTTTTATTTTTCTTTCCCACTCTATTTTTTTAACAAAAAAGGATACAGTTTTCATAAAATAGCAATTTTTAAAATAATTAATTTTTCAATTTTTAAAATATATATTTTTAAATAATCAATTTTTAAAATTTATTTTGAAAACTTATTATGAATTATATTTTAAATTTATAAAATTTTAATTATTAAATTTAGCTAGTATTTTCTTCTTATGTTTAAATTTTATTTTTCCTTCTTACTCCTTTCTTATATATATATATATATATATATATATATATATATATATATATATATATATATATATATATATATATATATATATATATTTAAATATGTACTTTTCTTGTCGGGAAAAGAATAGAAGGTAAAGAAAAAATAAAAATAATTTTTTTAAAAAATCAAGGTTTTTTTTAAATAGTCAATTAATGTTTTTCTTCAAAAATTTATTTTTAATAAAATAAATATATTCAACTTAAAATCATAAAAATTATATTAAATATAAATTATAAAAAAGAAATAAAATGAAAAAATAATGAAAAAAATAAAGCAATATTTTTTAATAAAAAATATTTTTTTGAAAACATTTAATTTAAAAAATCAATTTTTTTTAATTAAAAATCAACTTGTTTTGAAAAAATAAAATATCTTAACATAGAAATTATAATAATATATATTTTTTGTTAAAAAAAATTGAATTTTATTTATATGGAAAAAATTGTAAGTTTAACTTATATTTACTTTGAAGACGAGTACTTTTGATTAATGAAAGAATCATTTTATTTTACTTTTAATTCTACATATAGTAAATATGATGAAATGTATATAAAAGTAATCATATCTTTCGCTTAATTTTGGTACACACAAAAAATGTTCTACCCAAAATCTCAAGAACCTAAAGATTCGTTTGAATGAGAAATTTCTATGGGATGATTCATTTTAATCAGAATATTTAAAATTAAAAAATATGAATTTTTCTGTTTGACAAAAAAGTTTGAAAATTTTCAAAATTTAAAAAAAAATTCAAATTCTTTTCTGAAAATATATCTTAAGAGATAATTTTTCAAAATTTGTCTAAAACTACTCTTATTCTATTATACATAATACACCATTAAATATAAAACTAAAAAAATAAATATAATTTTATTTAAATATAATATATTTTATATTTTTTATATTATTAAATATAATATCTATAAACTTTTATAAATTTAATCATATCCATATTGCATATTTTATTTATATTTAATATCATTGTTTTTTATTTCATCCAACTCTAATAGTCAAAATTTCAAAATTTATTTCTAAAAATATCTATTTAAACAATATAATTATAAATACTAATATTTTAAATTAATAAAGTTTAAAATATTTATATTTTAAAATCTCCAAATTTTAAAACAACTCAACTAAACGCACAGTTCAGGTATAAAATCAAACCGAGAAATATAGCGGTTTCCTGGAAACAGAGGAAAGCCGAAAAGAAAGTGATGGGCACGTGTAAGAACTATGTTCCCAGTGCCGATGCTGATCAGTGAAAGCTGATGTAACTCAAGTGACGACGCCTACGTGTTCCCATTTTAATTGCCTTTTCCTTCCGTCGGCCTTCGGAATACCCTTAACTTTCATTGAAGCTTCGGTGTTTTCCATTTCTTTTTCCACCTCTTCTATTTATTAGCCACCGTTGTTTGTTGTATATAAACCACCAGAAGACAGCTTAGTCATCTAAACAAGTGGAACTTCAAATGGAATACTTGGTTCATAATTTGGGTGTGAACAAGGGAATGGAGAGTTCTCTTTGTTCTTCAGCTAAGGTTGAAAGAAAGATCATTGAGAAGAACAGGAGAAATCATATGAAGAATTTGTACTCCAGGCTCAACTCTCTACTCCCCCATCGTGATTCTAAGGTTTGTTTTTTGTTTCTTTATAAGATTAATTCTGGGGTTCCGAATTTTGTGAGAATTAATCTTAATTTTCATTTCAATTTGGATACTGATTTCAGGAGCCATTGTCACTACCTGATCAAATAGATGAAGCTGTGAACTACATACAGAGCCTGCAAGCAAGGTTGAAAGAATCCAGGGAGAAAAAGGAAAGCCTAACGGGAAGAAAGAGATCTTATAGATGCACCAATAGTAGTACTGCAGCTGAAGCCACGGAAGGCTTGAAATCTCCTGAAATTAGGATTAACGAAAAGGGCTCTGCTATGGAGGTGGCTTTGATGACTGGGCAAGACTGTCAGTTCATGTTTTATGAGATGATTCTCATACTCCATGAACAAGGAGCGGAAGTACTAAACGCCAATTTCTGGGTCGTGGGGAATACAGTTTTCCACATTATTCATGCTCAGGTAATTAACCACTGCTCTCCAATTTTGATATCAATATTTTGTTTCTTCTTGTTCACCCAGAGAGGAAAATCGGAAGTTGTGCTTTTTGAAGTTCTCTAATTAATAGAACTTTGAATTTATTTGGTCCCAGATTGGAGCATTGGGTTCAGCAAAAATATTGAAGGAGAAACTGAACAAATTTGTGCATAGATCCAGCAGCGAAGAAGAACTGCAAAAAGAGTTATGGGACTACGAAATCGATCTTGAAACGTGGGATTACCCAGTCATGTAATTCACTGCATGATTTGACAAGCCCTTTCTGCTCGTGCACAATTAGGCAATAAAACCACGAGCTTGATTAAAATCAAGAGAGCAAACTTCAAGGGCTGTAGCAGTGAATTAAATGGAAAAGCTGCCTTGATGTTTTTTATAACTGTATAGCTAGTTAGCTAGGCTGCCTGCAGTTGCATCAAAATTTTCTTCCTGGCTCTGTGTGTAATATAATAGATCATGAACCCTAAATGGATGAAATGATATCGCCTTTGTTTCCTTCATCACTTGTTCTACTATTGCTAATGTATGGATCTTTTGTCAGCCATTTGTCCATTAATGGAGCTCATACCTAATTAATGGACTCCAAAAAAAAAAGAGAACAAAGATAATTTTAATAACAAGGCTTATGAAATGGTTGGAACGTAATAATTAATTTAAGCTCCTCTTGATTTGAAACATTCCTAAATTTGATCTAAACATGGATTTTGCAATTTGGAATTTTGGATCTTACTGCCAGAGATTACATGTTGACGAGAAGAAAATAGATTTTGACCTTGATTTCTCTTGAAATTAACTTTATTTTGAGCCTCTATAGTTATGAAGATATTGTAATGGCAGAACCACAGAAGATTGCGTAGAAGATCCATGCCCATGCTTGGATCAGATGATGACAGCAGCAGAAATAGAAGAAGTAAAGAAAGCGACAGCTTCTTAAAGAATGATACGAGGCAAGAGATCCAAAAGTACAATCAGGAAGATCACTCAAGCCGATCATGGTTCATGGTAAAAGAATTACAACTCTTGCAATATCACTTTTGACATATTGCATCCTCTAATTTGTTTCATTTTTGTTTAGCATTTTGAAGGGTGTAGTTTACTTTAATATATAAGATTAACATTTCTTTTACATTTTTTTATGAAATCAGAAAGGGAACAAATAAATCACTCTAATTATTACTCACAAAGCTCAAGAATTTTAAGTTTTATTTTTTTTATTGACTATAAATTTTCTTTTATGAAATAACCCTTACCTTGAAAAGAAAATGAAACAATAATGGGTTTTCAAGAAGCCTTTTTCGTGATGTTTCATTAAAAACGCAGCAAGTTTTTGACTTTTTTGTGTTATGGAAATGTTAATAGCATTTTAGGTATAAATTTCCTCCTCTTAGAACTCAGTGTTTTTATTCTTTCTCCCCTTTCTCCTCTCCTTCACTCTTTCGCCGCATGTTTCTTTCTCTTTTTTTTCCCTGCGAAATTTCAATTTTCTCTTCCCGATTGCTCGATTTAGAGTTTCATTTCTATTCTAGAAATTTCATTTCCATATTTACTTCTTCTTCTTCTAATATTTACCCAAAATAGAAGCTTCCATCCGTTCCTTATTGGTTGATGATTTTCTTGATAATAGATTGTTCTTAAAACAAAAATCAGTGTGCGCCTTCAGGAAGTAAGGTTGGTTTCTCTTGCCCTTTTTTCTTCATTAATAAAACATAATTAATATTGTTCATCTCCTGCTTGTTAGGGTTTGATTTTTTTTTTTTACTCATTGTTAGGGTTTGATGTTATATGTTCTCTTACACTGTGCTTGAATCTTTTGGATTGGTTTTTTTTTTTGGTGAAAATCTTTTGGATTGTTAATGTGGCCAGCTTCCCAATTTCCCCTTGGAGAAATATATATATATATATATATATATATATATATATATTTCTGTTTTTCAGGACTACGTTCTTGGGTGTGAGAGTGCAGCTTTAATTAGCACACCGAGGCATAGTAGAAAGTGTCCAGAAATAGAATCAAAATAAAAGCCAGCACAATTTAACATCTAAGATCTAATGCGACAAAAAATCCTGAAAGAGATCCTGGACAGTTAGCTTTATTAGCAAAGCAAACTAAGAAAAGAAGCTCCTGAATCCTTGATTCAATCCCGTTTGCTGATTTTTCTGCTTCAATTGTGTTTTTGACTACTTAAATGGTTGCCATTATTTCTGAAATTTGTTTTTTATCTATTCGAACTTCAGTTAACTATAACTATATAAAAGAAAATGTAAAAAAAGCTCGGTTTACTATTCACATTTCTATTTAATAAATTTTGTTAACGTAATATCACAATTAATGTTACAATTATTAATTGTAATTTATAGTTGATTTAAACTAATTGATTACAATTGACTTATATTAATTGATTATGACTGATTTTAAGATTTAATTATAGTGTTGATTACGATTATATTTCTTGATTGTGATTGTATTAATTGTTATTATATTTCCTTTATTATCATAGTCAATGGCCTACATATATGCCTTTAGTTTTTTTGTAATGTACACACCAGAAATACAATTTTTTATTTCATTGTCTCTTTTTCTTTATCTCTTTCTTTTATAATATCTTTCTTTACAAATTTCATTGCATTTGAAGTCACTTATTAAAATTAAAAAAAAAAACTTCACTTTACGAAAAAATGTACAATATTATTCCTCAATGTTTAATTGGTAATCTTTAATTATTCAACAAGCCTAGTTTATGCATAAACCGATTATATACAGATGATGCAATCTTACATAATCAAATGTTCTACACGAGCAAATTAGGGAGTTTTTATGTTTAGTGACTTCTTGCAAGGTGGGTAAGTAAAACATCATCCTGCAGAGATTATGACATTTCTAATTAGTGAGCAAGGTCACGACAAAAATTCCAACCTCATATCATTAGATTGAATAGTTGGGTTTCTTGGGAACACGGGATATCACTGCATCAAATATCTCCACAGAAACTGCATCTTCAATCTTATTAGGTATTTAGATTTCTTTTTACTAAAAAATTAATATTTTCTCCATGCTTAATGTCTTGCAAAATATATTATCGTTGCTAAGACATTTGTGCAACAATTTTTAATCATTGCATGGTGATTGCATACACCTCTATGGTTAAAAATGCACGTAATGACTTTCAGTGTAAAAAAAAATTGCAAAAAGATTATTATTGCAATGTTTTTTTCTTGTTATTAATTAAATTTTGTTTTAATAATGATTTAATGTCTTGTCTATACTTTGTTTGAGTAATGCAATATATTTGGTTAATAATCCCCTTTGGAAAAAATTTTTTTGATTGTTGTTGTAATACCCAAGCCAATATAAGAAGGCCCAAAGGACAATTTTACCAAAGGAGGGTAAATAAGTGGGACCCAAGTCCCTAAAATTTTATTAGTTAGGGTAGAAAAAAAAAGAGAGAGACTAGAAAACTTGCTGTGGGCAACTTCCATTAGCGTCAAAAGAAAGAAAAAGAAAAGAGAATTGAAGTTGTTTGCTCAGAAAGAGAAAAAAAAATGGGAGATTAATGTGAGCTGTTTTGCCAAAGGGGTAGAGTAAGAACAAGAGGAAGAAGCTAAAAACCAAGTGAGTAAAAATTCCTCTTTAAATTTTAGCAATTATGGTGTAGTTACAGATTGAGAATTAATGAAAATAAGACTAATTGAAAGTTAAAGGAAAATCAACATTGCAAAGAGAGTATAGACTTTTAGCTTTTACCATATAGTGTAACTCAAGTTAAATTAATAGCTTATCGAGTTATAATCCTTTTAGCGAAAAGAGTATAAACTCTTAGCTTTTGTCAAATAGCCTGACTTATGTTAAAATAGTTGTCACAATCTGTTATACACAGTAATCATGACCTTTATCACATATCACACATATTCAGTGGCTGGTTGGGCTGCCTGTGATGCCTTAATACTATTCATTTAAACAGTAACATTTTACATATTATTTTATTCACATAAATAATTAATGTTTACAACGGTATAAATCAATTCACTTCTCCTGAAATTAAGTTTACAACAGGTAGTACTGTATAAAAGTGTCTGAACATACAAATGTAAACACGATACCTCTAGGATCCACTATAAACTACTTCGGGATAACCAAAGCGCAGCTGAAATCCTCAGATAGTAATTACGTAGTCACTGAATATAATATGTGGATGGTGAGAATCAAAGAGTGAGCAAACCACGGCTCAGTAAAGGAATTGTATGCAGAATGTGATATTTCGAAATCTATATACAATAAAATAATTTTATTTTCCTATAAGTGCACTAGGGACCGTAAAGGAATGATACTATAGTCGGCTAAGGATCCAGATGGAGTATGGAAGGTATTTTATACCTGTCTTGTCCCGGAACCTAGAAGTGACTATAGAGAGTAGAAATTAAATTTGATATAAAACTCATTTAATAATTCTCCACATATAAATAATTTACATAAAAATGGTATAATAAACCATTAAATAAATCATTTAGGAAATAATTTAATTTCCATATTAAGATATCACTTTCACAATAAAATAAACCACAGTGATAAATACTATAAACAGTTCAGCATGATAAACAGTTTAGTGATATCAATATTTCAGTAAATAGTACGAAAACTTGTTAGGTAAACCGTACTAATTAATTAAATAAATAATCACATAATGGTTTATAAAACCAATTAAACAAAATACTTTAATTAGTATCTTACAAACCACTTTATACATGTTTCACACCTTTTTTATAAACCCTGTAAATAATAACAATTCAGTACGGTAAACACTTCTCTTTAGTAATTGTAATCCATAATAGTTCAGTGAAAACCGTAGTATTAAATCGGTAACATGTGAATGGAGACCAGACAACACCCTCAATATATCATGCTATAATCCCTGTAGGGAACAGTATCAATATCATCATGAGACCTATGGCCATAGTCTATAATTGTCATCGGTTGTACACTGATCAGGTGTCAACCAGGACGCTGAAGATAGGATCAATATCAACAGCTTCCCACAACATGTACATATCACATATCAGCATGATACAGGGCCTCTCAGTCTCAAAACAATTTATAAGAAATCACATCACCTTTATAGAATCTAGTAAAATAGACAATGTCTTTAAGAAAATCCATAAAGGTATAAAATCACATAGTGTACCGTATGGTGAAAACGATGTTATAAAATATTCGCACTGTAGTAATAAATTTTATAAATATTCTCTTTCATTGTAAAACACATATACCCACATCTCAATACTTTCATTTCAATAAAAACTCAATTTCAGGATTTCTTAACTTCTACTGCTAATTTTGTAGTTGTAGGTCTACCCACTGATTTTATATATCTACCCATTCTAAAATAAGATTTGATTTTGCATTTTGCTTTGCTATTTTGTTTGCATTTTTAAGTTTATATTAGCAATGATGACACTGATTGGAAAGTAACAAAATTGTTATGGGTGTTGAAAGACTGGTTGCTTTAAAAGCTTGGTGGTAAATTGATTGGGTTGATTTAATTTGATCCTTCTGCTGACATCCTTTTGGTTGTTGTTTTTGGGGTTTTATTCATTAAGCTTCAGTTCTCCTTTCGGTATGCTACTGTGTTACCTTTATCCTTTTTTGTTTTTGGGGCCTGTTCTTCTTTTTCAGCTCTATTCTGTATGGTGTTTTCACTACCTTGTATTCTGTTTTCTATCCAATTAATAAATCCTTGCTTAGCAAAAAGAAATTGTTGTGGTATCTGCCGGTAGTTCATATAATTTTTGTAGTTGTAGATCTACCTTTTGAAGATTAGATATACAGAGATTTTGCGAAGAGTGGAGTTAATGAACTCCTTCATGTTGCTTACATTCATGTTTGTTGCGACTCTTTATTTGTTCAATTAATCACTCTGGACACTCCCACATTTTGCTACTAATTTATTTCTATATATATTGTTTATGTATGTTTATTAATTTAGTAATACTTTTATACGTTTGGTGGCTTATTGATTATTGTGGGATGGAAAATGCCTTGAATTCTACTATACTGATATATGGAAGTCATCCATAAGACCTTGTCATACCCAATGCTCATCTAGTGCCTTATGGGATGAACAAGCCCCTCATACCCAATGTCCATCTAAATCACTTTGTCAGTGGGATTCTTTGATGGCTTATTGATCATTATGTGATGGAAAATGCCTTAGAACTAATTCAAGTGATATGTGAGGTCATCCAAAAGGATAGTGGAATTAGCTACTCTTGGAACTTAGACTCCTAATTTTCAAATTGTGATTCATGAGCATCATTGTAGTAGTGCTTTGCATTTTTTAAGGACTACACCTTTGCCCCTTTTGTTGACATTTTAAGTGTTTTGGGGATGAACTGGTCCCTCATATTTAATATCCTTCTAAATCACTCTGTTAGTTGCCATTTTGACTTTTTTTTGAGTACATCATTTTGACTTTGCATGCTGATCATTATAAGATGGAAAATGGTTTCCTTTAGATGATACATGGCATGTATCCTTAGGTGTAGAGGATTTTAGCAGCTTGAAATTAAGTTGGTTCATACTTTTCTTGTAGAAGTTTTTTGTTTTCCTTAAAAAATCAAGGAATAATGCATTTGCTAAGACAAATTTACTTGCAAACTAGACGATTTATTGATTATTGTCTTGATGTGTGATTCTAGTCATATATGTGCAATTGCTTTTTTTTTCTTTCATGTTGTAGTAATGAATTCACGAATCAAACATAAATAGTTTTTATTGTTCTATTAGCTTCAGGTTTGTGGGAGGTTTTCATACATGATCCTCATTGTTGTTCTGTATTTATGGTCTTGTTTTCATAGTTCTTGAACAGAAGCTCTGTTAACTGTGTATGTGATTTTCATTTGTTCTGGATGATGTGCCAAAGCCTGGTTAGCCAAGTCGAGCTCTTTATCCAAGTTTTGCAAATCTTGCTCATGCTTAAGGCCCTTGAAGTTTAAGGTGAACTTTATTTTTTTATTTTGCTTAAAAATGGCTGCTTGAATTTTGAGAACTTGGGAGTTTTCTTAGGAAGATTTTGATTGTTAAAGTATAGTCTTATTGACACTTTTTTATTTTTTAAACCCTGGAAGCTATGTTGTTGAGAATACTTGTCGGAATCTCATAATTTCTATACAATTGCTTCTTGTTATCCAAAATAATCATTCTCATAATTTCTATGCAATTGCTTATAATCAACTGCACTATGATTGATGCTTTTGATGGCATCTTATACCTGAACGTATAGTTAAAAAGGCTGAAAAGATATCTAGACCGATTCATCCTAGACATTATTGGTAAGCATACATTGTTTCTTTTTCTGATCTAATGTACTATGATTTTTCCTGGTTTGTTTGTATGTCTATCTGATGGATGTATACACTCCTATGTGAAGGAATAAATCTAGATATGATTATTTTAATTGAACCTGAAAAATAGAATCTTGTCTTGATATTGCTTGATCTAACTTTAATCTATCTACTTTTTGGGTGTCCAGTTTCTCGTGCATTTGAATAATTGACATTCTTTTGTTGACATGCATAAATCAGGTATAATTAACGCTGGATTCTAGGGTGTTCTAGGGGGACCTTGTCTTGGCATAATTCTTGTAAGATTAAATAATTCTTACCCAGATATTAACAGATAAGCATTTTGTTGTTGTTGTTTGGTTTTGCCAATAATTTTTCTTAACTTAATTTTTCTTGCAGCCTTTTGTTGAAGAATTTAACTATCTGATGCCTGAAAATTATGCTGGTGGGACAACTGGTGTTTTTGTAAATGGAAAAGAGCTCCATTATAAAGATTTGGAGTTGCTTGCTAATAGAGGGCTTCCAACAATAGAGATAGATATTACATCATTGAGATATCTGGCAGAGTCCTGGATAAGGACATTGGCGAAGAGCTAGATAGCCTTGGCAAACTTGCCCCTACATGAGTGCTAATTCTGTGACTTTTATTTCTGCCTCTCTCTCTCTATATATATATTTTTTCTTCATCTCCTTATATATGCTATTTGGTAGGTAGTTAAATGTCGCTATAACTAGTTAAAAATGAGCCTTGTTTCTTTTAATTCATATACTGCAGCTTATGAGTGATATGCTCAATTGCTCTTGACTGTTTTATGCATTAATCCTTAGTAGTCAAAATGCTAGTAAGGTTCTTTTTTTATTAATGTTGGATTTTTGAATAATCCTCGAGACCATTGAGGTCTTAGTATAGCGGCGAAGACATGGCTTTCTCAGGTGAAATACTTGGAATATAGCTCCGTAGACGGTTAATAAATGTACTTTCTGTGTTCTGATAGTGGTTGATTGCTATAACGTTCATTTCAAATTTCTTTTCTAATGATTGTAGGAATAGTACATCTTTCCGTCATTTTTGGTTGATGGTCTAAAATATAGTTTTTATGTATATTAATTGTTAGTACAATCCAACACTGTATAGTTCTGTTGGAAGCTCTCTTTAGCAAAAGAAATATTTTTTTCCTTGCCTAAGTGTATTCATTATAACTTTGAACTCATTTTTCTATTAATTATAGATTATGGATTGCTATTTACAATTTTTGCAACTTTATGAAAATAATATCCTGAAGCATTATTGATTTGACTTTGAACAAAGTTGAGAAAGCCAAGCGTGGTTTTGGCATGAAAATTCCAAGAGCAGCTGCATAAAGAGTTTGTAACAATCTCAAAGGTATCCAATGGATACAAAAATTTTGATTCATTCTAAATCAAGTGCAGAAATCATCATCTTGGAAAACTGGTTGGAACTTCTGAATGATGTTTCTCTAGCTACTCTGGGTTGGATGGTTTCTTAAGCCCTTGGTAAGTTAAAACTATAGTGATAAGGTTTCAGATTCATGTAATATTTTCTCTGGCTGTTACAATACACATTCTAAATTATCAGCTCTCTCTATGCTACATTTGTATATACAAGTTATGTCAATTTTCTTTCATTCATTCTACCACATTGTTTATGGAATGGGATTTATATAGTTCATGTTTGTCTATAACTTAGCTCCAGTCAATTTTTTTCCTAATGTTTGTCTATGCAGCAGAGATCAAGGTGAAGTGTTAGCTAAGGCTTTGAAGATCATGCTATGTGATGATAGGCAACATGACATGCAAAAGGCAGCTGCATTTGTAAAATGCTTAGCCTCATTTTCTTTATGCTTTAGATTTACAGAATCCATGGCTTGTGCGTAATGATTTTATTTGCTTGACTATTTTACTTTTAATGCTTCGTTATGATATTTTTAAGGCAGTGTTCTGTTTTAACTTTTTAAACATTGCAGCCTTGGTAACATTAAAGCATCTTCTTCAGAAAAAGATTAAGTGCCGAAATCTATTAGAAAATGATGCTGATGGTGGCTCTGTGTCAGGATCAATTGCAGTAAGCCATTCTACTACTCTTGAAATGATAGAATAATTCTCGTGTGCATCTTGTTGAGAGTGACACCAGCTGCATATAATGTTTATTGACATAACCTTCTTTCCTTTCTTGGCAAGTACATTTGTCAGTCTTACACTTTTTATCTTTGACCTATACTTGTGCTTGATTCATCTTTACCTGTTGCTTGTGCACTGTAAGCTTTGCAAGTCATTATGGAAGAATGACTTGGAGTGAGCAGTAGCTAAGAATATATAGGCTCGAAGAATAATGAAGCACAAGATTTCCCGTTTCTGAACATATTGTCCAACATGTATTATATTATTAACCCAACTATTTTGAGGATAGTGCTTTATTCATATATAATCGTTGAACTACTATGGTATCAGTTTGTTAAAAGGAGTGAGTTGATTTTGTTGAATAGTAAGCAGTCATCAGTAGTTGGGTTAAACAATTATTGTTTTTTATTCCTAGTTTTTAGAGGGTTAAAAAAGAAGGATCAAATTGCTTAGTTTTTAATGTTTATCAAGAGCAAAAAAATATTATTCAGAACTTTTTATGTTTTTCAAAAAATCTGAATTTTTATTTTCCTTTTTAATAACATGACATGGCATCTAGTTGGCTAAAATACCTTGATTATAGAAATAAGTTTAAAAGTTTCTTATTTTAAGAATAAAGATTTTAAACTATCTTACTTAAGTAAAACTCCTTCAATTTGACTTCAATTTTGGTTCTATTGCCTTGAATTCAATAGGCCACTACTAAATTGGTTTCAGGACCTTGAATAGTCCTCCATTATTTGAACAGTTAGGATTCAGTTTTGGATACCATTTAGATATGAGATCTCTGCTTTAATTCTTGTCTTGTTGCTAAAAAAATAAGACCACATATTCTATGCTTCTGGACATGAATTGGACATGATGTTTGGGATGTTGACTTTATTAAATTGCACCAGCAGCTGCTAGCTACTGTCACCAGTAGTTGCAGGACAGCAGCACTAGCTGTTGCAGTAATTTTTTTTAAAAAATCATTTAATAATATGTAATAAGTAAAATAAACATAATTTATTTTTAATAATATGATTATTATTGATTTAAAAACATTATTAGTGGATAGAACATGATCTTTGTGCGTGGATGTTAAATGGATATTTTTTAGATATTTATAATTTTTATTTAATTATTTAAATAAATATATATATATTAAATGTACAGATTTTTATTAAATTGTAGTATAAGTAGATTCGATTATGCTTTAGGCGTTCACTTTTTAGAGTTGGATGCTAATGAGTTAACATTGGAGACATTATTTTTCTTTTTCTTTTATTTGAATATTATATATTTGCATTTATGAATTGGACATGATATTTGGGGTGTTGAGTGGATATTTTCTAAATATTTTGCATATTTTATTTGATTATGTACGTGAATAGAATTTATATTAATTGTATGAATTTTTGTTAAATCGTATTTAACGAAACAATTTATTTTGTTTAAGGTGTTCGATCACTTTTTGAAGCAAAGACTGTCTTCATGAAGCACTACGATGTTGTATGACTTTATCTTCATACTTTTGTATTTCAACATAGTATATATTTTCGAATTGAGCATAATGTTTATGGATGTTGGTACATATTTTGTGGATATTAGATGTATATTTAACGTTTTTGCTTGATTATGTATATATTAAATGTATAGATTTTTGTTAAACTATATTTATTGTAAATTAATTGGATTCAATTTTAGGTGTAATTGGAAATTAGATTTTAGCTTACAAAATTAATTATTTTTTAATGAAATTCAACAATTTAAATAGTTATGAAATAACAATTTAAATGTTAATTTTTTTGTCACAGTTTTGTGACGGAATTTGTTACAGAATTTTTGTTGCAAATTGTGAAAAAATTTTTAACAGAAAGTAGCAATTTGTAACGGATTTTCCGTCACAAAATATAATTTTAATTTTTTATATTGTTTTAATAATATAATTGTTGTGACAAAAAAATGGATTTACAGACGGAATTTTTAGTTACAAATTCCATTGCAACTTATTTGAGACGAAATTTTCTATCGAAATTCCGTCACAAACATTAAAATTTGATTTTTTTTATTTGAACAAATCAATTCTTTGTGACAGAAAAATAGTTTTAGAGACGGAATTTTCATCACAAAAGTTTGCAACAGAAAAATCGGTTGTAAAATCCGATGAAAAAAGCGTTGAAAAAACTAATTTTTTTTTGTTTTATTATTTTTCTAACGAAAAAAATGGATTTAGAAACGGATTTTGGTCTCAAATATCCGTCTCAAATTTGCAACGAAAAAAAAATTGACGAAAATATTTTTAGCCGTTTGACAATTGAAGACAGATTTTGAGACGGAATATTCCCTTTCAAATTTGTCACTAATTACAATCAGTGATGGAAATTGAAAATTTGTGACGGAAATTCTATCGCAAATTCCGTCTCTAATGCTCTATTTTTTTGTAGTGCAATGAATATTATCATGAAAATAATTTCTAAAATATTCTCTTTTCAACACTTCACTTTATAAATCACTTATTTCACTATGAATCATTTAGGAATACTTTTTGGTAGCTTTATCTTAATTAAATTCGATAACACGAATATTTAAATAATGTTTTTCGATATATTCATATTTTATGAAAAATATGAAATATTACCCTTCTACGTTTGGAAATTCACTTAGTAATGCACCCAAAATATTTCATGGCATTTTAGAAATTTTTTTTTAAATTTTCAGCAGCATAATGGCTACTAACTCCTTAGCCTCCTTGCACTTTAAACACAATTCAAAACCAGCCAAAAGCCACAGTTTTCAAGGCATTTGACATTCCAAAATATTCTCATAAAATTATTTGCATCGAAAGCATGCGTTCATAATATCCCTACAGTTATCATACGCATCCCTTACCTGTCTCGTGATATTGGACTTCTCGATAACACCACTTGTAATCCGATACTCTTGGGCAATAGATAAATTCACCAAAAATATTAACTCACTTAACACTTATTTTTAAGTTACTTTTCATGCTTAATTGTAGCCACATTGTACACTGCAAATATTTATGTAGTATATTTTCTACCGATAGTAAAGCTTAATTTCTTCGTTTTATGTCGGAATTTAAATCCGATTTCACTTATGGACTCCTTATAATTTCTACAGTTTAATGGCACCCTAAAATATCAAATTCAGCCATGAACATAGGTCCCCTTGTGTTGACCGAATGCTTCATCTAGCCAATTTCATGGAAATTCAACAATCTAAGCTTACATACTTGTCTATCTATGCTCACTAAGCAATTTGGCACCATTTTCATGCATGAAACACTAAGTTTTCCTTAGGCTCTCATCATGACCGAAATCCCCATTCATGGCACATTTTCATTTTGTTCAATTTAATCAAAACTCATGCTACCAACATATTTAGCAAGCTTAAATGAATCTTCCTACACCATTGAAATTAAATGGAATACCATGGATGAAGAGAACCTTACCTTGACTGAAACTTCAAGCTCTCTTTTCACCTTGTTTTCTCACTTATTCAATAAGCTATGGGTATGGGTAGATAGATATTGAAGAGAGAAAGAGGTTTGTAGAAGAGATTTTTGTGAGATAAGGTGTGTATGTAAAGTTATGGAAGCTTTCTTTTCTTTTCTTCTTTCTTTCTCCAATGGAGGATGTGAGAGATGTGAGGAAGATGAGTGAATAGTGCCAGCATCTGATGGGGAGAAATATAAAGAGAATTCTAGAAGGGGAAAATTATGAAAATGCCCTTAGTTATGAAAATTTCGGATAATTTTGCCCTTAAGCTTCCATAATCATAAAAAGACTATGTAATTGCACTCCATAATTTTGGATTTCATCACCAAATAATCTTATTAGATGTATTTTGATGAATCATGGTGGTTTCGTTAACACGCGGTACACCGAATGCGTGAAATTATGAAATTATCCCTAATAGACCGCCAGCAAAATTTTTCAATTTAACCACCGATTCCATAAATCCATTGACACTATCTTAAACTCCTTTTCACATATAATATTATGGTATTTTTACTTCATCCCAATTCATTTTAGTTTGGGCACAATTTATGAAAATACCCTCAGGATGTAATCGTCATTTTTTAATTTGTTTGTCACACTTCCCAAAATAATAAAATAAGGTATTTTGGTCTTAAAATTTCCACAATATCATTATTACACCTTCTGTACATTGTTTCCTCAATCATAATTACATCTAGGCACTATAAACCAAGTGAGGCCCACATCACTATTTACTTATAATTTACAAAATTTACTCACAAATTAAATTAATAAATAAATATTTATACATGTATAGTACAATATAATCGGTTCTCACATTTCCTCCCCACCTTTAGAAATTTTGGTCCTCCAAATTTTGCCCGGACCAATCACTGAAATAGCTTATGTACTTTAGAATCTCTAATTCTTATATAGATTTCTTCTTTAAGCATTACAGTCATAGCACTTTTGAGATGCAGGGTTTCTAATGAGAAACTCTCAAGGTCGGCGTTCAATATTGGTATAACTTTACTACCGACTTATATGTAGTTCCTGATCCCTTATACCAAATCTGTATGTTATAGGGATCTTGCTTTACCACAATCGGAAGTTATCAGTTTTGAATTTTCCATTTTCTTCTATATTGTTAGAAGTCTACATTGTACATCATTCTACTTCTCATATAGTGTCATGCCGATGTTAGTTCGAAAATTAATTTGTAATAGCCCCAGGAGCTTTTTGAAATCCATAGCATTCGCTTCCGACATATTCTTGAGTATTTGAATGGTATGCTCAGTCTACCCATCAATTTATACATAAGAAGCGGCGCTGAAACTATATCGAAATTCCCATAGTCTCCTGAATTCTCTCCCAATTTAGAATGTGGCATGGGAATCCATATCATAAGTAAGGCTCACTGGAACTCCACATATAGTCTCACTATTTTCAGAATATATATATATATATATATATAAATATATATCGGCTAAAGCACTAAGAAGATTAATAAATTCGATCATGAAGAGAAGAGTTATTTTAGTCATTCTGTCTCTATGATTACTTCTATAATATCATGATTCTTCTGGTTCTTTAATAACCCAGAATAAAATCTCTCATAATCGACTCCTATTTTCACACTGATTTCAATCTCCATTATATCTCTTTTCATCTTGAGTTACCAATACATTCTTCCTTTTTATGGCATATGTAGTATTACTTAACTGCAAAATGTACCTAGAGATGTAATCTTTTCAAAATCAGATTCTTTGAATGATAATTATAAAAAATACAAATTCTGTCTCCAAACTATCTATACCAATTCAATAATGCAATTAAGTATCCATTTATATGATTGACAGTAAATTTATTTATTTGCTCCTTTAAGTATGACTAATTTTTATCTATTAAGTTTGGCTCGATCTTGAATCTAACCATAGACATATGATTGTAAGAGGAAATCACTTTCAATTTATGATTCAAGAATTACCAAAAATTCATGTTCTCTAATCATTATATAAAATACCTTATTAATACATTTTCAACTTAACACCTTTGTCATTTAAGTTACTTTCCCTTAGGTGATATAGCACTTCACAATTAAATCTTTTGACAACTTTTAAATATTCCACTCACACATACCTATCTACTCACATTTAACTTCCTCACATGTAATTCATATCAGTGGAGCAGCTGATCCTACAAACTCTTTCATAGATTGGCAATGCTACTCAACTAAACTCGGTAAATTTTGTATCTCAGTTACTATCTTTGGTCTCTCCCATTTAATTATGACCTCAATTTTAGGCGAACCCATAGTCGCTCTGTCATTTGAGACCACATGTTTCAGAAAAATATATATCTAGTCATAACTCATATTTACTAAACTTTAACATTCAGCTTCTAGTCTCTGAGAGTTTGCAAGGCTATAAATGGTACTGCTCACATTTCTCTGGTGTCTTAAAAATATATTGGCATATCATAATTGAACACTATTACAATTTATCCAGGTATGATTTAAATACCTTATTCATTTGGCTCATAAACACTGTAAGGACATTCATCTGTCCGAAAAGCATTACAAAAAACTTGTAATGATTTTACCGAGTCCTACATGTTGTCTTAAGGACATCAGCCTTTCAGATTTTAATCGATGATACTCTGATCAATACTTAATCTTAGAAACACTTGTGCACCCCTAAACGGATCAAATGGACTATCAATTCTTTGGTAGGTGCACATTTATACTTGATAATCACACTGTCATTTAATCAGTAATTGGTATACATTTGTAAACTACCATTATTCTTCCAGGCCAATAACATTCATGTTCCCACAGAAATATATTAGGATAGATAAATTCTTTATCCGATAATTCCTAGAGCTACTTTTTTTTAAGCTTCTTCAGCTCCGTTTATGTCATTCGATAAGAGCTTAGAAGTAAGCTCCGTACCGAAAAATCGAGTCAATGATAACTAGATTTCTCGAGTCAATGATAACCTGGGTAATTTATCTGAAATTTCACCCGATAAATTTCAAATCACTATCTTATTCAACTTTGGGTGTTTCGTTTCTACATCCTTCACATCCACTATATATCCTCGAAACATATGTACATAACACTTGAACAATTTCAATACATATTCCACTTTGATTTATTTATTTATTTACAATTTCACAATTTAGCATTCAAAATGAGAGAAGGTAATACACTAGGTATGACAATTTAAGCTAGCACAATTCACAGCTAACCTAACTAGAAGTCTAAAGTATTGAGTAAACAGGTACATATAAAATGTTATATTTATATTCAGACAAATGCATGCACAACAGATGTATTTATCGAACGGGATGTAAATAGTGTAGTATAAAATTAAAGAATGTCCATGAATTAGTGGGATGTATTTGTATTGAATTGATATAAATAAAATTATAAATCTCCATATTATGGTTTGTATATTGATATTATGTTTATTATTTATAGACTGAAAGGTTTAATGGTATAAAGATTAATTTCTAGCGAAAGTTATAGAATGAACTTACACTGACACCGAATGCAAACCGAATGGTAACAAATAGATGAATGAGAAAATTGGTATTGTAAAAAGAAAGTTACTTTAGAATTTCATATTTCCGGACGCTACAACCTTCCCCTAAATGTTGTCTTGAGGACCTTTCTGCTTTTGATTCTTAACTGAAGGTACCCTGATCTCAAATCAATCTTAGAAATTACTTGGGCATGTAAAACCCTTGTCTAGCAACTCTCGTAGTTGTACTTTAAGTTCTTCCAGCATTAATCACTGTCATCCCTAAAATGTAAGGGTGTTTTTCTTTATCATTTTCTCTATCTCTGTATCATCTCAAAGCCTGATAAATTTCAAGATTAGATTTTCATATTATCACTTATTCTAAATATCATATCATTCGTTTATTAATTTTAAAGTTCAATACTCGATAAGTCCACCAAATTAGATGTATCTTGTTAATTCACACCTTGTGACCATTCATCCTCTTACAATTCAACTTGGTCAAGATCAATGCCAAGACATGATGATCTCGAGTGTCTTATTTTGTGCAATCTTAACTTCGATATTAATTTATTACTTACACGATATCCCCTAATAATCTCCAATATTTGCTAAAGATTCAAAGTCTATAACATGTCTCGTTCAATCTTAACTCTACCAATGAAGGGTTTAAAGAGTCCTTTTGTTTTCAAATTCCTATAGTTTGAAACCATTGGGTTCATGTAGTTTAGAACCGAAAGTTCCATGTAGTTCGAAGCAGTATATTCTAAAAGTCAAATAATTTTGAAATCTATGTAATCTCTAATTCATATATTCTCTAAATCACATGATTTTTTGAAGTCCATACACATTTCAAAGTATACAGGATCCTACGTCTTTCAAATCCATAACAAGGTTAGGCCATTATTCCTCTTGAGGCATCTTAATAAAGTTCACTTCCTGTCACACATGGTGGACAGATTCTTAGAAATTTCCTGTCACTATCATGGTTAAGCCTAAAATCTTACAGGCCCACTCCAATAGGTCCAATAGAACTATACTTTATTGAATCTCATTACAAATGTCTAATCTCTCAAAATCCAAAGCTTTTGTACTTTGACATCAATTTCTAATTCCAATAGTTTCCAAAACAAGCATGGATCTTGCCTTCAATCGAATCTTATACTTTTGAGGTATCACAAGTTTAACGGCATAAGGCCGTTCAAACTTCTCCTTTTGCTTCAAATCTAAGACTTTATAAAATAATACTCACCTAAGTCTAGACGTACTGCTTAAAGCCCAAGCTATAGCATAACCTCACAGTTAGGCCAACTATGCTAGGTTATTCCACAATCATTTCCATCAAACAGAATTTTATACCTCGTCTATAAGCATTGGCAAGTATACCATGTAAATTCTCCGTACTTTAAGATTCCATATAAGCTATTGTGCTTTTTCTAATCTCATTGCATATCTCAATACTTTATAGGCCATTGTGTCATTTATTGAGGCTTCAAACCATCCACACCTTAGCTATCTTCTTTACCTTATTATCATTTAATTTTTACGCGAAAAGCAAATGCATTTAGAATCGTTTTCTACACTTACTAAGCACTTAATATTTAGGTATTTAAAGTACTATGGGATGTAAACCATTTTGACTTATCTACACGAATACGTGCTAGATAAATATTGCTCTGATACTATTAAATTTGTCATGACCTGAAAAACTGTGATGTGTACTTGACACTTACACTTATACTGGTAAACAAATTTACGAATAGAATTTTTCCTTTTCGTTTTACAGTTTGTATTGGTGCCAGTAAATTTACTAAATGATTTTCATTCACTCTTTAATTTGAAAGTGAATTAAATTATTCTATAAGGGAAGTAGTGATCATTTTTATCCCATAATGTATTTTTGCTTAGAAACAGATTAAAAATATCCCCATTTAAAGTAAGCGATTTCCCCAATCCAAACAACTTGTAATTACATTCTTTTCATATATCACAATCACAATAATAATTTCTACAGTCCCATCAAGCACGTCAAATAGACATAACATTAGCAGTCCTAATATCCATGACAATGCATCATATATAAATCCTGTAGCGTCAAAGCATTATATCAATCATTCATTATCCTAGTTTACATCCCATCTTTTAGTATTGTACAAAAATTAGCCTAAAATATTAAATACATACGAAAGAGTATGTATATATACCTATAGCAATCGTCTGGAGTCGCCTAGGGAATTTGGACGATATTTCAGTTCTATGACTATTCCGAATAGCTCCAAAATATGCCCCAACCCCGTGCTTAATCTGAAAAAGGGCTAAACAATGTTTAATGAGCGATGGTCAGTAAGTCATTTATATAAGTGCAGAATTAGACATATATTGTTCTAAAGCAAATGCAAGAAACTTTTAAGTAAAGATTCTCATAATCTTCCATTTTTAATTGTTTATCACAACATCTCAGATCATGTCCTAAGTTGGCAAGAGTTTAAAGTGTCACGAGGAAGGGTCTTTTGAAGTATCTCATTATCCTCGTCCCAGCGCTTGTCTATCACATAAATCTCTAATCATATCAATTCAATCATTTGTCAATCCTCTTGTCCTTATACCACCTTATATCATGCAACAGTGCATCATATATAATTCCGACATCAATTATATTAAACCATTCTCATATCAATCTTATGTCATATTACATTTTATATAAAATTCATGTTTAATAGCGATATCAATCAGGCCACTTTTAGTCTAGAAATAATACTTCTATACTATATCAAATCATATCATTTTTCATGTGAAAAAACATGATTACATATAACAGAAAGTCATGACACTCTTATTATAAATCTCATGTTCATGAAAGTATGAGATGACATCCTTCATGTAGAAAGCATATTGTTATGTCATGATTCAATATACAGACTCATGCAAGCTTTACTAGGGAAAGTGGCTATCATTTCAAATCATATCAAATCATATATGAAGCATATATAGTCTCGAAATCATATTAAATATACTTTTGAAGCATGTTCAAAACATGTAAAATCTCAAATCAGCTCATGTTTACTTTTAAGACGTGATTTAAAGCATACACATTTCTCTTTTCATATCACATGTATTCAAAGCATGCATATTTCTCTTTCATGTCACAAGTTGTGAGATCCACATACTTTATAACTGTTAAATCCACTATTTATAAAGCTAGGAATATTAGATATCTCATACCTATTTATGTTGATTATCTTATAGGTATGAAGGGGAACAGAAAATGGGTCCCACTAGATTTCTAGTGTTTGGATAAAGGTGAAATTTGGCAGACTTGATAATTCAAGCCAAATACTATGATGGTAAGAATCTGCAGCTCAAACTCAATTATTTATGCATGTTTTAAAAAATGTGCAGTAATTTAGAAAATGACATTAAGTCCATGGCTGTTGAAATTTTCATGAATAATGGTGAAACTAAGTTGACTTTTGATCAACTGACTGTTGTCGGTAAATCCTCAAGTGATAAAGCTTTATGCCATGCAGAATGAAAGACTAAATCATGCAAAAAAGTAGAAAGTTACGCGATTCAAAGGTGTTGGCTTTATAGGCTAAACCGAGAGGGGGGTGAATCGGTTCTTAGCTAGTCTTATATTCGTTTTTCGATTCTTCTAAATTCTCTAGCCTATATTGAAGTTTTCTAAGTTCTCTAGGCTACTCAAGTATGCAATATAAATTTAGTTTAACAATCACAATATAAATGCAAATAAGTAAAGAGAGTAGTAGAAGATATTGAATTCTAGCTCTTAAACTCTTTGAGATGCTTGGAGAAGATGAAGAAATTGAAGAATAATGTGTCTTGGCTGCTCTCTCTTCTCTCTTGTGCTTCTAAACCTCTGTTTATAGTCCCTTGGATGTATTCTTGATGTTGGGTGGAGCCTAAAACGAAAGTTACCGTTGTATCTCACAGAAACTAGCCGTTGGAGGCTTTTCACGTGTTAAGGGATCGATCCTATGCTTTAGGGGATCGATCCTATGCCTCATTCCATGCCTCCAAAGCATTCTGCCATAAAGAGGTCGATCCCTTCCCTTAGGGGATAGATCCCATACTTCCTTTTTGCTTCTTCGGAGCATTCTGCCATTCGTGGATTGATCCCTCAACATGGGGATCTAACCCTCATGCTTTTCCTGCACTTTTCTAGGCCATTTTGAGTTAGAAATGATGTGATATTTGGTTTTAATTTACCCCAAAACATTTATGAGTTTTATGGGAGTTTTTCTTGACTTTCTCAATTGAAGACTTTGTCCAAAAACTTATTAAGTAATTTTCTAAACTTGTGTTGAATATATTCTTGAGAAAATTATTTAATGAAAACATTCAAACTCATTTGTAAAGTATTAAAACCAATAAGAATACGCAATTAAATCATGGTCTTAATGTTTGATATGAACACTTAAAATGGTTTGAGATAATCATGTGTGATAAAGCAAATTTACAATATGAAAGAAACATTAATGCTTACTTAAGTTTTTGTCATTTCAAAATACATATGTCAATTTAAAGCTAACAATCTCCATATATATATATATATATATATATATATATAAATTTGGTATGTGACAGAAGTGCGGGTAAATCAAGTGTGGCAGTAAAACTGAAAAGGAGAAAAATTGTCTAAAAAAAATTTAAAATGTTATAAATGGTTGAGCCAAGTTTAGTTTGTTTAATAGAATTAAAAATGAGATTAGACTAAAAATCAAGTTTGAATAATCCAACTGAGTCAGATTCAAACTTGTGTATTACTTGTTAATATATTATTTAGGCCTGATTTGAATTTGATTTGACTCGTTAACATGTCTACATCCTTTGCAAATTATCACTTGTCACCATGAATCTTGATTAATGATTAAGCTTCATAATTGTCATAAATTATTAAGTTTTAGAAACCTAATAGCTAGATACAAAACCTAAGAAGTCGCCACTAACCATTCTTAACCTAGTTGTGATTGGTCACCTATTCAAACTATGGATAAGGCTTAGTCTATGTTAAAAAATCCTAGGGTTCAGGAGTATGGTTATGTCCGAGGAAGGTGTTAAGTACCCCATAATGCCCATCAAAGAATGGTACCATTTAATCTTAGGTTATTTTCTATATTTGCTTGAATTGATATTAAATTTCAATATAATTAATATTGTAAAATATTTCTAAGTATCCTCCATTAAGTTGGTGGGATAACTTAAAAATCTTCCTCACCTCAGAAATATTCAAGTAATACTATGCAACTTGCTTGAAAAGGCTCTGTCATCAGATTCATTTTAATATTTTATGGAAAATTCTAACTTTGACTCCGTATACCCAATTCATTCTTACTATTCTATCATTTTCATTATTTTCTATCATTTATTAATTCTTAATTTTATTCATTCTTATATATTTATTTTTATTAGAGAATGAATATGAATTAATTTTATCAAAAATTTATTCTAGATCTTCCATTAAGCTGGTCAGATCATAAAAGAAATTTTCTTACTTAAAGATTTCCAAAACATTACTTAAGCGTAACCCCCTTTGGAATTTTATTATCGGAATGGCATCTTTAATGAAGTCAACATCTTTGAATAGGCCTTGCCCAATTGCATATTTAGTCAACTGCTTCATACTAATTTCGCAATCTTCGGGGAAATGGGAACACAACAAGAAACATGACTTTATTTTTCTTCCTTTCAAATAATCATAACTAAACTTAGGACATCCCTAAATGTCTTCACAGAAATCTTGATTCTTTACAAGTTGAGAGCTCTTCAATTGTTGATCTGCTACTATCCACTTATCTAGAGTTTTTTTTCTCTTAATGTCCTGGCAATAGTTACAATTGCAAGAGTCATCACATAGACAAGCATTGTGTTTGAATAAGCTCCAAGCTTCATCATTGGATAAAACATCTAATTGAATCTTCTTTTGACATCCCATTATGGTACATACATGTTGGAGTCATGTAGCCAAAAGAACTTTGCAACCCTTATGATTATCACCAAAAGGAATTCCTGTATCTGCCAAGTTGAATTCCTTCCAAACATCATCAAGGATAATAAAGATCTTCCTCTTTTCCATCAATCTATGCCATAACTGAGCTGCTCTTCCCTCTTGAGTTTGCTTTTCAAATCATAAATCTAATATGTCTACAATTCAACCTTGAATGTTTCTTATGAGTCTAAGACACAACAGCAATCACTACTAGATAAAAAATTCCAAGTTCTTTAGCTTACTTTCCAACTTCTTTCGCCAAGGTTTTCTTGCCCACCCCAGCCATCCCATATAGTCCAATTATGCTCACATCATTGTTTTTCAAGGCCTCCACAATCTGATTGAAAGCTTTCTCTGAATATTTAGAAGGCAAAAAGATCCTTTGATCATAAGAATTCTATGACAAGAAAGGTAGCACAATGTCCTACACGTCAAAATTTGGAAGTGTCTTGAAGCTCAATAACATTGAGCTTCTTCTTTGCTACTTTCTTACCTAATTGGTAACAGCAGGACTAACTCGGGCACCAATTGAAACAACTCCTATTTTCTTCTATTTCACTGTCTAGATTCTTCACATCTTCCAGGGCTTTGTTTGCCATTGTAAGCCAATCCTCAATATCTTTTTCGATTTCTTCAGTTTGCCTTATGGCTTCATTGACATAATTTTGCTACTGTCCTCGTGCAACTATTAGCTTTTCAACCTCTTTCTTAAGGTCCTCAACATTACTGGCAAAACGGAAAACATAATTGAAACCTATAATTGCTGGTGCCACCAGGTATCCTGTCATCTTACCAGCAATGGCTAGAATAATATCAACCACTCATGACAATCATCAATTTAAAAGAAGACACTTCTATTAGGTACATAGGGAATCTTAGTGATAAAATTGTAGAACAAATTGTTGCTGAGTACCTTTTAACTTTTAGCAATGCTTGTCTGAAATTGTACACAACAATTGAATAAGTCACTCATAAATATATCTACACGGTATCTAGAACAAGAGAAGAAACTCAACCTTTAGCTTTAATAACAAGTTCTGTATTTGCAAAAGATAAAGACCAAATTAGCTTTGGAGAAAGAAATGGATGATTATCTCCTGTATGACAACTAGAGATGCTCATAGGCCGAACCGATCCAGTCTCGAGTCAGGCCAGATCGATTTTGACCCACAAGCCTAAAGTGCTAATCTAAACTGGTTAATGAACCAAGCCAAGCTAGGTCAGTTCCTCAATAGCAAACCCTTGAATCGATCCGGCTCAGTAACCTAGTTCATTTGATACTAGATTGACTAGTCCCATTTTTTAATTTATTTTTTAAATTTATTTATTAATTTATTCTAATAAATTTATTTCTATAATAAATAATATTATTAATAATTATAATAAATAAAGTTATTTTAACTTATTTAATAAAGTAATTATAATAAAGATAAAGTTGTTATAATATTATCTAATAAAATTATTATTTTATTGATAATTATAATAAAGTTATTATAACTTAGTTATAGTTATTAGTTTAAAAAAATTAAAATACTTTTAAAATTTTTTAATTTTGTTAAACTTATTTCTTACATTTGAAATATAATTAGACTTATCATTTGTCATTTAAATTATATGTAAACTTGTTATTTTGCATTTAAAATATTTATTTATTTAACATGTTTTTAAAATATTCATTTATTTAACATGTTTTTAAAATATTCATTCATTTTGTATTTTAAATATTTATTTATTTTCGAAACTTATAAGTTATAACATTAATTTATTTGGTATTTATTATTTAACAATAACAATAAAATTAAAATAATAAAGGAGAAAAAGGAGAGAGTAGGATACCAAAGAATTTTTTTTTTGTGAAAAATCCTTTCAAAAGTTGAAAGAGTAAAAACCATGAGACCATAGTCCATAAAAAAATTTAATATGACTTAACTTATTTACAATTTTATGTACAATTTACAAAGAAAAAAAAAATTAAATTATTTCCTATTCCTCATAATTTATATAGATTGTTTTGGAAATTTCTTCTTCCTTCGAAATATTATCAATAAACTCATTGACCATTTCAAGTTCGTGATTGTGGGATTTCACTTCAAACCAATCTTTAAGGCATATTATCATGCATAAAGAATCCAGATTAAGACTAATTCAATGGTCTCCAAGGATTCTTCCACATGTCGAGAATGTAAATCTAAAGCAATGAATGAAACTTGCACAGCAAAAACATCTCGAGTGATGGAAGCTAAAATTGAAAATTGTCTTTGATTTCTTTCCACCATTGAAGAATACCAAAATTATCATCTATTTGAAACTCTTGATTTAAGAAAAATCATATCTCATTGAAACTAGAACTTTGTCGAGTTGTTGATCTGAATTAGCTTGTTTTTTATTTTAGCCTCATTCTTTTCTAAGTAAATTAGATAAATATACCTTGTGGTTAGAGGCGAATTACATGTGGTCCTTGTTAAATATACATGTATCACTTTGCCCCAAATCGCTACTTTTTCATTATTTTTTTCATTTTTTTATTTTATTTCACATTTTCAAGAATTCTCTCTTTAAAATCCAAAATCCGGTGACTAGAGATTGCACCTACAGAGATGACCACCGTCAGCCACCACTCAAACCTATAAAATAGAAAGAAAAAGAAAATCAAAGCTACGAATTAGCACTAAAGCTAATAAAAGAAATAAACAACTAATAAACTACTAAAAGGCTGGAGTTGCCTCGCTAAAAGCGCTTGATTTATGATCAACTTGACTATCTCTGTCATCCTTCATGGTGGTTTGAATGGTCTAAAGATGGATGGATGTACATAGTGCACCACTATAGAAGGTGACTCCGTTAGAAATTTTTCTTCAATGAACTTCACTCTATAGTCTTCTAAGATATAACTCTCTTCATTCACATGTGGAAAGTTTCATGAAGAAACAATAAACTTATAATGCAACAATTTAAAATTAACATAAACTTATAATGCAACAATTTAAATTTAACTGAATTTACCTAAGTCCTAATGCATTTAATTATAATCATAATTAAAAATAAAATAAAATAACATTTAAATCATAAACTAAAATAAAATAAAATAAAGGAAACCAATCTAGCATATAATTTAAAATTTAACTACTACTAATATCCAAACTAGTATTAGCTATTAATAACAAAAAGGAAGTAACCAACTTAACCATTAATATGAAGACAAAATAAACTAGGATTCGAAACATTAAAAGAAGCCATAGGTTACTGCCCAGCTGCCAGCTTTGCCATCTGATTCTGTCCAGCATGCCACAAGCAGCCACGCAGCACCGTCCTCTGCGCACACGCCAGCTGCTGCTGTCCAAGCCATCAACCTAGCCCCTGCCAGAAACGCCAAGTTCCAAGTGCAATTGTGCGTCTCCTTCTCCACCGCTTCGCTTTGCAGCAGCTCAAAGCCCCTGGTTTGCCACGCTTCAGACCCGCAAGGCTCTACAGCAGTCCGCTTCTTCACGCCACACGACCTGCTCTGCTTCTCGTACAGCAACCAGTAATGCCACTGCCAACGCCAGCTTTGCAGTAAAAACCACTCACAAGTTTCTTGTTAACAGCTCATCGTACCTTTCTCTTTTTTTTCTTTTTTTTCTCAAACAGTTGTTGTTCAGCAGCCCAACAACCTCAATTAGCAAGCATATAATGTAGGAGATAAGGCAGAACAAAGTAATTATAATACTCCTGAACAGAACCGAAACAAGAAGCAAACGAGTTACAAGATACAAACGTGTTTGGCAGAAACACGAATAATAAAAAGACACTAAACAGAAACTTGCAAAGAAATAGAAAATTTTAGAAACTTTAAAACGGCAAATATAAAAAAATTGCAGTAACTTAAATTAAGACTATAAAGGAAATGGTTTTAGATTAAACTAATTCTTAAAGGAAAACGAAAAAAAAAAATAAAAACAAGAAATAGCAACTTGAACTTCAAAAGTTTAAAAACTGAAATTCTAATTATAAACTACATCTAAACATCAAGGAGTACGTAAAAGAAAAGTGCAGAACAGTGAGGAAAATGCAGTAAATGGTGAACTTGAACCGCTGTCACCAGCCACCATCCTCCACCTTCTTTCGGTCGCTCCTCTCTTCTATATAGATTGGGGCTTCTTCGCATGAGCTTTGGCAAATAATCATGGGCTGCACTTTCCTTTGGGCCTCTTGATGAAACTAAATCTATAATTGAGTATGTCTTTGGCTCACATGAGAAAAAGTCAAGACATCAAGATGGTTTTGAATTTGAAATTTTTAAGCTTGTAGGTTTTGATGTTTAAAATGAGATTAAATAATAATTGGGTTTTATATGAGAATGTGATAGGTTTAAGTATATTATGATAGGGTAAATGTCAAAGGGTTTCTTAAAGGGTTTGGAAAATTAGTTTAAGTAAAGTTTATGGTTTAAAAAAAATTTAGTGTAAGGTGGTAGGAATAGGATTTGAGGTTCGAAGAAGGCTAGGTCGATGGATTTAAGGGTTAAATACCAAATCTAACCATTTTTCCTTGATTTTTCTTGCCATTTTCTCTGTTCCTCCTTATTCTTGAATTTACTACACATGAAGATAATTTAATTAAATTAGGAAGAAATTACATGAAAATTCCAAAATTCAATTAAAATTGAGGCAATAAAATACTCTAAAAACTATATATTTTAGAGACTTACCATCTAGAAATAGATTTATATGTAGGTTGTAAATATTGATAAACAAATTCTTAATATCCAATTTTTTCATATATTATAAATGGTTGTTTAGTTCTAACTACAAATCTAACTAAACCATGCCTAACTTTAACATTGTCAAAAGTAAACTTTTTCCACCATCATATTCATGAATTTAAGATTGTTTGCCTTCATTAATTTCATCTTGTACTTCATCTGGGTTGAATTTTTGTGTACCAATTAAATGTCTTTTATGCCTAGTTGTACCCTCACACTTCCATCGAAGTTATAAGCATAAACGTTTTTACATATTTTACAAATAGCAGAATATTTGTTCGTAGCTTCTTTTAGCACAATGTCAAAATGCTCCCATACCTTACTCCTTTTAGGAGGGTTACTCTTCATCTTCATCAGTCTTGATGATGTAGCGACAGTGGCGATAGCTGATGATTGTGTTTGACCATGACTACGATGATGTATCAATGGTGCTGAAAGAAGCTCCTCTTTCGAATGAATATTGGGTAAAGGTGCTCGTGGGACGATTTGGACCAGTTCCGATCTGGATTCAATCGGTTTCGACCCACGAGCATCGAAAATTAGTTTGAATCAATTAACGAATTGGTTCAAGCTAGACTGGTTCACAGTAACAATTGTTGTGAACTGGTCTGGCTCGATAACCCGGTTTGTCATAAACCGAGCTGAGTCGAGCCGAACCAGTCAACCCTTTTTTCATTTTTTATTTTTTTAAATTTATTTTTAATTCATTTTATTAATATATTTATTTTAAAATTTTTTTATTAATATATTAATTCGAAATAAATATTTATTAATATATGTTTTTGATTTAATCTAATAAATTTATTTTGAAAATAACTTTTGTTAATAGTAATTATAAATTTATAATATATAAAGTTATTATAATTTATTTAATTAAAGTAGCCGTAATTTAAAAGTTATTATAAAATTATCTAATAATTAACAATAAAATAATAAATAATGATATTATGATAAAGTTATTTTAGCTTATTTAATAAAGCTATTATTTTAAAAAAATTATAATACTTTTAAATTTTTTTAATTTTGTTAAACTTATTTAGTTATTTATTACATTTGAAGTATAATTATACTTATCATTAAAATATAAGTAAACTTATCATTTTACGTTTAAAATATTTATTCATTTATTATGTTTTTAAAATATTCATTCATTTTGTATTTTAAATATTTATTTATTTTTTAAACACAGTATAACATTAATTAATTTGGTATTTAACAATAAGAATTTTTAGCTCTACCGAGAGAGGAGTGAATCTGTTTTTTGACTAAATTTGAGTTTTAAAGGCTTAACCAGTAAATTAAAACAGTTTATGCAGTGAATTCAATAATGCAATAAATAAAGAGTAAGGGAGAAGAAGCAAGCACAAGATTTATAAAGGTTCAGCCAATTCTCTTACCTACGTCCTCTCTCCTTGATCCACTTGTCAAGGTGTTGATTCAGCACTTCTTTGGAATACAATACACACTACTTCAAGGTGTGTTGAAACCTCTTACACTTCCTTTTGTAGGCTTAGGAAGAAATCTCTGTAATCAATCCCTTGTAAAGCTACCTAAACTCTCATAAGATAGCCTCACAATATTACACTCCTCTTTTTGAATATAGAATTGAGTTTGAGATGGCTTGTGTACAATACAAAGATCTCTCAAAGATAGAAATACACAAATGAAGCACAAAGAGTATGCTAAAGAGAAGTTTTGAGCTTTGAAGTCTATCCTGAAGATTAGAGAAGATGATGAGTGCTTGTTCTACCCTCGAATCTCATAAATGTTGTTATTTATAGTGCACCCACGATTGAGGACGGTTGTTAGAGCATTTAATGCATTTTTGCCAATTAAAACTCTCAAGATCTAGCCGTTGGCGACAAATTGCGTAACATGGGATCGATCCATAGCCTTAAGGGATCGATCCTCTTCAGCTTTGTTGAGCCTTTGGTCCATTCTGTCTTCCTGGGATCAATCCTTCAAGTCCTAATGAGCATTTGAAGCATTATGTCCTCCAGGGATCGATCCCATGATTGGGGGATCGATCCCATGATTGGCCCAGTTTACAATTTTAGAGCATTCTACCACCTAGGGATAGATCCCATGAAAGACGGGATCAATCCTTTCATTCATAATTAGACTTTTCTGGACAATTTTAAGTTTAAATACATGTAGTCTTTGCTCCCAAATCATTTGTCACTTTCATGTAAATATTTCTTAACTTAGTCAAGTGCAAAATTTAGTCCAAAGAATTTACTAAGTAATTTTCTTAAAATTTTAATCAATTGGTTCATGGGAAAATTACTTAAACCAAGTGCATTGTCATAAAATATTTTCACTATATGTGAGACCCGATTCATTATACTGTACACCATATTGTAAATGATTGATAACGGAAATAAATTATTTAGTGGAATTAAATAAATATTGGATATGAAATTTCACTTTAAATTATGAATTTTTTGGAATTATAATTTATAATATGGTGTGTAAGAGTTGGAATAAATATTGAATGATGAAGTAAAAGTACAGAATGAAGGAAATGGAATCAGAAAATTGCGAATGGAAGTGTTATTTCATGGCACAAAATATAAATAAATGAATTTATAAGAGAGAAAAATTATTGAATGAACATGTGATTAAATGGATTGGAAGAATATACAAAAGAGAGGAGGAGTATAAGGCAAACCGTGCATCAATATTTTTACTGCTATGATACACGGCTGGAAGTAGTTTTTTTATGCTAATTTATAGTGCAAAATTTGATGATAATGATAAACAAAGAGGGAATTATTACAATGAGAGATATGGTGAAATTTAATTGGTTGAAGTAGCTATCAAAAGAAACAAGATGAGTCAACAAAGGTGCAGAAAATATGAACTACACGTTACCTTTACTGTCGTGAATCTCATGGCTGAAAAGTTTCTACAAGGAAAAGAAATACAATAGAAATAATGCTTAAAGGAAGAAGCATTTAAAGTTACCATGTGAGTAAACTTCATTGGCTGAAGTAATACAAAAAAAAAGAATGAAAGACAAGTCAAACCGATCAACCAAGAGAATTCCACGCCACTTTTGCTATTCGATACATGCATCAAAAGAAATTTTCAAGGCAGATTTTTATGAGATAAAATGTCATATAATTCATACTTAAAAACAAAAGAAGTTTAAAATTGACATGTGACGAATTTTTATTGGTTAAAGCCTACCAAAAAGAAGAAGAAACTAAGTCAAAACATGCAGCCTAATTCTCCTTCTCAGTCGTTCCTTTTGGCTACAATTTTCTTCACAATTAAATGCTCATTAAGGAAAGGAAATGATGAGGAAAAATGATAGAAAGCTAAGTGGCAAAGTGTTATTGGATACCTTGAATGAAAAGAGACAAAATGGAAGCAAAACTCAACATTTTTACAGTCTTTTACCGATTTTCTGCTGTTCTACGAGAGGCAGAATTTGGCTTCAGTTTGGTTCTGTTTTGGCTACCGATTTTGCCAAAAAAAAAATTTAAGCAAGATCATACACTAGTATACTTAACCATCTAAACCCTTCCTATGAACCTCTCCTCCTTACTTTGGAATAACTTGGAATCACCAAGAGGGGCTGACATGAAGAAGGAACAAGCAGAAAAACTTGTTCTGTTTTGGGAGTGCACCATTCAGTCAAGGTGAGCTTCCATGATTCCATGTTTTTCTTGATATTTAATGGTATATTTCCATGTTTTATAACATAATAAACATGGTTATAGGATTGATTTTAGTTAAATCCCATTAGATCATGGATTTAGAACAAAATGAGATATTGACATAGGTGTGAATAAAGCAAGAAAATGGGCTGGAAATTGTATGAAGATGAGGTAAAATGATTAATGGAATATGAATAAAATGAAGAGATAGCTTGGAAACATGAAATGGTGAAGAATCAAATTTTAGCTATTGCAAGGAGGGTTCGGTTGGCATGAAAGCATAAGGGAAATTTATGATCTCATGCAAGAATAGGTCAAGGGATGCTCACGTGGACAAGGTGGGATAGACTGAAAACAAGAAAAGAGACAAAAATCATGAAATGGCCATAAGAAGGGGGTTTGGCCATGACATGTCGGAAGCATGAAAATGTGCTAAAAATTAGGGCCTTTAGTAGAAAATAATTACAAAAATTAAAATAGAAGGATTGGTGAAATTAAAACCGAAAAAGGAACTAAATTAAAGAAGTTGAGATTTGGCACCAGTATAAATTATACTGGTTGTGCTTATACTATAACATTAGTGGTTGCATTTTATGAATACTAGTGGCTTAAAAATAAGAAGAAAAATATTAATAATTTTTGATAAAATTATTTTGTAGCCCGAGTCGATGAAATTCGATAAAAGTAACAGGGAAGCTCGACTTCATAAGACTGGTATGGGGGAAGTGTGTGAGTTGTATGGATACATTGAATTGCATGATTTATCAAGTTAAATTTTATGAAATTATTGAAAGCTTGATATGCTATGAAAATCATGCAAATTGTGGTTGAAAGCTAGTTTATATACTGTAATTTCCATGCAAGAGGCTAGAAATTCACAGCCGTTATGCTGCCGGAAAATTAGCAAAATTATTCTAAAATATTATAAAATATTTTAGATGCATAAATGGAATAAAACATAAATTTTTGAAATCATTTCCATAAATTTTCCATAAAGTGGAAATTGTTGAAAAATGCTAAATTAAATATTCATGTTATGGATTTTTATTTAAAGTGAGAATGAAATATATTCTTTTTACTATTAATTATCCAAAAAGAATATTTATGAGATTCTGACTAAATACATGAATATTTATTAATTGTTTTCCCTGTATTTGGAAATAAGAAATAAATTCCTTTTTGGAAATAAAAAATTGAAATAAATGATTTAATTTATTTCAATTCCTCAAAGGTATTTTTATGGAAAAAAATGATTTTATACCTTTATGGAACTAAATACTGATCTTATTTATTTTATAAATTCTATAAAGGTGATGATATATGAAAATGTGTGAGCCTTATGGATAAACATGAAATATTTCAAATTATTTTGAATAAGATCCATAAAGGCAGTGATATGGTTTTTATATTGTTTTGAGACTTAGGTCTCGAGATTCATGTTTACTATTGTTACTGTTACTGTCACGTGGCTGATTGACCTGCCAGTCATCAGAGGTCCCGGATGTCACCTGGCAAGTGTACACCGAGGACCCCTTATAGATGATGGCCATAGATCTCATTATATACTGTTACTGTGTCCCTTCGGGGATAATTACTGTGTCCCTTAGTGGACGATGATAGCATGATATGATGTAGGGTGATGCCTAGTCTCAACTTACTGATTACTGTTTGCTGAAGGGATTTACTGAATCCTGTTTACTGTACTGCACTTTTAACAAATATGAGTTTTTGAAAAGATAGAATTTAAGCTTACAAAACTCATTTGCTTGAGAGTGCTTTGCCATGATTTGTTGGATCCACCATTAGCCATTCTTTGAGAAATTGTTGTCACCTTGCTAAGAATGGATTCCCAAGCTCTTTATCTTTCTTATTGGCACAAGCAAACTCCACAAGGATGTGTTGAGCATTCAAACTCCATTGTTCCATTGTAATTCCATGCTCTAACACTCCTACATCAATCAATTTCAAACATGCTTTGGTACCCAAATTTTCTTGGGTCCACGAGAGTTAGTGCAAACAATTTTTGATCATTTAGGGATCCATTTCAAACTCAAATCATCATTGTTTAGAGCATGCTTTGGAATCCACATCTTTCTAACTACTTTTCCTCTAAAGGTAGTTTTTCTATATGTGCATGCTTGTGATGAGTGTCCTATTCTATTGCAAAGTGAGCATGTAAGAGATAAATCATGCATAGTATTTTTGCTCACTTGGAAATTTTTTAGATGAATTTATTTTTGTATTGCCTTATAACCTAACCCATCTTTATCAAAGAAGGCTCTTTGGGTCTCTAACATATGATCTAGCTTTTGTTGATCCATGTAGAATCTAGAAAATGAGTTTTGCAAATTTATGTTCTTTTTCTTAACTTCATCAATTTCTAGATTTGCTTCTTCTAATTTCCTTTCAAATTCTAGCTTAGCATTTGTCAAGGCTTCATTTTCTATTTTTAATTTAGCAATGATTTTCTTATATTTGGAGTTCATGCATTGAAATTCATTTGCTAAATCATTAAAGGCATTCTGTAGTTCACTAAAGGTGTAATCATTATTTTCACTAGAACTACAACTAGCCTCATCATCACTAATGGCCGTAAAGCATGAGTAGGCTACCTCATCATCTACGTTTTCCTCATCGGAGCTATCACTATCACTCCATGCAGCCACAAATGCTTTCTTCCTAGGCTTTCTATACTTTTCCTTCCTAAGTAAGGGGCAATCTAGCTTAGTGTGACCCAATTCATTACATTCATAACACACTAAGAGGTCCTTTTCTCTTCTACTTGACTCCCTTCTTTGATGTCTCCTATTATTTTCTTTTTCTTTCATTCTCATGAACCTATTAAATCTTTTGGCAAACATTGCCATTTCCTTTCTTCCTCATTTCCACTCTCATCACTATCATCTTCAATGATCTCATGAGTGGAAGACTTAAGTGCTACTCCTACTTTCTTTGAAGGCTTTTCATTTCTTTTTAATTTCATTTCGTATGTAAGTAAGGAGCCCATAAATTCATGTAGAGACAAGGTATTTGGATCCTTAGACTCTTCATTGCGATTACCTTTGCCTCCCAAGATTTTGGCAAGCTATTCAAAATTTTCTTAACCATTTCTACATTGGAATAGCTCTCGCCTAATGCCTTGAGTCCATTGATTATGTCATTAAACCTAGTGTACATTTCATTCATGGACTCATTTTCTTTCATTCTAAAAGCTCATAATCATGTGTGAGCATTCCTACTTTGATTTCTCTAACTTGATTTGTCCTTTCATGTGTGATGGCTAGTTTATCCCATATTTGTTTAGCATTCTCACATAAGGAGACTCTATTATACTCATTGGGACCTAAAGCACAAAAGAGGGTGTGCATAGCCTTAGCATTCATTTGTGCCAATCTCATGTAATTTGTGTCCCACTCATCCTCACTCTTAGGGACATCTTTTCCATTTACTTTCTTCATATAAGTTCTAGAACCATTCACTATAATTCTTCATATTTCATAATCATTTGATTGTACAAATAACATCATTCTAGTTTTCCAATATGAAAAGTTTTCTCCAATAAACAGTGGAGGTCTAACTAATGATTGTCCTTCTTCTCCTAGGGGTGTACCTATGTTCAAATGAGCCATTTTGACCGTTTTACTCGATAGAGGTTAGTCTGAATCAATCTCGAGCCCAAGCTCTGATACCAATTATTGGCTTTATAAGCTATACCGAGAGGGGGGTGAATCGGTTTTTCGCTAACCTTAGGTTCATTTTCCAATTCTTGTAAATTCTCTAGCCTATATTGATATTTTCTAAGTTCTCTAGGCTACTCAATTATGCAATATAAATTCAATACAATAAACACAAATATAATTACAAATAAGTAAAGAGAGTAAGGATAGAGAAATGTACGCAAGTGATTTATAGAGGTTTGGCAACCTTGAGTACGTCCTCTACCTTGAGACGCTCCCAAGGATTTTCCCCAAATTCACTATCCTTGAATTTGGCTTTACAATCCCTCTTTTTCAAGGCTCAAAAGAAACCTCTCTCTTTTTCTAGGCTCAAGAGAAACCTCCCTCTTTTTCTAAGGCTAAAGAGAAACCTCCATTTTTACAAGGAATGAATTGGTTTACAAGAGATGTAATCAAAGAAGGGCCTCTAGGTAGGCAAGTGATTACAAGGTAGGCAAGTGATTACAAGAGTTAAGCACAAGAAAATCCTAAACAATATTTGTGCTATTCTATACAAGGAATGTGAGTATGATGGAAGATGAAGACTTTGTAGCTCTTGAAATATTGTTGACGCTTGAGGATTTGAGGAAAATGAGGATTGGAGTTGTTGAGTAGTTCCTCTTGCTTCCTTTAGCTTCTAAGCCTCTATTTATAGTCCCTTGGATGTGTTCTAGACGTTGGTTGAAGCCAAAACTTGAATATGACCGTTGTGTCTCACAAAACTAGCCGTTGGGGCCTTTTCTCGGGTAAAAGGATCGATTCCTTTTCACATGGGATCGATCCCTTCATTCCAGAATGCTTATTCTGGGCTGAGGGACCTTTTCTGCCGCTAAAATGCTTACTGCCACTAGGGGATCGATCCCTTCCCTTAAGGGATCAATCCCATGCTTCCAGAGAGCCATTTTCTTGCACTTTTTGGGTTAGAAATGATGTAGACTTGAATTTAATTTAACCCAAAATGTTTATAAGCTTTAAGGGAGTTTTTCTTGACTTTCTCAAATGAAAATATTGTCTAAAAACTTATAAGTAATTTTCTAAACTTATATTCAATAATTCTTGAGAAAATTACTTAATATTCAAAACCATTTTATAAAGTATTAAGACCAATGAGAATGTATCATTAAATCATGGTCTTAATGTTTGAAATGAACACTTAAAATGGATTGAGAAAATCATATGTAAATGGATTGAGAAAATCATATGTGGTAAAGCAAATTTACAATATGAATTAAACATTAAAGCTTACTTAAGTTTTTGTCATTTCAAAATACATGTCAATTTAAAGCTAACACATCCTAACCGACCAGTTTTTGAGGCAGATACTGCAAAAGCCAGAGCACTCGGGACGTCTGACTAAAGGGGTAGTTGAGCTAAGTGAATATGACATACACTTCCAACCCCGCCAAGCAATAAAAGGGCAAGCATTGGTGGATTTTATTATAGAATGCACCTGTCGGGAGGTCCAAGAAGAATCAGAATTAATTTGGTGGAAGTTATTTGTAGACGGAGCTCGTAATGTAGATGGTAGTGGAGCCGAAATTGTGTTGATTTCTCCCGAAGGGAAAACTTATGAGTATTCCCTACGTTTTGACTTTCCAAGCTCAAATAATGTGGCAGAATACGAAGCTTTAATAGCCGGCATAAAGTTGGTTGAGAAATTGGAAGTCAGCAATTTGATAGCTCATAGTGATTCACAGTTGGTAGTAAATCAATTCTCTGGTGAGTATGAAGTAAGAGAACCAGCGCTAGTCCCCTACTTACAGAAGGTTTAGTTATTGGCACAATGGTTCAAGAATTTCCTGTTGAGCCAAAGAAACCTATCTGAGAACAGTCACACAGATGCTCTTTCGAAGTTTGCCTCCTCTAGGGGAATCAAAGGTGGTAGAGTGAAGGTAGAATCCCTAGCCAAACCAAGTATCGAAGAAGAGGAAGTTTGCGATGTCGAGATCTGTAGTGATTGGAGAAACCTGATCAGAGATTACATTCTATAAGGGAAACTCCTCGATGATAGAAATGAAGCCCAAAACTGAAATTGCAAAGTGCCAGATTTACGACAGTAAATGGGTAGTTCTACAAGCGAGGGTTTACCATGCTCTTGTTGAAATGCTTAGGGCCTAAACTAGCGGAATATGTATTAGCTGAGGTTCACGAAGGCATATGTGGTGAAAACGTAGGGGCTCGAGCATTAGCTACCAAGATACTACATAAGGGTTTTATTGGCCAATGCTAAAGAGGGATGCCATAGAGAAAGTATGAAAATGTGAAAAATGCTAGAAGTTTGCCCCTATAACAACCGCGCCAATCTCAGCCCTCCAAAGTACCCTTCAGCCCTCCAGAGTACCCTTCAGCCAACGCCATTTGTGCAATGGGGACTAGACATCTTAGGGCCTTTTCCCTTGGGCATAGGCTAGAAAAAATTTCTACTAGTAGCCACTGATTATTTTACCAAATTGATAGAGGCAAAAGCCCTGGCAACAATCTCTGAGAAAAAGGTAGAAGCGATGGTATGGAAAGACATAATCTGCCACTTTGAAATTCCTCAGATGTTGAATGCCGATCATGGGAAACAGTTTGATTGTGATGCATTTCGAGAATTTTGTAAAGGCTTGAACATTCAGCTAAGGATATCGTCCATGTCCTACCCACAAGCCGATGGGCAGGCCGAAGTAAGCAATCGAACAATACTGCATGGGTTGAAAACCAGATTGGACAAGGCTAAGGGAGCATGGGTGAATGAGCTCTCGAGTGTCCTATGGGCCTACAGAATGACAAGTAGAGTATCGACAAGAGAAACACTGTTTAATTTTGGTGTATGGAACTGAGGCCCTCATCTAGGTTGAGATTGGAGCTGAATCACCTAGACTAGTCCCTTACGTTGAAGAATTTAACTCTTAGGGACTTAAAGAGAATCTTGATCTGATAGATAAGCTAGAGGACACAGCGAAAATGAAATTGGCCACTTACCAACAGCGGATAGCCGCTTATTACAATGCACGAGTTAAGGGCAGAGAATTGCAAGAAGGAGACCTGGTACTGAGAAAGTCAGCCATCACAAATGCTCATAGAGAGGATGGTAAACTCCAGGTCAATTGGGAAGGACATTACAGAATTAGAAGGATGATTGGACCCAGCACATGCGCTTTGGAAACCTTACAAGGAAAAAGGATCTCGAAGGCCTGGAACGCTAATCATCTTAAGTTGTACTGGCAACGAAAACACTGTACTTTCTTAATGTTGTTGTTTTTATTTTTCCATCCATTAATCCATTGCTTCGCAGATATCATTGTTCTGTTATCATTTGATTTATGAATAAAGGCCAGTTATTCATTTTCTAATACAATATATTAGCTGGTATATATGTTACAAGAATAGAAACGACTGAGGAAAAGGCTGGCCAAACATAAGTCCTTAAGCAAAAAAGGGTACGAGATGGGAAAATCATAAGTCCCTAAGCACAAAAGGTTGCGAGACGGGCAAAACATAAGTTCCTAAACACAAAAGGGTGCGAGACGGGCAAATCATAAGTCCTTAAGCACAAAATGGTGCGAGACGGGAAAATCTAAAGTCCTTAAGCACAAAAGGGTGCGAGACAGACAAACATAAGTCCCTAAGCACAAAAGGGTGTGAGACGGGCAAACATAAGTCCCTAAGGACAAAAAGGTGCGAGACGAGCAAATAAAAAGTCCCTAAGCACAAAAGATGCGAGACGGGAAAACACAAGTCCCTGAGCAAAAAATGCGCAAGATGGGCAAAATAAAAAGTCCCTAAGCAAAAAATGAGCGAGGCAAGCAACTCAAATGTACAAGTTCTTAAGCGAAAAAAGCACGAGATAGGAACAACGCTCGAAAAAAAGCTCTTCTTTGGATAAGAAGAGTAACGTTGTCTTAAAGAAAAACTTAGGGAGCAATACCATATGAAAGATAAAAGGTATGTTATGTTGTAACTCTTGGAAGCGCGTAATGGCTTTATCGGTAAAATACTTTTATGTTATAACATTGTCTATAATATGACTACAAAATGCTGAAAGTTGAGTGAATTAAAGTCGCATTGTAATAACATAGCATACATTCTGTCACAAGCATACAAAGAAAAGTTAAAGAAGCAAAATACAAAAGGGAATTGTAACTTTCATTAAAAGTAAATGAATTGTTTACAACTATGCATCATTTGTGCGAGTTACAATTGGAATGAAAAACAATGTGAAAAGAGAAAAAGATCTTAATTAGTCTATCGAGACAATTGAATTGGCTGGCAAAGAAGGCATTATGTCAGCATTAGGATCTTGGGAAGCCAAAGGAGCAATTTCAGAAGAGGGAGCATCACTTGAAGGCCTGGCAATATCAATAGCCATGGAGTCTAATGCAGGATTGACAGTAGTAGAGTCAGAGAGTTGGAGCTCGTCGTCGTCTAACCCTTGTAATGCCTCTATAGGTTTGAGTTGATCACACCCCTCGATTAGTTCAGGTCGATCACAGACCTTAACAAGTGCAGGATGATCACGGGGCTCAACGTGCTCAGGATAATCACGAGCCTCAACAAGCTCGGGTCGACTGCTTAGCTGCCGAGGAGGCCATAGACCTTCAAGATTGTCTAAGTCATCCACGACCCCTTCCTCTAAGTAATCTTTCGGGTCTTTCAAGTTAGGCTCATACTCAGTCTAGGGAGGAACGTTATAATACTCGACTTCTTTAGTAAAGAGCAGTTCAGGGAAGGTCTCATGAGGCCTCTGTTTCTTCAGCCAAGCACGAGCAAGATAGAAGCCGTACTTGACAAATCCCGTCGCAAAGTCTTCTTTCTTCTCAAAACAGTGCTGGGACAGGCGGTATTCACTGATGGCTTTCGCTCAGACCTCCCTTTGTCGATCTAGCATATTTTAAAGTTCATCGATGGCCTCATCCTGCTGTAACCTCATGGCTTCGAAATCGTGTGTTGCTTTGTTGTAAGCCTCCTGGCACTCTTGAAGAGATACAACCTTCGCTTGTTCTTCTTTCAGCTTCAGCTCGAGGTCCGTATTTTACTTCCTCAACTCGTCTACTTTGTCGAGAAGCGGATGTAGTTGGTTAACCTCGTTCTGAAGCGCCATGTACTTCTCTCGAAGGTCATGTAACTTTTTCTCAGCCCATTCCCTAAGAGCCTAATGCTGCGCGTTAACAACCATCGCTTGCTGATCAGCCTAGCAAAACAAAAAGAAAAGAGAAAATAATTTAAAAAACCCGACAAAAGAAGTTAAAAGGTGTGTATCATTACCGACGAAGGTCGACACTCTCACCTTCATTATAAGATAATCAACAGTGTCTTTAGCCTCAGGAAGACCCTTGAAAATTCCTTTCTCATCGCGAGGAAGGATAATACTCCAAGCCAGATGTGAAGCTATCCCGGGCTCCTCAATGCTGTCATTATCGTTAACACCGGGGTAGGTCTGAAAATCATCCCCATTTACAACCACGCCGCTATCTACTCTATAACACCTAAGCATAGGTAACGCCATCTTAGGCAAAATCGGCCTCGAAACCATTGTATCTTCGATGATCAATATTTTCTAGTACTTACGGCAAGGTTTGCGAGGAGCTGGCCTATTCCCAATAACGCAAGGATCACCTTCTCGGAGAGTGGACTCACTTTGTTGAGAGCCCGAACTCTCGTGATCATCTGAGCCATGGTCACAAATAAGAGGCCTCTTCCACTTGCTTCTTTCGACCTCTTACGTGAGGCGACTGGGCTCGCCAATGGCCGGAGGAGGGGGAGTAGGAGCGCAAGGATGTTCTGACTTAGATGCCTCAAGAGGCTGCTTTTGAGGTGAAGGAGCTTCTGGAGGGACTCTAGAAGACACAGTTGTCTCCCTCCTACGCATAGCAGCTTGGAAGCTTATATCTACATAACACGAGAAGAAAGAGTTAGTCAGGTTGAAAAGACTATAAACATGTATGAAGAAATAAAGAGAATTATCAATGAAAACCTATAATGTCACCAAAATCATCTAAGTTAGCATCCGATGGGAAGTCGTAGAAAGGACTCCCAAAGGCATCGCCGTGGTTCCATTCAAGTTCTTTCTCGGATGAATCACTGGCATCCACGGCCTTAGGTATTTCGTCTCCCGAATTGTAAGAAGATTCATCTATAAGACGACCTATGGGGTTAGTTGGTTCGGCTACGAGAACCACGGGTGGATGGCTAAAACTAGAATCGGGTTTATGCGAGGTTGTGGGAAGGCTTGATGGAACAGTAGGAGTTTCAGGGGCCACTTTAGTTACTCCCCAACCGATCGCTGTAATGTTCTCGGGAGTTAAAAGAGAAAAAAGGTCCCACTCCCCGGTAGAGCAAATGAGTTGTATAGGCTCACTAAAGTGGATCCTTAAAGCGCTTATATTAAATTTTTCAGAGTGGCTAGAATGGTCGCTAGTATCACAGTTCCATCTAATGCGAATTCTTAAATCGCTTGGAATCTCAACAACGACACACTCGCTCTCGAAATTACGCAATTTATTAGGAAGGTCCAAAAAAATTTTGTTGGGAAACCCATCGACCATCAACCTCTGGAGAGAAAATGTAATCAGCCCTTTCAACCCACAAGCTCTAAAAAAGGCACTTAGAAGAGGAATGGTGGGAACGATATCTAAACTATGGCATACTATTGAAAATCCTACTAATTGAGCCCATGCATGAGGATGGAGTTGACATGGGACTATCTCCTTATACCTAAGGAAAGCATGAGCAAATTTGGGAAGAGGAAAGCAAAAACAAAGACTAAGGATGCTTTATGTACAGCTACACTACTTCTAACCAAATCAGGTGAAGGTTCCCTATTGGTTGGAAGTCTATATTGATAACCGGAAGGAAGGGGAAAACGAGTATTGATCTCTTCCAAATCTGCATTTGATAACTTACACTCAATACCGCCCTTTCTCAGTGTTTTACCTACGCGTTGAGAAGACATGGTCGTGGACTAAAATGTGAGAGGAGACAAGTAACAGGTGGTAAACTTGAGGGTTTGCAGGAGACCTAGGGTACGAGAGACCTAAGTGCACGGGAGACCTAAGCACTATGCGAGAGACTAAACTCCTACAAAAGACTTAAGGCAAGTACGGGAGACAGCAAAAATGAAGCGACATGGGCACACTTACTGTGACAGGTGACGAGCAAGAGACTTCTGAGTGAGGGCGATAGACTATATGATGCGGCAGACTATGTTTGGCAGGAGATCTAAAAGCGTGCGGTAGAATGATGATACAGAGGTTTCTCTTGCTCGATTTCGTCGGACTTCTGCTTCTTATATAGCTGCGACAGGGAACACCAAACGTTGTGCCAGGCAACACCTCCCGTAGAATTGGACCTTTTTCACCTGCAAAAAATACTAGAAAACTAACAAAAAAAATCAAAAAAAGACCACAATGTCCCATATCTAAGTATTTATACTCTCTTATTAGAAAAACCTAATAAGAGAGTGGGGAGCAATTGATATGGCAAAGCACCATTACGTCAGATCGAAGCACAAAGCTCAGGAAGAACGCCACGTGGTACAATGATAATGTGCCATGTGGCATCAGGCTAGAGACATCGTTGACGTGAAGAGATCACTTGCGGGAGACCCCTTTCGCATGCGACAGACCTCTAAAGGCCATAGCATAGCATCCTTTCGGCTTATACACGTGGCACCACTCCGAGGCTTCTGCTTAGCAGCAGATAGCTCCCACCTATGTGTGTCGCATCCGTCTCCCGTCGGGCGACAAACCCCTGCTACTCGAATTTGAAGTATTAGAGTCGTACTGGAATACGAACTCTTCAAAAATGACGAAATCACCCTCTACGTAATTACTATGTGATAAAGGTAATTTACTCGCTTATAAATAGGCCACATGTATTATTTTATAACTTAATTTTTGACTTTCGGCTTTGACATTTTCCAATATTCAAGAATCTTCAACTGACTTAAGCATCGGAGTGCCTACGCAGGGAACCACCCCGTGCGTTCCTTTGACTTTTTTTATTTTTCAGAAGCTTTTGGAGACACATGGGGAGAAAAGGACAAACATCGACGTCAGCAATCATTCATTATTGTTTTGAGCAACAACAATCTTAAACAATGTCATTCTTGAATCTTAAAGTTTTGTAAGATCCATCATACTCCATTTTGTTGTTGTGAGAATTCAAATCAAGCATTAAGTTCAGAATGTGAAGCTTTTTTCAGAAAAGAGAGAAGAAGTTGATGAAGAAAAGAGAGAATGAGTTATGTGTTTTTTTGTCTTAAAAAAATGAAGTTTAAAGAGTAAAAAGTGAAGTGTAAATAGAATTTCTCTATCTGATTTGAGTGTTTCTTGATTTACCTTTATTGAGAAAGTTTCCAATTTTTTTTATCAGTTTGACTTATTTTGTTTGTTCTGCTACCAAATTTATTTGGACTTTATAATCCAAATTTTGTTTTACTACAAAATTTGGCTGTTTATTGATTGGACCTACATGATCAATTTTTTACATTGAGAAATCTACCATGATAGATATCTATGATCAGAGTTTGAGACTTTCTGAAAAAATAGGATGAAATATTATCAATGAATTTGAGATTAGATGCTTATCTGGAAATGAAGAATGCCAGTGTAGTTTATTAGGCATGCATGAATCGAAATAGAGCTATATCCTTCTTAAAGAGCAAAAGAAACGGGAAATTCTACAGTAAGATTGCAAAATATCGACATTATTGTAAGATCATGATATCTCATGAGATATTCAATATCTCATGAGATATTGAATAAAATTTAAAATTATTTAAATATGTTAATAATGGCTTAACAGGTTAACAGGTAAATCAAAATTTAATTAAAAAGATTTAAATTACATTTTTATCCTTTTAAAAGGTAAGAAAATATTTATATTTATATTTACATCTTTAACTATTAACCAAAATTAAATTACGATATTACTCATTAATATTAAAAAAATATAAGGTAATTGCCTAGAAAAGTTTGGGAAGTCGACTTCCCCAGTTATTTTACTCTACAGATTGATTCTAGCATATTGGCAGTCGACTGCTTATAAAAGGAAGTCGACTATCATATTTAATAAGGGATTTATTTTACTGTTAATTATCATTTATTTAAACTCTTAGTATTCTTATAATTAATTACTTAAAATTTATCTTGAGTTACATTAATTTTTCTGCTAATTTTTATAGATTTTATTAATATAATAAAATTTAAGATGTCATATATATTTATGATAAATGTTATAAATTTTATGATCAATTAGATAAATTTTATGATATATTACGATGAATGTAATAAATTTTACGATAAATCTAATAAATTTTACGTGAATCACATGAATTTACGATGAATCTAATAAATTTTACGATGAATTTCATTTAATTTATGACGAATCTCGTAAAATTTACGATGAATATCATTGAATTTACGATGAATATCATAAAATTTACGATGAATATAATAAATTTTACGCTTAATATAATAAATTTTTAGGGATTTTGGTGTAAATGGAAGAAATTTGGATTTAGAATAGGATTATGTTGATGAGAATATGTTTGGGATTTGCAAGATTGAATTAGAGAGAAAGATGAAGGAGGAGGAGTATCTAAGAGAGAATGTTTGGTTTAGGGATTTTCTGCCTAAAAAAACCCGTATAAAGTCCAAATTTTCGTGGGGAGTCGACTTCCTTTCTCGGGAAGTCGACTCTCCATGAAATTTTTTTTTAAAAAATTGTTATTATATATTTTTTATTTATTAATATTGTTATGATTTTTTTATTGTTATATTATTATTAATAAATATTTATTATTTTTTGGTTGAAATTATCAGCATTATGATGAATCTTATAATTTTTGTGATTATCTTTTTTAAAATTACGAACAATCTACTTAAATTAACTATGAATCCCATATTTTTACAGTTATCCTTATTTAATTTTCAAACAATATATCCAAATTTAGGATGAATGTCATCATTTTTACGATTATCCTTATTAAATTTATGAACAATCTACCAAAATTTACGATGAATCTCATAATTTTTACGATTATCCTTATTAAATTTACGAACAATCTACTTAAATTTACGACAAATCTCATCATTTTTACGATGAACATTATTAAAGCTACGAACATCTTCTATTAATTTATGATGATCATTAGCTAAATTTACATTTAATTTATTTTGTTTTATGATAATTCTAATCTAATTTATGCTAGTGATGTGAGAATTACATTTAAAATACATGGAATGTTGAATTTTCAATAATAAAAGTCGACTTAACATAAATTGAATAAGAACAGCGGGCTTAAAAAAATTAGGAAATCGACTGCCCGAGAAAGGTAGTCGATTGCTAATTATTAGCAGTCGACTGCTTCGTTACCAGATGCATTCTGTTTCCATAATGCATCTGGGCAGTCGACTATCTTTCTCGGGAAGTCGACTCCCAGTATGAAACTTTTTTTTATTTTGTTATTATATATATTTTTATTTATTAATGTTGTTATGATATTTTTTATTATTATATTATTATTAATAAGTATTTATTATTTTTTTTGTTGTATTTAACATTATTATTATTACGATAAATCCAATTAAATTTACAATGAATGTCAAAATTTTTACGATTATCTTTATTAAATTTACGATTATCCTTTTTAAATTTACGAATAATCTACTCAAATTTATGATGCCCTTTTTCAATTTACGATAATCTTTTATTAATTTATGATGATCCCTGATAAATTTACGTTTAATCTATTTACTTTTACGATGAATACAATCCAATTTACACAAGTGATGTGAAAATTATGTTCAAAATACATAGGAAGTCGAATTTTTAATAATAAAAGTTGACATTCTATAAATAAATTTCGAATAGCATGCTTAAAAAATTTGGGAATTCAACTGCTCGAAAATATCAGTCGACTTCCCATATGCATTTTGGAAACAGAATGCTTCTGGCTATTTAGCAGTGGACTGCCTTATGCATTCTAACGTTCTGCGATAAATTTTCTCTTAGGAAGTCGACTGCTTCAATTGAGTAGTCGACTTCCCCGATAAATTTTATTATCAAAACACTTATAAAACCAGGTAATCAACTACCTGAAAACATGTCAAGAATTAAAAATCTTACTGGTAAAAAATATAATGATTCTTAGGTCGCTTGGGAGGACGTTCTTTGTAAATCATTGGTTCTTTGCATTTTTCATCGCACTTTTCATTGTTTATGCAATTCTCTTCCACAAACTTACCCATTGTTAAAAATATAAGAGGAGAATAAAGAAGAAGAACTATTTGATTGAGGTTAGGCTTAAAGTTTAGGATTTATAAAATATTGAGACAGCTAGAAACTGGATTAAAGGTGAAACAGACAAAAATTGGAATAAAAGGGTTTATGATTTAGGAATTAGGGTTTAAAAATAATAAAAAGGTTTATATAAGAAGAAGAATAGTACTACAATTATAACAAGGGTATATTAGTAATATGATAGTATAATTTTAATAATATTTAGTAAATAATGTTAATTTTAATAATTGGTTTAGCAGGTTACCAGGTTAAAGAGTTTTTTAATTTTTAAAATTTCATCAACGGTTTATATTAGATTTGACTAATCCAATGGTTCTAATTCAATGACCTTAAAATAAGGTCAATTTTTGTGACCTTACTGTAGAATTTGTCCAAAAGAAACGTTTTGTTCGAAAGTATGATATATGCATCAATAATTGCGTTGGGATGATTTTTAAAACATGCAAGATAATGCTTATTGGAATTACAGTCTTACAGTTAATCTCGGTCATGTGGTTTGAAGTGAAGGTTGAAATTCTCAAATGAAGAAAATTTGAATGTGTGTGTCTACTATTATGGCAGTATTTTAATGAGAGATTATTCTGTGGTCTTTGTATGGACAACTTCTTTTTGCAATTTTTTGTAACAATTTTTAAATACGTTAATACGGGTAAATGTACTTGTTGAAAATTTGGACTAATTAAAGTTCATTCTTGAAATTTTAAATAGATGTTGGTCAAACAGGATGTCGAGATTATTTCTATGAAGTTCAAAGATATTTTGAGAATAAAGAAAAAAGAATAATTTTACAACTCCCAAAAGATAAATAAGAATCTAATATTTCAATTAAGCTAGTGGGAAAGTATGAGATAAAGTTATTAAATCAACAATATTGAAAGGGTAATCAAAAATATTAAAGAAGTTATGCAATTAGAAGTGAAAGTTAGTGGCAAACATAGGAAAAGTAGAGTAATGATTGTGTTTCAAAAACCTTAAGGAAATTTAGGACATCATCATAGTGCATGCAATAGTAACTTAGCACTTAGTCTTTCTCATTTTATAATTAGACCGAAACTACCCCTATTTAAAGGCATGACATACCAAAAATGCCCTTTAGATATATACTTTACACTTAGTTGAATTTACATGCCAAGAAATCTAATCGTCCATTTCTCTTATTCGATCATAAGGAAAGGAAGAACACCTTGTGGTCTTGGCTCCAAAATGTGCGGAAAACCGTGTGTGCGCTAAAAATTGTGAGAAGTAAAGGAAGTGAATTCAGTCTTGCATGTGGGGATCATCCATAACTGGTGGAGAAAGCGTGAAGGAAAGAGAGCTTATGGTCTCGGTTTCGCTTGAAAGCGGTAAGGGAATCGAAACTTTCTATGTTTTCTCGTTTACCTTCATGAATTGAAATAAAAAATTCAATTGCATGTGGAAGGAAATTCGGTGTAGAAGTAGACCGAGAATAGGGAAGACAAAGGTCTCGGCTTTCATGAAGTTAAGGTAAGGGATGAAGCTTTTGGATGATTTTTGAGTACTTAGTCCATGTATATGTGAGTGATAGCTTTGCATGTAAATTTTAGGACATCCATGGTGAAGACCAAAGGGAAGGAAGCTTAGAAATGATTGGCCATAGTGATTAAGGTAAGAAAGAATATTGGATTCTTTCTTAAGGCTGTCCATTATTGTATGTATTCCTACATTCATTTGCATATTGAAATTTATAAGGTTATGGTGAGAACCGAGAGGAAGGATCATAAGGGTTCACAGTCCTTTTTGGTTAAGATGACTAGAATGCATGTTTTAAGGAATTCAAATGAATTCATCTTTTAATTTAAATATTTTCAATCCTAGTTGTGGAAGGGTGAAACCAAAAGTGAAAGGTAAACTTGGAAAGCTCTCAGTCATTGAAACAAATAAGGAAAAATTGATGTTCGTGACAGGTAAGGTTAAATACATGACTTATTGGGACATTTTGATGATTGCCTTCTGTTGAAAATGTAGAAGATTGAAAGTGACATTTGAGACAAGTAGTTGGCTAGGCATTCTGCAATCCTTTGTTGTGGTAAGACAATGTGCAAACTTATAACATGATACATAGGTGTGTAAATTGTAAGTTGAAAACTAAGTTTTCACTAGAAGGGTGAATTAATGACTACAAAGGGTTATAGGAATTACTTTCGGCAAATTCAATTCTAAGCAACCAAGGCAATAAAGTGCACTGTACTGACTGTTGTATAAAATTCAATGGAAGATTAACTTGTATTCTTACTTATTTAGGTGCGGAATTGAATTGGAAAGGCCAAGGATAGCTTTCAGCTGCAATTGTGGTAAGATTGTTACCCTTTGGTTCATAACCTATGTTTAAATCCTAGTGACAAAGGAAATTTAATTTATTTTGTAACTAGGTTCAGAAATTGTAACGACCGGAATTAGAAAATTTCGAACTAAATTTTTCCTTTCCACTTCTATCTTTTTCTTTCAATTAATCGATAACACTAGGTTTGCATCCGGTATCGGTGTAAGTACAATTCATCTTTTCATTTTACCTAATTCAATATACAATTAATTCAATTAATAATAATAAATTAAATACAGACTATAATATAATATCTACAATTTCGATCACAATAAACTTCACATAAGTTACATCCCATTAATTCTCGATACGTATTTATGCTCTATTTTATAAATACAATTGCTGTGCAAATACGTGTCTGAATATAAATAAACATTTAATAAATACCTGATCACTTGGTACTTCTAACTTCTAGAGATTTCTTCGATTAATTAAAAGCAGCGGACTTCTTGTGTATCGATAAGCTATCTGGGATGGTGAGAAGGGGGTAAGCTTTGGGGAAAGCCCAGTAAGAAACATATATAAAAATGCATATAAAATTCAGTTCAATAAAAATCACTTATTTTACTGATTAAGAAAAAGGCATATTTAATACAAATATTAAAATGCATAAAAATATTTATTTCTTAGCAGCTCACTAGGGGATAGTATCGGAAAGGCACTATAGTCGGCTAGGTAATCGGGTAGAGTATGGAAGTTACTTTAGAGTACCTGTCGTGTTCCGGTCCCTAGATGCGACTATAGAGAGTAAATTCAGTTGACGATAAAACGATTAATCGATATAAAACGTTTAACATTTTACGCGATGCAATTTCAATTCATTAATCAATATAAAACATTTAATAATTCATGTGATGCTATTTCAAATCAATAATCAGTATAAAACATTTTATAATTTATGCGATGAATTCTCGAATCATTAATCACTGTATAAGCCATTTATGTAGGCGATGCTATAAGACCATTTCAGTATGCAACTTCGGTAAACCATATGATAATAATTTCAAAATCATGAGATAATGCAATAAATTCAAAAACTTTGATCAGTACAGTAATGCGATTCAGTTAAAATCCTTAAAATAGGATAAATGCACTTGCATAAAAAAAACATATACTGTAAAACTTGTATCACTTTCTTTGTCACTTTTCAATCAAATCATGCACTAGTCTCGTAAATCAAATTATTCACTAAATCAATTATCAGTCAAGTTTCACTTATCGATAGAAAATTATCTCCCAGATATTCATGAACGCACTATATCCCATAAGGGACCTGTATAGGTAGGCCAGGGATCTGAAACTCCTTAGCCAATCCTATAAAACACTATACCGAATGGCCATCGTCGATCACATACAGTTCGCACTGGTCAGGTGCTCACTGTCTAAGCCTGTGGGGTTCGACCGTAACTTCCACAGTCATATCATGTAAAGGGGAAGGTGTGGGACGTCTCCTAGCCTAATCATCACTGTCTTGTATGCACGATCATCAGGGAGACATCAATTTCATAAAATCACTTCATATACTCGTAAATCATTTCATATAAATCACTTCATGTAATTCTTTTCATGAAATTCAGTTCATGTAAATCATTTTGTATAGTTCAATTCATGTAAAGCACTTCACGAACCTCAATTCATGTAAAATACTTCATATAATTCAAATCATGTAAATCGTTTCTTGTAATTCAATTCGTGTAGATCATGTCATGCAATTCAATTCATATAAATCATTTCTTGTAAATCAATTCATGTACATCACTCATGTAATGCAATTCATGTAAGTCATTGCATGCAATTTAATTTGTGTAAATTATATCACGTACTCATTTCATGTAAATCATTTAAAGTAATTCAATGCATAAAAATCATTTCATTTAAATCAGCCCATGTAAAACATTTCATATAATGAAATATTTAAACGTGTAGGAATTAAAAATAATTCCTATTTCTTGTATTCGGGAAATTGGGTAATGAACGATTTAAAACGAAAATTTCGAGAACTTTTAATTGTAAATAAAATATATCTTATACGACTCCTATACATATTTCTTACCTTTATCTCCATGCAGTATAAAATTCGATAATGTCATTATGCCTCTTTATCCTTCAATTCCTTAGCGCTGCATAGAAATTTCCAAATTATATTTAGAATTCCATACCATTACTTTAATAAATTTCTTTTAATTCCTGTATTTTATTTCTATGATTTCTAACAATTAATTTTTCCTTAGCTTATTTCCTACTGGTTACCAAAGAATAATTTCAATGAAATCTCATCCTTTCTCTAAATTCCATGTCAACAATAATTCTAATTTATATTCAAAATCCAATACATAGCCAAATCCTTTAATTTGCTCCTAATTATTCTTTTCTAATTTTAAATTTCACAATTACTCTCTACTCATTTAATACACTTACCATACACCGTTTTATACATATGCACTAACTTCAATTCTTCCAAGTCATGGCCGACACCCCTCATACTCACAATTTACCTTTCTTTCCAGTTAACTCTATAATTGATCATGATTTATTGCCATATCAATTTTAAAATCATTATTTAATAAAATACAACCAACATCTCATCATTTTTCCTGCATAACCGTAAGCCTCAATTGCCATATTCCCATGATATTTCATTCTTCAACCAATTCTCATTTCATAAGCCTATTCTACTCGCTCAGTAATTTCATCAAACATGTTAAATTCATCAAGACACCATCACCAACATCCAGCCCCTGTTTTGACCGAGAGTTCCCTTACCCACGCCATTTTCTGTTTTGCCAATTTATCATCGTCATGCAGCCCACGTTTTGTGAAAGCATCACTCAATTAAATTTCAATCTAATTCCTTTTATAGTTTGCTCTTAATTCCAAATCAACAAACAATAAAAATTCCAATAATTTCTTCATTTCTTTTTCAATGACCGAACCTGCCATCATCTCTTACACTTCCATTTTTTTTTTCAATTCAAGGCTGAAATTATATTATCCATGTATAAAACAAACAAACACCCAAACATCACCTAATAAATTTACCTTGGTTAGCCGAACTGCTCAGCCCTTAAACCCACGCTAATCCTTCATGTCAGCCTCTCTAAATTTCCAGATTTAAGATGATTTTGATGTGTGGAAGGGGTTTTGTGAAGAAGGTTGGATAGTTTGATGATGAAAGTGCAAGATTTTATAAGACAACTGTGAAGAATTTCTTGGAAAGGAAGTGCAGAAACGTGAAACAGGAAAGCAGGGGAGTGAAGTCGGTTTCCAGAATTTGTAGAAGTCGGTGATAAGGCTGAGTTTCAGCCTTATTTTATCTTCTTGATTAATATCCATCTAATGAGAAATGACCACGTGATCTACTTAATTTAATTCCCCTCTTCTTCTTTTTTTTGTAAGTCTGTGTAGGCAGACTTATGTTTTTCGCAAGCTTCCCTTAGAAGCTTGCCGATTTTCATTATTTTCTATTTTTTATATAAATATATGTTATAAATCTATTTTATATTTACAATTATATATTTAACATGTACTGTTTATATATTTTTATATACAAATATAATTTATACTTCATATATATATATTTTTTAAAACACACACATAAGTATAAATTATATTATAAATATATATAATTCTTAAATCATATATTTTTCCTATTTTATTATTTATTAATATATATATACACTTTAATTCAAAATAACATTTATTATTTATATATATACACTTTTATATTTGTACATATATGTGTGTGTATATATATATATACACACCCATCTTTTTTTTAAATACCTGAATTAAATTCCTAATTATTAAATTTTTAATTTATCAATTGATCAAGTATTATAATTTCGAAATATTCCAATCCTTTAATAAATTTATTTATTTATTTCAATCAGTCTATTAACATATGAAATTAAATTTACACATACTTAATTCCAAAAATAGAAGAATTTGCGGTTATCACATCCTTCCTATCTTTAAAGAATTTGGTCCTCCAAATTCAACGCCGATACTTCAATGATTTTAATGCCTCAAGACTTGTAAATTTCGATATCTACTTTTAGCAGTTTGTCATTTTACTCATTTTTGTCAGTATTCTCATATACCATTTACATGATTCACTATCAATCCTCTTGCCTTTATCGATTAATATCGATCTTTACATCAATTATATCATATACAATCGTCCGATTATCCTCAAATAATACATACTTCAACAAATCAGTCTCGATCATTCAATATTTATCTTATTCCTTTACGGTGGTACACGATTTCCTATACAATGTTTATACCATTCATCAACTAGCCTATTACATCCCTTCTATTCTCATCAACCCCCATACTACTCGTATCCTTTACAATCATTTTATCACTTCTAAACAACCATTATTCTATCATTACACTTAAACCATACTCCTCCTCATACATAAAATTTATCCTCTTTCCAATTTACTGACACTCACACTCTTATAAATTTTGCTATATTCATATTTCACCTCAAGCATCTTAATTTAAATTTTTTTTTGGGTCTCACTTCGATCTGGACAGAGAAAGTCCTGGTGGGGCCCTCACCGAGTACCTCTCTGAACCTTATCGAATAGATCCTTATTTGATTATTTTAACAATTAAAATTTTCTTTTTAAATTCCGATGCACTGTAGATTTTATTGAATATAAAAAAATTGGGGTCTTCTAAATTCAATACAAGTACTTCAACAATTTAGTACCTGAAGACTTATCATTTCCACAACTATTCATTGCAATCAATCGTATCGCTCATTCATATCAATATTCTCATACCATGTTTACACCATTTTCTATCAATTCACTTGCCTTTATCAATTCATATCGATTTCCACATCAATCATATTCCATAAGATCATTCTATCGTCTCCAATTGACCATAATGTTATCAATCATTTTTTTGATCACTTAGTACCTATCTCCTTCATTTATATTCGTACTTCTAGATAACCTCTATATTATTCATTAACAATTCTCATTTCTATTTGTACCACTCATCTCTAATATAATCGTTCTATCATCTCTAATTACTCGAAAACCATCAATCACTTCCGATTACTCTTACTCAATCTAATTCCATTTATTAATATAAATTATATCTAGTCATTCAGTATTTATCTCCATAATATTTTCACACCAATTATATCATATATGATCATTCTGTTATTCTTAGATAATACACTCTATAATCAATTTTTTTTAATCAATCAATACCAACCTAATTTGTTTGTATCCATACTTCTATATAATCTTTGTATCATCCATAAGTAATTATCATTTCTATCTATATCATTCAACTCCACTATGATCATTCTATCATCTCCAATCAAATAGAACCCATTAATGACTTTTGATCATTCGATCCAAGCCTAATTCCTTTAATCATTCTCAATTATTCGGTATTCATTTTCATATCACTTCCCTAATATCAATGACTATCATTCTTCTTCCATTCATATCTTTCCATCAACCATCATTACTCTTCTATCGATCAACTTTTCGCTCCATTTTCTAACTCACTTTCACAATTTATATTCAGACAATGCACAACAGTGTGGGATGTAAATCAATTCCAACTTACTTACACCGATACGTACTAGACAAACCTTGCTCTGATACCACTTTTGTAACGACCGAAATTAAAAAATTTTGAACTAAATTTTTCTTTTCCACTTCTATCTTTTTCTTTCAATTAATCGATAACACTAGGTTTGCATTCGGTATCGGTGTAAGTACAATTCATCTTTTCATTTTACCTAATTCAATATACAATTAATTCAATTAATAATAATAAATTAAATACAGACTATAATATAATAACTACAATTTCGATCACAATAAACTTCACATAAGTTACATCCCATTAATTTTCGATACGTATTTATGCTCTATTTTATAAATACAACTGCTGTGCAAATACGTGTCTGAATATAAATAAACATTTAATAAATAACTGATCACTTGGTACTTCTAACTTCTAGAGATTTCTTCGATTAAGTAAAAGCAATGGACTTCTTGTATACTGATAAGCAATCTGGGATGGTGAGAAGAGGGGTGAGCTTTGGGGAAAGCCCAGTAAGAAACATATATAAAAACGCATATAAATTCAGTTAAATAAAAATCACTTATTTTACTGATTAAGAAAAAGGCATATTTAATACAAATATTAAAATGCATAAAAATATTTATTTCTTAGCAGCTCACTAGGGGATAGTATCGGAAGGACACTATAGTCGGCTAGGTAACCGGGTAGAGTATGGAAGGTACTTTAGAGTACCTGTCGTGTTTTGGTCCCTAGATGCGACTATAGGGAGTAAATTCAGTTGATGATAAAACGATTAATCGATATAAAACGTTTAACATTTTGTGCAATGCAATTTCAATTTGTTAATCAATATAAAACATTTAATAATGCATGTGATGCTATTTCAAATCAATAATCAGTATAAAACATTTTATAATTTATGCGATGCAATCTCGAATCATTAATCACTGTATAAGCCATTTATGTAGGCGATGCTATAAGACCATTTCAGTATGCAATTTCGGTAAACAATATGGTAACAATTTCAAAATCATGAGATAATGCAATAAATTCAAAAACTTCGATCAGTACAGTAATGCGATTCATTTAAAATTCTTAAAATAGGATAAATGCACTTGCATCAAAAAAACATATACTGTAAAACTTGTATCACTTTCTTTGTCACTTTTCAATCAAATCATGCACTAGTCTCGTAAATCAAATCATTCACTAAATCAATTATCAGTCAAGTTTCACTTATCGATAGAAAATAATCTCCCAGAGATTCATGCATGCACTATATCTCATAAGGGACGTGTATAGGGAGGCCAGGGATCCGAAACTCCTTAGCCAATCCTATAAAACACTATACCGAATGGCCATCGTCGATCACATACAGTTCGCACTGGTCAGGTGCTCACTGTCTAAGCCTGTGGGGTTCGACCGTAACTCCCACAGTCATATCATGTAAAGGGGAAGGTGTGGGACGTCTCCTAGCCTAATCATCACTATCTTGTATGCACGATCATCAGGGAGACATCAATTTCATAAAATCACTTCATATACTCGTAAATCATTTCATATAAATCACTTCATGTAATTCTTTTCATGAAATTCAGTTCATGTAAATCATTTTGTATAGTTCAATTCATGTAAAGCACTTCACGAACCTCAATTCATGTAAAATACTTCATATAATTCAAATCATGTAAATCGTTTCATGTGATTCAATTCGTGTAGATCATGTCATGCGATTCAATTCATATAAATCATTTCTTGTAAATCAATTCATGTACATCACTCATGTAATGCAATTCATGTAAGTCATTGCATGCAATTTAATTTGTGTAAATTATATCACGTACTCATTTCATGTAAATCATTTAAAGTAATTCAATGCATAAAAATCATTTCATTTAAATCAGCCCATGTAAAACATTTCATATAATGAAATATTTAAACGTGTAGGAATTAAAAATAATTCCTATTTCTTGTATTCGGGAAATTGGGTAATGAACGATTTAAAACGAAAATTTCGAGAACTTTTAATTGTAAATAAAATATATCTTATACGACTCCTATACATATTTCTTACCTTTATCTCCATGCAGTATAAAATTCGATAATGTCATTATGCCTCTTTATCCTTCAATTCCTTAGCGCTGCACAGAAATTTCCAAATTATATTTAGAATTCCATACCATTACTTTAATAAATTTCTTTTAATTCCTGTATTTTATTTCTATGATTTCTAACAATTAATTTTTCCTTAGCTTATTTCCTACTGGTTACCAAAGAATAATTTCAATGAAATCTCATCCTTTCTCTAAATTCCATGTCAACAATAATTCTAATTTATATTCAAAATCCAATACATAGCCAAATCCTTTAATTTGCTCCTAATTATTCTTTTCTAATTTTAAATTTCACAATTACTCTCTACTCATTTAATACACTTACCATACACCGTTTTATACATATGCACTAACTTCAATTCTTCCAAGTCATGGCCGACACCCCTCATACTCACAATTTACCTTTCTTTCCAGTTAACTCTATAATTGATCATGATTTATTGCCATATCAATTTTAAAATCATTATTTAATAAAATACAACCAACATCTCATCATTTTTCCTGCATAACCGTAAGCCTCAATTGCCATATTCCCATGATATTTCATTCTTCAACCAATTCTCATTTCATAAGCCTATTCTACTCGCTCAGTAATTTCATCAAACATGTTAAATTCATCAAGACACCATCACCAACATCCAGCCCCTGTTTTGACCGAGAGTTCCCTTACCCACGCCATTTTCTGTTTTGCCAATTTATCATCGTCATGCAGCCCACGTTTTGTGAAAGCATCACTCAATTAAATTTCAATCTAATTCCTTTTATAGTTTGCTCTTAATTCCAAATCAACAAACAATAAAAATTCCAATAATTTCTTCATTTCTTTTTCAATGACCGAACCTGCCATCATCTCTTACACTTCCATTTTTTTTTTCAATTCAAGGCTGAAATTATATTATCCATGTATAAAACAAACAAACACCCAAACATCACCTAATAAATTTACCTTGGTTAGCCGAACTGCTCAGCCCTTAAACCCACGCTAATCCTTCATGTCAGCCTCTCTAAATTTCCAGATTTAAGATGATTTTGATGTGTGGAAGGGGTTTTGTGAAGAAGGTTGGATAGTTTGATGATGAAAGTGCAAGATTTTATAAGACAACTGTGAAGAATTTCTTGGAAAGGAAGTGCAGAAACGTGAAACAGGAAAGCAGGGGAGTGAAGTCGGTTTCCAGAATTTGTAGAAGTCGGTGATAAGGCTGAGTTTCAGCCTTATTTTATCTTCTTGATTAATATCCATCTAATGAGAAATGACCACGTGATCTACTTAATTTAATTCCCCTCTTCTTCTTTTTTTTGTAAGTCTGTGTAGGCAGACTTATGTTTTTCGCAAGCTTCCCTTAGAAGCTTGCCGATTTTCATTATTTTCTATTTTTTATATAAATATATGTTATAAATCTATTTTATATTTACAATTATATATTTAACATGTACTGTTTATATATTTTTATATACAAATATAATTTATACTTCATATATATATATTTTTTAAAACACACACATAAGTATAAATTATATTATAAATATATATAATTCTTAAATCATATATTTTTCCTATTTTATTATTTATTAATATATATATACACTTTAATTCAAAATAACATTTATTATTTATATATATACACTTTTATATTTGTACATATATGTGTGTGTATATATATATATACACACCCATCTTTTTTTTAAATACCTGAATTAAATTCCTAATTATTAAATTTTTAATTTATCAATAGATCAAGTATTATAATTTCGAAATATTCCAATCCTTTAATAAATTTATTTATTTATTTCAATCAGTCTATTAACATATGAAATTAAATTTACACATACTTAATTCCAAAAATAGGAGAATTTGCGGTTATCACAAAAATAGTTGGATAAGCCTTCAGCGAAAGGATTGGGAAAAGCGAAAGTAGATAAATTGGTAGTCTTTTGACCTTGATGTCATTTAAAACTTGTTCTCGAATTCATATTCGTAGGGTCAAGGTCCAATACCTTTGGGTTCGAGTCTCTTTAGGCTTCGGGTCTAGGTTCCAGAAGGTGACATTCATCATCGTTACTTCTATCCTGTTGTGTTTCAGCCCTCTTCAAATTTCACTCCACGTTTTCTCATGTCCGCGCATATCAGTTGGTATTCAGAGCTCAGGTTTCGATTTCTGGTTTGTTTGTGCGTCACTCACTTTTGGTAGAATCCTTGGAAAATTCTGCCACCTTAGTTTTTGTGTTTGAGTTGAATTCTAAAATCTGGTGCAAATTCAGTCTCTAGTTGTTATGTTTGAGTTAAACTCTGAAGTTTGTTTTCAAGTCAATCTCTTAGTTGTTGTGTTTGAGTTAAACTCTGAGTTTTATTCCAAGTCAATCTCTTAGCCACACCCAAACTCCTCAAATCACAACCCTAGCCGCACTTCTTCAGCCACTTATTTCAACCCTAGCCGCACCCCTACTATTTTCAAAGAAACCGCAAAATCAGAGAAAAAAATGAAAAAAAAAATTTACGGTACTGTTTAAACACTATTCAAACAGAAAAATTTGGTTGAGTTAGGAGGCGTGTGAGTACCCGTTTTAAAGAAAACGACGAAATAAAACGAACCCGTGGATACAGGCCCTACCCTATCTTAGCCAAATTCCATCGTCTTCCTATAGTTTTAGGCCTTTTTTATTTTTTTGGTCATTCTAGTGATTTTTTTTCTTTCTTTCTTTCGTTGAGTCACCCTAGCCGCACCTTTCTGTGAAAAAAAACGAAAAAAAAAAAAGAGAAAATACTTGGTGAATTAGTTGATTCTTCGAGATTGAATCTTTAACTGAGTCTCTAGTACGATTGTGAACCTATAGTTGAGGTAGAGTAAGGGAAAAAGGCATGAGTGTGTGAGTAACATTAGTAGAGAAAAGCCAAATTACTTGAGTGAAACATGTGTGAGTGTTCCATCGTGAGTGATAAAGTGTAAACACGTGAGGATATCACTTGTTAAAGATGTCTTCTGAAGGTGATAAGTCAGACTTTAAAAAGATTGAACTCATGCTTCAGGCAATGCAACAACAGTTCCAACGGATGGATGTGTAATTCAATGACATTCATGATAAGTTGGGCCAACACGAAGCTCGGTTTGCAAGGATCCAACAAGGTGATACTTCCCGTATAAAAAGTAAGGTTGTTGCCAATGAAGAGTATGATGATAATGTTGGATATGACTCGAAAGAAGAGTTTGAGGCCGATAGACATCATAAAAGATACCATGGGTATAGAGCTAGAGATCGAGTTGATAGAGCCCGTGATAGAGGCAATGAGAAGATGGATGGAAACCTTGGCAGTATAAAATTGAAGATTCCTCCTTTCCAAGGCAAGAATGATCCTGAGGCATATTTGGAGTGGGAAAGGAAGATTGAAATGGTATTTGACTGACACCACTACTTTGAGGAAAAGAAGGTCAAACTTGTAGCAGTTGAGCTCACAGAGTATGCTATAGTTTGGTGGGATCAATTAGTCACTAGTAGAAGAAGATATGGAGATCCTCCAGTGTCTACATGGGATGAGATGAAGCGCATCATGAGGAAGATATTTGTTCCTACTCATTACTATAGAGAGTTATACCAGAAACTCCAAGGTCTTACCCAAGGCTCAAAGAGTGTTAAGGATTACTACAAAGAGATGGAAATAACCATGATCCAAGCCAATATCCAGGAGGATGCAGAAGCTATTATGGCTCATTTTCTTAAGGCTTAAATCGTGAGATTGCCAAAGTAGTAGAGTTGCAGCATGACATGGATTTGAGGAGATGCTGCATGTGGCCATCAAAGTGGAAAGGCAACTCCAAAGGAAAGGTACATCCCGTTTCACTCCTAGTTCAATTCCTGTTTGGAAATCTAACACCTTTCGTAGGGATGATAAGCCTGTGTCTACGCCTAAGTCAGTGAGCTTTGCTAAGCCCAAGCCTGAGGGCCTTCCAAAGCCCAAGACTAAACCTGCCCAAGCATCCCAGCGCAAGACACGTGACAATAAGTGTTTCAAGTGTTTAGGTCATGGACATGTTGCCTCACAGTGTCCCAACCGTAGAGTGATGATCATGCATAGGAATGGAGATGTTGAGAGTGAAGGTTCTGAAGTCGGTGTTGAAGATGAGATGCTGCGTTAGAAGATGCTGAACAAGAAGAAGTTGTTGAGTATGCTGCTCATGGTGAAGCACTTGTTGCCAAGCGTGCTCTTAATACCCATGTGAAGTTTGAAGATGAGGCACAACGCGAGAACATCTTCCATATGAGGTGCCATATTAGTGACAAGGTATGCACTGTAATCATTGATGGTGGGAGCTGTACTAATGTTGCTAGCATATAGCTTGTTGATAAGTTAAAGTTGCCCACTACCAAGCATCACCACCCATATAAGTTGCAGTGGATTAATGACTGTGGTGAAGTGAACGTGGTGAAGCAAGTCTTGGTTCCTCTTCATATTGGAAGGTATCAGGATAAGGTGTTGTGTGACGTGGTGCCAATGCAAGCTAGCCACCTATTGCTGGGTAGACCGTGGCAGTATGATCGAAGAGTCATCCACGATAATTACACTAACCGTTACTCCTTTACTATGGATGGCAAGAAGATCACTCTTTCTCCCCTTAGCCCCAAGGAGATTTATGAGGACCAATTAAGGCTAAAGGGGTAACATGACGAGCAAAGGAAGCAAGCTAAAGAAAAGAAGGAAAACAGGGAAAGCAAAACAGTAAGCTGCTATGCCAAACCAAGAGATATGAAGACTGCATTTCTTGCTAAGTCTCCTATCCTTTTACTCTTATTTCAAGATTCTTGTTTCATTGATGCTAAATTCTATGATACTTTGCCTACTAATGTTGTCTCATTGTTGCAGGAGTTCGAGGATGTATTCCCTGAGGAGATCCCAAGTGGATTACCACCGATTCGTGGAATCGAGCACATGATTGACCTTGTCCCCAAAGCTGCCATTCCTAACCATCCAGCCTACAAAAGTAATCCCAAGGAGACGAAAGAGCTTCAAAGGCAAGTGGAGGAGCTCATGAGGAAAGGTTATGTGAAAGAGAGCATGAGTCCATGCACCGTGCCCGTACTGCTTGTGCCTAAAAAAGATGGGACGTGGACGATGTGCGTTGACTACTGAGCTATCAACAAAATCACTGTAAAGTACCGCTACCCTATTCCTAGGCTAGATGACATGCTTGATGAGTTGCATGGTGCATGCATGTTTTCTAAAATTGATTTAAAGAGCGGATATCACCAAATTCATATGAAAGAAGGTGATGAATGGAAAACCGCATTCAAAACTAAACATGGTCTCTATGAGTGGTTAGTTATGCCTTTTGGCTTGACTAATGCACCCAGTACATTCATGCGCTTAATGAACCATGTTTTACATGATTTCATTGGTAAGTATGTGGTTGTCTATTTTGATGACATTTTGATATATAGTAAGAGCCAGCATGAGCATGTTGAGCATCTTAGAAATGTTCTTATTGTTTTAAGGAATGCAAGTTTGTATTCCAATTTTAAGAAATGTTCATTCTGTACTAATAATATTGTTTTCCTTAGGTATGTAGTTTCTTCACATGACATTTCTGCTGATAATGAGAAGGTAAAGGCAATTAAAGATTGGCTTATACCTAAGTCTATTTCTGAAGTGCATAGTTTCCATGGTTTAGCTAGTTTCTATCATTGATTTGTTAGAGATTTTAGCACTATAGCTACACCTTTAATCGAAGTGGTCAAAAAGAATGTTGCATTTCATTGGGGTCCCGCACAAGAGCATGCTTTTAATTTGCTTAAGGATAAACTTTGTTCTGCTCTTTTATTATCTCTGCCTGACTTTACTAAAACTTTTGAGATTGATTGCGATGCCTCAGGTGTAGGTGTTGGAGCTGTGCTTATGTAGGAAAAATGCCTAATTGCTTTCTTTAGTGAGAAGTTAAGTGAAGTAGCACTTAACTGTCCCACATATGACAAGGAGATGTACGCGTTAGTGAGGGCCTTGGAGACATGGCAACATTACTTGTGGCCCAAAGAATTTGTCATCCACACTGATCACGAGTCCTTGAAGCATCTGAAAGGACATAGTAAGCTGCATAAGCGTCATGCCAAGTGGATAGAGTTCATTGAGATGTTCCTGTACGTGATCAAGTACAAACAAGGTAAAGAGAACGTCGTAGTTGATGCGTTATCTCATAGGTATACTCTTATCACTACTCTTGATGCTAAACTTTTAGGATTTTAGTATATCAAAGAACAATATGCTGATGATGTTGATTTTGGTAATGTTTACGACGCATGTGCTACATCTGGCTTTGGCAAGTTCTTTAGGTACGATGGGTTCTTATTTATAGGAAATAAATTATGTGTGCCTAGGAGTTCGTTGCACGAGCTGTTAGTTAGAGAAGCCCATAGTGGAGGATTAATGGGCCACTTTGGAGTTAGGAAAACTCTAGATGTTTTGAAAGAACATTTCTTTTGGCCTAACATGAGGAGAGATGTAGAGAGGTTATGTGCTAGATGCATTTCATGTAGGCAAGCTAAATCTAGAGTTCATAATCATGGTTTATATACTCCTTTACCCATTCCTACTACTCCGTGGACTGATATATCTGTGGATTTTGTTTTGGGCTTGCCTCGAACAAAACGTGGTAGAGATTCTATTTTTTTTGCGGTTGACAGGTTCTCTAGGATGGCTCATTTCATCGCTTGCCACAAGACGGATGACACGAGCAACGTTGCTGACCTTTTCTTCAAAGAGATAGTACGTCTACATGGTGTACCGAGGACCTTTGTTTCCGATTGAGATGTCAAGTTCCTTAGTTACTTTTGGAAGACGTTATGGGGAAAGTTGGGAACTAAATTGTTATTCTCCACCACTTTTCACCCCCAGAGTGATGGATAGACTGATGCGATTTGAGGACAAATCCTTTTGAGGAGAGAGGGAATGATGGAGATCTACTTGCTTGTGATGTTCGTGATGCTAAGGATCCATTGGTCATCCAAGGAGGTCTAATTACCTAAGCTCGAGCCAAGAAATTGCAACAAGCCCTGGCCTCATTAATGCAACAAGCTCTAGCCTCATTGAAGTGTTAAGGAAGCTTCCATGAAGTGTCCGAAGACATCTATACTTGCTTAGAAGCCCAAACGACATGAGCATGGTTTACTGTCTTATTTTAGCTTAACGATAAGATGGGTTAAGTGTTTGAATAGCCCACATTTGAGTCTTATTGTGTCTTGGACTATTTTATGTAACTAGATTTAGGCATGAATTTGGGTTTAGTCTTATTTTCTGTTTGGTGTTAATTCCAGCCCACTAGTTTATGGGCTTAAGTGCTAGGTATTATTATAAATACCTTGCAAACGCTATTGATTAAACAGATCAGTTTTGGAATTTCAGAATTTGAGTGTGCCTTACTCTTGGGTTCCCTCTCAACTAGGCTTAACAAGGACTTCTTCCTTGTGGTGCCTCCTTTTTCACCATCCACCAGTGCTATACCTTAGGTTCTCGAATTCATATTCGTAGGGTCAAGGTCCAATACCTTTGGGTTCGAGTCTCTTTAGGCTTCGGGTCTAGGTTCCAGAAGGTAACGTTCATCATCTTTGCTTCTATCCTGTTGTGTTTCAGCCCCCTTCAAATTTCAATCCACGCTTTCTCATGTCCGCGCATATCACAATCAGGTACAGATAGGAGTACAGTCAGATTTTGAGATTGGCACCGATGGTATTCTAAGGTTTAGAGGCTAGATCTGTGTTCTCGATAATCGACAGCTTAAAGATCTGATTTTGACAGAGACCCACACCTCTAGGTACACTCTGCACCCAGGCAGTACTAAGATGAACCAAAATTTACGGAGAGTGTATTAGTGGCCGAAGATGAAGAGAGACATCGCGAAGTTTGTTGCTAGATGTCTCACATGTCAACAGGTTAAGACCGAGCATCAAAAGCCTGTGGGTTTATTACAGCCTCTACCGATTCCTAGATGCAAATGGGAGCATATCACGATGGAATTTATCATGTGTTTGCCTAAGACCCAGAGGAATTATGATGCCATATAGGTGATTGTAGACAGATTGACGAAGTCCGCCCACTTCTTGGCCATCAGATTTATATATTTCCTCAGTGCCTTAGCCGATCTATATGTACGGGAGATAGTGAGGCTACATGGTGTTCTAGTGAGTATCACTTCAGATAGAGATTCATGATTTATGTCTCACTTTTGGGAGAGATTTCAGGAGGCTATGAGGTTCCGACTGAATTTCAGCATCGCCTTTCATCCGTAGACTGATGGACAGTCCGAGAGTGATATAGACACTTGAGGATATGTTGAAGTTGCGTGCGTTGGATTTTAAAGGCTCCTAGGACGACCACTTGCCATTAGCTGAATTTGCATATAATAACGGCTATCAGATGAGTATCGACATGGCACCTGTTGGCTCTTATAGGCAATACCGAGAGGGGGGTGAATCGGTTTTTAACTAACTTTAAGCTTGTTTTGCAATTCTTCTAAATTCTCTAGCCTATATTAATAATTTCTAAGTTCTCTAGACTAGGCAAGCATGCAATCCAAGTTCAATGCAATAAATACAATATAATTGCAAGTAAATAAAGAGTAGGGAGAGAGAGATTTACACAATCGATTTATAGAGGTTCGGCTACCTTGCCTACGTCCTCTACCTTGAGACGCTCCCAAGGATTTTCCCCAAATTCACTATACTTGAATTTGTTACACTCCCTCTTTTTCTAGGCTAAAGAGAAACCTCTCTCTTTTTCTAGGCTCAAGAGAAACCTCTCTCTTTTTCAAGGCTCAAGAGAAACCTCCCTCTTTTTCTTAGGCTAAAGAGTAACCTCCCTCTTTTTCATAGGCTAAAGAGAAACCTCCCCTTTTTACAAGGATTGAATTGGTTTACAAATTGTGTAATCAAGGAAGACCTCTAAGTAGGCAAATGATTACAGAAATTGGGCACAAAGAAAAGCCTATACAATGTTTGTGCTAAACAATACAAGAGATATGTGAATGATGGAAGATGAAGACTTTGTAGCTCTTGATTTGTTGTTTGAGGCTTGAGGATTTGAGGAATATGAGATTTGGAGTTGCTGAGTAGTTCCTCTTGCTTTCTTTAGCTTCTAAGCCTCTATTTATAGTCCCTTGGATGTATTCTAGCCGTTGGGTGGAGCCAAATCTCGGATATTACCGTTGTTTCACAAAAACTAGTCGTTATAGGCTATTTTCGGGCAAAGGGATCGATCCCTTTCCATAGAGGATCGATCCCTTTTGTCCAAAATCTTGATTCTGGGCTTCAGGGACCTTGGGAAGACTTTCTGCCAAAAAGGGATCGATCCCTTTCCTTAGGGGATCGATCCCATGCTTCTAGAATGAGTTTTTCCTGCACTTTTGGGTTAGAAATGATATGGCTTTTGATTTTAATTCAACCCAAAACATTTATAAACTTTAAGGGAGTTTTTCTTGACTTTCTCAAATGAAAATATTGTCCAATAAATCATCAAGTGATTTTCTAAAATATTCAAAACATTTATAAAGTGTTAAGACCAATAAGAGTATGCATCATTAAATCATGGTCTTAATGTTTGATATGAACACTTGAAATGTATTGAGAAAATCATGTATGATAAGGCAAATTTACAATATGAATTAAAACATTAAAGCTTACTTAATTTTTTGTCATTTCAAAATATATATGGTAATTTAAAGCTAACAATCTCCCCATTTTTGATATGACAAAACTTAATGTAAATTTGCTTTGAAAATTCTTTGATAAAATACCCCCCCTCAAATAAAGCAGGATTTTATAAAACTCCCCATTAATATAAGCATGAGTTTTGAAAATGAATTTTCAACTATTTCTCCTCCATTAACTCTCCCCTTTAATATCTCTCCCTTTTAATATCTATCTCTCCCCCTTTTTGTCATAACAAAAAGAAGGAAAAATAATAAAAAAATATGTTCCCCCTAAAATCATAGCTATGTGAGAAGAGATAAAAAAATATGCTCCATCCAACAAGAAACATGTTAGTACATAGGACTCATAGAACAAATAAATAAGTCAACTGCTCATAAAGAGTATGAAATATTTATGCAAAGAACATGACTTATGATCCTATACCAATTGTTTATAAATAATTTTGATACCAATTGTTAATAAATAATTTTGCAAGAAGTTCCCAATTGGTAAATAATGAAGCAAGTTGTGTATAAATATCTACTAAGGTCTATAACTTGCTTATTTCAATCCTATTAAGCACCTAAGTATATCAATTGTTCTCTTAAGTCTAACTAAGGTGCATGGTAATACATCATGATTATGAGATGAAATTAGATGACATATGAATACATGAGCTCATAAATCATTTTCAAGCAAGAGTGTGCATAGAATCAAGATATATTGCAATTAACTACAAATTCTAGCACACAAGAGTTTCATGCAAAAATATTCTAAATGGATTCTTCTCTATTTGTCATTTCAAACTAAAGAGCATGAGAAGAATTGTCAATTTAAAGCTCATACCAATTGGCAATTTAGTTTTGGCTTACCAATTATTGAAAATATGGTTACCAATGATACTAATTGTTATTTCAATCTAAATACCAATTGTTACTTAAGGTTGACTTAGGCATTTTGCATGAATCCAATATTTATGTGTAGTGTGTTCATGTCAAGAAAATAGTCATTCTAAATATGCAAGAACACAACACACATCATCAAATATGCATATGGATCAATTAAATATTAGCATACTATCATAAAGTATTAATCCATATTCATATGCACAAAGTTATACCATATGGAAGATTCAAAAAATCAAGGTATTCAAGCAAACATATTTTCTTCCATGGTTTAAAGCATAAAAATCCTATGCTCATTTTCCAATTCAAGTCCTTAACCAATTATGAGCAAGGAAAGATTCATTAAAGCCCAAGTTCTTTAATAATTTGGCTATAAAGAATTAATTTCATGGATGATAAATTTTCATGTAACTTAACATTTAGGATTCATTTATCATTACTAATTATAAGCCAAGGAAAATTATGACCTTATACCAATTGTTGAATTTGCATTTGAAATCAATCCTTAAGGTCAAGTTTTAATTATTCTTCCACTAGATGTATAATTATCATGAAACCTAGTGTGGAATAGATAAGTCAAGCTAAGAGACATAATCCTATAAGCATGCTTGGCTAAGATGAACAAAAAGTATGATGAATATTCATTATGCACAAGTTCATCAAATTCTCAAATACATCCATAAATTCTTGAAATAAATCTCAAAATTATGTTTAAGCATTCATTGAGAGTATATTTCAAGATTATTTCAAGATTTATGCAATTCAAGACTATTTTCAATGAGAAAAACGATTTTGCACTTGTGAGCTCAAGAAAAATGATATTGATTGTTGAAAGTGATACCATTTGTTGGAAATGATACTAATTGATGAAGTTGAAGCATGATATCAATGAAAAATGATTTTTCATATTTTAAAGTTCATCAAAAAGAAGTTAAAACAATGAATTTTAAGTCGAGAAGAGAGAAAGTATCAAAACAATGAAAAGTTCTTCTCAATTTTGGTTGAAAAAGTGCAGAAAAGCCCTTTCTGGCCTAAGGGGATCGATCCCTATAGGAGGGGGATCGATCCCTTAACTCCAGAATGCAGATTTCCTGCATTCTGCTCAAGGAGGATCGATCCTGCTTGATGGGGGATCGATCCCTTATCCTGTTTCTGCAGTTTTATGACAGAAAATCCAACCTTTGAGGTGCCAAAACTTCGTTTTTGAGTATTTTAAGTCCAAGTAAAGGTTTAAACATTTGTAAAACATGATTTTGGACTTGTATGAATGAAAAACATGAATGAAAAACCATTTAACAATAGATTTTGCAATTTTGGAAGGATTTTCACCAATAAACGCATTTTAGGCCTCAAAAGAGGTCATTTTGAGATTTAAGCATATTTTGACCAAACCAATGCATTGAATTACATAAATATGTCAAAACAAACTTGTTCACATAGATTTTAAGCATATATATCATTAAAACATACATCTAGTGAACAACATGCCATGATTTCTAACATGCATATTCTTCATTAAGGCTCATGACAAGGCATTTTGCATATATGACATATTTGACAACTTTTGAGCAACTAAATATATTATCTAGACATATCAAACTTGATCAAGATGAAGAAAACCAATAATCATTTCAAAATTACTAAACATGCTTTTCATCCAATAATCCAATGCCTCAAGAACTATCCATCAACCAATCAACAATCATTCAACATGCCTTTTCTTTATTCATTCAACTCACAATGCACCAAGAATTATTAACACATTTTCTCATCAAAGCACAAATAATTTATTCAAATAAAGGTTTTAAGGAGTAAGGAATTAAGCTTACAAAACTCCTTTGCTTGAGAGTGCTTTGCTTTGATGTGTTGAGTCCACCTTGAGCTATCCTTTGAAGAATTGTTGTGATGGATCCCCAAGCTTTTTCTTTTTCTCATTGGCACAAGCAAACTACATGAGGATCTGTTGAGCATTTAGACTCCATTGTTCCATTGTATTCCCATGCTCTAACACTCCTACAACGAACACATTTTCAAGCATGCTTTGGTACCCAAATTTTCTTGGGTCCTTGAGAGTTAGTGCAAATAATTTTTGATCCTTTTAGGATCCATTTCAAGCTCAAATCATCATTATTTATTGCATGCTTTGGCACCCATATTTTTCTAACCACTCTTCCTCTAAATGTGGTTTTTCTATTTGTGCATGCTTGTGAGGTGTGGCCAACTCTATTGCAAAGTGAGCATGTGAGAGATAAATCATGCATGGTATTTTTGCTCACTAGGAAGTTCTTAAGATGAGTTTCTTTTTGTATTGCATTATATCCTAACCCATCTTTGTCAAAGAAAGCTCTTTGGGTCTCTAACATGTGATCTAACTTTTGTTGACCCATATAGAATCTAGAAAATGAATTATGCAAATTTAAGTTCTTTTTATTTACTTCATCAATTTCTAGATTTGCTTCTTCTAATTTCTTTTCAAAATCAAGCTTGGCATTCAATAACTCATCATTTTCCATTTCTAGTTTTGTAATTATTTTCTTGTATTTTGAATTCATGCATTCAAATTCACTAGCTAGCTCATCAAAAGCATTTTGTAAATCATCATAAGAATGGTCATTGCATTCACTAGAGCTAGGTTTCTTCTTTTCATCCTTAATAGTCAAAGAGCTAAGATTTGCCAATTTATCTTTAATGTCTTCTAATTTCTTTTCTAGCTCTAATTTCACCTTGGTGAGTTCATCATTCTTTGAGCCTAGATCTTTTATTTTCTCCTCCAAATCAACATTAGTATTCATCAAAATTTCATTCTCTTTTCTAAATTTATTTAACTTTTTATTATATTTTGCATGCATTGATTTATATTCATCACTTAGCTCATTAAATGCATCTTGAAGCTCATCAAATGAATATTCTTCTAAAGTTTGTGAGCTAGTCTCAAAATCATCACCTAGAGCCATTTATGATCGTTTTGCTCGATAGAGGTTAGTCTAAATCAATCTCGAGCCTAAGCTCTGATACTAATTGTTGGCTCTTATAGGCAATGCCAAGAGGGGGGGTGAATCGGTTTTTAACTAACTTTAAGCTTGTTTTGCGATTCTTCTAAATTCTCTAGCCTATATTAATAATTTCTAAGTTCTCTAGACTAAGTAAGCATGCAATCCAAGTTCAATGCAATAAATACAATATAATTGCAAGTAAATAAAGAGTAGGGAGAGAGAGATTTACACAATCGATTTATAGAGGTTCGGCTACCTTGCCTACGTCCTCTACTTTGAGACGCTCCCAAGGATTTTCCCCAAATTCACTATACTTGAATTTGTTACACTCCCTCTTTTTCTAGGCTAAAGAGAAACCTCTCTCTTTTTCTAGGCTCAAGAGAAACCTCTCTTTTTCAAGGCTCAAGAGAAACCTCCCTCTTTTTCTTAGGCTAAAGAGTAACCTCCCTTTTTTTCATAGGCTAAAGAGAAACCTCCCCTTTTTACAAGGATTGAATTGGTTTACAAATTGTGTAATCAAGGAAGACCTCTAAGTAGGCAAATAATTACAGAAATTGGGCACAAAGAAAAGCCTATACAATGTTTGTGCTAAACAATACAAGAGATATGTGAATGATGGAAGATGAAGACTTTGTAGCTCTTGATTTGTTGTTTGAGGCTTGAGGATTTGAGGAATATGAGATTTGAAGTTGCTGAGTAGTTCCTCTTGCTTTCTTTAGCTTCTAAGCCTCTATTTATAGTCCTCTGGATGTATTCTAGCTGTTGGGTAGAGCCAAATCTCGGATATTACCGTTGTCTCACAAAAACTAGCCGTTATAGGCTATTTTCGGGCAAAGGGATCGATCCCTTTCCATAGAGGATCGATCCCCCTTTTGTCAAGAATCTTGATTCTGGGCTTCAGAGACCTTGGGAAGACTTTTTTCCAAAAAGGGATCGATCCCTTTCCTTAGGGGATCGATCCCATGCTTCTAGAATGAGTTTTTCCTGCACTTTTGGATTAGAAATGATATGGCTTTTGATTTTAATTCAACCCAAAACATTTATAAACTTTAAGGGAGTTTTTCTTGACTTTCTCAATTGAAAATATTGTCCAATAAATCATCAAGTGATTTTCTAAAATATTCAAAATATTTATAAAGTGTTAAGACCAATAAGAGTATGCATCATGAAATCATGGTCTTAATGTTTGATATGAACACTTGAAATGTATTGAGAAAATCATGTGTGATAAGGCAAATTTACAATATGAATTAAAACATTAAAGCTTACTTAAGTTTTTGTCATTTCAAAATATGTATGGCAATTTAAAGCTAACAGCACCGTACGAAGCTTTATATGGTAGAACGTGTAGATCCTTGATCGCATGGGAAGAAGTGGGAGATCGAAAGTTATTGACTCCCGATTCGGTAGAGCAAGCTTCACGATACGTATAATTGATTTGTGAGAGATTAGGGACAGCACAGAGTCAGTAGAAGAGTTATGCAGACACAAGACGCTGACCCCTTGAGTTCTCACCAAGTGATTATGTATTTTTGAAGGTTTCCCCATCCAAAGGTATAATGAGATTCGATAAAAAGGGAAAGTTGAGTCCTCGATATATCGGACCATTCAAGTTTTTAGATCATGTGGGAGACGTGGCATACAGATTGGCACTACCATTGGAGTTATGAGCAGTGCATAATGTATTCCATGTCTCAATGCTTAGGAAGTACCATCCAAATCTGTCTCACGTAATTCGATACGAGCCATTGGAGATCTGAGAGGATATGACTTACATGGAGAGACCTATCCGGATCTTGGATCGAAAGGATAAGGTATTGTGATCTAAGACGATCCCATTAGTGAAAGTGTTTTGCCAGTACTATTCCGAAGAGGAAGCGACATGGGAATTAGAGAGCTTGATGCGAGAGAAATACCCAGAGCTGTTCTAGTGATTGGTCCGGATGAAATTTAAAGGACCGAATTTCCTAAAGGTGGGGAGGAAATGTGAGAACCATTTATTTTGTATTGTACACAAATAAATATTTTTTTATTAATTTATTAATTTATTTATTTTTTATTTTTGGTATAGTTTGTAAATTTCAAGTAAATAGTAATGTAGGCCCCACTTGAATTTTTATGCCCAGATGTATGTATGACTAAAGAAACAATGTACGAAAAGTGTAATAATTATACTATGGAAATTTTTAGACCCAAAATACCTTATTTACGTTATTTTGGGAAGTGTGACAAACAAATTAGAAAATGACAGTTACATCTTGAGGGTATTTTCGTAAATTACACCCAAGCTAAAATGAATTGAGACGAAGTAAAAATATCATGATATTCTACATGGAAAGGAGGTTAAGACAGTATCAATAGATTTATCTAATCGGTGGTTAAATCCGAGAATTGCGCTGGTGGTCTATTAGGGGTAAAATCGTAATTTCAAGCAATCGGTCTACCGCGCTTTGACAAAACCACTTTTATTCATCAAAATACATCTAATAAAATCATTTGATGATAGAATCCAAAATTTTGGAGTGCAATTACATAGTTTTTACGATTACGGAAGCTTAAGTGTAAAATCATCCGAAATTTTCATAACCAAAGGCATTTTGGTAATTTTGCCTATTTCTAGGAGAGTCTTTATAATTCCTCTAAGTGATGGCTGGCACTATTCATCATCTTCTCCCAAGTAGCCTCTCACGCCACCATAAGAAAGAAAAGAAGAGAAGAAAAACAAAAGCCTTTATAACTCTTTATACACACAAAATCTTAACAAATTTATAACTACAAAATCATTTTATTCTCTCTCCTCTTTCTAACCATACCCATATCTTATCAAATAAGTGACAAAATTTGGAGATAGGAAGCCTCAAAGATTCGGTCAAGGTATGGTCTTCAATATCCATGGTCCTTCATTTAATTTCAATAGTGTAAGAAGATAGAATCAAGCATGTTAAGCATGTTTCTAGCATTAGTTTCAATTAAATTATGCCATTAAAGGGGGCTTCAGCCATGAAGAAAACCTAAGGGATTCATGGTGTTTCATGCATCAAATGGATGCTAAATTGATGATTAAGCATGGTGGAACAAGAATATGGCATTAAATTGTTGAAAAACAATATGGATGGCATGATAATGATTTCTGTCAACATAAGGGGACCCATGTTCGTGGCTAATTTTGATAATTCTAGGGTACCATTAAACTATAGAAATTACAAGGAGTCTATTGGTGCAATCAAATTTAAAATTCGACTTCAAATGGAGAAGTTGTGTTTTAGTACCTATAGAAAATATACTGCATAAATATTTGCAATGTACAATGTGATTGCAATTAGATATGAAAAGTAGCTTAAAAATAAGTATTAAATGAGCTTATATTTTTCGTGAAATTATCTGCAGTTCGACAGTATTGGTTTATGAGTGGTGCACTCGAAGAGGTCGGATAAGTCAAACAGGTAAGGGATGCGTATGTGGTATGTAGGGATATTTCGAATGCAAGGTTTCGATGCAAATAATTTTATGAGAATATTTTAGAAATGAAATGCCTTGGAAACTATGAAAATTGTGGTTGTTGGTTGGTTTTGAACTGTGTTTGAATTTGCAGGAAGGCTAGGGGATTAGCAGCCGTTATGTTACTGAAATTTCCTAGAAAACTTTCTAAAAATGTCATCAAATATTTTAGTGCATATTTGAATGATTTCCTAGCCTTGAAAATGAGATATTTTATATTTTTCATAAAACATGAATATTCCGAAAAATATTATTTAAATAATCATGTTACCGAATTTAATAAAAGTATAGCTACTGAAAATTTCTCCTAAATATTTTACATTGTAAGAAGTGATTTATAAAGGGAAATGTTGAGAAGTGAATATTTTATAAATTATTTTCAATAAATATTCACTATATGATAAATAAAACCTTTGTGGACTGACTGAAGATTTAACTATTTTTCTTGATTTCCATATAAGGGATACGATGATGAGAATATTGTTTTGAGATTGATAGGCCCCTTATTATGCTGATATGTGATATGTTAAGCTGTTGATACTGATCCTATCTTCAGTGTCCCGGTTGACACCTGATCAGTATACGATTGAAGACAATTATAGACTATGACCATAGATCTCATATGATGATTATTATACCATACAGTGGCTATGGCATGATATATTGATGGAGATGCCTGGTCTCCACCATTTATTGTGATATTAAAATGATGTTTTAAACGAATGGTGATATTAAATGATAAGTGATTATCCATATGTTTTAAATGAAATGGATGATGATTTCTAAACAGGTTACTGTACTAAATTGAGTACTATACTGTTTATGAAATTTTTAGTGATATATATGAAATGTGTTCAAATGGAAATGGTGATTTATTAATCTAATATTCTTTTTATGATTTAATATGAATATTAGATTATTTGATTAAATGCTTTAATTTATGAAAGTATTTATTTGAAATTTATTATGAAATGTTATGGAAAAGTGTTTTATTTCAAAAATAAATATTTACTCCTTATAGTCACTTCCAAGTTCTGGGACAAGATAGGTATTTCAAAATACCTTCTTTACTCCATCTGAATCCCTAGCCGACTATAGTATCCATCTTGTACAGTCCCTTGTGCACCTATAGGAAATTAAATGATTTTATGGCATATAGGTTTCATGATATGAAGATTTGCATACAATTCCTTTTACTAAGCCGTGGTTTGCTCACTACTTTATTTTCACCATCCATAGATTACTTTTAGTGACTGCGTGATATATTATCTGAGGATTTTCAACTGCACTTTGAGTACCCCGAGGCAGCTAGTGTAGATCCTGGAGGTATAATCATTTACTTTATATATTCATACTTATTTTACAGTACTACTTTGTTGTAAATATAAACAAGGGATGTAAATAGTGAATGAATTATGACATGTAAATATTTTACTTATGTAAATTAAAATGAATTACTGTTTAATAACATTTACTATTTAAAGAAAGTGGAGATAAAAGGCATCGCAAACAACTCAATTGTATTAAATGTGTGGAAATGCGTGAAATATTGTATGGACTATGATAGAATAACAGTAATAGGAAATGTGGATCTCACATCCTCCCCACTTTAGGAAATTTGGTCCCCCAAATTTGATTAGCCCTGTTTGACGAATAGCTCTGAATATTTCTCTTTCATTAGACCCTTTAATTCCTTGGTAGCCTTTTTTGCTGTGTGGTACTGCCAGAGAACCTTGACCAGAGGAATCATCTTAGACTGTAGTACCTTTTCCTTTCGATCCAAGATCCGCTCTAGTTTCTCCGCATAGCTCATATCTTTCCTGATTTCCAATGGTTCGTATTGAATTACATGAGATCTCAAAAGGTCTAATGAATCGAAGACTCAATTTCCCTTTCTTCCCTAGTACTGTCGTAGGTTACCAAAAATAAATTCCTAAAGAATTATTGTGTAGCTAGCAGAAGTCAGGGTCGATCCCACAAAGACTCTAATTAAATAAAATTACCTACAAAGCTAATACCTAATTTTTTGGAAAGAAGAAAAAGGGATTTTTAAGGTTACTACTAAATTTAAGGTTTCTAAAAACTAGCACTTAACTAATATACTAATAAAATATAAAGATTAAAATTCAAACAAATATTAGAGGCATTTAGTTATAAGGTATATAATATTCTTGGATTTCCTTATTGATCATTAATATCAAAAGATCATTGTTAATTAAATAGTCAACTGTAGTGTACCAAGTACGACGAGTTACACCATCAATCATTACTTAATCGTTAATCAAGAATACGATTCCCAATTAATCTCTAACTAATTAATTCACCTAGGATATGATCTCTCTAGATAAAATTATTAACAGCATTAGAAATTAGAAAGATATTAGTTGACATTAAGTAACAAACACATACAATGCACATTTATTTAACTTAAATTTCCATTCCCCTAACCCTCTTGTGATTAAACTCAAAAGCAATTACTGACTTAAGTTTTTAATTTAGGAGTAGATTCTTTGATTAAAATAAATAGTAGGCCTCTTATCTAATCAATTAAACAATCATAAAATCATGCTCAGGGAATTTTAGATATTTAATAACAATTATATGGTAAGTTCATAACCTTTCAACAAGATTTCCAAGAATTATTAAATTACCTCATAACTAAATTAACAAACTACTCACTAGACATGTTAAAGATTACACAATCCATGTTAAATATTATCAAGAAATCAATTATTATGCAAAAGAACAATCAAGATATCAATCTTTAATAATATTAAACAAGAACTAATAAATCAAGATAAAAAATCTAGCAAGAACACACAAACAATTATTAAAACTAAACAAGAATCAAATTAAACTATTAGATTATTAAAGAATCAGCAAGAACAATATTAAAATCAAACATGAAAGCAAAAGTCCCTCCAAGAAAAGAATAAGAATCGGTTTTTAAAGAAACAATTTATAAACTAGAACTAAAGAAATCTATTTGTACTTTAATAATCTAAAAATCAAAATTTAAAAGGAAACAAAAAGAAGAAATCAGTTTGTAAAAAGAAAGAAATCAAAATTGTAAAGATGAAAGAAAGAAAATAATTAAAGAAATCAGCAATAAAAATAAGAAAAATAAAATTTTATTAAATCTACTCTAAAAATCATATAAGAGAGAATAGGGAGGAAGAGGGATGAGAGGGATGATTTTATGGGAGCCAATGTACTCTTTATATAGGCCTAAGAATGTTAGGTAAAATAGAAGTCTAAAAAAAAGTTTTAATTGGCTTGAACTCTTTTTAGAATTTCTATCTCTTTACAATTCTTTATCTACTCAAACTCTATTTTCTTACTTTATTACATTGTCTTAAAAATAACTAAAACTTTAAGACAGAACAAAATTTTCAAACATGTCTTGTCTCAACCAAATCTTGTCTTCACAAAATTTTGTCTTAACAAAATTTTGTCTTAGCCTTACATTGTTGGAACTTTTTCTAAAAATACAAATTCTTGGCAGATTTTCATTATAAATTTCCATAAATAGTTGACCAATCAAACGAATCCTGATTTTGTGATCTTGTACATTCCGGAAACCTTGAGAAGTTCTCTACAACTTTCGTAAAGGCCACTTCTTGAAATCAGGTCGCTAAATTGGTCAAAAATGTCAATCTTTCATACTTGGATAGAAAATTATGTACTTTGTTCTTTTTAGCTCCTTTTAATTTCAACTTTGATACTTAATACCTAAATCATAAAATAAATATTAGCAAGCTCATTTAGGCATAAAACATCAAAAAAGTAAATATATTAGCAATATATAACTCTCAAAATATCATCCTATCATTCTTAAATCTCATACTACCCTTAGTTGGTAAAACTTTTAGAAAAATCGAATCCCCCACAGAGAATTGCAAAGGTCGGTTTTGACATCTGCATAACTCTTCTATCGACTCTGAGCACTCTTTAACCTATCACAAATAAGCTGAACATCCTTACAACCTGCTTAACCATATCAGTAGCTAAAACCTTTTGGTCTCCCACTTCTTTCTAGCCAATAGGGGAACAACATCTTCTGCCATACAAAGCCTTATAAGGTGCCATGCCGATACTAGAGTCATATATATTGTTATTGGCAAATTCTACCAGTGGGAGATGATCATACCAGGAGCCTTTAAAATCTACTGCACAAGCTCTCAACATATCCTCAAGCGTTTGAATAGTGCTCTCAGACTATCCATCAATCTGCAGATGGAAAGCTGTGTTGAAATTCAGTCAAGATCCCATACATCCTAAAATTGCTCCTAGAAATGAGAGCTAAATCAGGAATCTCTATCAGAAGTAATTCTCACTAAAACTCTATGCAATCTAACAATCTCCTTGACATAAAGATCGGTTAAACACTTAAGGAATTTGTAGACTTAATAGTAAGGAAGTGGGCTGATTTTGTCAACCTATCAATAATCACCCAGATCGCATAATGATTCCTTCTAGTCTTCGGTAAACCCATAATGAAATCCATGGTGATATGCTCTTATTTCCACATCGGTATTGCCAGAGGCTAAAGTAATCCTATTGGTTTATGATGTTCTACCTTTACCTACTGATAAGTGAGACACCTTGCAACAAATTTGGTGATGTCTCTTGTCATATTAGGCCACCAGTACACATTACACAGATTATGAGACATCTTGTTACTGCCAGGATGTAAAGTGTACTTTGAAGTATGAGCCTCTGTCAAGATCAATTCCCTTAGCTGTTGGTTCTCGGGAATACAAATATGACCTCTGAACCTCAGAATACCATCTATGCCAATCTCATACTCTAATTGCATACCCAACTGTATCTGACTAGCAATCTCAATACATTCGGTATCCTTCCTCCGAGCATTTCTGATTTGATCTATCAAATCTGGTTCAATTCGAAGCCTAGCAATCAAGCCATGCCTTTCAAAAAGAGTAACATTTAAATTGAGGCTCGCAAACTGTTCTAACAGATCATATTCCCGAACCATCATGTAAGAGACTATGCCTAAATGCTTTCTACTCAAAGCATCTGCCACCATATTTGCCTTCTTTGAGTGGTACAATATCTCACAATCATAACCTTTTAGCAGCTTCTTCCCTCTACACTGCCTCATATTCAATTCATGTTGCGAGAACAGATACTTGAGACTTTTGTGGTCGGTATATACTTGGAATTTCTCACCATACAGATAATGTCACCATATCTTCAAAGCAAACACCACTGCAGCTAGTTCCAAATCATGAGTAGGATAATTCTTCTCATGGTCCTACAACTGATAAGAACCATAAGTGATCACTTTCCCCTTCTACATCAACACACATCCCAAACCTAATAAGGAGGCTTCAATTACATTGAAAAACCTCCTAAACCACTCGGAATAGTAAAGATTGGTGTTGTAGTCAATCTTCGCTTCAATTCCTGAAAACTGGGCTCACAAGCATCAGTCCATTCAAACTTGACATCGTTACGTGTGAGATGCATAAAAAAAGTAGCCAATCAAGAGAAGCCCTCAACAAATCGATGGTAATACCTGGCTAAACCTAGGAAACTCTAAATCTCAATCACTAATGTCGGTCTCTCCCACTGTACAATAGCTTTTATCTTGGATGGATCAATAAACACCCTGTCCTTAGACACCACGTGTCCCAAAAATGTGATATGATCTAGCTAGAATTCACATTTAGTAAATTTAAATAAAGCTTTCGATCTTGGAGGGTCTATACCACAATGTAGAGGTGCTACTCATGCTCTTCTCGAGAGTTGGAATATACCAAAATGTCATCAATGAACATAATGACAAACTTGTCCAGATAAGGCTTGAACACTTCATTCATCAGATTCATGAAAGCTACAAGGGCATTAGTCAATCCAAAAGGCATAACCAAAAACTCGTAGTGGCCATATCAAGTTCTATACGCAATATTAGGGATATCTTTTTCCCAAACCTTCAAATGGTGATATCCTGATCTAAGGTAGATCTTAGAGAACACCTGTGCACCCCTGAGCTGATCAAATAGATCATCAATTCTAGACAGAGGATATTTATTCTTGACAGTAGCCTTATTGAGCAACCGATAATTAATACACAGTCGCAAGTTACCGTCCTTTTTTCTAGGAAATAGAATTGGTGCACTCTAATGAGAAACACTGATACTAATAAAACCCTTGTCCAACAACTCTTAGAGCTGCTTCTTAAGCTTATCAAGCTCCACCAGTGCCATTCGATAAGGAGGCTTGGAAATGGGTTTTGTACCGAGCACTAAATCAATGGTGAACTCTATCTCTCACTCAGGAGGAAGTCTAGGTAATTCATCCGAAAACATGTCTACGAAATCGTTGACCATAGAAATCTCGCGTAACTCTGAACATTTCTTTTCTACGTCCTCCACATAAGCAATGACTTCTTCAATAACAAACACAATTCTTTAGATTCCACACTTTGACAAAATTTTAACAAAACATTTTACTTTTATTACTATCCAGAAAGCTTTACAATGTACTTTTCGATGTAAGAAAAGCTTATATACTTAGTGTAACAGTTTAAACTAACATGATTTATATAGCTAACCAATCTATTCCTAAGATAACGTCAAAATCATACATATTCAACACAAAGGTCAGCTACTGTATCCTTTTCTTCTACCCTCCGTTTACAATTTTGATGTACTACACCAGTCATTTGAGATTCTTTAAAGGGCACATTTATCTGTAGTAAGTGCCATAAAGGTTCAAGGTTTACTGGTATCTTAATAGCAAAATTAAAGACACAAAAAAATGCGTAGAACTTGGATCGATTAATACAAATGCATCAATATAAAAAGTAAAGATTTTACCTTTAATGACATCAAAAGAAATGTCAGCAGACTCCTTATCTATGGCATACACTCTATCCTAAGTTACAATCTTGTTCCCTTTCTTTGCGGTTGTAGCTCTCTTTTGTGCAAATGGTACAACCTTCTCCGGTTCTATAATTATCGGTGGTGGTGGTGCTACTAGCATTATCAATTTCTCATTAGGACAATATTTAACCAAGTGCCCTTTCTGTCTGCATCTAAAACATACTCCCGTAGCCAAAAAATAGGGTTTGCCACTATGTGACCTACCACAATAATCACATTGGGTCACAGTGCTCTTCTGAATGGCGATGGGGCTATTGGTCCCTATGGGTTTAGCAAACTTATCTCTAGTAGTCCTACATCTAATAATAATGCCCTTGGCCTTCTTAGCTGGCCTCCTATTTGTTCGATTATTAAAACTCTATTTCACTTTTTCCTTGCCCTTAGCTCGTGTAACAGTCTAAATATACAATAAATCACATATTTTTATAGATAATTGACGATTAGGCCATCTGCGATGCCTTAATCACTTAAACAATAACAGTAATAAACAGTGAAATTTATTTAACTTACAAGTTCAGAATATGAATATTACAATATTCCTTATTGTATTTCCATCCCCTGTATTCTACTTACAACTAAAGTAGTATCGTACAAAATTTCTAAATATATAAAAGAAAATAAAATACCTCCAAGATCGTAAATCTACTGACTCGGGTAATCAAAATCATAGTCGATAATTCAGGATGGTATGTCTTTTATCCAAATACAATAACCTGTGGAGTGAAAATAAAGGGGTGAGCGACAACGTGCTTAGTAAAGGAGTCGTATGCAAGCTTGATATAATGAAACCTATATGCTGGAAAATATTTATTTTCCTAACGGTTTACTAAGCACCGTAAAAGGGAAGGATACTATAGTCGGCCGAGAAATCCAGATGGAGCATGAAAGGTATTTTGAAATACTTGTCTTGTCCCGAAAATCCAGAGCGACTATAGGGAGTGATTTTATAGATTGTTATAAACAAAACAATTTAATTGCTTATTTTCAATAATTATAAATGGAATAAACCATTTATTTTCATCACTTTAGTAGCACTTTAAAACACGTGACAGTACAGTAGTGAAACAGTAAAGTTTTTAAACCGTAGAAACAATATACAGTCACTTCAGTATAGTAAATGAATCTCTTCAAAAATCTGTAGATAAACAGTTTATTAATTATTTCTAATTTAGAAATAATATCTTAAATATTTTCATTTCAATAAACAGTGATTTCAGTACAGTTCAATAAACAGTAATCACTAAACTTCAGTTCAGTAAACAGTAATTTTCAGTACGGTACAGTAAACATTTAATAGTAGGTGGAGACTAGGCAACACCCTAATTCAATCATGCTTTAATTTTTCCTAAAAGAAAACAGTAACAGTATACAGTTAGATCTATGGCCATAGTCTATAGGGCGTCCATAAAGTACACTTACCAGGTGACCTTTGGACTGCTGATGTGTGATAACCGCAAATTTCCCATTTATTGGAAATTATTAATAGTAGAAATTAATATTAAAGAAAATAGATCAGAGGAAATAAATAAATTAATATAAATAAATAAAATTTATTTACGAGATGGGAATATCTTTGAAATTTCCGAAATTGATGGAGTGAAGAAGTGGAGAAAAATTAATTTGGATAAAATTGAGGAAATTAATTTGGATAAATGGAAATCCAAATTAATTAAGAAATGAAAAGGAAAATTAAATTGGAAATAAGGAGAAGGATGAAAAGGAAAATTAAATTGGAAATAAGGAGAAGGATGAAATTATGGAAAATAATGAAGAGAAAATTTAATTTGGAGAAATGGAAATCCAAATTAAATAAGAAATGAAATTGAGAAATATAATTTGGATATTAAGAAATCCAAATTATAAGAAATATAAATGTGAGTATTTATATATTTATATAATTTTATTATATAAATATATTTTTAAATAAATTATATATATTTTATATAATTATATATATATATATGAAAAATATATATTATAGCTTATGATAAAAGTATATAAATATGTGAGAAATATATATATATGTTATTTTTTAAATTAAGTGTATAGAATTTTATTTTAAAACTATACACAATATATATATACTATATAAATAAATATATATTATTATTGATATATTTATATATATATATATATATATACACACACACACACATTGATATAAAGAATAAGTATATATATGATAAAACAGAAGGCAAGGCCGGCCATCGTCAGCCAGCCAAGAGAGGAGGAAAGAGAGAAGAAGACGGCATCGGCGGAAAGAGGAGAGGACACCGGTGACCGGAAGAGTAAAAGAAACGGCGAGAAAATGAGAAGGAAAGAAGAAAATCGAAGCGAAAAATCAACGAAGCAGGAAAGGAAAGGAAAAATGGTAGATGGCGATGCCGGCCGATCCAGGCACCGCCATTGCCACCGAAGCACCGTCGGAGGGAGAGGAAGACGATGGAGGCCACCCGAGGCGCAATGAACAGCGGAGGAAGGCCGGCAAAGAGGCGGAAGAAACCGAAGCTAAATCGAGTTGATCCGTCGCCGTGCCGCCGATCCAGGGCAAACGGAGGGCACCGGTAGCTTCGTCGTGCCGTCGGCCAGCTGAGGAGCCAGTGAACCGTCGAAGAACCGGCTGCCGGTGAAGAACCGACGAGAAAGAAGGCTGAACCAACCAACGGGAAAAAGGAAAAGAAAAAGGAAAAAGAAAATGAAAATGAAAAGAAAGAGAAAGAAAAAAAAAGAGAAAAAAGGAAGAAAGAAAAGTGGAAAAGAAGAAAGAGAGAGAGAAAAAGGAAAATTTTTGGGAATTCGAAAAATTCTCGGGAACTCGAGAATCTCGAGAATCGGTAAGAAATCCGAGAAATTATTAATGATAATTATTTAAATAAATTATTTATTTAAATAATTTGAGAAAAATCTAAAATTTAGAATTTAAATTTCCAGAAATTATTCTCGGCGATCGAGATAGGAATCGAAAGAGATGGAGTACGGGCGTGACCGATAAGAGGAAGTCACAGACTCGGAAAAGGTAAGGGATGCATGTGCAGCACTGTAAGGATATTCAATCTGCATGTTTTAATTTCGAAATATTTTATGGAAATATTTTATGAAATTATTATGATGAATGATTGGTTGGAAATTTGGAATGAAGTACTGGCTGGAAATTATAAACTGCATTTTTCGTGCAGGAGGCTAGTCAATCGGCAGCCATTATACTGCCGAAAAATTATCGAAAATTATCGAAAAATTCTAGAAAATTTCATAAAATCATAATAAATGATTTTATTTCACAAGAAACGATTTCCAACCACGAAAATAGAGAAAATGATTATTTTTCATAAAACATGAATATAACGAAATTCATTTTAAAATATTCATGTTTTCGAAATTGGTGATAATAAGATCACCGAAAATTCTCGTGATATATGAATTATAAGTGATATGAAATGGAAAATGAAAAAGGGATGAAGAGAATATTTTATAAAAGTTTTCTAAATATTCTCTCGATATATGAATTATACGTAATATGAAATGAAAGATGAAAAGGGATAAAGTGAATATTTTACAAATATTTTCTTAAATATTCACTTGATTTATTATATAACCTTTATGGTTTTAATTATGAAATTATTATTTTTATAAATTCCATAAAGGTTTTCTGATGATGAAAAATACTGTTTTGAGAGTAGTTGGCATCCTATCATGCTGATATGTGATATGTGACATGTAATATGTAATATGTGATATGTGATATGTAGTCCCGACCAACACCTGATCAGTGATCCGTCGAGGACAATTATAGACTATGGCCATAGATCTGACATGATGATTTTATACCCTTCGGGGTTTATAGCATGATATGAGTAACGACCTAATGGACGGGCTGGGCGTGTGTGCCTAAGTCTCCATATAGGATATGTTTTAAATGAAAATGTTTTACATGATATGTGATATGTGAAATGTAAATGTTTTACATGATATGTGAAATGTAAATGTTTTACATGATATGTGATACGTGAGATGAAATGATTTATAACATTTTATAAAATGCATATTTCAATACTGTTTTTAGTACTACGAGATGATTTTCATATGATATGTAATATGAATATCTAATATGTTTTCAAAAGGAAAAAGGAGGAAAGTAAATCTAATATTCTTATTTTAATTTTAAATTGAATATTAGATTTAAATGATTCATATGTTATACGAAAAAGGTTTAATAGCTTATTTTGCTATTTAAAGTACTGTACTAATATGATTGTACAATAAAACATGAAATGAGTTTTACAGGAAAATGATGATGATTTAACTAATATTCTTTTCAAAGAAAATATGAATATTAGTTATTTTATTTAAATGCTTTATTTCATAAAAGTATTATTTTGAAAAGAATATGAAAACGATATGAAATAAAAAGGAAAAGGATTTAAATTTCAAACGAAAAGAAATTTACTCTCTACAGTTGCTTCTAGGTTCCGGGACAAGATAGGTATTTCAAAATACCTACCTTACTCCATCCGGATCCCTAGTCGACTGTAGTATCCTTCCTACATGTGTGCCTAGAGTCGCATAAGAAAAATGAAAAAGATTTTCAGCATATAGGAAACTGAATATCAAGTATGCATATAATTCCCTTACTGAGCCGTGGTTTGCTCACCCCTTAATTTTAACATTTCAGGTTTTCGAAGACCGAGAGTCTAGCAGTAAAAGGATTTTCGACTGCGCATTTGGGGACGATGTGACAGGTCTATATAATTAATAAGGTATGATCATTTATTTTCTGCATTTAGACATATTCACAGTACTACTTTCTTATGAAGTAAGATAGTGGATGTGATTCATATGGTAAATTTTTATGAAATTGTTTATATGTAAAAGAAAAAGTAAAGTATCGCAAACAGCCCAACTATATAAGATATATAGGATAAGGTGAAAAATAGGGTCACGGGCTGTGACAGATTTAATGGTATCAGAGCACGGTTGGCCTGATGTCTGTCGATACTCTGGAAAGAAAATGTGTTGAAAAGGTTAACATTTCCTGTAGTACTGTGTAGTCTGAATACATAGAGAAAATAAATGATTACAAATTGAATTAAGTGTTTAGAAGGGAGTGAGAAATTATAAAATAAGGAATGTTAAAAGGGAAAACGGCTCAAGAATGTTACCTGAAATGGTGATCTTATGATCTAAATGAAGGTCGGTTTGGTAAGGAACAGAAATGGACTTGGTGAGGGCCCCACTAGTACTTTTTTTTTTGAATCGAACTGAGACCTACAAGTGATGATATAAAGGAGGGGAATGAAATATCATCATTAAATAGACCTTAATATCACCAATTGAAGGTATTTGGAGGAGAGAGAATATTTTTGACCAAAAATGACCAAAATACCCCTACCCCAAAATTTTACCGGGAGTCAAAATAGATCACCAGAAGTTGAAATTGACCGATTTGACAGGGAAATTGATGATGAAAAGTTGCATTTCATGCAAAATAATCCAATTATGGATTTTATTGGATTTCTTTGTCAAAATCGAAAAAGACCTTAAACTGCTGATATTGGTATGAGAAAGGGGTACTATCAGCAAATAGATAATAAGATCACTGATTTAAATGTATATTGAGGAGAAAGAAATAAATATGAAAATGATGAAAATGCCCCTATATGGGATTATGGTATGAATAGTAATAAACCAAGTCGATTTTGAATATATTGATAGTAATGAAGTTATTAATGGCATAAAGGATACAATATAAGTATAACGATCCCGATTATAAATTTCACTACACTTAGTGTGCTGATACGACCCAAATGGTTATAGGGAAGTCGCAGGATGAGCGACTTAGTATTGATTTTATGGGTCTAAATTAAAAGTGTATTAACGGGATATCATTACAGGATCGTTGGATATGATGAAAAGTAATGTGATTACTGGAGATGAATGAGAGGAGATCAATATAGAGGATGAAATCCATAACAGTACTGTTAATTCTGGTTCTATACATCCCCACTGTCTTTGAAATATTAAACAGATAATTATAGAACCGGAATATTTTGAATTATGTTTTAAGGAATGATATACTGTATGGAGTGATATAAAATTTGAGTATATGCATAAGAACAGTAAATGATGATAAGAGATGAGGAAGACAACAGCTAACCTTAATGATTAAAAGGAAAATGATTGTAAAAATAAATTACATAAATAATAAATCAGTTAGCCGTGAAAGGTGTTAATTAAATAATTGCACTTAACACAGCATTATAAATTAAGAGGATTGATATGCTATGGAGTACGAGAAATAAGCAAATCAAGGCGGAGCAAATGTTAAAATGATTTAAATATTAAATATCTTTGCCTTGAGTGAAATGATAGGACACAAAGATGAATGTCCAAAATGATGAGAGATGAATGATTAAAGAAAGCATCGGAGGAGATTCCTGATGAATTTTTAGAGTTATATAGATTAGAGAAATCGAACTAACGTTGACTCGATTTTAAATATGAAATTTATTCTTAAGCTTATATTGGAGAATATAGAAGAATCCGAAAAGCTTAAGAAACAACTCTAGAAAATTTGTGGATAAGGAAATTCACTTGTATAAAAGGAATTGATAGAAATACAGATGATATGATTTGAGGCTGAATTAAATGGTGTATTAAATTCCTATTAATTTATAAGTTCTTATTAAGAACAAATAATCAATTCTATGGAAGTGATGCCTTATTTGATTTAATCGAAGATGTACAGGGACCTTATAAGATCAACCTCTGTACAAGGCATCACTAGACGAAAAGTTAGAAACTAGTGATCATAAGATGATAATGATTTGAACTCGATAAAATTATCACGAGTTCCTATTGAGGTTTACAAGGTTAATGAAATACCTTGTGAGATATATGAGCCTAATGAATGAGGCATCCAGATATGGATAAAGTAATGAGACATCAATACAACCTAAGGCACAAATGGAAAATGAGCAACATAGTGGTATAACCCCACAGACTCTCAAAGACAATAGATTATATGTAAGAAGGGCAAATAGAAGATTTAGCTAGATAGTATCTCTTTCTAAGATATACGATCTCGAATGACAGAGCGATGTGGATCTGTCAATGATGAAGCGATAATGATTGAGATACATAATGAACTGGGTCTAGCTAAATACTATTGCCAGTCTATGGAAGAGTTATTGGGTTAGCTACTCTACTGACGTGATTAATAAGTAAAAGGTTAAAGACAGGAGATGAATAAATGTAAAGACGGTATATAAAAGATTAAAAGAAGTAATAGTGGAATATGTTATCACTAAAAACAAGTGAATGAAATGATGATGAAGGAAAAGATGAATATGTCATAAGAGGAAAGTACATGATGAAGAGGGAACACGAATATGAGGTAGTTCCTGAATTTAAAACTAAAAGTGATTTTGTGGTTATCACATGATTATGGCTAGATGTAAGATCGAGCCAAAACTAGATAGAAGAAAAATAATTATACTCAAAGGAGTAAAGAAGTGATTTACATTTTACTGCCAGTCATGTAAATGGAAAATGATAAATATATATACCACCTCGAAATGATGAAAATGGTGGAATTATATGGATAATGAGGTGATTAAATTGACAATTATAGATTCAATGATAAAGTTAAATAATGAGAAGATCAAATTATAATTTGATTATGTCGTTATGGAATCTAAATTATCAAAAGAGTATAATTTTAGGTATATTCTAAGATTAAAGTGATAATGAATATACCATAAAAATAAAAGAGGTAATAAGAATATTACATGGAAAGACGATATGGAGAGGAAATGATTATCTCTTGATGAAATTATGGTAAAAGATGGTGAATGGTAAAGTCTGCAAATGAACTGCAGTAATTGGATGACATAAATATGAAATGAAAATTGTGGATAATGAAGAATCTAAAAGAGATATGATAATGTGAAAGTGATTATAGATTGATAGTCTAATGAAATCACTTTTTCCATTATCAAACTCTTAGATTCTTTAGTGCCATAGTCGAAATATAATTATAAAAGATGATGAGAATGTATGTGAAGTTCCAGTGAGCAATATATGTGATGGGAATCTTTGAGTAGCTATATGTTAATGGAAAATAGCAAAAGGCTCTGAGATTCCAAATCTATTGACAGCACCGCTCCATGCATCATGTAAATATCTGAGCGTAGAATGGGAACACTCGATAATATGTTGAAAGAGCGGATGCACAAGATGTGAAAGCTACTGGAACAATTACATACTACTGAATACAGTGTGTAAATGATAATTATCGAAATGTATCGACTTGGCACCAAATAAGAAAGATGGATGATGAAACAGTATGAATAATATGTGATATGAAAAGGAGTGCAAATGGATAACTCCCAATCGATAACAAAGTTAAGGGAGTATAAATATATGATGAAAGATGATATGTAATGATATGTGAGGTGATTATGATGTTAAAGGTATACTGGCAGTATAATTTAAAGGATGATCTAAAGGTCAAGAATGATAAATATACAAGACGATAAGTATACAGGATGCTACCACCTTCTGAATTTAGTTAAATTTGGAGGACCGAATTTCTTAAGGTGGGGAGAATGTGATAACCACAAATTTCCCATTTATTGGAAATTATTAATAGTAAAAATTAATATTAAAGAAAATAGATAAGAGGAAATAAATAAATTAAAGTAAATAAATAAAATTTATTTACGAGATAGGCATATCTTTGAAATTCACGAAATTGATGGAGTGAAGAAGTGGAGAAATATTAATTTGGATAAAATTGAGGAAATTAATTTGGATAAATGGAAATCCAAATTAATTAAGAAATGAAAAGGAAAATTAAATTGGAAATAAGGAGAAGGATGAAATTATGAAAATAATGAAGAGAAAATTTAATTTGGAGAAATGGAAATCCAAATTAAATAAGAAATGAAATTGAGAAATATAATTTGGATATTAAGAAATCCAAATTATAAGAAATATAAATGTGAGTATTTATATATTTATATAACTTTATTATATAAATATATTTTTAAATAAATTATATATATGTTTTATATAATTATATATATATATGAAAAATATATATATTATAGCCTATGATAAAAGTATATAAATATATGAGAAATATATATATGTTATTTTTTAAATTAAGTGTATAGAATTTTATTTTAAAACTATACACAAAATATATATATACTATATAAATAAATATATATTATTATTGAAATTTTTATATATATATATATATATATATTGATATAAAGAATAAGTATATATATAATAAAAAAAAGAGTAAGATAGAAACGAGATCGAGACCCGTTTCTGTCGCAAAACAAAACAGACCGAAACCAAAAACAGAAGGCAAGGCCGGCCACCGTCAGTCGACCAAGAGAGGAGGAAAGAGAGAAGAAGACAGCACCGACGGAAAGAGGAGAGGACGCCAATGACCGGAAGAGGATAAGAAACGGCGAGAAAAAGAGAAGGAAAGAAGAAAATCGAAGCAAAAAACCGGCGAAGCAGGAAAGGAAAGGAAAAATGGTAGACGATGGTGCCGGCCGATCTAGGCATCGCCACTACCATCGAAGCACCGCCAGAGGGAGAGGAAGACGATGGATGCCACCCGAGGCGCGATGAACGGCGGAGGAAGGCCGGCGAAGAGGCGAAAGAAACCGAAGCTAAATCGAGTCGATCAGTCGCCATGCCGTCGATCCAGGGCAAACGGAGGGCACCGGTAGCTTCGCCGTGCCGTCGGTGAACTAAGGAGCCAGTGAACCGTAGGAGAACCGGCCGCCGGTGAAGAACCAACGGGAAAGAAGGCTGAACCGGCCAACAGGAAAAAGGAAAAGAAAAAGAAAAGAAAAAGGAAAAAGAAAAAGAAAAAGAAAAGAAAGAGAAAGAAAAGAAAAGAGAAAAAAGGAAGAAAGAAAAGAGGAAAAGAAGAAAGAGAGAGAGAAAAAGGAAAATTTTTGGGAATTCGGAAAATTCTTGGGAACTCGAGAATCTCGGGAATCGGTAAGAAATTCAAGAAATTATTAATGATAATTATTTAAATAAATTATTTATTTAAATAATTTGAGAAAATTCTAAAATTTTGAATTTAAATTTCCAAAAATTATTCTCGGTGATCGAGATGAGGAATCGAAAGAGATGGAGTACGGGCGCGACTGATAAGAGGAAGTCGTCGACCCGGAAAAGGTAAGGGATGCATGTGCAGCACTGTAAGGATATTCAGTATGCATGTTTTTGTTGGATTATGCCCTTAGAACCATTCATTAGATGATTGACTTTGGCATTTTTTATGTATCATGACATTTTATTTATTATAGTTCATTATTATATTTGTCTTATAACTACCTAATATAATCTTATATGATAATGTCCTTAGAATAGTAATAACACACTATTCTTAAAATATCCCTAGTCAAGTATTATTGTGAACAAGGATAACAATGATACGATAAGACTAGTATGTGGTTGACTGATGACCATTGTCATGGATATAGGATATCAAGTCATCACATAGGTACATGTTAGAGAACTATGTACTGGATCGACCCTCCATAAGAACGCTACATGGATTGTTATATGAGTGTCATAAGCGATTCTCATAGTGATGATGGTGTATGTGATCCTTTGACTTGAGATCATCAGAGATCCCAACATAGAGAATTGCATACTTTAATGCTGCTAGATGTCATTCGTAACAGGATGGACTATAAAGGTAGTAATTAGGTATGCCTTGATCTATGTAGAGGGATGCTGAGTGATCAAGATAGGATTTATCCCTCTTATATAACAAGAGTGATGTCTTGGGCCCTTTGATAGAGTGAGACTAAGAAATGTATGGCCGTGCTCGAATAAGTCAATATGAGATATTGATTTTATTTGATTAATTAGTCTACTCATGAATCAAGAAACACTGATTAGACTATACAAGTGTGACACATTCCAAGACTTGTGTCTAATCAAGACATCAAAGGATAAAGGGATTAGACTACACGGTAACATCTATCACGAGTAAGGTTATGTCGAGTCATTTACATTCTCGTTACATGGGTAGCAATGATGTGTTGCTAGATACCGCTCATTGCCTGTGACAATTTTGTCATTGCCATTGTTTTGAGAACCTATTGGGTCGAACACTTAGAACGGATCAATGAGGAGCTTAATTAATCCTATTCTGGATTGGATTAAAGATATAACTAATCCTATTCTGAATTGGATTAATGATATAACTAATCCTATTCTAAGTAGGATTAGAGTTCCGTTTGACACTAAATTTTAGGGTAAAATTTACTGCCTATAAAAGGATGTTTTGTGTTTTCTAAAATAGAGCCGCACAATTAAACAGAAAAAAATATTTTTTTAATCGAAGCTAGCAATTCAGTTATAAGGAATCAAAAACGCTCTTTAAGGCTTCTGATCGTGAGACGTTCAAAAGTCGTGAGATCCGTTCGTGTGTGTGAAGCCCCGGATTTACCGAGCCACTAGCCCCGGATTTGCCGAGCCGCTAGCCCCGGATTTACCGAGCCACCTCACTCATCCGAACTGTCCGCTCTGGGTTCTAGAGGTGGCCCCCGTCACACAGACGTGGCACTTAGCCCCTCACGGATTTATCGGGAATAAATTCCCAATTCGCGTCCGCCATGACTTGAACCCCTTAACACTTGTAAGTGTCAAGTCATGACTAACCATTGGACCTAGGTCCAATGGTTAGTCATGACTTGACACTTACAAGTGGTAAGGGGTTCAAGTCATGGCGGACGCGAATTGGGAATTTATTCCCGATAAATCCGTGAGGGGCTAAGTGCCACGTCTGTGTGACGGGGGCCACCTCTAGAACCCAGAGCGGACAGTTCGGATGAGTGAGGCGGCTCGGTAAATCCGGGGCTAGCGGCTCGGCAAATCCGGGGCTAGTGGCTCGGTAAATCCGGGGCTTCACAGTGTGGATACCATAGAGGCAGGAACGAAAAGTTGTTGCTTGTGACTCGACCAACGACAGAAAAACAGAGAAAACGTTAGATAAAATCTCGAAACCCTAATCAGGCAACTCTCCGAATCGATCCTGGTGGAGGCCGAATGATTTAAATTTCGCTGCGTGTTTGTTTCGGTTTCCTTCAGTTTTAATTTTGAAATATTTTATGGAAATATTTTATGAAATTATTATGATGAATGATTGGTTGGAAATTTGGAAATTATGAAATTTTATAAACTGTATTTTCCGTGCAGGAGGCTAGTCAATCGGCAGTCGTTATACTGCCGAAAAATTATCGAAAATTATCGAAAAATTCTAAAAAATTTCATAAAATCATAATAAATGATTTTATTTCGCAAGAAATGATTTCTAACCACGAAAATAGAGAAAATGATTATTTTTCATAAAACATGAATATAACGAAATTCATTTTAAAATATTCATGTTTTCGAAATTGGTGATAATGGGATCACCGAAAATTCTCTCGATATATGAATTATAAGTGATATGAAATGGAAAATGAAAAAGGGATAAATAGAATATTTTATAAAAGTTTTCTAAATATTCTCTCGATATATGAATTATACGTAATATGAAATGAAAGATGAAAAGGGATAAAGTGAATATTTTACAAATATTTTCTTAAATATTCACTTAATTTATTATATAACCTTTATGGTTTTAATTATGAAATTATTATTTTTATAAATTCCATAAAGGTTTTCTGATGATGAAAAATACTGTTTTGAGACTCATTGGCATCCTATCATGCTGATATGTGATATGTGACATGTAATATGTAATATGTGATATGTGATATGTAGTCACGGCCGACACCTGATCAGTGATCTGTCGAGGACAATTATAGACTATGGCCATAGATCTGACATGATGATTTTATACCCTTCGGGGTCTATAGCATGATATGAGTAACGATCCAGTGGACGGGCTGGGCGTGTGTGCCTAAGTCTCCATATAGGATATGTTTTAAATGAAAATGTTTTACATGATATGTGATATGTGAAATATAAATGTTTTACATGATATGTGATACGTGAGATGAAATGATTTATAGCATTTCATAAAATGCTTATTTCAGTAATGTTCTTAGTACTACAAGATGATTTTCATATGATATGTAATATGAATATGTAATATGTTTTCAAAAGGAAAAAGGAGGAAAGTAAATCTAATATTCTTATTTTAATTTTAAATTGAATATTAGATTTAAATGATTTATATGTTATACGAAAAAAGTTTAATACCTTATTTTGCTATTTAAAGTACTGTACTAATATGATTGTACAATAAAACATGAAATGAGTTTTACAGGAAAATGATGATGATTTAACTAATATTCTTTTCAAAGAAAATATGAATATTAGTTATTTTATTTAAATGTTTTATTTCATAAAAGCATTATTTTGAAAAGAATATGAAAACGATATGAAATAAAAAGGAAAAGGATTTAAATTTCAAACGAAAAGAAATTTACTCTCTACAGTTGCTTCTAGGTTCCGGTACAAGATAGGTATTTCAAAATACCTACCTTACTCCATCTGGATCCCTAGCCGACTGTAGTATCATTCCTACATGTGTGTCTAGAGCCCCATAGGAAAAATGAAAAAGATTTTCAGCATATAGGAAACTGAATATCAAGTATGTATATAATTTCCTTACTAAGTCGTGGTTTGCTCACCCCTTAATTTTAACATTTCAGGTTTTCGAAGACCGAGAGTCTAGCAATAAAAGGATTTTCGACTGCGCATTTGGGGACGATGCGACAGGTCGATTTAATTAATAAGGTATGATAATTTATTTTCTGTATTTAGACATATTCACAGTACTACTTTCTTATGAAGTAAGAAAGGGGATGTGATTCATATGGTAAATTTTTATGAAATTGTTTATATGTAAAAGAAAAAGTAAAGTATCGCAGACAGCCCAACCATATGAGATGTATAGGATAAGGTGAAAAATAGGATCACGGGCTGTGACATGATGACTTGGTAGGTCAATCAGCCACGTGACAGTACAGTAACAGTGAGCATGAAGTTAGGGCCTAAAGTTTCAAAATCATTTAATTTCTATATGAAATACCTTCAAGGAATTTTAATAAAAATTATCATTTAATTAAATAAATATTCCAATAAAGGTAATAAATTCATTTATAATAATACAGTGAAAACAGTCAATAAATATTCATTATTTTAGTGAGAAATCTCATAAATATTCTTTTTAAATATAAAACATTTTAAAGAATATATTTTTATTCTCACTTTAATAAATATTCATAACATGAATATTTAATTTAACATTTTTCAATAAAAGTCCAAATTATGGAAAGTTGATGGAAATAAATTCCAAAATTCATAATTCACTTAAATTATGCATCTAAAATATTTCATGATATTTTAGAATAATTTTCAATAATTTTCAGCAGCATAACAGCTGCATTTCCCTCCTGCACTTAAAATACAGTACATAAAACCAGCAGTATACCGCAATTTGCATGATTCTCAAAACATTTCATCATTCGAATAATTTCATAAGTCATACTTAACAAATCATGCAATTCACTATATCCTTACAACTCACACACTTCTCCCTTACTTGTCTAGCGATACCGACTCGTTTGGTAGCACCAACCGTAAACCGTAAATCACGGCTACAAAAATAAATTTACCAAAATTATCATTAATTTCCCTCTTAATTTTAGGCTATTGACTTCCATAAAATGGAGCCACTAATTATACAGCATATGACTAGCCAGTATAAATTATACTGGTGGTGAATCTCAACTTTCCCGTTTTAGCTCTTTTTTCAAATCCGATTTCACCAGTCTTCTTTTTTTAATTTCTACAGTCATTTTCTATATTTAAACCATAAAATACAGCATGATGGTTGTCCCAAAATGTTCATGGCCGAAAGCTTCCATATACCCACTTTCTTGATTTTAATTCCTTTTTGAAATCTAATGTTTCTAACCTTTTCATTCCATCTCATTCTATCATTTCTTACCATTTTTATGCAAGAAAATGCATGGTGTCACTAAGTTCCCATGCCAACCGAAACCCACAAAAATTGAAAAATTTTATCAAGCAAAGATTATGTAAATCCAATGCCACCGTCTTTTTCTACACCTTAGATTAAGCTAGAATACAACTTTAGAATTAATTAAAACAATAAGAAATGGCATGTTGTTACCTTAGCCGAACTCCTCTTTTCCTTCTTTCTCTTTGTTTTCTTCCTCTTATGATGAGATATTGGTACCAATGAAGAGATGAAGTGATGTAGAATAATTTCTCTAGAAATGATTATGGTGAAAAAATGACAATTTCATATAGTTTTTTCTTGGTTTTCTTTTCTTTTCTTTTTCTTCTTTTCTTTCTCTTTACGTCATGGGTTTTCTGAACAGGGAGAATGAATAGTGCCGGATGGAAATTTGGCTGAGTAAAAAAAAAAATTCTAGAGAGTGGCAATTTACCATTTTGCCACTAGTTATGAAAAATCTTGATAATTTGGCCTTTTTTGCCTTTAACTTCCGTAATTGTAAAAACCACGTAATTGGACTCCAAAAATTCTAATTATAGTACCAATCAATCACATTTAATGTATTTGATGATTGGAAGTGATTTCGTTGACGCACGGTGCACCGATAATGAGAAATTACGATTTTACCCCTTGTGGACCGCCAGTGAAATTTTCCAATTAAATCACTGTTTTAATTAATCTCTTGGCACTATGTTATTCTCCTTTTCATGTAGAATCTCATGTTATTTTTATTTCATCCCAACTCATTTTAGTTTGGGTGTAATTTACGAAAATGACCTCAGGACGTATATGTCATTTTCACATTTTTTTCCAAAATTCACAAAATAATTCCAAATGACATAAAAATTATTTTTATACCTCCAAATCATTATTTTATATTTATTTCACCCACAGTACACTGTATTATTAGTCTTAAGTTCATCAAAACTATAAAATTAAAGTAGGGCCCACATTTTAATTTTACTTAAAATCATAAAATAATTTACATTTCATTATACACATAATTACAAAATTAATGTACAGTGTAGTAGAAACAGGTCTCACAGTTAGGGAACCAAGCTCTGCTTGGTGAGATTCGTAATCTTGCTCACACAACTGAGCTTGGTGAATAGCTTCATCATATGTTGATATATAATGGAGCCAACATGCTCCGAATAGACGGCCTTAAGTCAACCATTAACCGCTTAATCTTATGCTCTTCACTTCTCGTTGTCTTAGGATCGAAGCAACTCAATGCAGTGAATTTAAATTCATACTGATCCACCATCATACTCCCATGATATGATTCAGAAACTCAGACTGCAACATTTTTTTGACATGTGTGAGGGATATAGTGCTTATTGAAAGCCTCCAGAAAAATATCCCATGTCAATGCTAGATGCTTGGTTATCAACACTGTCTTGGTAGCCTTCCACCAGTGCTCTGCTTCTTCAACTAACAGAAAAGTGGGCAATCTTACTTTTTTTGGTCTTTGTACAGGTCATATAAGCAAACTGTTTTTTCGCCTCATTCACCCAATTCTTAACAGCCATAGGATCTTTCTCACCCTTAAACTTAGGTGGATTTAGTTTCTTAAATTGTTGGAGTAACGTCACATCACAACCTCTGTCTAGAACTGGCCTCACTACAGTGGGACTTAAGGTTAAGGCTATAGTGGGGGCGGTACCAATTGTGATTAAAGTGCTAGTGGAACATTTACTTGAGGCGGAGGAGGTAATGCTACCTCCTGTACTGGTGCTAAATTATAGTTCGCAATGAACTCAGCGAACATATGCTTCAACTTGGAAATAGAGTGTTAGAACTCTTAGGTTACAAAGGAAGGGCTAGCTCTGTCATTGGCTCCAAAGATGGCTCTGGGGAGGGATGAATACGTTTGGGATGTCCCCTTTCCCATTCGATACCCCTTCACCTATCACTCATTCTGTCAAAACAGAACAAACACAAAACATTTCCAATCACTTGAGTCAAATATATATTCAGACAAGTACAGTACTACTTGAGATGTAGACCATTATTAATCCTAAAACACTAACAGATATTAGACCAACCTTGCTCTGATACCAATTTAACTGTCACACATTAAAATCTAATTTTCATACCATTTTCTTACATTTATTTACATGTGGTTGGGTTATTTGTAGTGTTCACATACACACTTTATTGATTTGTCATACTCATTTATCCGTATGTAACCCAAGATTCGTAGATTCGATTTAAAACTTATATAAACATCTACACTAATTCAAACTTATATCCAATACTTTACATTCGATTTAAATCCCAAATAAGTATTTACATACCAAATACTACTTTACATAAACAATTTGAACATTGCATACCTCAACAGAAAGCAATAGCTGCTTGAGGAATACCAAAAGTAATGATCCTCTCAAGCAAATAAAGAATTCTATTGTAGATAATCTGGAAGGAAAATAAAGGGTGAGCTTACGCCCAGTAAGGAATATATATAAAAAAGCTGATATTACACATAACTATATGCAAGTATCTTAAAAACATACTATTTTGCATGGAAACCAATGATCACACATTCTTTGGCATGATATCGAAAAGGATACTATAGTGAGTTACATAACCAGGTTGAGTACAAAAGGATACTTTAAAGCACCTCACCTATCCCTGTATCTAATTCCAACTATAAGGAATTCATTAAAACTTATTCAATCACAAAGTTCAGTAGATATTCAGAAATAATTTCTATTATGCAATTTATAAGTCATTCAAATAACTAGTTCCAAAACACTCAGTAGATAATAAAAAAACCACTTTCAATAAACAGTACAAAATCCAAAACACTCATTAGATAATAAAATAACCACTTTCAATAAACAGTATAGAGATCATAAAACATACTTTACGAATATATAAAAAACAATAGTAAATGAAGTCTGGGAGTGCTTGGATTGGCCAAGGATTTACCACCTAGTAAAACAATATAGTGGAGACTAAGCTTCACCCAGCAGACTTATGCAATATAAATATCCTCGCAGGGAACGACATATGGCTATAGTCAAAAGATCCACAGTGTACACTAGCCAAGTGACAATTATGGGCATTGAAGACGTGGCTAATGTCAAACAGCAACAGTTCACACACACAGAGGGCATGTACTTGTAAATAGCTATGGGGCCAACTGTCTCAAAATAGTTATAAATCATTTCATAAGTGTTTACAAAGATCAATTCAGTAATTCATATCTTCTTTTTTTTTTGCCAATAGTAATTCATATCTTCAGTTAGTTAATAAAACATTAAAATCAGAAAATCACTATACTTGAAGAATAAAAATTCACCAAATATTCTTAGTCCAATATCCAATGCTTAAAATATTTTATTTGCATATAAAAGAAATATGGAAACATGAATATATGATGAAACGTGTAGAAACTAAGAAAAATCCCTTTAAAAATTGAGTTACAAATTTGACATGCATTTATAACATTTAAAAGCTTTAACCCCAACAAAATGTTTGCACTTCCTTTTTACTTATAAAACCACACCAAGTGATGAATTTGAAGGTTTAGGTTCATTTAAGAAAATTTCAGCAACATAACGGTACTACCAATCTAACCTCCTTGCACGAAAACACAGTTTATATTCCATAATACCAGTTTCACAATTCAACCAAATAATCAAGTTCAATCTCATAAAAGCTCATTTTCAATGCTCTCAATGCAACATAGTATCCCTACACCTTCTACATATATTCTTTACCACTCAGATTCTTGTAGTGTTGCTTGCCAACACTAATATCACCTTCTAGCTTCCTAGCTGCAATAGACCACACAAACACAATCAATTCACTTTACTTAAATTATAAAGAATGTTAAATTCATTGAGACCTAGCATATTGCCTAGTGTAGTCCTAAATTCAGTCTACTTCATACCAGTGCTAACATTACAACTATGGTTGAAACACCTCTATTTTCAATTCTAATTTCATCTACAGTCTTGTATTAATTTATACATTATTATAGAACCTAAAACACATTAAATTGAGCGCTCTTTCAATGTTCCCTTCTCATGGCCGAATCTGCTTCCTCTTCTTACATAGCTCATTTCTTTAATTTAGGTGTAAATTCATGTAAATTCATGTCTTACACTTGTTCTACATTGATTCTACATCAAATTTACATTGAATTACATCATGTCCATGCATGATGAATGGTGGTCGAAACCTAAGGTGGTGGATTTCAAGGTTTCAATTCAGTTTAAGCAATACATGCTTAAACACATTAAACAAATAACAAGGATTCACAAAACCATGAAAATCACAAGCTTTCTCCCATTTCTTACCTTAGTTGAAACTTGAAGAATGCCCCACACTTTGCAAATGACCACTTTAAGGCTTTATTTGGGAACCAAGTTGTACAGCTCTGAAAATTAGACAATGTTAGTGAAGGAAATTTTGGGTTTCAATATGTTCTTCTAAGGTTTTCAAAAGCTTTCTCCCTCTCACAAGCTTTCAAGAATGGAGTGAGAAGATGAAGAAGGAGCTAGCCAAAGGATGAAGAATAAATATGTTTTATGGCAAATTACGGAAATGCCTTTATTCTTAACAAAATTTCCAATTTTCCTCTTTGCGATTTGACTTCATTTAAAACAATCAGTTTAACCTTCAAATTATTTCATTGAATCATAAAAGACCTCTATTTAATATTTTCTTGTCTTTGGTTGAGCTTTTATTAGGGTTTGACTGATCATTTGGGTGAAATTACCAAAATAGCCCTAATCGTTGAATTGCATAATTTTCTACTTTTTCACGTGATTTATTCTATCAGTCCACATGACCTAAAACTTTATCACATGAGGATTTACCTATGACTATCAGTTGGTCAAAAGTCAACTTAGTTTAATCATTATTCACAAAAATTCCAATGGCCTATGAACTTAACTGTCATTTTCAAAATTGTTGCACGCTTTTAAAACATGCATAAACAATTGCTTTTGAGGTGCAGATTCTTACCATCAGAGTATTTGACTCTAAATATCAAATCCGTCAAGTTTCACCTCCATTGAGTGACTAGAAAACTAATAGGGCCCAGCATCCAATTCCCCTTCATACCTACAAATCAAATTGTATTGGAATAGTTGTGAGACATTTATCATTCTTAACTTCATGGATAGTGAATAATAGTAATAGGAAATGTGGATCTCACATTGCAGTTGATCATTGGGATCGATTTTGTTAGTCTATGATCATAGATGGTGCCATGTAGAGAGTTTAACATTAATACATATAGTGTGTTATATATTGCTTACGGTGATATGATAGTATTGTTGTCTTCTCACTTTGAAATGATAATCTGCAATGGAATATATAGATTATGAAATGGGTAAATTCCACCCAATTTCTTAATGTTTGACCATAATTCAACTTTAGTCTATTAGTTTCAAAAATGGGCACTCCAAAAATCTTAACACCATTAATAATAGTTAACAGAATATGTGAAATGACAAAATTATCCTCCTTGAAAGTTTAAATCCAAACCATTCCTCATTCATCAAATTTTTCATTTTCTATCATTTTTTTACTGTTTGTCCCTTTCTTGCATACTTTTCAAAAAATAATAAGCAATAAATAATAAAATAATGGACTAAAGTAAATAAATAAACAAAAAATAAATTAAAAGTAAGAAAAAAAACATACCTTTCAAAGCCTAGTAGTACCTCTTCTTAGTGTTTCTTTCTTCATTTTTTATTGTGGCAAGTATTTAAAGCATTCTAAATGGTCTCAAAATTAAGCTTTTAATGATTTACTTAACGGTTGACTAACTGATAGGATGAATTTTTTTTATTTTATATGTGCTAATATATTCTCTATATTGATGTTTTATGCCTAAAATAGCTTACTAATGTTTATTTTATGTTTTAGGTATTAAATATCAAAGTTGAAATTAAAAGGAGCTAAAAGGAGCAAAGTGCAGATTTTTCTATCCAGTTAATAAAGTAGGAAAATGGAGTTTGATTAGAAAAAGAATTGTAAAGAGAGAGAAGTTTTAAAAAGAGTTTGAGTCAAATTAAAACTCTTCTTAGACTCCTACTCTAATTCAGATTCTTAAGCCTATATAAAGAGTATGTTGGCTCTCATAAAAATCAGATCTCTCTTCCCCCTCTTCTCTCTTGTTTAGTTTTAGAGTAGATTTAATAAAAATTTTATTTTTATTATTTTGCTGATTTCTTTATTATTTTTAATTCTGATTTTGTTTTCTTTATTTAAATTAATATTGTTTGTGTGTTCTTGCTTGCTAGTTTATAATCTTGATTAGTAATTCTGATTTTATATTATTAAAGATTGCTTCTTTGATTGTTTCTTGCATGATATTTGTAATCTTTATAATATTAAACTTGAATTTTATGATCTTGAATATGTCTAGTGAGTAGTTTTCTTGTTCAGTTATGAGGTAAATTAATTGTTCTTGGAAAAAGCATGTTGTGAGATTCTTGAACCTATTATATAATTGTTGATTAAATATCTAAGATTCTCTGAGTACATTATAATGATTGTTTGTTTGATTAGATAGGGTGCACACTATTTAGTTAAATTAAATAATCTACCACTAGATTAAAAACATAAGTCCGTAATTGCTTGTGGAGTTAATCACTAGGGATGAAAGAGAATTAAGGTTTAGATTAAATGAACCAAGCTTATGTGTTTGTTATCTAATGTCAACACATATCTTTCTTGTTGTTAATGCTACTACAACTTATATCTAGAGAGCTTGTTCTAGGTAGGTTAAGTAGTTAGAGATTAGTTAAAGAGCTTGTTTTAACTAACGACTCAGTAAGGAAAGATGGTGTAACAAAGCTTGTTGTTATGCTACAGTTGACTGTTTAATTGACAGTAATATTTTGTAATCAATGATTAACATTAAAATCCAAGATTAATTAATTGCCTCGTAATTGAAGTTTTTTTTATATTTGTCTTTGATATTTAATAATTCTAGTTTTCTCTATTTTAGACGTAGTTTACAAAACCCCAAAAACTTCTTCTTCTTTCCCTAATTCCTAAAATTAGATTTTTAATTTAATAATTAACTTGAATAATTCAGTCTCTGTGGATTCGACCCTTGCTCCGCTATCTACATAGTAGAGTTAGGGAATTTTATTTTTGGTGATTGATAACACTCATCAAATTTTGGCACCGTTGCCGGGGATAGAAATTTATTTAAGTTAATTGTTTTAATTTAAAGTCTAATTTTTTTTCTTTTCTTTTTTAGGGATTGCTTGTCTGACAAGGATTCTAGTCATAAACTTCAAAAGATTAAGGACTATATACAAGCAACCTAAAGCGCGGTGCCACAAACACCACAACATCCACCATCACTGCCACCTAAAAAGAGAAGTAAGAGGCCTCCATGGAGCAAGCTTATGAACCATACTATAATTATGACCTATACTATAATTATGAACCACATTACGATACCTACAATCAAGGATGGTGGGATTATTCTAATTTTAGTTATGGGAATCAATATGAGGTTTATAATGCGCCATTTCAAGATACATATCAAGCTCCATCTCAAGACTTAGGTATGCCTCTACCCCAAGAATCAGGTATGTCTCTTGAAGATATTGTTAAGACTCTTGAAATTAAAACTTTACAATTTTCACAAGAGGCTGATGTTTATATTAAGAATATTGAGCACCATGTGAGTCAAATAATGAATTCTTTAAGTAACATTGAAGCTATGACCTCTCAACTTCTGGAGAATCTAAGAGATAATGTTACTAACATCACCTTGAAAAGTGAAAGGGAAATTGAATCCAAGGAAAGTGAACATGAAGATGTCGATGACTTTATAGAAAGGGAGGATGAAATCGATTTCAATATTAAAGCTGGAGTTGTTGACATGCGCAATGTAAAAGGGAGAGAGAATTTCGACAAATTTATAAAGCACTATGATGATGTTGAAATTAAGGAATCCAAATGTAATGGTCCAGTAACACAGTAATACACATATTATTACACAATTTTGACAATTGGGCTGTCTGCGATACTTTACTTTTCATTTACATTTAAACAATTTCATATGAAATTACAATATGAATTACATCCCCTATCTTAATTCACAAGAAAGTAGTACTGTAGATAAGTTTAAATACAAAAAATAAATGATCGTAGCTTTCGTGATTGATTCGAGCTGTCGTAGTGTCTCTAAATGCGCAGCTGAGATCCTCATATGTTAGATTCTCAGTCCTCAAAAATCTGAAATGTTAAAATTAAGGGGTGAGCAAAGCACGACTCAATAAGAGAGTTATATGCAACTCTTGATATTCAGCTACCTATATGCTGAAAAACTTTTCCACTTTCTTTAAATTTTCCTAGAAGTGTTCTAGGCTCACATGTAGGAAGGATACTACAGTCGGCTAGGGATCCGAATGGAGTAAGGTAGGTATTTTGAAATACATGTCTTGTCCCGGAACCTAGAAGCAACTATTGAGAGTACTTTATAAATTGTTCTACTTTAACACATTTTCCTCCTCTTTTCTCATAATTATAAAAATGGTATAAACCATTTTATTATATCCCTTCCGTACCGTTTAAAACACGTGACAAGATAGTATTAAAACCGTAATTTGCTTCTCGTCTCTTCAGTACAGTTAACAACACGTGATAGTATAGTGGTTTGTAAATATCCAAATCATTGGATAAACAATTCTGCAATTATTTCTATCTTAGAAATAATTTTCATGTTATTCTTTTTGAATAAACATTAATTTCTCTTTAGTTCAGTAACCGTATCTTACAGTTCAGTAAAACAGTAATATTCAGTACAGTACCATTCGATAAAATAGTATCTTGATACGGTTCAGTCAGTAAACAGTAAACAGTAGCTACCAATTCAATAAACAGTATACGGTAGCTTTTAGTTCGGTAAACAGTAAATGGTAGCTTTCAGTTCAGTAAATAGTAATCAGTGGCTACCATTTCAGTAAACAGTTAATAGTAACAGTACAGTTCAGTAAAACAGTGTTTTGGTACGATTTTGCTCAATAAACAGTACAGTAGTTCAATACAGTAAATAGTATAGTACAGTAAACAAGATTCAGTAAATCCTTTCATTAAACAGTAATCAATAAGTGAGACTAGGCGTCACCCTACAATTAAATCATGCTATCTTCGTCCACTAAGGGACACAGTATCAGTACTGAGATCTGTGGCCATGATCTATAATATGTCCTCAGTGTACACTTGCTAGGTGACAATCTGGGACATTGATAACTAGCTGGTTAATCAGCCACCTGACAGTAATAGTAATAGTACGATGCATGAAACTTGGGGCCTAAGTTTCAAAACAGTATAAAAACCGTATAATAGCCTTTATGTATCTTATTTAAAGTAATTTGAAATATTCCATAATTATCCATAAGGCTCACATGTATATATCATCACCTTTAAAAAATTTATAAAATAAATAACATCTTTCAAAAGATCTATAAAGGTGTATATCACATTTTCTCGTATTACGATGAAAACAGTTTATAGAGTAATCACACTATAGAAACATAAAATGTCATAACTGTTTCTTTTTCACCGTAAAACATATACGCATATTTTTCCGTGCTTTCTTTCCAAAACATGGCTTTCAAAGTTATCGGAATTCAATTCAAATATTTTCATGATTTATGAAAAAGTAAAATATTTATTTTCCAAATTCAATAATCCTGTCACCATGTTTTCTTTTATAAACAGTGTACAGACCTTTTAGTCTCAAAATACTATTTTTCATCTTTAATTAACCTTTATGGAATTTCTATAAATAATTATTTTCACAATTAAAACCATAAAGGTTATTTATGAAATCAAGTGAATATTTGAAAAAATATTAATAAAATATTCACTTCATGTCTTTTCATATTCCATTTCATCTCACGTTCAATTCACATATCGGGAGGATTTTTGGTGATTTCATTATCACCAAATCTCGAAAACATGAATATTTTAACAATAGAATTCAATATATTCATGTTTTATAAAAATAATTAATTTCTCGATTTTTCGTGGTTGGAAATCATTTCTTGTGAAATAAAATCATTTATTATGATTTTATGAAATTTTCTAAAATTTTTCGGCAGCATAACGGATTGACTAGCCTCTCTGCACAAAAAGAGATAGTTTATAATTCACAGCCGGTAATTCTCCACAATTTTCCAACCAACGAATTTCCACAATATTTCATAAAAATAATACATATTTAAAACATGCATACTGAATATCCTTACAGGCTACACATACCTCCCTTACCTATTTAGGGTCGGCGACTTTCTCGCTACCGTCGCGCCCGTATTCCACCTCTCCTGATTTCCATCATCTTGATTCCCGTAAAATTCTACAATTCAAATTTCTAGATTTTAGAATTTTACGAAATTATTCAGTAAAATAATAATAAATTCTAACGAATTTTCCTACTGTGTTTTCCTTTATTCTTCCTTTTTCTTCTTCTTTTTCCTCTTCTTTTCTTCTTTTTTATCTTTTTCTTATTCTATTCTTTTTCTCTTTTTTTCTTGGTCAGACCAGTTCAGACCGTTCATCCCCTTTCACGGTCGGTTCTCCTCCGGTGACTGGTTCCTACGGTTCGGTGTCTCTACAGCTGGCCGCGGTGACGGCGAAGCTGCTGTGGTCTCCGTTCCACCCAGATCAACGGTACGACAGCGGATCTGGCCAGCATGAGTTCGGCCCCTTCTCCCTTTTATTCCTCCTTCCTCCGCCATTTTCGTTCTCACCGGTGATGTGAGACCCGATTCTATAACTCTGTACACCATATTTTTGTACACTGTTGATAGTGGAAATAAATTATTTAATGAAATTAAATAAATATTGAATGAAGATTTCCACTTTAAATTTTGGAATTTTTGGATTTATAATTTATAATATGGTGTATAAGAGGTGGAATGAATATTAATGATTGATTGAAAATAAAGAACAAAGGAAAAAATAAATAATTAGCCTTCACGTTGTGTTTCACGGTTGGGAATTTCTAAAGGAAAGTAACCATGTTTTTATGGTATAAAAAGGTGACATAAGTGATACAAAAGGAAGAAAAGCTAAAGAATATACATGTGCCAATTCCTATTGGTTGAAGAATAAGACAAAGTAGGAAAAATAAGTCAAGAAAACCTGAAGAAAACTTTGCTGCATGTCGTTCTTTTTGGCTGTAGTTTTCTTCACAATTTAATGAGAGCAGAAAATTGCACCACGCCATTTCTTTTGACTGCCATTTTTCTTCACCATTTAATGAGCTATAAGACAAGGTAATGATGAAGAAAGGGATAGGAAGTTAAGCGACTTTGATAATAGAATATATATCTGACTAAGTGAAACAAACTCAAGCATATTTCTTCCTCATGATCGACTATACTCAGGTGCTCCATGAGTGGTTGTTTTGCTATTCATTTCTGCTCTATTTTACTCTTATTTCTCCCACATTTAATTAGCAAGATTACAACCTCTTGCTATCTAATCATCTAACACTCCTCTATACACTTTCTTTCAGCCTCAAACCATCCAAGAAAACCAAGAAATGAAGAACTGACGAGGGAGGAAACAACACAAACCTTGAACTGTGTTGGTTCGGTCAAACAAGGTAAAGAAGTTTTCAGCCAATTTTTCATGTATTTAATCCTTGGTTTATAGTGATGACATGTTAATTAGGTGATATGTAAATATATTGCTTGGCATAAAAACATGTAGCAATTTTGTATGGATGAATTCTATGTTGTTGGTGGCATTAATGGTGTGAATAAAGGAAGCAGAAAATTCTACCGTTAGGTGTGTGTACTGTGAAGAATAAAAAGTAAGATTTAACAGGAGGGAAAATATAGAAATGTATGAGAGTTGATCCTGCTAAATTAAGGTTAAACATGGTGTTTAATGATGTGAAAACATAAAATAAAGCATAAAAATTTGAAGATATAAGGCTGGAACCGAAAACAAAGAAAAGAAAGAGTAAGGAAAAGCCGAATGGAAATGTGAAAGGAGTAATTGCTGCTGGCCGAATGAAGAGAAGATGAGGTAAAAGTCAATAAAAGTTGGCTGGACAATGGCGTGGAAATGAAGAAGAAAGAAAGAAGAAAGACTAAGTTGTGAGAAAATGCTTAAGAAATAAATTGTTATGGCTAACCAAATGGGAAAAGCTCAAAATAATAGTAAAAAATGGGGGCTAGGTGACGTGAAAGAGAATGAAGAAAGATGCATTAGGGACGTGAAATTAAGAGGGAAAGAAAATGGCTGAGTGTAGCGTGTAAAAAGGAAAGAATAAAAAGGATGAAAATTTTGTTAATTTGTCAAGGTAAGAAAGTCAAATATGAAGGCTAAAGATAAGAAAAAGAATAGAACCATAACCTTGACTAGAACCTATTTTTACACAATATGAATGTTGTGCTGCCGATTGTATTAGAAATAAAGGAAATAAAATATTAAATTTTATTTCTGAAATGATGGAAAATGTCAAGGAAGAAGGTAGCACATTTATATTGTGCATTGACTAAAAATGAAACAATAACCTTAATTATCTAAGGGTCATTCGACCATAGTGAAAAAGGAAGAAAGAATGGCATTGAAGTAGCCATTTTTAGCTATGAGACTTACTTATATTATATTTTTGATATACATCATAGCTTAAAATAAAAAGGAAAATTAAGCTAATGAGTTGGTAAAATTATTTTGCAGCCGAGAAGTACGATTTCGATAGACACAACTGGGAAGCTCGGTTTCGTAAGACCAGGTAAGAGAGTAGTATGTGAAGTGAAATGCATGTCCTGTGGTGAAAAATGTTATAAAAATATTGAGAAAATGATTTGGTTTGAGACATGCATTAGTTTGATAAACTATTTTGAATTTGGGTGAGCCAAAGATAGGCAACCCCTTTTATATAATTCTGCGTGAGCCAACAATGGGCAATCCCTTGTTTTTTCTTAAAGAAAAATATTTTGTGGGTGACCCCCCAGTTCAACTCGGTGTGATCGCCACAGTGGGTGATGTTAGTTCGCCACATGGGCGAATGAAAACATGCGAGCTCAATCCACTGCGATGGGCGAGCCGTAATAGGTGAGCTGGTAAGGGGCGAGTCGGTTTAACTTGTGTTTTTCTGACACAAAAAATGGTGAAATTACTGGCTGTTTTTACTGTGTTTTGTAAACAGAAAACATAATACCTTTTTGGAAAACAATCATTTTAAAGAAATGATGAAATATGTGAAACATTCCTTAAAGGTTCTTTATGAGATATAAATTGATTTTTGAGACTTTAGGCCCCTAGTTTCATGCATTACTATTCACGTGGCTGATTGACCCGCCAAGTCATCATAGGTCTCGAGGTCACCTAGCAAGTGTACCCGAGGACCACCTATAGATTATGGCCATAGATCTAGTTGTGTCCCAGTGGGGACGATTACTGTGTTCCTTCTGGAACAATGTGTTCTTTCGAGAACGATGATAGCATGATTTAATTGTAGGGTGATGCTAGTCTCCACTTACTAATTTCTATTTACTGAATCCTATTTACTGTTTAATATACTATATTGTAAACTATTTAGCCAGTGATTTGAATATTAAAGACTGTTCACTATATCCACTGTTTTCCTACTGGGTATGTTGTTAGGGAAAATAAACATTTTGTGGTATATAGTTTTTATTTTATAAAGCAGCATACAACTTCCTTACTGAGCACGTTGTCGCTCACCCTTTATTTTCCACTCCACAGAGTATTGATTTTGGATAAAGAGAATTACCTTCCAGAGATTAGCGACTGCTAGAGTCAACAAATATTCGATATCGAAGGTATATGTTTTTCTTTTATATATTCAGCGAATTTGTATAGTACTACATTGAGTAGAAGGGAATGTATATATATCTTAAGGAAATAATGTAACAATGCATTCTTCCATATTTGTACGATGAATAAGAGTTTTAATTATTACTAAAGTGATTAACGGATGGTTAAGTATTACTAATAGCCCAACCGATGAAAATAGGTAAATATGAGTAAATATTGTGTATTACTGTAGGTTCAAGATGTTATAGATTTAATGGTATTAGAGCGGGGTTGGTCGGATGTCTAGTGGTGCTTAAAATGAAAAGTGAATAGTAAACATTCCCTGTAGTATTGTATAATCTGAATATATAATTGAAATACTAATAATAATTGAATTAAATGATCTCTGTGGTATAGATATAAGTGGAAGAAGTGTGACACGCTCAGTTAAAGGTAGAGTCTAAGGTAGGGCGGCACAGATTCCGGAGCCGTAGACACCGAAACCCTCCCCAAGACCTGCACGTCCTCTACAGCTAGAGAGCATTGATGCTCGTGTGAGCTAGGTGGAGAGGTTAGTAGCTGATTTCATGGCTATGTATCAGGTGGATAGAGTCGCGGATAAGGCAAAGAGGGAGAGAACAGCAGCTCCAGCAGCCCCCGTAATGGCGCCAGCACCACCACAGCCTGCATCAGTTGTACCCGAGCCTCAGCCTATTCCACCACTAGCACCTCAGCCACAAGTAGCTCCTCCACAGCCATTAATTCAGCCACCTAGAGATATGGATTCGTATTGTGATGTCACTTTGGTACGATCATTTAGGAAGTTAGATCCACTTAAGTTTAAAGGTGCTAGGGATCTGTTAGCGGTGGAGCAATGGGTTATTGCTATAGAAAAGTTACTAAGGATTATGTGGTGTACGGAGACCAAGAAGGCAGGTCTAGCAATGTTCCAGTTGACAGATTATACGGAGCACTGGTAGAAGGCTACTCAGATAGTATTGTTCTCCAAGGCATCACGATATTACTTGGGAAATTTTTGTAGATGCCTTTAGACAAAGGTATATCCTTGACACTGCCCAACAGAAACTACAGCAAGAGTTTATGGATTTGACTCAGGGAAGTATGGCAGTGGATGAGTATAAGGCTAAGTTTACCACCTTGAGCCGATTTGATTCACAGACCAGTGTTAATGAGAGACATAAGATCGAGAGATTTAAATCTAGTTTGAGACCCTCCATCAAATCGAAGCTAGCCCCATTCGATATTGTGACATATGATGAGGTAGTACGACGGGCTCAACTATGTGAGAGGGATTTTGAGCAGTACCATATAGAGGTTGGTGGTAAAAGCAAGAGTAAAGGTAAAGATAAGGGTAAGAGATTTTTGGAGAATAGATATAGTAGGGAGCAGCCTAAGAGGACTAGATCTTCAGGCATACAGATTTCAGAGGGACGATTCACTAGATCAGCAGTTTCTACCCCTGCTAATAGCCCCACCGCTACTCAGAGGAGTGTTGCGACTTTATGTAGACATTGTGGAAGGTCGCATGATTCACGCCCTTGCCCTTTGATGTCTAAGGTATGTTTTAGATGTGGATAGACGGGGCACTTTTCAGGAACTGTCCGATGCTTAGGGAGTCGGCTGCTTCTACTATTCCTCCTGCATTACCTCAGATAGCGGCACCGACAGCTCCGAGTGAGTCAGAGAAGGTGACACCCTCACAGCCTAGGCGAGCGACAGCCGCAGAAAAGGGTAAGAAGGTTGTGACTCATGGTCGGGTGTACGCGATGGATCAGGAGACTACCGACACCTCTATCGATGTGATTAAAGGTAAAGTTTATCTCTTTGATATTCTCGTAATTGCCTTATTTGATCCAGGTTCTACCCATTCGTTCTTATCGCCTACATGTGCTAACAGGACCCCAGTAGAACCAGAGTTGTTAGGGTATACCTTGCAAGTGAATACCCCTTTTAAAGATTTCCAGAGAACAGATATTGTATATAGGAATTGTAAATTGACTATAGGAGAGAAGGTTATGACAGCTAACCTAATCTTTTTGAATATATATGATTTTGACATCATTTTGGGTATGGATTGGTTAGCTACGTACCATGTTAGTTTAGATTGTAATACTAAGTTTATTACCTTCTCTCATCTTGAAAAGTATATTGTAAAGTTATTGGAAATTAATAAAAAAAAAGTATGTGAATATATGTTTGTGAAATGATATGTGTACTGAAATTGTGGTTGTGTATGAATGTTTGTGAAGGAAATATTGCTAGTGTGGAGGATGTAGAGAGGAAACATCCAGAGATTCAAGAGATTCCTGTGGTTAAGGATTTTTCGGATGTATTTCCAGAGGATTTACCATGGTTACTACCGGATCGAGAGACGGAGTTTATGATCGAGTTGGTACCCGGTGCGGAGCCAATTTCTAAACCTCCATATCGAATGGCACTGACTAAGTTAGAGGAGCTTAAGAAGCACTCCAAGAGTTATTAGATAAGGGATTTATACATCCCAGTGTGTCACCGTGGGGAGCTCCAGTATTATTTGCTCAGAAAAAGGATGGTAGTATCCGGTTGTGTATAGATTATCGGATGTTGAATCGAGCTACCATTAAGAATAAGTATCCACTACCTAAGATCGATGACCTATTTGACCAGCCCAGGGGTGCATAGGTATTTTTCAAGATAGATCTCCGATCAGGCTATCACCAGTTGAAAATTAAGGAGTTGGATGTGCATAAGATAGCATTTCGAACTTGCTATGGTCACTATGAGTTGGTGGTGATGCCTTTTGGGTTGACAAATGCCCCTACAGCTTTTATGAGTTTGATGAATGAGGTGTTCCATCCATTTTTGGATAAGTTTGTCATAGTATTTATAGATGACATTCTGATTTATTCTAAGACTCTAGAAAAGCATGAGCAACATTTGTATATGGTATTACAGATCCTCAGAGACCGGAGGTTGTATGCCAAATTCAAAAAGTGTGATTTCTGGCTTGACCATATAATTTTTTGGGACACATAGTGTCGAAGGACGGGGTGTCAGTTGATCCATCCAAGATAGAGGCCATTGTATAGTGGGAAAGGCCTAACACCGTTACTGAGATACGGAGTTTCTTGGGTCTTGCCAGATATTATCGTAGGTTCGTGGAGGGATTTTCCAGACTTGCTGCTCCATTGACGCGACTCACACGTAAAGACGTGAAGTTTGAGTGGAATGACGTGTGTGAGCATAGTTTTCTTGATCTTAAGCGTAGATTGACTACTGCCCCCGTATTAGCTCTTCCTAGTGGAGCGGGTGGATTTATGGTGTATACCGATGCGTCCGCTCAAGGTTTAGGGTGTGTACTTATGCAGCATGGTCGGGTTATAGCTTATGGTTCTCGACAATTGAAGGATCATGAGAGGAATTACCCGACACGTGATTTGGAGCTAGTCGCAGTTGTGTTTGCACTGAAGATATGGTGGCATTACTTGTACAGGGAGAAATTTCAGATATATACAGACCATAAGAGTTTGAAGTATATATTCTCGCAGCGAGAGTTGAACCTAAGGCAGCGACGATGGATGGAACTGCTGAAGGACTATGATTGTGAGATTTTGTATCACCCGGGTAAAGCTAATGTAGTAGCAGATGCACTGAGCCGTAAGCATGTTGGCATGGTATCTTACATGATGATCAGGGAGCATGATTTGATGGAGCAGTTCTCTAGCCTCAGCTTGACGGTTAATTCCTCTGACCAGTATGGATTTACTACTAGTTTTCGTATAGAGTCGGATTTGATGGATCGGATTAGAGAAGCTCGAAAAAGTGATGATTATTGCGTCGGGGTAGCCAGTCAAATTCAGATGGGAGTTGTGTCAGATTTTGAGATTGGCACTGATGGAATACTAAGGTTTAGAGGCAGGATATGTGTTCCCAGAGATCAACAGATTCGAGATTTGATTTTATCAAAGGCCCATACCTCTAGATATACGTTACATCTAGGTAGTACTAGGATGTACCAGAATCTCCAAAGAGTATATTGGTGGCCTAAGATGAAGAAGAACATCACTGATTTTGTTGCTAGATGTCTGACATGCCAGCATATTAAGATTGAGCATCAGAAGCCTGGAGGTATGCTTCGACCGTTATCGATTCCTACGTGGAAATAGGAGCATGTGACTATGGATTTTGTTATGGATTTACCACGGACCCGGAAGGGTTATGATGCTATTTGGGTGATCGTAGATAGACTGACTAAGTCTGCTCATTTCTTGGCCATGAGATCTACAAATTCAGTTAGTGCCTTAGCCAAATTGTATGTCAGGGAGATAGTGAGATTACATGGTGTTCCAGTGAGTATTACATCCGATAGGGATTCCCGCTTCACATCTCATTTATAGGAAAGATTTCAGGAGGCTATGGGATCCCAGCTGAAATTTAACACCACTTTTCATCCACAGACTGATGGACAGTCGGAGCGTACGATACAGATGCTCGAGGTTATGTTGAGAGCGTGTGCACTAGATTTTAAAGGCTCATGGGACGATCACTTACCCCTGGCAGAGTTTGCTTAAAATAATAGCTTTCATACAAGCATTGATATGGCACCTTATGAGGACTTGTATGGCAAACGATGTAGATCCTCGATAGCATTGGAAGAAGTGGGAGACCGTAAACTATTAGCTCCCGATTTGGTCGAGTAGGCTTCCCGTGATGTACAAATGATTTGTGAGAGGCTCAAAACGGCTTAGAGTCGGCAGAAGAGTTATGCAGATACTAAATGCCAACCCCTAGAGTTTGTAGCGGGTGATTATTTATTCTTAAAGGTCTCACCGTCCAAAGGTATAATGAGATTCGAGAAGAGAGGAAAGTTGAGCCCCCGATACATTAGACCTTATGAGATCTTGGATTGTGTGGGAGATGTGGCATATCGGTTAGCACTACCACCAGAGTTGTCAAGAGTGCATAATGTATTTCATGTCTCAATGTTGAGAAAGTACCATCCAGATCCTTCTCACGTAATTCGACATGAGCCACTGGAGATCAGAGAGGACATGAGTTACGTTGAGAAACCGGTACGGATCTTGGATAGGAAGGATAAGGTATTGCAATCTAAGACGATTCCTTTGGTTAAAGTGCTCTGGCAATATCATACCGAGGAGTAGGCTACTTGATAGTTAGAGAGCCTTATGCGTGAGAGATATCCAGAGCTCTTTCAATGACAAGTCTGGGTGAAATTTGGAGGACCAAATTTTTTAAGGTGGGGAGAAAATGTGAGACCCGATTCTATAACTCTGTACATCATATTTTTGTACACTGTTGATAGTGGAAATAAATTATTTAATGGAATTAAATAAATATTGAATGTGGATTTCCACTTTAAATTTTGGAATTTTTGGATTTATAATTTAAATATGGTGTATAAGAGGTGAAATGAATATTAAATGATTGATTGAAAATAAAGAACAAAGGAAAAAAAATAATCAGCCTTCACGTTGTGTTGCACGGCTGGGAATTTCTAAAGGAAAGTAACCACGTTTTTATGGTATAAAAAAGGTGACATAAGTGATACAAAAGGAAGAAAAGCTAAAGAATATACATGTGCCAATTCCTATTGGTTGAAGAATAAGACAAAGTAGGAAAAATAAGTGAAGAAAACGTGAAGAAAAATTTGCTGCATGTCGTTCTTTTTGGTAGCAGTTTTCTTCACAATTTAATGAGAGCAGAAAATTGCACCACGCCATTTCTTTTGATTGCCATTTTTCTTCACCATTTAATGAGCTATAAGACAAGGTAATGATGAAGAAAGGGATAGGAAGTTAAGTTACTTTGATAACATAATATATATCTGACTAAGTGAAACAAACTCAAGCATATTTCTTCTTCATGATCGACTATACTCAGATGCTCCACGAGTGGCTGTTTTGCTATTCATTTTTGCTCTGTTTTACTCTTGTTTCTCCCACGTTTAATTAGCAAGATTACAACCTCTTGCTATCTAATCATCTAACACTCCTCTATACACTTTCCTTCACCCACAAACCATCCAAGAAAACCAAAAAATGAAGGACTGACGAGGGAGGAAACAACACAAACCTTGAACTGTGTTGGTTCGGTCAAATAAGGTAAAGAAGTTTTCAGCCAATGTTTCATGTATTTAATCCTTGGTTTATAGTGATGACATGTTAATTAGGTGATATGTAAATATATTGCTTGGCATAAAAACATGTAGCAATTTTGTATGGCTGAATTCTATGTTGTTGGTGGCATTAATGGTGTGAATAAAGGAAGCAGAAAATTCTACTGTTAGGTGTGTGTACGGTGAAGAATAAAAAGTAAGATTTAACAGGAGGGAAAATATAGAAATGTATGAGAGTTGATCCTGCTAAATTAAGGTTAAACATGGTGTTTAATGATGTGAAAACATAAAATAAAGCATAAAAATTTGAAGATGTAAGGCTGGAACCGAAAACAAAGAAAAGAAAGAGTAAGGAAAAGCCGAATGGAAATGTGAAAGGAGTAATTGCTGCTGGCTGAATGAAGAGAAGATGAGGTACAAGTCAATAAAAGTTGGCTAGACAATGGCCTGGAAATGAAGAAGAAAGAAAGAAGGAAGACTAAGTTGTGAGAAAATGACTTAAGAAATAAATTGTTATGGCTAACCAAATGGGAGAAGCTCAAAATAATAGTCAAAAATGGGGGCTAGGTGATGTGAAAGAGAATGAAGAAAGAATAAATTAGGGACGTGAAATTAAGAGGGAAAGAAAGTGGCTGAGTGTGGCATGTAAAAAGGAAAGAATAAAAAGGATGAAAATTTTGTTAATTTGTCAAGGTAAGAAAGTCAAATATGAAGGCTAAAGATAAGAAAAAGAATAAAACCATAACCTTGACTAGAACCTATTTTTACACAAGATGAATGTTGTGCTGCAGATTGTATTAGAAATAAAGGAAATAAAATATTAAATTTTATTTCTGAAATGATGGAAAATGTCAAGGAAGAAGGTAGCACATTTATATTGTGCATTGACTAAAAATGAAACAATAACCTTAATTATTTAAGGGCCATTCGACCATAGTCAAAAAGGAAGAAAGAATGGCATTGAGAGTAGCCATTTTTAGCTATGAGACTTACTTATATTATATTTTTGATATACATCATAGCTTAAAATAAAAAGAAAAATTAAGCTAACGATTTGGTAAAATTATTTTGCAGCTGAGAAGTATGATTTCGGTAGATGCAACTAGAAAGCTCGGTTTCGTAAGACCAGATAAGGAAGTAGTATGTAAAGTGAAATGCATGTCCTGTGGAGAAAAATGTTATAAAAATATTGAGAAAATGATTTGGTTTGAGACATGCATTAGTTTGATAAACTATTTTGAATTTGGGTGAGCCAAATATAGGCGACCCCTTTTATATAATTTTAGGTATGCCAAAAATGGGCAATCCCTTGTTTTTTTTTAAAGAAAAATATTTTGTGGGCGACCCCCCAGTTCAACTCGGTGTGAGAGCCACAGTGGGTTATGTTAGTTCGCCACATGGGCGAATGAAAACATGCGAGCTCAATCCACTGCGATGGGCAAGCTGTAATGGGTGAGCTGGTAAGGGGCGAGCTGGTTAAGGGCGAGCCAGTTTAACTTGTGTTTTTCTCACACGAAAAATGGTAAAATTAGTGGCTGTTTTTACTGTGTTTTGTAAACAGAAAACATAATACCTTTTTGGAAAACAATCATTAAAAGAAATGATGAAATATGTGAAACATTCCTTAAAGGTTCTTTATGAGATATAAATTGATTTTTGATCCTTTAGGCCCCGAGTTTCATGCATTACTATTCACGTGGCTGATTGACCCGTCAAGTCATTAGAGGTCTCGAGGTCACCTGGCAAGTGTACCCGAGGACCACTTATAGATTATGGCCATAGATCTAGTTGTGTCCCAGTGGGGACGATTACTGGGTTCCTTCGGGAACGATGTGTTCTTTCATGAACGATGATAGCATGATTTAATTGTAGGGTGGTGCCTAGTCTCCACTTATTGATTTCTGTTTAGTGAAAGGATTTATTGAATCCTGTTTACTGTTTACTGTTTACTATATTGTAAACTATTTAGCCAATGATTTGAATATTAAAGACTGTTCACTATATCCATTGTTTTCCTACTGGGTATGCTGTTAGGGAAAATAAACGTTTTGTGGTATATAGTTTTTATTTTATAAAGCAGCATACAACTTCCTTACTGAGCACGTTGTCGCTCACCCCTTATTTTTCACTCCACAGAGTGTTGATTTTGGATAAAGAGAATTACCTTCCAGAGATTAGCGACTGCTAGAGTCAGCAGATATTCGATATCGAAGGTATATGTTTTTCTTTTATATATTCAGCAAATTTGTACAGTACTACTTTGAGTAGAAGGGAATGTATATATATCTTAAGGAAATAATGTAACAATGCATACTTCCATATTGGTACGATGAATAAGAGTTTTAATTATTGCTAAAGTGATTAACGGATGATTAAGTATTACTGACAGCCCAACCGGTGAAAATAGGTAAATATGAGTAAATATTGTGTATTACTGCAGGTTCAGGATGTTACAGGTGGCCTCATAACCTTTCCTTTTCCTCTGCTAACGGTGTGGTTGCAGTGGCGGTGGCCGAATCGACCGGCCCGCCACTTTCCTATTATCCTTTGTTTTTCTCTTCGGCTTCCTCCGATTTCTCCGTCGCTTTTTCCTTTTCCCATTTCGGGCCGTCGCTGGTCAGTTCTCCTCTTCCCCCTCGTCTCACCGGCGACGCCCTTCTCTCCTCTTCCTTCTCCGATGCCGCCGACAGTGGTCAGCTGGCTTACTCTGCTTTTAGACAGAAACGAGGTCTCGATCCCGTTTCTGTTTTACAATTTTTTTTATATTATATATATATGATTATTTCTTTTATATAATTATATATATAATTACAATATTAATATATATATATATAGAGAGATATATATATATATATTTATGTAACCCATTTATTTATACATATATCTATACACATCACTTTAAAATAAAATAATATATATTTCTTATATATTTATATACTTTTATTTAAAATAATAATGTATATATATTTCCTGTATATATTTTTATATATAAATAAATATATATTTTTATAATATACACATGTATTTATTTAATAATATAAAATAGTATATATCCATATATAATATATATACTATATTTCATATATATATACATATATAATTATATAAAACATATATAATATATTTAAAAATATATTTATATAATAAAATTATATAAATATATAATTACTCACATTTGTATTTCTTATAATTTGGATTTCTTAATATCCAAATTATATTTCTCCATTTTCATTTCTTATTTAATTTGGATTTCAATTTATCCAAATTAAATTTCTGGTTAATTTATATTTATTTTGAAAATTACGGTTTTTAACATTCTCTCCACCTTAAGAAATTCGATCCTCCGAATTTAACTTAAATTAAAAGGTAGTACCGATTCGTATACTTATGATTCTTGACCCTTAGATCATCTTTTGACTAATACTGCCAGTATGTTTTCAAACTCATGATCACTTTTAAACCATTACATATCGTCGTTCACCATACATTTATACTCCTTAAAATTTCTTATCACTTTAGAAGTTATCACCTTCATCTCTTTGCACATAATATCTGTTTCACACTATTTACATCCGTTTTTTTTCATTTGGTGCCAAGTCGATAAAGTTTGGTAACTATCGTTTACTGATTTAATCAGTAGTATGTAATTGTCCCAGCAGCTTTCACATCTCGTGCATCCACTCTCTCAACATATCTTCGAGCGTTTCCATACTACGCTCAGATATTTACATCAGTATAGAGGGGTGCCATCAGTACATTTGGAATCTCAAGGCCTTTCGCTATTTCCCATAAGCATATGGCAAATCAGAGACTCCTATCACATGTAACGCTTATTGGAACTTTACATATATACTCATCATTTAATAATCATGCTCCGACTATGGCACTAGAGAAATTTAGGAGCCTGATAATGGAAAGTGATTCCGTTCAGCCAATCAGTCTTTAATCACTTCCATATCATCACATCTCTTTTGAACTCTTTATTATCCATAATACTCATTTTTCACATCTATTTCATCGAGGCTACATCTCATTGCAGACCTTACTGTTAATCATCTCTTATAGTAATAAAAGCATGAGACCATCATTTTCTCTTCATGTCTCTTTTCATGTAATATGGTCATTACATCTCTTATTCTTATGGTATATTCAATAACACTTAGGTTTTTGAATATACCTGAACATGAAATCTTTTCTTAATTTAGATTCCATAGGTGACTAATAAAATCAGTAATTTTGTCACCATGTTATCCATACAATTCCACAATTTCAAAGTATAGATATATGTATATATCATTTTTCCATTTACATTATTGGCAGTAAAATGTAAATCATTTATTTACTCCTTTGAGTATCATTAAATTTCACCTGTCATATTTGGCTCGATCTTACATCTAGCCGTAATTATGTGATAACCAAAAGAAATCACCTTTAGTCTCAAATTCGGGAACTGCTTCATATTCGTGTTCCCTTATCGTCATGTACTTATCTTCTTATTATATTTTCATTCTCATCACTTCGGTCTGCTTTTCTTTAGAGATATAGTGTTTCACCATTAAAATCTTTTAACATTTTGAATATCGTCTTTACGCTTATTCATTTATCGACCTCAACCTTTTTAATTATTAGTAACATTTATAGAGTAGTTAACCCAATAACTCTTCTATAGATTGGCGATAATATTTAGCTAGACCCAGTACATTTTGCATCTCAATCTCTCTCTTTCAATCATCGACAGATCCACAGTCCTTCTATCATTCGATACATATATCTTTTAGATATACTGTTTGGCCAGATCTTTTATTGCCTTCGTCTGTGAAAGTCTGTAGGGTCATATAACTATGCTACTCACATTTTATCTGTGTCTTTAACTACTTCGATACCTCACTACTTTATCCTTATATGGATGCCTCATTCATTAGGCTTATATACATCACAAGGTAATTCATTAACCTTGTAAACCTCAATAGGCACTTGTAAAGTTCATGTAGAGTTCTAATCATCATCTTATGGACATCAGTCTCCGACTTTTCTTTGATGATACTTATACAGAGACTAGCCTTATGAACTCCTCATATATCTCTGATTAAATCATTAAAGCGTCCATTTTTATATAGACGAATATTTGTTCTTCACAAGAACTTTATTAAATAGTAAGAATTTAATACACCATTTTAATTCATCTATGTATCAAGGTCATCTGTGTTTCTCTCATTTACACTTATACAGACAACTTCATTATCCTCTATTTACATTATCTGTATTTTCATCAATCACATCTTTACAAGTGAATTTCATTATTCACACATTTTTTTCAGAGTTGTTTCTTAAACTTTCGGACTCTTTCTAGGTTTTTCGATATAAGTTTAGAAATTAGATTTCATATACCCAATCGAGTCAATGTTAGCTTGATTTCTCCAATCTATATAACTCTGAAAGTTTATCGAGAATAACATCCGATACTTTTTTTTTAATCACTATACTTGTACCATTTTGGACTATGTCCTGTCATTTCCACTATGTATCCTCAAGGCAGAGACAGTTAATATTCAAATCATTTTGAAATATTCTCCACCTTGATTTCATTATTTACTCATGTTTCACAGCATATTACTCAAAGTGATTAGTAATGCTGTAACAAGTGTAACCATTTAATTAACCATATTGATATGGATTTCATTATTTGTACTATTCACTTTCTCAATCATTTTCTGTAGTCATCTCACTTTTCAAAATATCCAATGATCCCGTAATAAACATCCAATTCAATACACTCTTAATTCAAGCCTTTTCAATCAATAACCGGGCCAATCATCTTGCAACATTCCACCATTCTCACCGTTTCACAGATACAGATCAACTATGGCACTCAGGAGATTAAGAAACCTGATGATGAAGAAGTGACTCAATTTGGTTAATCAATCTATAATCACTTCTATAACATCATGGTTTTTAGTATTCTTTACTATCCCACAATAATCATTTCACAGTTTAGCTAAGGCTGCATTTCACTTGCAGACTTTAATATTAGCCATCAATTACAGTGAATGAGACATTAAGTAATAATTTTCCCCGATATCTCTTTTCATATAGTATTACCATTACATCCCTTATTCTTATAGTACATGTAACATCACTTAATTTTAGGATGTACCTAAGGATGTAATCTTTTCACAATCAAATTTTGTAATTGAATTTATCAAAATACCAATCCCGTCTCTACATTGCTTATGCCATTTCACACTTCAAATATATATATATATATATATATATATATACACACACACATATATATCCATTTACATGACTGGCAATACTTCATTTATTTACTCCTCTGAGTATAACTAATTTTATCTGTTAAGTTTGGCTCGATCTTATATCTAGCCATAACCACATGATAGTCAGAGGAAATCACATTCAATCTTAGATTTGGGAACTACCTCATAATTCGTGTTCCCTTATCATTATATGACTTGTCTTTTAATGCATTTTCATCCTTTCACATTTATCACTTCAGTTGCTTTTCCAAATGGTATAGTACTCTTCCGTTAAAACCTTTTAACATTTTTGAATACTATACTCCCACATATTCATCCACTCCCATATAATTTTCTCACATGTATGTACCATATCAGTAAAGAAGCTAATTTCACAAACTCCTAAACAAATCATTTGTATTATTCGGGTAAACCTCATAACTTTCTTACCCCAATCATTATTTTAATCTCAATCATTTAGCAGTAACCTCTATATAAACAAATCAATGTTCACTTTATCATTCGAGACCGCACGTCTCTAATAGCGTTATGATTCAGATAGAACTCATATTTATTGAGCTTAAAAATAAAATTTTCAATTTCCAAAAGTTTGTGGAATTATTCAAGGATGCTACTTATATTCTTCAAATGAGTTGAAATATATTCACACCTCATGGTTACATGCCATTATAATTTATCCGTATGTAATTGAAATATTTCATTCATTAAATTCACATACGTCACAAGATATTTCATAAATCCATTAAGTACCATAAAAGACTCGTAGGAGTTATATCGAGTTCTGAACATCATCTTATAAACACCTATCTATAAGCTTCTTATTCGATAACATCTTGTTAAGAGATTGGTCTTAGAACTCCATATACATATATATATATATGTCATTGAATGGATCAAATAAAACATTAATCCTAAACAAATGAATGCCCATTTTCAGTAATAACACTCTTGAACGTTTAGAATTTAATTCACAATTCACCTTTTCAGTCACACTTAGTAAGTGTATCACTTTTCATAATATCCAATAATCCCTAACCAAATACCCTATCTTTTCACACTTAATTCAGGTCTTAAGAATCCATAACAGGGCCAACTATCTCACGACCTACCATAATGTACACTCAGGGTCGCATTACTCATCAGAGTTGTAACATCCTGAATCTACAGTATAATATAATATTTACTTATAAATCACACTTACTTACCGGTTGGGCTGTCTGTGATGCTTAACAACTCATAACCCTGTAAGTATGTCATAGTACTTCCATTTATAATACTATGACAAAATTATAACTATTATATTTAATTTATTTAAGATCATTTACATTCCCTCTTACTCAAAGTAGTACTGTACAATTTTACTGAATATATAAAAGAATATAATGTACCTTCGATATCGTATATCTACTAACTCCAGCAGCCGATAACTTTGAAAGGTAAACTGTTTACTTCAAATCAATAGCCTGTGGAGTGAAAAATCAAGGGTGAGCGACGATGTGCTCAGTAAGGAAGGTGTATGCTGCTCTATAAAAATAAAAACTATATCCCCTAAAACGTTCATTTTTCCTAACAACATACCCAGTAGGAAAACAGTGGATATAGTAAACAGTCTTTAATATTCAAATCACTGGCTAAACAGTTTACAATATAGTATAGTAAATAGTAAACAGGATTCAATAAATCATTTCAATAAACAAAAATCAATAAGTTGAGACTAGGCATCACCCTACAATTAAATCATGCTATCATCGTTCCCGAAGGAACGTAGCAATCATCCCCACAAGGATACAGTAGATCTATAGCCATGGTCTACATTGTGACGCCCTGGGGTGCACCCACTAATCCACCGACTCGAGCCATCACCCCAGACGGGTCACTGAGCTACGTGAATAGTAATGCATGAAACTCGGGGCCTAAAGTCTCAAAAATCACTTTATATCTCATGAAGAACCTTTAAGGAATATTTCACATATTTCATCATTTTCTCAAAATGATTGTTTTCCAGAAAGGTATTATATTTTCTTTTTACAAAACATAGTAAAAACAGCTTGTAATCTCACCAATTTCCACGTGAGAAAACATGAGTTAAACTGGCTAGCCCATGGTCAGCTCGCCCATAAAAATATTCGCCCGAAGACTGAAATATAACTCAATGGTTCGGGGTCGCCCATAAGATTATTAGGGATCAGCCATAAACACTAGTCTTTCAAAACCAAGGGGTCGCCTATCTTTGGCTTGCTCGGATTTTATTTAAACAAGGGTAGCCTTTCTTTGGCTCGCCCAGAAAAAACATAAGGGTTGGCTTTATAGCTAGCCCAAATCATGGTCTGTGAAAATAGTTTATCAAACCAATGCATGTTTCAAATCAAATCATTTTCTCAATGTTTCCATAAAATTTAACTCCACAGGACATGCATTCACGTCGCACATATCTCCCTTACCTGGTCTTACGAAGCCTAGCTTCCCGATCGCCTTTGTCAATTCTCAATTCTAGGCTGCAAAATAAATTATCAAAACTACCAATATATTCTGTTCGAATCTTTCCAACACTTTGGCGAGACTTGAGACTAATCCTCTAGCTCGCCCAATATAACTCGCCATTCATATATTGGCTTATATGTTGGAGATCACCCACAATTCAACTCGCCATGCCAATGCATGTGAGTTCGCCATTCACGGCTTTTTATTCAGAGGTGGGTTCGCCTATGAACTAAACTAGCATGTGGTGACCTCGCCCACTATACCACGCTCCATATTATTTAGCTCGCCCATAAAAGCTGAGCTTGCCTATTTCTCATCACTTTTACACCGTTTCCAGCACTTTCCTTGTTTATTCTCGATTATTTTCTAGACCACATCTTGTTCTAGTTTCTTATGTCCTAACAATATTTAACTAAAACAAGGCTATATATATGTTTCTTACAGTATAAAACATAGAAATATACCAATAAACATCAAGAGAACCAACGAAATATGGAACTCACCTTAACTGAGTTGCACTTCCAGAACAGAGTGTTTTCTGTCTCACGTTAACTTTACTTTGCTTATTCCTTAGCTCTTCAAACGATGGAGAAAAGGTTTAGCTAACTAAAGGATGAAATTTCATGGCTCACGTATGAAAGGAACGGAAGAAACGAAATTTAAGCTTGCAGTAAAATAGAATGGACGGGAAGTAGTAGAGTGGTTTTTGAAGAAGATGAAGTTTGCTAATGTCGGTTTTCTCATGAAGTCTTCTTATATAGTCCTGTTAATCCAATCAGAACCTACCACCTATTTCTTATCCCGTTTTGTTTCATTATTTCACATCTTTCATGCAATAAAAACTTGTAGAAAACTGCAGCAAGTGGAACGGCTATGGGAGGCAAATTTCTGCACGTTTTTGACTATTATTTCTTACATTTCACTCAACTTAATTTTCCTTCTTTTCTCCTTCCTCTCCACGCCATTCCCAGCCAACTATTATTGGCATTTTATCTCATCTTCTCTTCATTTGGCCAATAGCCATTTATTCCCTTTCACACCTTCCATTCGGTTCCAACCTTAAATCTTCATATTTGTTCATGCTTTATTTAATGCTTTCACACCATCAACACTATGTTCAACCTTTTTATCAAGATCAAATCCCATCTATTTCTTGTTGCACTTTGATGTTTATTTTTTTTCTTTCTTTTATACACCATACTATAAATCATAATTTCCAATAATTAAAATGGAGAGTGGAAATCCACATTCAATATTTATTTAATCTCACTAAATTATTTATTTCCACTATCAATCATTTACAATTATGGTGTACAGTGAAATAAAATCGGGTCTCACATTTCTCTCCACCTTAAGAAATTCGGTCCTCCAAATTTCACTTGGACCTATCACTGAAAAAGCTCTGGATACCTCTCAGCATAAGGCTCTCTAACTCCCAAGTAGCCTCCTTTTCAGTATGATATTGCCAGAGCACCTTAACCAAAAGAATCGTCTTAGATCGCAATACCTTATCTTTCCTATCCAAGATCTGTATCGGTTTCTCAATGTAACTCATGTCTTCTCTGATCTCTAGTGGCTCATGTCGAATTACGTGAGAAGGATCTGGATGGTACTTTCTCAACATCGAGATATGGAATACTTTATGCTCTCCTGACAACTCTGGTGGTAGTGCTAACCGATATGCCACATCTCCCACGTGATCTAAGATATCATAAGGCCCAATGTATCGAGAGCTTAACTTTCCTCTCTTCCCGAATCTCATTATACCTTTGCACAGTGAGACCTTTAAGAATACATAATCACCCGCTACAAACTCTAATGGTCGGCGTCTAGTATCTGCATAACTCTTGTGCCGACTCTAAGCCGTTATGAGCCTCTCACAAATCATCTGTACATCACAGGAAGCCTGCTCGACCAAATTGGGAGCTAATAATTGACGGTCTCCCACTTCTTCCTATGCTATCGGGGATCTGCAACGTCTACCATATAGGGCCTCATAAGGTGCCATACCGATACTTGTATGAAAGTTATTATTATAAGCAAACTCTGCCAAGGGTAAGTGATCGTCCCATGAGACTCTAAAGTCCAATGCACACGCTCTCAACATATCCTCGAGCGTCTGTATCGTACGCTCGGACTGTCCATCAGTCTGAGGATGAAAAGCGGTGCTAAAATTCAGCTAGGATCCCATAGCCTCTTGAAATCTTTCCCAAAAATGAGATGTGAAGCGGGAATCCCTATCAGAAGTAATACTCACTAGAATACCATGTAACCTCACTATCTCCCTGACATACAATTTGGCTGAGGCACTAACTGAATATATAGATCTCATGGCCAAGAAATGAGCAGACTTAGTCAATCTATCTACGATTACCCAAATAGCATCATAGCCCTTCCAGGTTCGTGGTAAACCTATAACAAAATCCATAGTCACATGCTCTCATTTCCACGTAAGAATCGATAATGGTCGAAGCATACCTGCAGTCTTCTGATGCTCAATCTTAATTTACTGGCATGTCAAACATCTAGCAACAAAATTAGCGATGTCCTTCTTCATCTTAGGCCACCAATATACTCTCCGGAGATTCTGGTACATCTTAGTACTACCCAGATGTAATGTATATTTAGAGGTATGGGCCTCAGATAAAATCAAGTCTCGAATCTGCTGATCTTTGGGAACACATATCCTGCCTTTAAACCTCAGTATTCCATCGGTGCCAATCTCGAAATATGACACAACTCCCATCTGAATCTGACTAGCTACCTCGACACAATAATCATCACTCCTTTGAGCTTCTCTAATCTGATCCATCAAATCCGACTCTATACGAAAACTAACCGTAAATCCATACTGGTCAGAGTAAATAACTATCAAGCTGAGGCTAGAGAACTGCTCCATCAAATCATGCCCCCTGATCATCATGTAAGATACCATGCCAACATGCTTATGGCTCAGTGCATCTATTACTACATTAGGTTTACCTGGGTGATACAAAATCTGACAATCATAGTCCTTTAACAGTTCCATCCACCATCGCTGCCTCAAGTTCAACTCTCGTTGCGAGAATATATACTTCAGACTCTTATAGTCTGTATATATCTGAAATTTCTCCTCGTACAAGTAATGCTGCCATATCTTCAATGCAAACACTACTGCGGTTAGCTCTAAATCATGTGTCGAGTAATTCCTCTCATGATCCTTCAATTACCGAGAATCATAGGCTATAACCCGAGCATGCTGCATAAGCACACACCCTAAACCTTGAGCGGACGCATCAATATACACCATAAATCCACTTGATCCGCTGGGAAGGGCTAATACGGGGGCAGTAGTCAATCTATGCTTAAGCTCAAGAAAACTACACTCACACACGTCATTCCACTCAAACTTCACATCCTTACGTGTGGGTCGTGTCAATGGAGCAGTAAGTTTGGAAAATCCCTCCACGAACTTGCGATAATATCTGGCAAGACCCAAGAAACTTCGTATCTCAGTAACGGTGTTAGGCCTTTCCCAGTATACAGTGGCCTCTATCTTGGACAGATCAACTGACACCCCGTCCTTCGACACTATGTGTCCTAAAAAGATTATATGGTCAAGCCAGAAATCACACTTACTGAATTTTGCATACAACCTCCGGTCTTTGAAGGTCTGTAATACCATATACAAAGGCTGCTCATGCTCCTTTAGAGTCTTAGAATAAATCAAAATGTCATCTATAAATACTATGACAAACTTATCCAAAAAGGGATGGAAGACCTCATTCATCAAACTCATAAAAGCTGCAGGGGCATTTGTTAACTCAAAAGGCATCACTAAGAACTCATAGTGACCATAGCGAGTCCGAAATTCTGTCTTATGCACATCCGATTCCTTAATCTTCAACTGGTGGTAGCCTGATCGGAGATCTATCTTGGAAAATACCTGTGCACCCCTGAGCTGATCAAATAGCTCATCGATCCTTGGTAGTGGATACTTATTCTTAATGGTAACATGATTCAACATCCGGTAATCTATACACAACCGGAGACTACCATCCTTCCTCCGAACAAATAATACTGGAGCTTCCCACGGTGACACACTGGGACGTATAAATCCCTTATCTAATAACTCGGAGCTGCTTCTTAAGCTCATCTAACTCTGTCAATGCCATCCGATATGGGGGTCGGGAAATCGGCTCCGTACCGAGTACCAACTCGATCATAAACTCCGTCTCTCGATCCAATGGTAACCCTAGTAAATCGTCTGGAAATACATCCGAAAAGTCCTTGACCACAGGAATCTCTTGAATCTCTAGATGTTTCCTCTCTACATCCTCCACACTAGCAATATATCCTTCATAAACATTCATACACAACCACAATTTCAGTACACATGTCATTTCACAAACATATATTCACATACTTTTTATTAATTTACCATAACTTTACAATGTACTTATCGGGATGAGAGAAGGTAATAAACTTAGTATTACAATCCAAACAAACATGGTTTGTAGCTAACCAATCCATACCCAAAATGATGTCAAAATCATATATATTCAACAAAATTCGGTTAGCTGTCATAACCTTCTCTCCTATAGTCAATTTACAATTCCTATATACAATATATGTCCTCTGGAAATCTTTAAAAGGAGTATTCGCTTGCAAAATATACCCTAACAACTCCAGCTCTACTGGGGTCCTGTTAACACATGCAGGCAATAAGAACTAATGGGTAGAACTCGGATCAATTAAGGCAATTACGGGAATATCAAAGAGATAAACTTTACCTTTAATCACATCAATAGAGACGTCGGCAGTCTCTTGATCCATCGCGTACACCCGACCCTGAGTCACAACCTTCTTACCCTTCTCTGCGGCTGTGAGGGTGTCGCCTTCTCCGGCAAACTCGAAGCTGCCGGTGCCGCTATCTGAGGTAATGTAGGAGGAATAGTAGAAGCAGTTGATTCTCTGAGCATCGGGCAATTCCTGATAAAATGCCCCGTCTGTCTACATCTAAAACATGCCTTAGACATCAAAGGACAAGGGCATGACCCATGTGACCTACCACAATGTCTACATAAAGTCGCAACACTTCTCTGAGTAGTGGTGGGGCCACTAGCAGGGGTAGAAACTACTGATCTATTGAATCGTCCCTCTAAAATCTGTATGCCAGAAGATCTAATCCTCTTAGGCTGCTCCCTACTATATCTATTCTCCAAAAATCTCTTACCCTTATCTTTACCTTTACTCTTGCTCTTACCACCAGCCTCTACATGGTACTGCTCAAAATCCCTCTCACATAGTTGAGCCTGTCGTACTACCTCGTCATATGTCACAATATCAAATGAGGCTAGCTTCGATCTGATGGAGGGTCTCAAACCAGCTTTAAATCTCTCGATCTTATGTCTCTCATTAACACTAGTCTGTGAATCAAATCGACTTAAGGTGGTAAACTTAGCCTCATACTCGTCCACTGTCATACTTCCCTGAGTTAAATCCATAAACTCTTATTGTAGTTTCTGCTAGGCAGTGTGAGGGATATACCTTCGTCTAAAGGCATTTACAAAAATCTCCCAAGTAATATCCTGATGCTGGGAGAACAATACTAACTGAGTAGCCTTCCACCAGTGCTCCGCATCATCTGTCAACTGGAACACTGCTAGACCTGCCTTTTCGGTCTCCGTACACCTCATAATCCTTAATAGCTTCTCTATAACAATAACCCATTGCTATGCCGCCGACGGATCCCTAACACTTTTAAACTTAAGTGGATCCAACTTCTTAAATGATCGTACCAAAGTGACATCACAATACGACTCCACATATCTAGGCGGCTGAATCAATAGCTGTGGTGGAGCTACCTATGGATGAGGTGCCGTTGGTGGAATAAGCTGAGGCATGGGTACAACTGGTGCCGGCTGTGGCAGTGTTGGCGCCACTACTAGAGTTGCGGGAGCTACTAGTCTCTCCCTCTCCGCCCTAACCACGGGTTTATCCGCCTGATACATAGTCATGAAATCAGCTACTAACCTCTCCACTCGACTCACACGAGCATCAGTGCTCTCCAGCTGTAGGAGACGTACAGGTCTTGGGGCGAGTTCCAGTGTCTGCGGCTCCGGAATTTGTGCCGCCCTACCTCAGCCTCTACCTCTAACTGAGCGTGTCACCCTTCTTCCACTCATATCTGTACCACAGGAATCATTTATTTCACTTATCATTAGTATATCAATTATATATTCAGATTATACAATACTACAGAGAATGTTTACTATTCACTTTTTGTTTTAAGCATCACTAGACATCCGACCAATCCTGCTCTGATACCATTAAATTTGTAACATCCTGAATCCACCATATAATATAATATTTACTTATAAATCACACTTACTTACCGGTTGAGCTATTTATGATGCTTAACAACTCGTAACCCTTTAAGTATGTCATAGTACTTCTATTTATAGTACTATAACAGAATTATAACTATTACATATAATTTATTTGAGATCATTTACATTCCCTTTTACTCAAAGTAGTACTGTACAATTTTACTGAATATATAAAAGAATATAATGTACCTTCGATATCGTATATCTGTTGACTCCAGCAGCCGATAACTCTGAAAGGTAAACTGTTTACTTCAAATCAATAGCCTGTGGAGTGAAAAATCAGGGGTGAGTGACGACGTGCTCAGTAAGGAAGTTGTATGCTACTTTATAAAAATAAAAACTATATCCCCCAAAACGTTTATTTTTCCTAACAACATACCCAGTAGGAAAACAGTGGATATAGTAAACAGTCTTTAATATTCAAATCACTGGCTAAACAGTTTACAATATGGTATAATAAACAGTAAACAGGATTCAATAAATCCTTTCAATAAACAGAAATCAATAAATTGAGACTAGGCATCACCCTACAATTAAATCATGCTATCATCGTTCCCGAAGGAACGTAGTAATCATCCCCACAGGGATACAGTAGATCTATGGCCATGGTCTATATTGTGACGCCTTGGGGTGCACCCACTGATCCACCAACCCGAGCAATCGCCCCAGACGGGTCACTCAGCTACGTGAATAGTAATGCATGAAACTCGGGGCCTAAAGTCTCAAAAATCACTTTATATCTCATGAAGAACCTTTAAGGAATATTTCACATATTTCATCATTTTCTTAAAATGATTGTTTTCCAAAAAGGTAGTATATTTTCTGTTTACAAAACATTGTAAAAACAGCTCGTAATCTCACCAATTTAAGCGTGAGAAAACATGAGTTAAACTGGCTAGCCCATGGTCAGCTCGCCCATTACGGCTCGCCCATGGTCAGCTCGCCCATAAAAATATTCGCCCGAAGGCTGAAATATAACTCAATGGTTGGGGTCACCCATAAGATTTTTAGGGATAGCCCATAAACACTAGTCTTTCAAAACCAAGGGGTCGCCCACTTTTGGCTCGCCTGAAATATCACAAAAGCGGTCGCCTATCTTTGGCTCGCTTGGATTTTTATTAAAACATGGGTCGCCTTTCTTTGGCTCGCCCAGATTTTTATTAAAACATGGCTCGCCTTTCTTTGGCTCGCCCGAATTTTATTAAAACAAGGGTCGCCTTTCTTTAGCTCGCCCAGAAACAATATAAGGGTCAACTTTATAGCTCGCCCAAATCATGGTCTGTGAAAATAGTTTATCAAACCAATGCATGTTTCAAATTAAATCATTTTCTCAATGTTTCCATAAAATTTAACTCCACAGAACATTCATTCACTTCACACACATCTCCCTTACCTAGTCTTACGAAGCCTAGCTTTCCGATCGCCTTTGTCAATTCTCAATTCCCGGCTGCAAAATAAATTATCAAAACTATCAATATATTCTGTTCGAATCTTTCCAACAATTTGGCGAGACTTGAGACTAATCCTCTAGCTCGCCCAATATAACTCGCCATTCATATATTGGCTTATATGTGGGAGATCGCCCACAATTCAACTCGCCATGCCTATGCATGTGAGTTCGCCATACACGGCTTTTTATTTAGAGGTGGGTTCGCCTATGAATTAAACTAGCATGTGGTGACCTTACCCACTATACCACGCTCCATATTATTTAGCTCGCCCATAATAGCTTAGCTCGCCTATTTCTCATCACTTTTACACCGTTTCCAGCACTTTCCTTGTTTATTCTCGATTATTTTCTAGACCACATCTTGTTCTAGTTTCTTATGTCCTAACAATATTTAACTAAAACAAGGCTATATCTATGTTTCTTACGGTATAAAACATAGAAATATACCAATAAACATCAAGAGAACCAACGAATTATGGAACTCACCTTAACTGAGTTGCACTTCCAGAACAGAGTGTTTTCTGTCTCACGCTAGCTTTACTTTGCTTATTCCTTAGCTCTTCAAACGATGGAGAAAAGGTTTAGCTAACTAAAGGATGAAATTTCATGGCTCACGTATGAAAGGAACAGAAGAAACTAGATTTGAGCTTGCAGTAAAACATAATGGACAAGAAGCAGTAGAGTGGTTTTCGAAGAAGATGAAGTTTGCTAATGTCGGTTTTATCATGAAGTCTTCTTATATAGTCCTATTAATCCAATCATAACCTACCACCTGTTTCTTATCTCGTTTTCTTTCATCATTTCACGTCTTTCATGCATTAAAAACTTGTAGAAAACTGCAGCAAGTGGAACGGCTATGAGAGGTAAATTTCTGCACATTTTTTACTATTATTTCTTACATTTCACTCTAACTTAATTTTCCTTCTTTTCTCCTTCCTCTCCACGCCATTTCCAGCCAACTATTATTGGCTTTTTATCTCATCTTCTCTTCATTTGGCCAACAGCCATTTATTCCCTTTCACACCTTCCATTCGGTTCCAGCCTTAAATCTTCATGTTTGTTCATGCTTTATTTAATGCTTTCACACCCTCAACACTATGTTCAACCTTTTTATCAAGATCAAATCCCATCTATTTCTTGTTGCACTTTTATGTTTGTTTTTCTTTCTTTCTTTTATACACCATACTATAAATTATAATTTCCAATAATTAAAAAGGAGAGTGAAAATCCATATTCAATATTTATTTAATCTCACTAAATTATTTATTTCCACTATCAATCATTTACAATTATGGTGTACAGTGAAATAAAATCGGGTCTAACAAGAGTATAGGTGGGGTTAGTAGTAGGGACCATTATACATGTAAATAATTCTTTACTCCATCAGTTACTTTATCACCATCAATCAGTTCCAAATCAATTTAGTCAGCGTGATTCAGAGGAATTATTTCAATATAGGGGCATATTCATCATTTCCCTGTTTAATTCTCTCTCTTCAAGATCTATGCACCTATGATATCTCATTCCACTCCAATATCATCATTTTAGGGTCTTAGTTCGATTCGGATAGAGAAGTCCTGGTGGGTCCCTCACTAAGTTCTTCTTTGTACCTTATCGAACAGACCTTCATTAAGATTATAAGATCACCTATTTCATGTAAAATGCTCGGGTTACAATCTCGTTTAATAGCCTTTGATTCATAAACTTCCACACCATTTAGATACGTAACCTGATTTATAGTCACTTGGTTCCTTTATACATTCAAACTATACAGTACTACAGGGGATGTTAACCATTTTCGACACTTTTTGTTCTAAATGCATTAACAGCTATCAGGCCAACCTTGCTCTGATGCCATTAAAATTGTAACAGTCCACGGTACAGTTAATAACATATTTTATACATAATTTACAGTTAGGCTGTCTGTGATGCCTTTAACACTTGAACAATAATATTAATAAATAATAAACATTTATTTATTTAATAAATTCGAAATATGAAATTTTTTCAATATTCTCTTCACTTTATATCCCCTGTTTCTATTTTACAATAAAGTAGTACTGTATACATGAGTCTGAATATATAAAAGATGTGACTGTACCTTTACACTTTAACACAGTTTGCCCCAGTGTGCCAATTCGCAGCTCTATTTATCCAAGGAAGCTCTAAAAAATCCTTGCAATTTATCTGGGGAGTTGAAAAATAAAGGGGTGAGCGAACCATGTGCTCAGTAAAGGAGTTGTATGCTGCTTGATATAATGAAATCTATATGTCATAAAACGTTTATTTTCCTAACAATGTACTAAGCACAGTAAGGAAGGATACTATAATCGGTAGGGAAACCAAATGGAGCACGGAAGGTATTTTGAAATACCTGTCTTGTCTCGAAAACCCAGAGCGACTATATGGAGTAATAAATAAATTGTTCCATTTAAAAGCAATTTAATGCTCATTTTCTCATAATATAAAAATGGTATAAACCATTTTATTTTATCTCTTCAGTAATAGTTTCCAAAACACGTGATAGTACGTTGATAAAATAGTACAGTGAACTGTAGATATAAAACTGTAGAAACAGTAGTCAGTCACTTTCAATACAGTAGTTTGTAAATATCCAAAATCATTGGATAAACAGTTCAGTAATTATTTCTATATTAGAAATAATTTTCATAATATTCTTTTCCAATAAACAGTGAATACAGTTCAGTAAATAGTATTCCTCAGTTCAGTATAGTTAAGTAAACAGAAATCAGTATGATATAGTTTTGTAAACAGTATTCCTCAGTACAGTATAGTTCAGTAAATAGTATTCAGTAAAATCCATTTCATTAAAATAGTATCAGTGGGTTGAGACTAGCCATCACCCTAACTCATATCATGCTATCATCATCTCATAAAGGACACAGTAACATTATACAGTAAGATTTATGGCCATAGTCTATAAGGCGTCCTTGGTGTACACTTGTCAGGTGACTCCGGGACTGCTGATGACTTGGAGGGCCAATTAGCCACGTGACAGTAACAGTAATCAATAAGCATGAAATCGGGGCCTAAGTCTCAAAAAAGTATGAAATTTGTATCATAGCCTTTATGGATTTTATTCAAAATTAATTTAAAATATTTCATGTTTATCCATAAGGCTCACAATTTCATATATTTCCTCTTTTCATGAATTTCTATAATTTTCAAATTTTTTCTAAAAATCATCTCAAAACATTTTATTCATCATCTCATCACCTTTATGGAATTTATAAAATAAATAAGATCATTATTTAGTTCCATAAAGGTATAAAATCATTTCTTTTCTCATAAAAATACATTTAAGGAAATCTAATGAATTAAATCATTTATTTAAATAATTATTTCCAAAAAGGTATTTATTCCTCATTTCCAAATACAGGGAAAACAATCGATAAATATTCATGTATTTAGTGAGAAATCTCATAAATATTCCTTTTGAATAATTAATAGTAAAAAGAATATATTTCATTCTTGCTTTAAATAAAAATCCATAATATGAATATTTAATTTAGAATTTTTTTTCAACAATTTCCACTTTATGGAAAATTTATGGAAATGATTTCCAAAATTCATGATTTATTCCATTTATGCATCTAAAATATTTCATGATATTTTAGAATAATTTTGATAATTTTTCGACAGCATAACGGCTACGAATTTCTAACCTTATGCACAGAAATTACAGTATATAAAACCAGTTTTCAACCACAATTTGCATGATTTTCAATGCAAATCAAGCTTCCAATAAGTTCATAAAATTAAACTTGATAAATCATGCAATTCATCATATCCATACAACTCACACACTTCCCCCTTACCTGTTTCATGGTGTCGAACTTTCCGATGTCACCACACGAAATCCGATTATTGATGTTACACAATAATTTTATCAAAAATTTTCATTAATTATTCTCTTAATTTCAACAGTCAATTCCCATGTTCAAACCATAAAATGCAGCACAATAACGTCCAAAAATGCTCATGGTCGAATGTCTTTATGAACCCCTTCTCATGGTGATTCATCTATTCATCCTTAATCCCATTTACACTTGTCTATTATTTCTTTTATTTCCTTTTGTCAATTAATTTAAGAAATATTTTCTACTCATCCTTAACTATTTTTCTTTAATCATCAATCATAAAATTGACATGATAATCTCTCATGAACAATACCTTGTCCAATTTTTCATATCTTATACTATGAAGATTACATATATATATATATATATATATATTCCAACATATATATTATTATGTATCAATACCTCTTCCTTGTCTTTATAACTAGATGCCTTAAGTTAAATGAATTATCATATTTATTATTTTTCTTTCCTTCCTTTTTTGTTTCACGCCTGCTACAGCTTCATGTTTTTCTTCTTCACATTTTCTTCTCCATATCCGTGAGCTTCTCATTACTCTTCCTTGTAATTATTGATTGTGAGATCTGATTTTATAATATTGTACACCAGATTTTGTAAAGTGTGAAAGAGGAAATACAATATTTAGTGAAAATTAAATAAATAATGAATACGAATCTCTACTTGAAACACTTTATGGAAAAATAGATAGGCGAGAGACACAATCCAAGCTGTTCGCCTTAGAGGCGGGCAAAGCATTTTGATGCTTGCACAATAGGCAAGCAAGGCAAAATATGATGCTCTCCAAACAGGCGAGCTAAGTAATGGAGATGTTTGCCCAAAAATGATGGCGAGTTTTGGATGAAAATGATAAATAGTCAATAAATATTTTCACTAAATAGGATAATTAAATTGGTCACTCGAATGGAGCGAGGGCTATGATGATCGCCCAAATTTCATGAACGCTCTAACGGACTAAGATGAAGATCGCCTAAATTTCATGATCGCCTAAAATGAATTGAGGTGAATAGTGGCCAAGGATAAGTAAAAGGTCTACCAGATATAGGCATAGATAAACGCTAAGAAGGCAAGTAAGGTCATAAGATGATTGCCAAAGTGACAGGCTCGTTTAGAATAGGCATGGATTCATCTTGGATAGATAGTAATTTGGATCTGCATGCTAATTCTTCGCTGCTATAGTGCCACACGGTTTAATGACCGAAAGAAAAGTTAAAAGCAAATTGCTATGGCATAAAAGACAAGAGAAATAATACTTAAAGGATAAGGAATTTATGTGACATCCACATCACTCCCAAATACCAACTAATTTTTTCTTTCCCATAAGATTTGGTTAGGCTGTTCAACGGTGCATCCTTCTTCTTTAATATAGCTAACACTATATTGTTTACATGATGATATATTTCTCATACACATATAGGATCGTCATACACATATAGGATCGTCTTACACATAAGTCTAAAACTCTAATATAAATTATATACTAATCTCTTTAACAATTTACATCCCCAATGTGTCTAATATACATCACTGTACTATAGTCTGAATTACATAATCAAAATGTATCTACCTTCAAAGGATTGGAAGCTAGCCTTGAAGGAATATCGTATAGTCCAAATATATGCTCCTCTACCAAGAGCAGACTTCACTGCAAATAATCTGGATAAAAAATATTGTAAAGGAATGAGTTTACGCTCAGTAAGAAATATACATAAAAGAGCGTACTATGCCACTATATGCAGTTTTCCTGCTTGGCTCTATAATGTCATGTAATATTCTTGTAAAAATATATAACATATAAGTTCATCAAATACCATATAACACATGACAAAATCATATGAAGTCACTTGCACGTATTCAAATAACTCAAATACTTTCACATATATGTGTCAAATAACTTGAAATTACATATACAAATAGTCTTCAAATAGGGGGAGACCGTCAACATCCAATAGAATCATGCACCAAATAAAATGACGTACCCACGTATGGGCCAGGGATCCTCCCTTTAGCCAAACACATATAAAGGACTAATGGCCATTGTCAATATTCCACGGTATGCACTAGTCAGGTGACACCCGTGGTACTGAGGGCTTGACTAGAGTCCCCCAGCCAAATATAAATAAGCAAGTAATATGCATGATCACCAATGGAGTCGTTAATCTCAAAATATTGAGTAGTAAAACTCATTCTTCTAAAACCATGGATATTCATAACCCTTCTTATATACTTTAATGATAATCCAAATACATTTATATAAATAAATTAAAAATTATTATTTTTCAAAGGGGGCAGTTGACTGCTCTTTTAGGGCAGTCGACTGCTCTTTTAGGGCAGTCGACTGCTCTAGTATAAAAATATTCAATAAATTTTATTTTCTTTTTGCATTTGAAATATTTAATTTCCGGATGCAAGTAGGGAAGTTGACTGCTAAAATGGGGTAGTCGACTGGCCCGCAAACAGAATGTTTCTCGAAAAATGCAGTCGACTGGCTCCTTAGCGGTCGACTGGTTTGCAAACAGAAAGTTTCTGGAAAAATGGCAGTCGACTGCTATATAGGGCAGTCGGCTGCTCTAAGTCGGTTTCGGAAAAAGTTACGTCACGACTGTCTCTGAGCAGTCGGTTGCTATTTAGGGCAGTTGGCTGCCCCGAGCCAAATCGTAACTAGGCGAAAACCGTGAATTTTACATTTCCTGCACTTACACCAGCTTTTGTTTCATCCCAAAACATTTAAAACATGCGAACATAGTCACCCTACGTCCATTACATATATTCCTTACCTTAAATAGCCAAATAATACGAAATCCCTTGGTTGCACCGATTCTTTCCTTCACTTCTTCAAGACTGCATAATTCATATAAATTGAAACCTTTAACTTTCTTTCATTTCAACACCACAAGTATGCTATACCAACATCACATGACTCCAAATTATGGACGAAATCAAATGAATCAATTTCTTTTCTTACCTTTGTCAATAGCCAAATTTACAGGATTTCTGATCTCCTCAAAGACTTTGTTTCAGCCTTCCATATTACAGACATAGAGAGAGCTAGTGATAAGGATCGTTTTTCGTTTAAGGAGTTTGTTGATTTGTTGGAGGAATAAGGCAGTTCTACAAGGTGAATATGGAAGAAAACCTTAGAGAATTTCAGAGGAAGAGCTATGGCTGCCGGCCCTCTTTGCTGGAAAAGATGGCATTAAAAGCCATTAATGTGTATTTATCCCTTCATGTCAGCCACAACTCCTTAGCCCTTTGACAATTTGACCACCAATTAATTCTTCTTCTTCTTTCCTTCCTCATGTCAGCCACACATATCATTTAATTATGAAAATCTGATATTTATTTTTCTTTTATCATTCTCTAGTATTTTCCTGATATCAACATTAAATTCATTGACCATTGACTATCCATTTCATTCCTTCTTCTAGGTTCCTTACACTATTTGTACATTAATTCTCATATTCATTTAAATCATTTCTGCCTATAGTACTTTACAAATAAGAGGACTTTACATGAAATTGGGGATTTCACATTCTCCCCACCTTTAGAAATTTGGTCCTCCAAATTTAAATCGGGTTACTACTCAAATAGCTCCGGATACCTTTCCTTCATTAAGCTCTCTAGCTCCCATGTAGCTTCTTCCATGGCATGGTATTGCCAGAGAATTTTGACTAGGGGAATCGTCTTAGACCTTAACACTTTCTCCTTTCTATCCAAAATCTGAACTGGCTTCTTCACATAACTCATGTCCTCCCGAATCTCTAAGGGCTCATATTCAATGACATGAGATGGATCCGGATTATATTTCCGAAGCATCGACACATGGAAAACATTATGTACTCCCGATAGCTCCGGAGGTAGTGCCAACCTATATGCAACATCTCCGACTCGATCTAGGACTTCAAATGGCCCTATGTAACGAGGACTAAGTTTACCTTTTCGGCCAAATCTCATGATACCTTTGGATGGAGAAACTTTCAAAAATACCGAATCCCCGACCAAAAACTCAAGTGGTCTCCGTCGAGTATCTGCATAACTCTTTTGTCGGCTCTGAGCTGTCTTAAGTCTTTGGCAAATTAACTTAACATCCTCAGAGGCTTGCTCGACTAAGTCTGGGGCTAATAACTTACGCTCGCCCACTTCTTCCTACCCAATCGGAGATCGATACCTTCTACCATATAGAGCTTCATATGGTGCCATCCCGATACTTGCATGGTAACTATTGTTGTATGCAAACTCAGCCAATGGCAGATGATCATCCTAGGAGCCTTTAAAGTCCAACGCACAAGCTCTCAACATATCTTCGAGCATCTGAATGGTGCGCTCAGATTGACCATCAGTCTGTGGATGAAAAGCCGTGCTAAAATTTAATTGAGATCCCATGGCCTCTTGGAAATGTTCCCAGAAATGAGAACTGAACCTGGAATCCCTATCAGATGTAATGCTCACTGGAACTCCATGTAGTCTGACAACTTCTTTCACATACAAATCTGCCAAAGCACTAAGTGTATCTGTAGACTTCATAGGCAGGAAGTGAGCTGACTTAGTTAACCAATCCACAATGACCCAAATACCATCATGATTCCTCCTCATTCGAGGTAGTCCCATGACAAAATCCATCGTAATGTGCTCCCACTTCCACATAGGTATAGGTAGAGGATGTAGTAAACCTGCTGGTCTTTGGTGCTCTACCTTAACCTGCTGGCACGTGAGACACTTTGCCACAAACTCTGCTATGTCTCTTTTCATGCCAGTCCACCAATACACCTTGCGAAGATTATGATACATCTTCGTATTTCTCGGATGCAAAGTATACTTAGTGGAGTGTGCTTCAGTTAAAATTAACTTCTTCAACTCCTTATCCTTAGGAACACATATACGATTCTTAAATCTCAAGAGTCCATTACTATCAATGCTAAATTCCGATGGCATACCTGATTGGATCTGATTCATGGCCTCCATACATTGATCATCTTCCCTTTGAGCAATTCGAATTCTACCCATCAACTCTGGCTCAATCATCAAACTAACTATCATTCCAAAGTGCTCATAAGGCACAACATTGAGACTAAGGCTTGCAAACTGCTCAAGTAGCTCATATTCTCTTACCATCATGTACGATACTATCCTCATATGTCTCCTACTCAGAGCATCTGCCACCACATTGGCTTTTCCCGGGTGGTATAGGATCTCACAATCATAATCTTTCAGAAGCTCGAGCCATCTCCTCTGTCTCATATTCAATTCCCTCTGAGAGAACAAGTACTTCAAACTTTTATGATCCGTAAAAATCTGAAATTTCTCACCATACAAGTAATGCCTCCAAATCTTTAGAGCAAACACCACTGCCGCTAACTCCAAATCATGAGTCGGGTAGTTCTTCTCATGGTCCTTTAATTGATGAGAACCATATGCAACTACCTTGCCATGTTGCATTAGCACACAACCTAGACCTTGTGCAGAGGCATCACTATATACGGAAAATCCTCCAGAACCACTAGGAATGGTGAGAATAGGTGCAGTAGTCAACCTGCGCTTCAACTCGTGGAAACTGTGCTCGCAAGCATCATTCCATTCAAACTTCACCTCTTTGCGCGTTAAGCACGTCAAGGGAGCAGCTAACCTCGAAAAACCCTCTACAAATCGTAGATAATAGCCGGCTAGACCCAAGAAACTCCTAATCTCCGTCACTGTTTTCGGTCTCTCCCATTGCACCACAGCTTCAATCTTCGATGGATCGACCGAAACTCCATCTTTATTGATTATGTGACCCAAAAAGGATATTTGATCTAGCCAAAACTCACACTTAGCTTGGCATATAATCCCCGATCCTTGAGGGTTTGTAGAACTATCCTCAAATGCTGCTCATGCTCTTCCCATGATCTTGAATACACCAATATGTCATCGATAAAAACAATGACAAACTGGTCTAAATACTGTTTGAACACATCATTCATCAAGTTCATAAAAGCCGCGGGTGCATTGGTTAAACCAAACGGCATCACTAGGAATTCATACTGACCATACCGTGTCCTGAACGCAGTCTTAAGGATATCTTCACTTCGGATCTTCAATTGATGATATCCCGATCTCAAGTCTATCTTGGAGAAGACTCGTGCACCCCGAAGCTGATCAAAAAGATCATCAATCCTAGGAAGAGGGTACTTGTTCTTGATTGTCACCTTATTCAACCATCGATAATCAATACAAAGCCTCAAGTTGTCGTCCTTCTTCCGGACAAATAGCACAGGAGCACCCCATGGGGATACACTTGGCCGTATAAACCCCTTATCTAGTAACTCCTGCAGCTGTTTCTTAAGTTCTTCCAATTCCACTAAGGCCATCCGATACGGTGGTCTCGAAATGGGCTCAGTCCCTGGCACCAAATCGATAGTAAACTCGATTTCCCTATCCGGAGGAAGTCCTGGAAGATCGTCCGAAAACACACATGGAAACTCATTGGCTATCGGAATTTCATGAAGTTCGGGATGTTTCCTTTCTACGTCCACCACATACGCTATAAATCCTTCACATAACAAATAAATTCTCTATTAATTTCATTTACGAATAAATAAATTTATAAACATACTTTTGTATTAAACATTTGCAAAATTTACAACATAGCTAACGGGAGAAGAGAAGATCACACTTTTAGCATAACAATCCAATATCACATGATTCTTAGCTAACCAATCCATTCCTAATATAACATCAAATCCATACATATTCAGTAGGATTAGATCAACTATCGATTGTCTCTCTCCTACCCGTAGCTTACAACTACGATACACTATATCTGTTATCTGAGATTCTCTAAACGGTGTACTTATTTGTAACAAATGTCCTAAGGGCTCAAGTTCAACAGGTAATCTTGTAGCAATTTTGGGAGAAACAAAGGAGTGTGTAGAGCCTGGATCAAATAAAGCAGTAACACTTATATCAAAGAGGTGAATCTTACCCTTAATCATCTTGGACGAAGCATCGGCAGACTCCTCGTCTATAGCAAATACTCGTCCTTGAGTCACAGCTTTCTTTCCCTTCTCAGCAGCTGTGGCCTTAGGCTGTGGTTGGGTGGTCCTTTCCGATTCTTCAAACACTCTTTTAGAAATCTTGGGACAATATTTAATCATGTGTCCCCTCTCGCCACACCAAAAACAAGCCCCGCTCGCCATACGACATGGCTGTGACCCATGGAATCTCCCGTAATGCTCGCATTTCTGCGTCACACTCTTCGGCGAGCTCACTGTACTGCCAACTGAATATCGGGATCTTTCATCATTTATCTTAATCCCGGTAGATCTAGGAGTCCCTGTACCATAATTATCATAAAACTTCAAAATTTAGTATATTTCCATATAACCATTAAACTAAGATACAAGTCATTCTCTTATAATTTATCTTCTTACCTGCTGAAGCTCTTTCATATGGTCTACTTTTCCTAAATGGATATCTGTCACTAGAGGCTCTCTCATCTGACTTCTGCTTCATCGGTTCTTTGCCTTTACCCTTGGCTCGAAAATCAACATGGTGAAGATTATAGTCCTGCTCACACAATTGAGCCTTACGGACTGCCTCATTATAACTAGTGATATCCATAGGATATAACTTCGATCTAATAGGAGACCTTAATCCCTCTATGAATCGGTAGATCTTATGTCCTTCACTCCTTAGGACTTCAGGGTCAAATCTGCTAAAAGAAATGAACTTTGACTCATACTGATTTACCGTCATAGTCCCCTGAGTCAAGCTCAAAAACTCAATCTTCAACCTGGTCTGTTCAGTGTGTGGGATGTACTGTTCATTAAAGGCCTCTAAAAATCTATTCCACGTAACCTCAGTGTGTTGAGTCTCCAAAATGGCCCGACTAGACTGCCACCAATGCTCGGCATCGTCTACTAACAAATAAGCTGCCAAACCCACTTTTTCTTTCTCAAAACAGGTCATGTACCCAAAAGATTTGGTGACTGCCTTCACCCAATTCTCGGCGGTCAACGGATCTCTATCCCCCTTAAAATTCGGCGGATCCAACTTCTTATATTCTTTAATTAAGACCACACTGCAGTAGGCCTTAGGATCTCGCCTCTCATTAACTTGAGCTGGTGGGGGCAACTCAGGCTGTGCCAGTGGGGGCTGTACTGGAGGAATAGGAGGATCATTCCCAGACGGAATAAGAGGTACTATAGGTGGTGCTGTTGATGCATTAGTGGCCACGTTTGGAAAATTAGACATGAACTGATTAAATAGAGTGGCCATAGTCTCAATACTTCGCTCCACTCTCGACAGTCGAGCATTCGGGCTACCCGATGGAGATGGAGGAGGAGACTGTGTTGGGGACGGTTTTACTCTACCCCGTCCTTGTCCTCGTCCTCGTCTTCTACCAGTACCCCTTCTACGAGTGCTCATTCTGCCAATATCACCACACGGTCAAGCGTTTAGTACACTTTCAACAATTCAACCACATATATCTATTCAGACAAGTACAATACATGGGGATGTACACTATTTCTAGCCTAATGACACCGTCAAACGTCAGACTAACCTTGCTCTGATACCAATCTGTGACATCTACGTCACTCCCAAATACCAACTAACTTTTTCTTTCCCATAAGATTTGGTTAGGCTATTCAACGGTGCATCCTTCTTCTTTAATATAGCTAACACTATATTGTTTACATGATGATATATTTCTCATACACATATAGGATCGTCTTACACATAAGTCTAAAACTCTAATATAAATTATATACTAATCTCTTTAACAATTTACATCCCCAATGTGTCTAATATACATCACTGTACTATAGTCTGAATTACATAATCAAAATGTATCTACCTTCAAAGGATTGGAAGCTAGCCTCGAAGGAATATCGTATAGTCCAAATATATGCTCCTCTACCAAGAGCAGACTTCACTGCAAATAATCTGGATAAAAAATATTGTAAAGGAATGAGTTTATGCTCAGTAAGAAATATACATAAAAGAGCGTACTATGCCACTATATGCAGTTTTCTTGCTTGGCTCTATAATGTCATGTAATATTCTTGTAAAAACATATAACATATAAGTTCATCAAATACCATATAACACATGACAAAATCATATGAAGTCACTTGCACGTATTCAAATAACTTAAATACTTTCACATATATGTGTCAAATAACTTGAAATTACATATACAAATAGTCTTCAAATAGGGGGAGACCATCAACATCCAATAGAATCATGCACCAAATAAAGTGGCGTACCCACATATGGGCCAGGGATCCTCCCTTTAGCCAAACACATATAAAGGACTAATGGCCATTGTCAATATTCCACGGTGTGCACTAGTCAGGTGACACCCGTGGTACTGAGGGCTTGACTAGAGTCCCTCAGCCAAATACAAATAAGCAAGTAATATGCATGATCACCAATGGAGTCGTTAATCTCAAAATATTGAGTAGTAAAACTCATTCTTGTAAAACCATGGATATTCATAACCCTTCTTATATACTTTAATGATAATCCAAATACATTTATATAAATAAATTAAAAATTATTATTTTTCAAAGGGGGCAGTTGACTGCTCTTTTAGGGCAGTCGACTGCTCTAGTATAAAAATATTCAATAAATTTTATTTTCTTTTTGCAATTGAAATATTTAATTTCTGGATGCAAGTAGGGCAGTTGACTTCTAAAATGGGGCAATCGACTGGCCCACAAACAGAATGTTTCTCAAAAAATGCAGTCGACTGGCTCCTTAGCGGTCGACTGGTTTGCAAACAGAAAGTTTCTGGAAAAATAGCAGTCGACTGCTATATAGGGCAGTCAGCTGCTCTAAGTCGGTTTCGGAAAAAGTTACGTCACGACTGTCTCTGAGCAGTCGGCTGCTATTTAGGGCAGTCAGCTGCCCTGAGCCAAATCGTAACTGGGCGAAAACTGTGAATTTTACATTTCCTGCACTTACACCAGCTTTTGTTTCATCCCAAAACATTTAAAACATGTGAACATAGTCACCCTACGTCCGTTACATATATTCCTTACCTCAAATTGCCAAATAATACAAAATCCCTTGGTTGCACCGATTCTTTCCTTCACTTCTTCAAGACTGCATAATTCATATAAATTGAAACCTTTAACTTTCTTTCATTTCAACACCATAAGTATGCTATACCAACATCACATGACTCCAAATTATGGACGAAATCAAATGAATCAATTTCTTTTCTTACCTTTGTCAATAGCCAAATTTACAGGATTTCTGATCTCCTCAAAGACTTTGTTTCAGCCTTCCATATTACAGACATAGAGAGAGCTAGTGATGAGGATCGTTTTTCGTTTAAGGAGTTTGTTGATTTGTTGGAGGAATAAGGCAGTTCTACAAGGTGAATATGGAAGAAAACCTTAGAGAATTTTAGAGGAAGAGCTATGGCTGCCGGCCCTCTTTGCTGGAAAAGATGGCATTAAATGCCATTAATGTGTATTTATCCCTTCATGCCAGCCACAACTCCTTAGCCCTTTGACAATTTGACCACCAATTAATTCTTCTTCTTCTTTCCTTCCTCATGTCAGCCACACATATCATTTAATTATGAAAATCTGATATTTATTTTTCTTTTATCATTCTCTAGTATTTTCCTGATATCAACATTAAATTCATTGACCATTGACTATCCATTTCATTCCTTCTTCTAGGTTCCTTACACCATTTGTACATTAATTCTCATATTCATTTAAATCATTTCTGCCTATAGTACTTTACGAATAAGAGGACTTTACATGAAATTGGGGATTTCACAATTTAATGCTAAACAGGTGATTAAAGTCTATTGGCTGGAGATTGCAAACAGAGGACAAAAATAAGTCATAAATGTGCAGCAGATTTTCCACTCCCGCCGTTCCTTTTTACTGCAATTTTTCTACAGATTTTAATGTTTAATAAGATAGGGTAATGATGAGGAGATGGGGTAGGTAAATATGTGGTGAAATTCTATTGGCTAACATGGCTATATAGGAGACTAATGGGATAAAACTGCCGCGTAATTCTCCTCTCTTCGCTAACTTTCCCTGTTAATCTACGAGTAATCTGTTTAAGGGTTATTTAGCTTGGCAGCGAGAACGTGAGAAAACAGAAGAGGAAGTGAACTGTAGCAGAGCAATTCAGTTTTGTTCGTGTAAACAGACCAGAAATTTTTGGTTTAAACAAGTATTTTCAACCCATTTTGTCTTCTATTATAAATATCCATCCAATAAAAAATTGTCACATAGTTAACTAACACCCTTCCTTCATCATTTCTTTTCTTTAAATGGTTCTACACGTGCAGCAAATAGCAGCAAAAGGAGAGGCAGTGAAGCTGAGTTTTTCTGTTCCGCTTTTGACTCATTTCCTCTCCTTTATAATGGATCCAACCAAGCAGCAATATAGCAGCAAAAGAAGTGGCGTGAAGTCCAATTTGCTGCATGGTTTTGACTCATATTTCTTCCTTTTTGTGTGCTCCAACCAATAGCAAATTACCATGTGTCTTAATATAAAATTTCCCTTCCTTTAAATTGTTGGATTATGCCCTTAGAACCATTCATTAGATGATTGACTTTGGCATTTTTTATGTATCATGACATTTTATTTATTATAGTTCATTATTATATTTGTCTTATAACTGCGTAATGTAATCTTATATGATAATGTCCTTAGAATAGTAATAACACACTATTCTTAAAATATCCCTAGTCAAGTATTATTGTGAACAAGGATAACAATGATACGATGAGACTAGTATGTGGTTGACTGATGACCATTGTCATGGATATAGGATATCAAGTCATCACATAGGTACATGTTAGAGAACTATGTACTGGATCGACCCTCCATGAGAACGCTACATGGATTGTTATATGAGTGTCATAAGCGATTCTCATAGTGATGATGGTGTATGTGATCCTTTTACTTGAGATCATCAGAGATCCCAACATAGAGAATTGCATACTTTAATGCTGCTAGATGTCATTCGTAACAGGATGGACTATAAAGGTAGTAATTGGGTATGCCTTGATCTATGTAGAGGGATGTTGAGTGATCAAGATAGGATTTATCCCTCTTATATAACAAGAGTGATGTCTTGGGCCCTTTGATAGAGTGAGACTAAGAAATGCATGGCCGTGCTCGAATAAGTCAATATGAGATATTGATTTTATTTGATTAATTAGTCTACTCAGGAATCAAGAAACGCTGATTAGACTATACAAGTGTGACACATTCCATGACTTGTGTCTAATCAAGACATCAAGGATAAAGGGATTAGACTACACGGTAACATCTATCATGAGTAAGGTTATGTCAAGTCATTGACATTCTCGTTACATGGGTAGCAATGATGTGTTGCTAGATACCACTCATTCCCTGTGACAATTTTGTCATTGCCATTGTTTTGAGAACCTATTGGGTCGCACACTTAGAACGGATCAATGAGGAGCTTAATTAATCCTATTCTGAATTGGATTAAGGATATAACTAATCCTATTCTGAATTGGATTAAGGATATAACTAATCCTATTCTAAGTAGGATTAGAGTTCTGTTTGACAGTAAATTTTAGGGTAAAATTTACTGCCTATAAAAGGATGTTTTGTGTTTTCTAAAATAGAGCCGCACAATTAAACAGAAAAACAAAATATTCTTTTTAATCGAAGCTAGCAATTCGGTTATAAGGAATCAAAAACGCTCTTTAAGGCTTCTGATCGTGAGACGTTCAAGAGTCGTAAGATCCGTTCATGTGGATACCATAGAGGCAGGAACGAAAAGTTGTTGCTTGTGACTCGACCAACGACAAAAACTCAGAGAAAACGTTAGGTAAAATCTCGAAACCCTAATCAGGCAACTCTCCGAATCGATCCTGGTGGAGGCTGAATGATTTAAATTCCGCTGCGTGTTTGTTTCGGTTTCCTTCATAAATATCATATATCTACATTTTATACATTAAAATTATATTTCAATTCCAAATTTTCAGATTTATTTCTTTATTTGTTATATACCTTCAATTCATCCATTAATATTTATTTCACCTCTTATACACCATATTATAATTCATAAATCCAATAAATCCAAAATCCAAAGTGAAAATCCACATTCAATATTTATTCAATTTCACTAAATAATTTATTTCCACTATCAAAGATTTACAAAAATATGGTGTACAGTATTATAAAATTCAAGTCTCACACAAATATAAAACAATTCAGCAGCAATACAGTGGAGACTAGGCTACACCCAACAATATCATGCATAAAATAGAAATTCCAAAGGGATTAGTAACGATATATAGCCATAGTCAAAGAGGTCCACATTGTACACTTGTTAGGTGACAACTACGAGAGCTAAAGACTTGGCAGGTTTAACAACATACGATCACTCATTCAGAATGCATGATGGAGCCAACAGTCTCAAAACAGTTCATAATTCAAAATAAACACATTTTCATATTCACAGCAATAAAATAGTATTTTAAAACAAATCATAAATTTATCAAAATCAAAATAATAGCAGTTCAAGAATAAAATTCATAAAATATTCTAAATTCAAATTTCAGAGTTTAAAATATTTTATTTACGAATGAAATCAATATTATCACTCGTATAAAACACAAAATTAAGGAAAGCGATCGAAATCATACTCAAAAACTACATTGTAAATTTCATGCTCCTAGCTAACAATATGAAATTTAAGCCTAGTAGGTTTCCCAAAATCCATTCAAAACACTTCAAAGATCTATTTTTGAGCATATAAGTTCAAGATACATTTTACGAAATTTCTGCAGTATAATGGTTAAGTTTACCCTAACCTCCCTGTACAAAAATATAATTTATAATCCAATAGCAATTCCACAATTTCCAACCCAAATTATTCCAAAATCATTTCATGGCTTGATTTTCAAAACCAATAAGCAATCATAGTATCCCTACATTTTTTATACATATTTCTTACCACTTGGTTTCTATCGATTCGCTCGATAACACCCGGATTGCACCACTCACTTTCGAGCTATGGTGGCTGAAACTTGCAACTTGTCTTACACCCTGATTTTGGCCTCTTTTGGATGAGAAATTGGTACCAAATTAAAGAGTACTGAGTTCTGCATAGGTTTGGTAAAGGTGTTTTTCGGTTTTGGTACTGATGTGTTTTGCTTAGGGTTTTAAGGTGTTTTCTCCCACTTCAAGCTTGGCTATGGTGGAAACATGGAGGAGGAAGAAGATGGCCAGCTCTTATGAGGAAATAAGCAGAAAATTATTTAAAAAATAATATTTTAATGGGCAAATTATCAAAATGCCCTTATACTTAATAATTTTGGACAATTTTCACTTAAACTTCAATAACGTTATTAATCTGTCAATTTAACTCCAAAATATTTTATTTTATCATAAAATTTAAGTATTAAACATATTCTAATCATTGGATGTGGTTTTATTAAGGTTTGACTGACCGTAAGGGTGAAATTATAAAAATACCCCTATCGGGCCAATTGCAAAAATTTTATTCTTCGCATGGCATTAAGTCTATCTGATGGCATGATATAGAAATTTATCACATGTAGATTATCATACTTCTTTTGGTTGGTCAAAAGTCCACTTAGTTTGACCGTTATTCGTGAAAATTTTTTTGACCTATGTCCTTAATCGTCATTTTTAAATTTGTTGCATGTTTTCCAAAAACGACCAAATTAGATGATTTTGAGTTTTAGAAACTTACCATCATATTGTTTTGCTCCAAATATCGGTATTGTGGAGTTTCACATCCATCCGAACTGTGTAAATCTCAGTGGGGCCCACAGCCTGAATTCTCAGTTATACTTATAAAACTCAAGGAACAGTAATGGCTATAAGATACCTTACTTCAGTGGAATATAGTACAATATTAGGAAATGTGGATCTCACATGGTACCTTTAAGGTATAGCCAATTTTGTATTCAAACTTTATTGTACAGCACATTAGAGTGTAATGGGATGCAAACTAAAGGAATCTGAGTGTCACTTATAGTCTCTTGATATTGGATATTTATAAAGTTGAAATAAGAATGCAAATAAAAGTAATACATACTGTAACTGACTATATTGGGACCGATTTGAAGAGTGACATATTGATTTAGCTATGTAAGTTTTAGCTTAATGTCAGAGTGGGGACACTGAGCACAACCTAACCGATTGAGTGAAAAGAAAAAAAGTTAGTTTCGATTTTCAATAATCGGAGCGTGACAATTATAGTCTGATATGTTCATCTGAATTTCTTTCATGGATTTGTATTTATGTTTATTTATAGTTATGTGAGACATAAGGTCGTTATCTAGATTCTTTTTTATTTTTCAAAAATAAAATGCAAAACGAAACAAAATAACGAAATAAGCAGGATATCAACTCTTGGATCCGAAACTCAACTAATCCTTAAGTCAAATGTCCTTAAAGGCCAAAATCAAATAATAAGCCCAATTTCAAATTGTAAGTCCAAATTCAACAATCGTTTTTTTCTTTTTTGTTAAGCCAATTTCATTAAAGTTAGCAATAGCTAACAACCAGTACAATCTAAGAAAGATAACAAAAAACACCAAAATGAATAATAAAAAGACCCCTAACAACCAGACACAACACCCAAAGAGTCCTAAAAATGACCTTTACAACATTCCACCACCGTAGTCATCTAGAAGAGGAAAACATCACAGATCAGTACTTCCACCAACAAAAACATAAGAAAACAAGAACGAGGTAAGGAAAACACAACCAAACTGGATAAGAATCTTGTTAACAGTCCTCCAAGATGACACCCAATGATGAAGACATTGCAAAATTTTCAAAGTCCTCACAATCTTCAATGGTTTCCAAAACCAATAGCAGTCAAGTTATTACCAAATCAAACTCATCCAAACACTGACAGCACCACCTTCAGTAAGCAACAAAGAGATTATGATAGAAATCAATGTTATAGAGACAATGATATAAATGATCAAACACCCAGGTTCATCCAAAAATCACTCTGAGTTAACATTACTAGCTATCTTTGTTTTATTTTCATCAACCTTTTGATGATGTTCTCCTTATCCCCTTTTACTAAAAATCAAGATGCTTACCAGTATCTCACGTTTTGATAGCTTCATCTCTAAGTGAAAAATTTATGCGTCAGATATCATTATCAAAAATACAATTGTCATTTTCAGAGATCACAAGAATTGAAGCCTTACATGCAGAAAGATTAGAATGAGTCTTCTTTCTACTTCAATTGTATTCCTTATGTTTCTTTTTTCATTGGACATTTAAATTTTTTAGTAAAAGCATAATCAAAGCTATCTTCCAAATTTTTCCAACCAAGATCATCCTCTTCAGATTCATTATCAACATGATACCCATCACATTCAATGTATTCTTTATCTTTGTCTTCCTTAGCTTCAATACATACCCTCTTTACCAATCCGTTATCCTTAAAAACTCCCTTACCATTCACATCTTTAACTAATTGCAAACAATCACCATTACTACTAGGTTCTTCCGTAACATGAATAGAGTTTGGAACTAAACCAGAACTATCATTGTTTCTAGTGGAAGAATTAAAACATGGACTTCTCTCAACACCCTTCTCTACTGGTTGAATTCGATAACAATTCTCTTTATCATGGACCTCAAATGGAGCTTTAAGGAACTTTTCACTACCCAAAGAGTGTTTCCCTTCCTTCAAGGAAGAGGCATAGCCTAAATTCTTAAGTTGATCACAAGATGGTTCTTTATCACAATTCAACAAGTTATCCTTTGAGCTCTCAAAAACGTAAGCTTTAATAGTCTACCCCAAGTTAATCTTAATGTTTAAGGAACTATTTTCCAATGAAACACTGCTATGATTAAACGAGGCACCAAGTTTAACTAAAAACGTGCTCTTCAAAATCTTTTCCACAATACGCACTGAGGGTTTATCATTATTGCCAACCATGAGATTTGACTTATCATTTTTAACAGTGATAGAAGCAAATTCTTTTTCTTTCCATACACCTTTAACCACATAAGCATAAGATTGACCATTAATAAGGCTAACTCTAAACCTATCATGCTTAGTATGACTCATAACCTCAGGCGAATTTTTAGCTTTGAAGAATCTAAAGTTAAAAGCTACCAATGCAAATTAAGTTCAAAGATGCCAATAAACCTTCATCATTATAAGTGTCCACAAAGCTAAAAATTCAAACCTTTGACCCTTAATGTTCTTTTTCATAGGAATATGTACATTAACAATATGACCATAAGATTTGAACATATCCCAAAAATGCTTAGCAGACCATAAATCTGGAAAATTAGTGAAGTGAGACTTAGTGATCTTACCTTATACTGATACCCAGCATTGGACTGAAAGGTCTTGCCCTGTAAGGAGTGACATTTTGAAACTCTATGAATGTCACCATAATGCTCGTGATTTTCAACCCAGTTGGTTTTGCATGCATTTCCATTAAACATCATCTTATTCCTACCCACGCTTTACCTATTACTACACTTATCAACACAACAACACAACATTTGGTTCAGAACCCCAAGCAAAATGCATTTTGAAAGTGTCGATTCAAAACAAGCAAAAAGTGTTTTAGAGGATGGATTAAAGATGGTGAAACAAGTGAATACGAAAGTTAAGGAGTAAGGAAGTACATATCAAGAGATTGGCATTGATTGGCCGGCTGGGATGGAGTATTTTTGGTTTGAAAGATGCAACTATCTTTTGAGATCGAGGCCAAATATGAGACTTTTAGGCAAATCAAGGTAGACTATATGAAAGATGGGGGAAATGAATTTTTAAGATTTGTAGGGGATTTTCCATAACTAGTAAGAGGCTGACATGAAAAGAGGTGTGACAGTCAGCATATAGCCAAAACGCCATTACCTGGCCTTCAATGGGTTTAGGGTTCAATTCACCCCAGCATACTTAAAATTGATGTTGCAAGCAAGGGCAAAGACATTGAGGCAGAGGGATTAAGGGTTTGATTCTCCCAATGGTAAGGTCGCTTAAGTTTAAGATTTTGACGCATCTCACCAATCTAATTGAAAGCCCAATTTTAAAAGTTCAATTCAACAATATAATCGAAAGCCTAATTTTAAAAGTTCAATTGGTTAACTAAGCTTCAACAACAAATGTTGAAACACTTAATTTGGGTTCAAATTAAAATAAGTCCAATGAATCCAATAATATTAAAATGATTTTGGACAAAATGAATTGTCTACACATTATTATATATAAAGGATTAATACTAAGCTTCAACAACAAATATTGAAACACTTAATTTGGATTCAAATTAAAATAAGTCCAACGAATCCAATAATATTAAAATGATTTTGGACAAAATGAATTGTCTACACATTATTATATATAAAGGATTAATATCCAATACAGATACACCATCAATGAATTTTTTTACTTCACAAACGGAGTTAAGATAATTACACATATCTTTTAAAAATATTAAGAAAAAATAAATAAATAAAATAAAATATGTGTAATCATCCTAACCCTATTTGTGGATCAAAAAACTTCACTGACGATGTATTGGATAATTATTCATATATAAAAATACTTGTTATATCATTTATAATAGCTAAAAGTTTTAAATTCTACAATACATTTTTATGAAAACCACCAAATGCAAATAAAAAAAAGTCAAAACTTCATTATTTTTGGAGTATTGACGCACCAATATTATAAAACTAATGTTTTGCACGGAGTAAAAAAAATCAGTAATTGTAGCTGATCAAGAATCAAGGTGCAGTATAATGGTTAAATCTATACCGATATTATTTACATAATTTAGTTTAATCGGTTCATGTAAATTCTTTAAGACACAACATTCACTAAATTTAATATTTAAATCCCATCACATGTAATCATTTTTCTTTATTCTCAAATTAAGATTTTTTTATGAAAAAGTATTGGTTAAAGGGTCAAAAGAGCCTTAAAAAAATAGTTTTAGCAATTGAGCTCTAACCCTTTTTGCAATCAATTGCATTCTTACATTTCAATTTTCACTCAATTGAGCTCTTTCATGGACGGAAAATGTTAAATTCATACAGACATGTGGCCAAAAATTTAATAGACCTAACAGTTTCCATCCACAAAAGGACTCAATTGAGTGAAAATTAAAATATAAAGGCTTAATTGAGTGCGAAAAAAAATTAATAACTCAATTGCTAAAACTATTTTTTAGGGCTTTCTTTACTTTTGTGCCAAAAATGTTCATGTATATTCAGTGCATCAAAATCACAATTAAGTGATATAATGAATATAAGACATGTTCAGTGCATAGGATGAAGCAAATGATAGGATAGGATAGGATAATTTTTATATATTTTTCATCATATACAAAATGATTTTTTTAATTAATCAAAAGTACTATTTTTTAAAGTAAAAATAATTTAAATGTATATTTTTTAATAAATACAATTCAAAGATTTTTTTTAACAAAATATATATCATTATAATTCCTATAGTTAAAAGTTAAATTAATTTTTTTAAAAAAATTAATTTTTTTAATAAAATATTTATTTTTTAAAAATAAATGTTTTTAAAAAATTAAATTTGTTAAAAAAAATTTATTACAAATATTTCTCTGTGTTTTTGTGATGACCGCGAATTTCCTATTGTCGATATTAAATAACTAGAAATTTAATTTTAATGTAAACAGATAAGCAAAATTAAATAAATAAATTTATTTACGAGATCCGAATATTGTTGGAATTTCAGTAATTGATGAAGTGACAGATCTGAAAAGTCATACAAAGGAATTTAATTTGGATATTAAGAAATCCCGCGAATTTCCTATTTTTGGTATTAAATAATTGGAAATTTAATTTTAATGTAAACAGATAAGTGAAAGTAAATAAATAAATTTATTTACGAGATTCGAATATTGTTGGAATTTCAGTAATTGATGAAGTGACGGATCTGAAAAGTCATACAAAGGAAATTAATTTGGATATTAAGAAATCTAAAATTAAAGAAATAAAAATGTGTATATTTATATAAGTATATTATAAATATTATATAAATATACATATGAAATGTAAATATTATTTTATATTAAAGTGTATAGATATGTATATAAATTTATATACAAAATATATATTTATATATATATTAATATAGTATATTTATATATATAAATATAAAAGATAATATTTATATATATAAAAAAAAGAAAACAAAAAACGGGAATCGGGATATGCCCGACCCCCATTTCTCCTCTGTTACAAACAGAGAAGAAACACAAATGAAGTCGACCCCGTCGGCACGAGAGGAGAGAAGAGAGAGGGACGTCACTAGCGAGAAGAGAAAAGAGAAGACGCGACCGATGACGGCAAGAAAAGGAAAAGAAGAAGGAAATTAAAAATAGGAAAGAAAGAAAAGAGGAAAAAAGAAAGGAAAAACAAAGGAAAGGGCGGTGCCGACCGATTTGGGCACCGCTACTGCCACCTGTGTCGCCAACAAAGGGAGACCAAGAGAAAAGGACTGCCGACGGTGGAGGAGGAAAAAGGAAAGAGAGGGAAAATAGGAGGAAAAGAGACTGAGCTGTCACTTCCAGATCCGTCGTCGCTGATTGGGAGGAAAGGAGACTGAAAACAGCTTCAGCGCAACCTCGGCCAGCTGTGGAGAGGCTGAACCGGCAGTGAACTGGTCGATGGTGGCTGAACCGGATAATGGAGGCTGAACCGGCTAAACCGGTCTAAACCAAAAAAAAAGGGAAAAGAAAAAAGAAAAAGAAAAGAAGAAGAATAAGAAAAGGGGTAAGGAAATTATTATTATTATTATTATTATTATTATATTGTTGAATAATTTTTGAAAAATTTCCTAAGTGTGAATATGGGATGGATTTGAATTGTAGAGTAAGCATAGAAGATGCGATTTGGAATTCAATGAAGTTTGATGTTCGTCAAAGCCCTGAGCTTTGACGCTCGGTAAGATACTCTTATAAGATTGCGTTAGTATTATATTGTGTATATGAAAAATTGTGATTATATGATTGTTTGATATTAGGATATTGTTAAAGTATTTATAGAATGCTGATTATTGGTATTAGAACATGAAAATGGAGTTGTTGGAATATGTGTTAAGTACTACGAGGATGTTGATAGAACAAAAGAAAACTGTTAAGGTAAGGATAAGGGGTTATGGACATTGTGAAAGGATGCTAGGACAAATTATAAATTTTGGAATCATGTTGGAATATAAAGTTAAATTATGATTGACTAGCATTCTGAGAATAGTATTAATATGTGATTAAGCATTGAAATAAGAAAGGGACTAGTACAAAAGACAGCTGTAAGTTGATATCCTGAGTAAACTACAAGGGTTCGATTTTGACTAAGGTTTTAATATTTAACAACTTAGTTTAATACATAATTGATTGGTTTTAATCGAAAGTAGAGTCTAGAAACATACTGAATCGATTGTTTGAGAAATGAATAGATTGTAAAAGTTGAAGTATGGTTTTATTTTGATTTCCTTGGACAAATGGATTGTGGGAGAAAGTATTGGATGGTGTTAAATTAAAAGCACTTGAGCTATTGTTATATTGAAATGAATTACCTTAGAAATGATGAGTTTTTGGAATGGTTTGGATTGATTGAAAATCTTGAATTTCACTTGCAGGAGGTTTCTATTTCTTAAACGTTATGCTAACGAATTTTGGATAAAATTATCCTATGTAAAAGTTACGGATTCCCTTGTAAATGGAGATTTAGAAAGAACTATTACGATAATTTATTGAGAAAGATTTTAAAGTACATGATTGAATTTGAATCTATGCTATAGAGACAAATAAGGCAATTATGAGACAATGGTTCTAGCATAATGTTGGGATTATGTATATGTGAATTGAGATAATTGTCTCACGATGAAAATGGATATTATTCTTAGAGTCATAATTTCAATTTTGGTCTAATAAGACGATTATGAAATATGACTTACGGTATCTTGTAGAAATGAAATAGATAAAAGGTTGTATAATTAGTGATATGGAATATGAAATATAATTTTATTAAATTACTAAGTATATATGACATGGTGATTGAGACTAAAGAAAATTGTTTTATGATAATGTGTGATATTGTGGATGATATTGAAATATGGATACCGTGTATTGATGTGACTATGTGATCTTGATAACAGATATGTGATATTAGTGTTCTAAGATATTATGGGTATTATATTTATATACACATGAACATATATGGATATTCATAGTGATTTATGGATTGTGAGATATATGTTGGAGAATTGGAAAGTGAGTTGAGCTTTAAATTGTGTGGATGATATTTGCATATGAAAAGATATATTTGCACAATTTTGTAAGCGAGATGAGAGATCTATAATCTAGTAACATGTGGAGGTTATTGAAATACATCTAAATAAATATATACACAAATGCATTATGAACTCTTAATGACTTGTAAGGGCATGATAGCCTTGCAGTGTTTGTGGTATAAGCTGATGTATAAATACTTTTGACAAGTGATGGACTATATGTAAATGCATAATGATTAACAAGTCATAATTGTATCAAGGTTACGCGTGAATGAGGGATCAGGGTTACTGCAGATATAGCCAAACCTCTTTACCTAAGCATGTACAATATTATATTGAATAAAGGTTGAACTATATCTTGGTGTACTCAGGTTCATTCATGCATAGCATATGACTTTCAAAAAAAAAAACATGTATCGTTTTAACAAGGAAAATATTGTTTTAAAAGTGAAATGTATCAAATTCTCTTAAATGAAAGTAAATGTTTGAAATGACTAGACAGCCCCAGACCTTGATGTTTAACACTCATTTGACCTCACTCATGACATGAATAGATTGAGCATAAGATTTAAGTATGCATTGATTTGAGAAATGATTCAGTTTTAAATGTTTTATTATGTGGGCTGTCTAAATGAATTCAAAACGATATGACAAAAGATTTCGATTTTGAGACGACAGGTACCCTATTGAATGCCTGTGTGGCATATGCCTGTGAGGCATATGCCTTTGTGGCATAGAGTATATATATTGTGTGGTTCTGCCTGTGTGGTATGGAACCTCGTTTATATATACATGATATATACATGTTGTCTGATGAGACCATTCCAGGCTGTTTGACAATAGTCGTGGACACATTCCTCAGTTTCCAGCTGATCAGTGGGACTGGGACGATCTATGATCATAGATAATGAACCCCTCGAGGGCAACTATCCCATTGATAGCTACGATGGGTTAGAGATGATATGATAACAGAATAGGAATTCATGCCTAGTCTCTCACTAAATGTTAAACATTGTTTGGAGTATGATTTACTATATATGAACTCTAGACATGATATGTTTTTACAATATATTTGACATGATTGAGATGAAAATGATGTACACATGGTTTTGTACCACACATGATATGACTTGAGATTGCATATGTTTTTAAATGTGTTTAAAAACATATGTTAAATGATTCTGAACTACATGAATTTCGTGCATGATTATGTACTGCATGAAACATGATTTGAAATGGATATTTTATACAGTAAAAAGTTTATACGTTACATATTGAATTCTGTGATGACAGTACAAGTATTGCTACATGATTTGCAGTGATACAAGAATACTTAGTATCATTAGGGCATGATCGAATAAATATTCAAAGAATATTGACATCTAAATGATACTGGGAGATACATTGCAGGATTTCATGCATTGCATTAAGGACAATATAATCCTAATTCAATTATTATATTAGTATCTTACTGAGCCGTGGATTTGCTTACTCCCTTAATTTCACATCTTTTCAGACTATTGGAGTTAAACTCCGTCATGAGAGCTTTTGAGTGGGCCTTCGAAGACAGTATCTAAACTTGGTACTGGCCCTTGTCTTCCGCACCTACTTTATCACTTTTGAGGTATACGCTCTTTATAAATCGCTTGTTTACATGTAAGACTTTAAATTGATGCACAGTACGTATTTGGTTCAATGAGTCGGGATGTAACTTAGGATCGTGGTAAATTATTATATAGGTTCAAATAATCATCGAATGCTATTTGAGATGTGATTATGTTGGTTGACTGTATGTTTAAGTTATCAAGGCTAAAGTATAAAGAAAGGATCAAAGAAATTAGTGTAGTGACTACACTGACACCGAATACAAACCTTAAAATGAAAAGGAAAAATTTAGTCCATAAATTTGTAAGAAGAAAAAGTATGAGTATCAAGTGTAAGTTACGGCCTTCGGGTTATGACAGTTTTTTTACTATTTTTTATTTTCTAATTTATTTATTTTTATGATTTAAATTTAAAATAATTTTTATGATTTTAAGTTATATATTTATTTTAGAAAAATCGATTTTTCAAATAAGATGATTTAAAAAAAACCCCCTTGATTTTTAATAAAAAATCTTATCTTTTTTATTATTATTTTTCCTTTTCCTCTATTGTATTGCCAACAAGAAAAAAAAAAGAGAACAAAAAATGAGAAAGAACGGAAAAATAAAAAATAAAATGAAAATAAGAAAAATACTAGCTAAATTTTAAATTTTATAAATTAAAAAGACTTCATAATAACTATTATATTTAGGAGTTAACTTTTAAAAATGGTTTGAGAATTGATTATTTAAAAAATTGAATTATATTACTTTTTTAAAAACTTTTATTTTATATAAACTATTTTTTTCCTTTCTTGCAAAAATGAAAAAGAGAAAGAAAGAACTAAAGAAAAAAGAGATAAAAAAGAAAGAGGAAAAACAGAAAAAAATAAAAAATTAGAATAATCAATTAATCAATAATAATTGTCACCTAATTAAAAGGTTAAATAAATTTTTGAAGGTAAACTTTAGGAATAAAATATAAAAATATGTCACTTAATTAATGCATTAGAAATAAACATTACCTTTTAAATAGGAATAAATCATCCTATACTGAAAGAATGACTAATGCTATTTGCATGCCAATCCTTCTTTTTACATGTACATAAAAAGTATGATAGGATAATAATCATTTTATTCTATTTTTTATTTTATGCATCAAACATGACCATGAATAATAATGTCACTCAAAGAAATGCCCAATTAATATGTTTTCTCCCTAATTTTGGTATGGTTTATACGATGCATGTGACAACTACAAATTTTCTACACTTGGTAAGTGAATTAAGGAGTTATTGGAATTAGATTTCATAATGGGAAAATTATCTTGAAGTATGAGAATTATAAAGTAAATTAGTTAAGCATGGGAAATTATAATTTGGAGGAATTAAACAAGGTGATTTTGAAGAATTGAGGTTTTGGGAATTTAATTTTTTAAGTGATGGTTAAATAGTAGGAAATTAATTATACAAAGGGTAAAGGATCCAAATTTAAAATATATATAATTATATATATTGGAAATATATATAATAGATATATCATTAAAAGATTGAAATAAAATAAAATAAAATAAATATAATATATGTAATATAATAATAAACATTAACATATGTATATATAAAAAAATATATATAATATTTAGTAAGTTAGTGGAGTTTGGTGGGAATATTCCCACCATACTCACTAACCCGTCTGCATCTTAGGCAAACCTGTCTTCCCTTTAACCTTACCATTTTCTTAGCCCTACCTATCCAAATTAAAAAAAAAAGGCATAAGAATGGACTCGAGAAGAGAGAGATCAGAGGAAGAGAAGTTAAGGTGAAGAAGGCTGGATCGTTGACCGACCAAGGGAAAGATTGGTGGAGGAAAGAGAAAGGAGAGGGTGCCGGAACCCAGCGTTGTTGCTATCGACACTGGAAACTGCTGGCAGCAGTTGGAATGACAGAAGACAAAGAGGAAATAGAGGGAGTTCGATTGAAATCTGAACCAAAGAAAAGAGAAAGAAGGAAGAAAGGAAGAAGGTGAGGGGAGAAGATAAAGGGAAGTGAAAATGAGGGAAAATTGTTGCTATGCTGAGATTGATATAGGCCTGATATGGGTTGGTTTAGATCTGTTTTTGGTGGCATTTTTAAGGGTTGATTTCAAGGTTTAAGCAAGGGACAAATGCTGGCTATCAAAATTGAGGCTACGCCGAGGATGCTAAAGGCTAAAACGTAGGCTCGACTAGGCTAGTTTGGTGCTGTGTAAGGGCGTTATTTTAAGGGGCTCTTATTAGGAAAGAGTAGGGAAGAGTTTGGAACTGAAGCAGGGGAGTTTCCTGTTGGTGACATGGGGCAAAAGCAAGGGGACTCTCAGTGGCTTTTGAAGGATGAAAGTAAGGCTGAAGATGGGTGTTGTAAGCTGAGTTTCTTTCCAAGGTTGTGAAGCTGTTAAATCATGAAATAATGGGCAGCCTTAGGAGTGATTAGTGGCAGCTGTTAAATGGCTGTACCAAGGCTGTGTTAGGTGCTAAGTTTTGGTGCTCTAAACAAAGCCTTTACAGGTTATATTGAGCTATTTTGGAGGCCAAGAATAAGCGAGTTTTAGAGCTAGAAGAACTGGCTGGAATAGAGACGTTAGGGATAGTTTTCGACTAGTTTAGGTGCTGATCAGGTGGACAGTTAAGGAGTTAAGTATGGCTGTTTCAGTATTGGTTCAAGGTTGGAGAAGGATGATTTTCGAGTGGCTGTTTAGGCATGTAACAGTTGAGAGATACAAGGATGAATTCAAGGTTGCTAAATAGGTGGATTCAATGCTGTTTTATAGGCTGCTCGAAAATTATTTTAGGCTGCTAAACTGACTTGAACATGGGATTTTAGCAGGTTTTTAGAACTAGAATGAAAGGTTGTTAATTGAGCTGCAAGGGTTGTTTTAGAGTTGTAAGGGGGGTACTGATAAAGGTGTTTAAAGGTTGTAAAATAAAACTAAGTTAGGCACTAATATGGGTAATTAAAGTGGCTGAAATTAGGTTGCTTTTAGTGCTAAACAAGGCTCTAAATAAGGGCCGACAAGAGATGAAATAAGGCCGGACAGCAGCCACATTGCTATGAAAACAACAACCAAAAAAAGAGAGAGGGACAGCAAGAAGGGAAATTTGGCTCGGTTTTGTTGAGGTTTTAAAAGAGAATTGTTTTAGAGAGTTGAGGATATTTAGCATACTAAAGAAAAAGCTAAGGGAAAGGAATCAAGGAGTTCTAAAATTCCACCAAGATGTAATTGTGGTGTTATTACACACCAGCGTGGTGCAAAACTGCTAGCTAAGGGATGAAATTGGCTACATTGTGGTGGCTAAACACAAAGTTGGTGCTATAAAGGTTAAGGGAAGAACAAAATTCAAGAAAGAAAAAGAGGAAGAATTTGGAATTTTGTTAGAAGGTGGTGTTCAGATTCGGTAAGAAATATTGCAGAATGTGGTTTTATCATCATCATCATCATCATCAAAGTCTTTATCCTAAGAGATTGGAGTACGCTATATGAACCATAACTGAATTCATGTTTGATTGTCCATATGTATTCTCCTCCTCCACAAATTCTTATCCAAAGCCATTTGCTCATCCAACTCTAATACCTGCATATCTCTCCAAATTACTTTCATCCAAGTGTTTTTCAGTCTTCCTCTAGTCTTAACCCCTTTCTCAATATCCATAGCCGTTTATTCCATAAAAATAATATAGAAGCTTAATTGATTTATACTAAGCATTTTGATGATGTTTGAACATGTAGTGTGAAACTAAGGCAAGAAACACGGAGTTTGGCTAAGCTCGGCGTATGCGCACTAAGCTTGAAAGTTGGTAAGACGTTTATATAATGTAGAAATAATATTATATTGTATAGATGAAATGTGATTGTGATTTACATAAATATTGATGATTTTGATGTAGTTAGTATAGATGGAATGCGATAACTTGGCACGATGATTATAGTTGTGACATGCAGTATAGTGACGAGATAGTGGTGATATATATTATTGATGAGAGGATGTTGGGATTATTAGATATTGTGGCTAGAGTGGTTTTGGTATTTGTTTGGAATATGCTTAGATATTGATCATATATATATATATATATATATATATATATTGATAGAATCTCTTGAAAATAATATTGAAATGTGGTTTAATGGTTGTTGGCTCTATAGGCTATACCGAGAGGGGGGTGAATCGGTTTTTAACTAACCTTAAGGTTGTTTTTTGGTTTTTCTAAATTCACTAGCCTATATTAATGTTTTCTAAGTTCTCTAGGCTATACAAGCATGCAATCCAAATTCAATACAATAAACACAAATATAATTGCAAGTAAATAAAGAGAGAAGGGAAAGAGAAATGTACGCAAGCGATTTATTGAGGTTCGACAATCTTGCCTATGTCCTCTACCTTGAGATGCTCCCAAGGATTTTCTCAAATCCACTAACTTGAATTTGTATTACAATCCCTCTTTTTCTAGGCTCAAGAGAAACCTCTTTCTTTTTCTAGGCTCAAGATAAACCTCCCTCTTTTTCTAAGGTTAAAAAGAAACCTCCCCTTTACAAGGTATGAGTGGGTTTACAAAGAATGTAATCAAAGAAAGGCCTCTAGTTAGGCAAGTGATTACAATGTTTAAGTACAAGGGAAGCCTATACAATATTTGTGCTAGATCATACAAACTAAGATGAGAGTGATAGAGGATATTGAATTTTAGCTCTTGTAATCTTGAGATGCTTGGAGAAGATGAAGAAATTGAAGGATAATGTGTCTTGGCTGCTCTCTCTTGTTTCTTGAGCTTCCAAGCCTTTATTTATAGTCCCTTGGATGGTTTATAAACATTAGTAGGAGCCAAAATTGAATGTAGTCGTTGTATCTCACAGAAACTAGCCATTGGAGGCTTTTCACGTGTAAAGGGATCGATCCCTTCCCTTAGGGGATCGATCCCATGCTTCCTTTTTGCTTCCTGGGAGCATTCTGCCATTTCGGGATGGATCCCTCATCTTAGGGGATCGATCCCTCATGTTTTTCCTACACTTTTCTGGGCCATTTCAGGTTAGAAATGATGTAGACTTTGATTTTAATTTATCCCAAAACATTCTAGAGTTTTGTAGGAGTTTTTCTTAACTTTCTTAATTGAAAACATGGTCCAAAAACTCATTAAGTAATTTTCTAAGGTTGTATTCAAATAAATTCTTGAAAACATTACTTAATGAAAATATTCAGAGGCATTTTATAAAGTATTAATATCAATAAGAATATTTCATTAAATCATGATCTTAGACTCAAAATGGTTTGAGAAAATCATGATGATAAAGCAAATTTACAATATGAGTCAAAGCATAAAAGAACCCTTAAGTTTTTGTCATTTCAAAAAACATGTCAATTTAAAGCTAACAATCTCCCTCTTTTTGATATGACAAAACTTAAGGTAAATTTGCTTTGAAAATTCATTGATAGAATACTCCCTCTCAAATAAAGCGTGATTTTGTAAAGCTCCCCCTTAATATAAGCATGGTTTTCAAAACACATTTTCAAACCCCATTATTTCCCTCCCTTTTTGTCATAGCAAAAAGAAGGAAAAATAAAAATTTATGCTCCCCCTAAAATTATGGCTTAATAAATGTGAGAATCAAGAAATATACTCCATCCAATCAAGAAACATGTTAGTACATGGGACTCATAGCACAAATAAATAAGTCAATGTCTTTAAAAAAATGAGATGCTTAGGCATGCAAAGAACATGGCTTATGTTCCTATACCAATTATTTATAAATAATTTTGCAAAAAGTTCCTAATTGGTAAATAATGAAGCAAGTTGTTTATAAATTATCTACTAAGTTCTATAACTTGCTTATTTCAATTCTATCAAGCACCTAAGTATATCAATTGTTCTCTAAGGTCCAACTAAGGTGCATGAAAATATATCATGATTATGAGCTAAAATTGGATGACATATCTAAAGGAAACCGAAAACAAACATGCAGCGGAATTTAAATCATTCGGCCTCCACCAGGATCGATTCGGAGGGTTGCCTGATTAGGGTTTCGAGATTTTACCTAACGTTTTCTCAGATTTCTGTCGTTGGTCAAGTCACAAGCAACAACTTTTCGTTCCTGCCTCTATGGTATCCACACAAACGGATCTCACGACTCTTGAACGTCTCACGATCAGAAGCCTTAAAGAGCGTTTTTTTTTATTCTTATAATCGATTTGCTAGCTTCGATTAAAAGAATACCTTTTCTGTTTTAATTGTGCAGCTCTATTTTAGAAAAAACACCCTTTTATAAGCAGTAAATTTTACCCTAAAATTTACTGCCAAACAGAACTCTAATCCTACTTAGAATAGGATTAACTATATCCTTAATCCAATTCAGAATAGGATTAGATATATCCTTAATCCAATTCAGAATAGGATTAATTAAGCTCCTCATTGATCCGTTCTAAGTGTGCGACCCAATAGGTTCTCAAAACAATGGCAATGACAAAATTGTCATAGGCAATGAGCGGTATCTAGCAACACATCATTGCTACCCATGTAACGAGAATGTCAATGACTCGACATAACCTTACTCGTGATAGATGTTACCGTGTAGTCTAATCCCTTTATCCTTTGATGTCTTGATTAGACACAAGTCATGGTATGTGTCACACTTGTATAGTCTAATCAACGTTTCTTGATTCCTGAGTAGACTAATTAAACAAATAAAATCAATATCTCATATTGACTTATTCGAGCACGGCCATGCATTTCTTAGTCTCACTCTATCAAATGGCCCAAGACATCACTCTTGTTATATAAGAGGGATAAATCCTATCTTGATCACTCAACATCCCTCTACATATATCAAGGCATACCCAATTACTACCTTTATAGTCCATCCTGTTGCGAATGACATCTAGCAGCATTAAAGTATGCAATTCTCTATGTTGGGATCTCTGATGATCTCAAGTCAAAGGATCACATACACCATCATCACTATGAGAATCGCTTATGACACTCATATAACAATCCATGTAGCGTTCTCATGGAGGGTCGATCCAGTACATAGTTCTCTAACATGTACCTATGTGATGACTTGATATCCTATATCCATGACAATGGTCATCAATCAACCACATACTAGTCTTATCGTATCATTGTTATCCTTGTTCACAATAATACTTGACTAGGGATATTTTAAGAATAGTGTGTTATTACTATTCTAAGGACATTATCATATAAGATTATATTATGCAGTTATAAGACAAATATAATAATGAACTATAAATAAAATGTCATGATACATAAAAATGCCAAAGTCAATCATCTAATGAATGGTTCTAAGGGCATAATCCAACAATATCATATGCATAAGCTCATAAATCATTTTCAAGAAAGAATGTGCGTAAAATTAAATCATACATCAATTAACCACAAATTTTACCACAATATTGTCTCATGCAAAAGTGTCTTATATTAATTCTTTCTTATTTGTCATTTCGATCTAAAGAGCATGAGAAGAATTATCAATTTAAAGCTTATACCAATTGTTATCAATGGTTGACTTGGACATTTTGCATGAATTCAAATGTTAAGTGTGGTGTGTTCATGTCAGAAGAATAATGAAATCAAACACTCAAGAACATAATCACACTTCCATTAAACAAGCACAAATCTAAACATATGGAAGATTCAAGAATTTGAGTCATTCAAGCACACATTTTCTTCCATAAGACTATAGAATCCTATGCTCAATTTTCCATTGAAGATTTTAACCAATTATGAGCAAGGAAAAGTTCAAGATTGCCATATTAATAGCCATATCCCTAATTTTTATCATCATTTAAGGTTCTAAAGGGTATATGCTATTTTAACTAAAATAGCTTTACTTAAGTGAATCAATATTATCAAGCTAAAATGTGTTTTATCATTAAGCTTTTCAATCTATGAGTGAAGTCAAGTATGATTCCATGAAAAGCTAATATTTTCATCTCATAGACATGATCATTGATTCAACTTAAGCAAACATGCAAGTTCAACATCAAAACAATCAAGATTCAATGCATGTATATCAATCAAAGTGCATTTGTTCAAGTTTGCATTTATCTTTGAGTGTTGATGTTGTCATTAAAGCTTAATTCTTTAGAAATTTGGTCATAAGATCAATCTAAGTTCATGGATGACAAGTTTTTCATGCATTTAAACATTTAAGATCCATCTATCATCACAATTTGTAGGCCAAGAATAATTATGACTTTAGGTAAAGCTTTTTGTATTCCATGTATTTCATTCACCTAAGTCATGTTTGAATTTTATCATTAAGGTCAAGTTATGATTATTCTATCATTCAAGCATATATATTGGCCTTTAATTATTCATATTCCACTAAGAAATATATCACGATGCCTAGAGTGAAATAGTTGTGTCAAGCTAAGAGACATAATTCTATAAGCATACTTGACTAAGATGAATCAAAGAAATGAACAATATCTATCATGCACAAGTTCATCAAATTTTCAAATATATCCATAAATCATTGCATTAATTCTTAAAAACAATGTTTAAGCAATCATTGAAAGTAATCCAAGATTATTTCAAGATTTATGCAAATCATGAGTGTTTTTAACAGGAAAAATGATTTTGCATTTGTAAGCTCAATGAAAATAATATTGATTGTTGAAAATGATACAAATTGTTGAAGTTGAGGCATGATATCAATTAAAAATGATTTTTCATATTGAAAAGATCATCAAAAAACGAGGTTAAAACAATGGATTTTAAGTTGAGAAGAAAGAAGGTATCAAGAAAATTAAGAAAACTTCTCAGTTTTTGCTTAAAACCCCGAAATAGGTATATTTTACCTAGAGGAATCGATCCCTAGAGTAAGGGGATCGATCCTTTAATTCCAGAATGCAAATTTTCTGCATTTTGTCCAAGGGGATCGATCCTACATGTGGAGGGATCGATCCCTCATCCAATTTCTGCAGAATTTTGACAGAAAATTCAACTTTTGATGTGCCAAAACTTCGTTTTTGAGTATTTTAAGTCCAAGTAAAAGTTTAAACATTTGTGTAACATGATTTTGGACTTGTATGAATAAAAAATATGAATGAAAAATCATTTAACAATAGATTTTGCAATTTTGGAAGAATCTGCACCATAAAATGCATTTTTGGTTACAAAGGAGATCATTTTAAGAGTTATGCATATTTTTGCTAAACTAATAAGTTTGAAAACATAAATATGCCAAAACAACCATGTTCACATAGATTTTAAGCACATATATCATAAAATCACCACACTTGTGAACATCATGCCATGATTTCTAACATGCATTTTTCTCATTGATGTCCATGACATGGCATTTTGCATACATGACATATTTGACAATTTTGGAGCAAATAAATGTATTATCAACACATTTCATACTTGCTCAAATCACACAATATCATTTAAACATGCTTTTCATTCAATCATTCAATGCCTCAAGAACTATCCATCAAACAATCAAAAATCATTTATCATGCCTATTATTGATTCATTCAACTCATAATGTATCAAAAATCCTCAATCAAACATTCTCATCAAGGTATCAATAATTTAATCAAATAGAAGTTTTAAGAAAATAAAAAAATTAAGCTTACAAAACTCCTTTGCATAAGAGTGCTTTGCCTTGATTTGTTGAATCCATCATGAGCTATCCTTTGAAGAATTGTTGTAACCTTGCCAAAGATGGATTCTCTAGCTCTTTCTCTTTTTCATTGGCACAAGCAAACTCTATGGAGGTGTGTAGAGCATTTGAACTTCATTGTTTCATTGCAGCTCCATGCTCTAACACTCCTACAACAACAAATTTAAGCATGTTTTGGTACCTAAATTTTCTTGGGTTCATTAGAGTTAGTGCAAACAATTTTTGATCCTTTAGGGATCTATTTCAAACTCAAATCATCATTATTTATAGCATGCTTTGGAATCCATATCTTCCTAACTACTTTTCCTCTAAAAGTAGTTTTTCTATATGTGCATGCTTGAGAGGTGTGGCCTATCCTATTGCATATTGAGCATATGAGAGATGTATCATGCATAGAATTTTTGCACACTAGGAAATTCTTAAGATAAGTTTCTTTTTGTTTTGCATTATAACCTAACCCATCTTTGTCAAAGAAAACTCTTTGGGTCTCTAACATATGATCTAGCTTTTGTTGACCTATGTAGAATCTAGAAAATGAATTGTGCAAATTTAAGTTCTTTTTATTTACTTCATCAATTTCTAGATTTGCTTCTTCTAATTTCTTTTCAAAATCAAGTTTGGCATTTAATAGCATTTCATTTTCTATTTTTAATTTAGCAATAACCCTTTTATATTTAGAGTTCATGCATTGAAATTCATATGCTAATTCATTAAAGGCATTTTGTAGTTCATCAAATGTATAAATATTATCTTCATTAGAACTACAACTAGCCTCATCATCACTAATAGCCATAAAGCATGAGTAGGCCACCTCATCATCTACGTTTTCCTCATCGGAGCTATCACTATCGCTCCATGCAGCCACAAATGCTTTCTTCTTAGGCTTCCTATCCTTTTCCTTCCTAAGTAAGGGACAATCTAATCTAGTGTGCCCCGGTTCATTACACTCATAGCACACTAATAGGTTCTTTTCTCTTCTACTTGACTCTCCTCTTTGATGTCTCGTATTATTTTTTCTCTTCTTCGTTCTCATGAACCTATTAAATCTTTTGGCATTTCCTTTTCTCCTCATTTCCACTTTCATCACTATCATCTCTAATGTTCTCATGAGTGGAAGACTTAAGTGCTACCCCTACTTTCTTTGAAGGTTCTTCATTTCTTTTTAATTTCATTTCATATGTAAGTAGGGAGCTCATAAGCTCATCTAGAGACAAGGTATTAGGGTCCTTAGACTCTTTTATTGTGGTTACCTTTGCCTCCCAAGATTTTGGCAAGCTATTCAAAATTTTCTTAACCATTTCTACATTGGAATAGGTCTTGCCTAAAGCTTTAAGTCCATTCATTATGTCATTAAACCTAGTGAACATCTCACTCATGGACTCATTTTTTTTCATCCTAAAATGCTCATAGTCATGTGTGAGCATTCCTACTTTGGTTTCTCTAACTTGATTTGTGTAACAATCCAATTCACCCAATAATATACATATTATTACACAACTTTGACGGTTGGGCTGTTTGCGATACTTTACTTTTCAGTTACATTTAAACAATTTCATATGAAATTATAATATGAATTATATCCCCTATCTTAATTCCCAAGAAAGTAGTACTGTAGATAAATCTAAATACGAAAAATAAATGATCGTACCTCATGTAGTAAATCAAGCTGTCGCATCGTTCCCAAATGCACAGTCGAAATCCTTAGATATCAAACTCTCAGTTCTTGAAAATCTGAAATGTCAAAATTAAGGGGTGAGCAAACCACGGCTCAGTAAGAGAGGTATATGCAACACTTGATATTCGGCTATCTATATGCTGAAAAACTTTTTCACTTTCTTTAAATTTTCCTAGAAGGGCTCTAGGCTCACATGTAAGAACGATACTACAGTCGACTAGGGATCCGGATGGAATAAGGCAAGTATTTTGAAATACTTGTCTTGTCCCGGAATCTAGAAGCAACTGTAGAGAGTACTATATAATTTGGTCTCAAAATGATTTAATATTCGTTTTTCATAGCGTAAACCATTTATTTCTCTTCACTTCAGTATGGTTTAAAACACGTGACAGTTCAGTAGTAAAACAGTGGTTTACTTCTATTCTCTTCAGTACAGTTAAAAACACGTGACAGTACAGTGGTTTGTAAATATACAAATCATTGGATAAACAATTCTGCAATTATTTCTATCCTAGAAATAATTCTTATGTTATTCTTTTTTGAATAAACATAAATTTCTCTTTAGTTCAGTAACCGTATCTTATAGTTCAGTACAACAGTAATACTCAGTAAAACAGTATTTTGATACGGTTCAGTCAGAAAATAGTAAACAGTAGCTACCAATTCAGGAAACATTATACGGTAGCTTTTAGTTCAGTAAACAGTAACTTGTAGCTTTCAGTCCAGTAAAACAGTAATCAGTTGCTACCATTTCAGTAAACAGTACAGTTCTGTAAATAGTGTTTTTGGTATGATTTTTCAACAATAAACGGTAAATAGTACAGTAAACAGTGCAGTACAATAAATAGGATTTAGTAAATCATTTCAGTAAACAGTAACAGTAAGTGAGACTATGCAACACCTTACAATTAAATCATGCTATCATTGTCTACTAAGGGACATAGTAACAGTAATGAGATCTATGGCCATGATCTATAATATGTCGTCGGTGTACACTTGCTAGGTGACATCTAGGACGCTGATGACTAGCTGGTCAATCAGCCACGTGACAGTAATAGTACGATGCATGAAACTCGGGGCCTAAGTCTTAAAACAGTATAAACCGTACCATAGCCTTTTATGGATTTTAAAATACAGTAACTCAAATTATTTCACAATTATTCATAAAGGCTCACATGTAAATATAGTCACCTTTATGAAATAAATAAAATAAATAACATTTTTAAAATATTTCATAAAGGTATAAATCATTATTTTTTATATGGTGAAAACCATTTATAAAATCATCACACTGTAAAATATAAAGGTCATAGCTGTCCTTTTTCACCGTAGAACATGGTTTTCAAAGTTATCGGAATTCAATTCACTTGTTTTTAGGATTTATGAAAATAAAATATTTATTTTACAATTTCAAAATCCCGTCACCATGTTTTTCTCTGTAAAAACGTGTAGAGACCTTCTCGTCTCAAAATGCCATTTTTCATCTTTAGTTAACCTTTATGGACCTTCTATAAATAATTATTTTCATAATTAGAACCATAAAGGTTATTTATGAAATCAAGTGAATATTTGAAGAAATATGATTAAAATATTCACTGTCTTTTCATCTTCCATCTCGTTTTACGTGTAATGTACACCTCGAAAGGAAATTTCGGTAATTTTATTTTCCAAATTCTCGAAAACATGAATATTTTACAATTAATCATCCGTATATTCATGTTTTATGAAAACTAATCGATTTCTCGATTTTCGTGGTTGAAAACCGTTTCTTGTGAAATCAAATCATTTATTATGATTTTCGGTGATTTTTTGATAATTTTTGATAATTTTTCGGCAGTATAACGCCAGCCGATTGGCTAGCCTCCTGCACAGAAAATACAGTTTATAATATCAACCGATAAATCACCACAATTTTCCAACAAATCAATATTTGACAACATTTATAAAATTAAATGCATAATTTAAAACATGTGTGCCAAATATCTTTATAGGCTGCACATGTCTCCCTTACCTGTCCCGGGTCAACGACCGCCTCATTACATTGCGCCTGTGTTCACCTCGCCCGATTCCATCGTCTCGATCATCGATGAAATTTTTCTAGAAATAAAATTCTAAAACTTAGAATTTTTCCATAATTTACTTAATTAAATAATTGGAATTAATTTCCGTAATTCTTACCGAATTTTCGGGATTTCCATAATTTTCGAATTCCTGAGAATTTTCGAATTCTCGACAATTCCTTTTTTTCCTCTTTTATTTTCTCTCTCTTTTCTTTCTTCCTTTTCTTTTTCTTTTTCTTTTTCCCTTTTTTTTCTTCTCTTTTCCGGTCAGACCGGTTCAGACCGCTCAGCCCCTCTTCACAACCGATTCTCCTCCGGTGGCCGGTTCTTCGATGGTTCGATGGCTCCACAACTGGTCGAGGTGGCGGTGAAGCTGGATCTGGCTTCCGTTCATCCCGAATCGACGGCACGGCAGTGGATCTACTCAGTTTAGATTCGACCTCTTCTCCTTCTTCGTTCGTCCTTCCTCCACCGTTTTACTTCACCGCCAGTGGCTTCTTTAACTTCCTCTCACCTCTGTCGAGGTCGACGGTGGGGTGGTGGTGCCTGGACCGGCTGACACTGCCGTTTCCTTCCTCCTTCCTCTTCGAGTTTTTCCGTCAGTTTCTCCCTCGATTTTCCTTCTTTCCTTCTCTTTTCCCGCCGTTTCTTTTCCTCTTCCGATCATCAGCGTCTTCTTCCTCTCTTCGTCGGTGCCGTCTTCTCCCCTCTCTCCCTCACCGACGGTGGTCGACTTGCCTGGGAAGGAAATCGGCTCCCTCCCGATTTCCTTTCTGTTTTGTTTTATTTTTTTTGTTTTATTTTTATTATATCAATTAAACCGATAGTATATTATATACTATAGATTATATATTATACATATAATATATACCATATATTATGCATATAATATTATTATTTTATATATATAATATTGTATTATATATATCATATAAAGATATATTTATGTTATGTAAAATATATCTAGTATATATATCTGTATATTTATATACCTTAAAATTACATAACATTTATATATATTTATATAAATGTAATAATAATACAATATTTATTGTATTTACAATATATATGTACAACTTTAATGTAAACTAATATTTACATTTTTCAAATATGTATATACTTATATATACATACAATGTTATATTTGTATACATATGTACTATTTAATGTATAAAATAGTATATATACATATATATATCACTGTATAATAATATACACTATATAGCATTTAAATACATATGTATCTATATAAAAATACATTTATATAATATATAATTATATAAATATATTTCTTATTTCTTCCTCATTTTTTTATTTAATTTGGATTTCCATTTATCCAAATTAAATTTCCTCCTTTCATTATTTTCCATAATTCCAACCTTATTTCCAATTTAAATTTTTCCTTCACTCGAACTTCCCAATTCGTCACTTCCTCAATTCTCGAAATTTTCACTAATATTCCGATCTCATAATTATATTTATTTCCGCTTATCTATTTTCTTTAATATCAATTTCCACTATTAAACAGTGAAAATTTTGCGGTTATCACATTCTCCCCACCTTAAGAAATTCGGTCCTTCGAATTTAACTTAAGTCCAAAAGGTGGTGTATTCCGTCTATTTATCGTCTCTGACCTTTGACCTTTAAATCATCTTTTAAGTAATATTGCCAGTATACTTTCAACATCAAGACTTTTTTTTTACCACTACATATTCCTTTCATCATATATTTATACTCCTTAAGTTTATTTATCAATTCAAGAGTTATTCATTTCATTCCTCTTTTCACATAAAAGTCCATTCACACCTTTGTTTTATATCACAACTGATTTATGCTGTTCATCATCCATTTTTTTCTCAATTAGTGCCAAGTCGATATAGTTTAAAAACTATCAATTACACATGTCAATCAGTTATATGTAATTGTCCTAGTAGCTTTCACATCTCGTGCACATGCTCTCTCAATATATCCTCAAGCGTCCACATATTACGCTCAAGTATTTACATCAGTACGGAGCGGTGCTAACAGTACACTTGGGATCTCAACGCCTTTTGCTATTTCTCTTTAGCACATGGCCACTCAGAGATTCCCACCACATGTAATGCTCACTGGAACTATACACATACATTAACACCGTTTCACACTCATACTTCGACTATGGCACTTGAGAATCTGGGAGTCTGATAATGGAAAGTGATTCTATTTAGATCATCAGTCTTTAGTCACTTCCATATCCTCATATCTCCTTTGGACTCTTTATTGTCCACAACATTCATTTTCACATTCATTCCATCAAAGCTGCATCTCACTTGCAGACTTTACTGGTGATCATTTCTTATATTAATAAATCATGAGACAATCATTTCTCTCTATATTTCTTCTTATGTAGTATGGTCATTCGATGATTGAATCCTCAAATTATCCATTTAATCACCACAGTATCCTTATAATTCCACCATTTCAAAGTGTGGATATGTGTATATATCATTTTTGTTCCATTTGTATAATTGGCAATATAATAATACATGTCATCCATCTTACTCCTTTGAGTATCATTAATTTCACTTGTCAAGTTTGGCTTGATTTTACATCTAGCCACAATCATGTGATAACCAACGTGAAATCACTTTCAGTCTTACTTTCGAGAACTATTTTATATTTGTGTTCCCTATTCATCATTTCAGTTGGTTTTCTCAAATGGTATGGTATTTTACTGTTAAAATCATTTAATATTTTGCATACCATCTTTTCTTCACACTTATTCATTTACTGACTTTAGCTTCTTTAATTATATCCCATTAGTAGAGCAGCTAGTCCCATCACTCTTCTATAGACTGGCATTAGTATCTAGCTAGACCCAGTAATTCCGTGTCTCAATCATTATCTCTCTATCATAGACAGATTCACTGTCTGTCACGACCCGAAGGCCATGACTTTTACTTAACACTTACCTTATTTCACTTAGAAAATTACGAACTAAATTTTTCTTTTTCTATTTACAGTTTGTATTCAGTGTTAGTGTAGTAACTAAACCAAATCTTGCCTTAATGATATTATTTCTCTAGCTATATCCTAAATCTCAAGGTAAATATAATTATTTTAGCCTCATATTCACTTATCCCAAAAGAAACGGGTCGAAAGCCTTTCCTTGTATTTTATCAATTTTCCCAGTAAATTACCTGCATTGCAAATACATTTATAATTTTCACAATACAGTCAGCTTTAATTCCCACAATTCATACCATCATGCATCTCATGTTTCTCAAATCCAACACAATATTAATTCCACATTTTTTTGATTTTGCATAGTTTATATGTACTTCCAATATACTCTTATCTCGGATCGTACTCAATAATCACATAAACCTATATAATAATCTAGTGTGATCCAAAGTTACATCCCATTTACTTCCTAGTACTGTGAAATTAAAGTTTGCATAATTATCAAAATGATATACAATTTGTACACCTCAAAAGTACAAAAGCAAAGCTCGGAGAACATAGTCGAGTACAACAACCAAGTACTATTCCCGAGAGAGCCTATATGAAGCCTGAGCTACATATCAACTCGTATGATCTGCAGATATTAAATTTAAGGGGGTGAGCGATCCACAGCTCAGTAAGTAGCTTAAATAAATACAGACTAGGCTCATATCGTAAAATATGATCATACATGCATAAACTCCATAAAATATCATGTATGCACTCCGTCAAGATTAGCTACTATCATATAATCTACAACAGATTGTATAAGCTCATTAATACCTTTCTTCATATCTTTAACTCACACAATATCATCCTTTTCTTTCCTTTCATCAATATGGTTAAGCGTGAAATAACTAACCATTTCAAATAACACATGATGCTATAGCATAATATAAGTAAAGTTCAATAACTATTCCAATTCACTGTCGTATGTATAATACTCATCTTATCTAATGATAGTTACAACATCACAAGTCACAATTGTTTTATCCATTGTCTCATTGGTGTATGATCTCCCATGATTCATCAGTACACGTGCAGCACTTAGCTCTCAAAGGATTCTAGAGGTGGCTCCTACAGTTCCGAAGAATCTATGTAGCACGTAGGTCCTTCGAGTTCTCTAGAGGTGGCTCACACGGTACAAAGGAATGAGTTTTACTCTGATTGGCCTCTATGGCGCATGCTTTCTAATGGTTCATCGGAACTCGTGTAGCACTTAGCTCTCAAAGGACTCTAGAGGTGGCTCTCACATATTCTTAATTCTACCATCATTCAAGTCCTCAAGTTACATATACACGTCAATGGTCATACAATTCCTGTGTCCTAGTTTTTCGATAAACACCACTAGAAGCTATTCAAGTTCTTTGAGTTAAATATCGTAGGTTGTATACATATTGTACACTAATCCATATATACATTTTTAAAGTGTAACAATGTATTGGCATGCTCACTAGGTGCAACTTAATCTCAGTGAGCACAACAAGTTATAACACACCACACATAAATCACATACATTTCTCATGATGTAGGCACCTACATTTTATACGAGTTCGTAATCTCAGTTAGCACAATAAGTTATAACACACCACACATAAATCACAAATAATCCGAAAACTATTCACAAACACATCAAATCCAACTTGTATTTTACCCATACTTACTGTTATAGTCTTTTCCATAATATTCCATCAAACTTGATGCGAATTTAGATAAGTATTTAATAAAAATTCATTCATCTCTTACGAGATGATACTAGTAAGACTTATTTAACTCACTTACCTCGAGGTTTAACCGCTGCTTCACAACCTTTTGAATCCGTATTAAACTCCTTATCCGTTCTGATTCACTAAATGTAATTCATTTACATTTCAATAAGTTTTCATCATTATGCTTAATCACGTATCTAAAACGAGAATCGTAAAAATGTTATTATATTCAATTAACTATTAATCCAAGACTACCTCTTTATCGTCTGTTGCGATATACCCATCAGTGCTCGTCCTTATGTACACACACACACACACACACATATATGTCTAAACACATATATGTTTATGTCTATGTGTGTATCACAATATATTTTGTAAATATATATATTTATCCATGGTCACCCTTTTTTTTCCTTCTTTATATAAATATGCATTATGCATAAGTGCATATATATATATTTATATATAATTTAAATGACACATCAACATACTGATTATCATGATATATATATATATATATATATAAATATATATAGATAGATAGATATATAGCAATGTCTATCACCATTCTCATCCTTTTATATATATATATATATATATATATATATATATATATATATATATATATATATATATATATATATATTCTAAAACATTTAAGTAAGAGGGCATTCCTAGTATCTCCTACATGATCTATTTCCATGCATATAACAGCCCTCAAAGTCAGCTTAAAATTAGCTCAAAGACATCATTTACCTTTGTTAACAGCCCCTTTAAATCTGCTCACAATCAGTCTTGCCGAAAGCCTCTGTTGACAGCCCTCACGCCAAGTTGAAAATCCCCTTGTTACTGCCTTTGGAAATGTTCTGTTTTCCTTCTGTTTTTAAGCCACCGAACAGCCTTTAAAAACCAACCAAAATCCTATTCTAAACACCACCGATCCAGCCCTTGACACATGCCATTTTCAGCCTTCATCAACCACGTTTTCCAGCTTTTTAAATCAATAAGTTTCAGCCCTGAACTGAATCACAAGCACCTTCCTTCCCTTGTTTTCGGTTTGCTTCCCTTCTTTCTTGCTGCAGTTTCCTTGGTCTTTCTCTTTTTAACTACCTTAATTGCATTTGCCTTCCACTGTCCAAACCCGTCCCCATTTCCCTCACTGACACACATTTTCCAATTCAGATTAGTTTCTTTGCGTCGCTCTTTATTTTTTTTTTGGCTATTCCTGCTACTTCAATCTCTTTTCACATCCTCAGCCCTTCAATCTTCCTCCTTAGTTCTCTCGATAATCAGCCCCTAAATCCTTCAAGGCTGATCTATTTTGCCTGAGTTAACCCCATGGAAGACCTCACAAAGCTCTTTTCAACTCTGTGCTGTCACCATTTGGTGCTTCAATCCTGTTCTTCACTAATTCAACTTTAAGCCATGCCTTTTTTGTCTTTTCTCTTGCCCATTTCCAGCCGAAAATAACTTCTTCGCTAGCTTCCTGTTTCTCTATTCAGTTTAGCATAATGGAGTTCCATTCTCCTTCCCTTAGCAGCCCCCACGTCCTACGGTTCAGCCCCTCTTTCTTTTCTGTTTTGGCGTGGAGATGCTGCAGGTTTTACACTTCTTGGTTCAGCTGATAGGAAGTTTCTTTCTTGCCTTGCTTCAGCCGAGAATGGAGCCCTTTCACCACTCCTAATGCTTGAAACAAAGCCCCTTTTTCAGCCATGCTTACTAGCCTGATCTACGTCGAGAGAAGTCCTTGTTTTGATCTCCATTCAGCCACTAATCAATACTGGTCGAAAGATGAAGATGCTGACCGCTTCACGCTCCTTCTCCTCTTTGTTTTGCTAAGATTAAACGCCTCCTGTTTTCAGACCTTCTCTCTCAATTTTCCTTTTTTCAGTCGGTTCCTTCCTTCCCCTTCCTTTCTATTATTTATTTATTATTTTTTTTATAGGTACATGGCTTAAGCAGAAGCAGTTCTGCTAGAGCAGGTTGACGTGGTGGGTGCGACATTTTCTTTTTTTTTTTTATATTTTATATTTTTTTAATAAAATAATTTTTCAAATTTAATAATATAATAAATATAATAATATATTTATTATACTATAATTTTAATAGAATAGTTATTATATTTATATATTAAGTATACATCTTTAACATATGTATTTAATGATATATATTATTTATTTATACAAAGTATATCAATTTACTTATGTATACATATATATTCTTTTATTTCTCAATAAATATATTTATCTAGATAGAAGAAACGATATACATACATACATACATATATATATATATATATATATATTCTTATACATACATATATATGCATTTTTTTTAACATCTAATATAACAAATTTTCATGGAAATGAAATCTCCAATTAATCCATTAAATCCTATACCATTAATTAAAATATTTTATTTATTTATTTATTAATAATTGATAAGTCCTTGAAATATCAATTTTTATGGGATATTATTATATGATTTTTGGATGAATTTTGGAATTTTTATTTATTTTCTTTCCTAATTAATTAAATTTTTTTATCTTGTGTAAAAAATTCAAAAATCAAGATAAAGTTGAAAAAATGATGCAAAAAGAGACAAAAGTGATTACTTTGAGGTCTAAATCACAAATACAAGAGCCCATGTAATCTCATACAAGCCCATTACCCACATGAAGGCTAGACTATGAAGACTCAAAGAAAATCTTAGCCAAAAAAGATAGTCTAGCCCGTAGATGTAACAGCCCAAATCTTTGAAGAGCCCAAAAGAAAGGAAAGAAGGAAGGCTCAAAGATTTAAAGTTGCCTTAAACTATACAAAAAGGATGAAGCAGCCGCAAGGAAAATGCATGGAGGAGGCTGGGTGACAACGGCCATTCTTCACTGTTTTTCCAAATTTTTCTTTGCTGTTTTCTTTTTAGAATAGGAGCAACTTTAATTTATTTGTTTAATTGTAAAAGGGGGAGGGAGATAGCTCGTGACAGGAGATGGTCTCCTTCAACCTTTCCTGCAATATTTTTCTTTACTACTTCTCTAGTTTAGGCGTGGATAGCTGAGCACAGTTTACTGTTTCTATATTTAGTTTCTTTGCAATTTCTATTTAAAGTTCATAGTTTAGTTTAAACCTTTTTATCTGCATTGTTTATTTCTGTTGTTGCACAAAACAACAATAAGGATATGCTGACGTCGATATTCCTACTTAGTCTCCATATGTCTCCACGAAGCTTCTGTAAAACAAGAAAAGTCAGAGAGACGCAGGGGTGATTCCCTGCGTAGACACTCCGATGCTTAAGTCAGCAAAAAGTTCTTAGATATTGGGAAGCATAAAAGCCAGTCGTCAAAAATTGATTCATAAAATTGTACTTGGGGGCCTATTTATAGGCCAGCATTCTAGGTTAATTGCTTAAGGATAATCACCTTATCTTGCTAAGAGTTTGTGTTCTAATACAACACAAGTTCCTTGAAAATCAGGGACTTCTGGAGCCTGTCGCCGGCGGGAGACTCACTACACATGGCACGCTATGGCGTCAGGAGCCACATGTCACCATATGACTATAGGCGACGGACTGTGGGTCTGTCGCCAGGCGATGGGTATAAGAGCGCCACGTGTTACCTAACGATTGTAGGCGATAGACTTCGAGCCTGTCGTAGGCGACAGGTATGATCACTCACCTCTAACTCTTTAGCCGAATGCCTCGTTGGCCAGAGAGCCTGTCGCCAAGCGACAGGTGTGACGCACCCCACCTCTTTCGTCGAATGCCACGTGGGATGGAGTGTCTGTCGCCACGCGACAGGTGTGACGCGCCCCACCTCTGTCGCCGATGGACACGTGGACCATTTAGTCTTTGCCATGTGGTAATTTCTGACGCTATTGGGCCTGGCCTAATAGGGGTAGACTTTGTCATATCAATTGCTCCCCACTCTTTTGTTGGATTATCCAACAAAGAGAGTATAAATGTATGTTTTTGGGCATTAACCCAATGTGAATAGTCCTTTTTTGTGACTTTTTATGTATTTTTTGCAGGTGAAAAATTCTACTCTGTGACAGGTGTGATCAAGCGCGACGTTTGGCATTCCCTGTCGCGGCTATATAAACCGCTGGGACCCAACGAGAGAACACACGAGAAAACCTCTGAGTAGCCATCTGTCGCCCGTTTTTCCGCTCTTTCGCCACAAAGAGTCTTTCGCTCTCTCGCCCGGAGTCTCTCGCTTACCTCATCATCAGTAAGTATACCCCTGTCGCATTATTTATTCGCCTACCGCACTAGTTTTAGGTCTCTCGTAGGTGATTTGGTCTTCCACGTAGAGTTTAGTCTTCTGCAAGTGTCCTTTTCAGTAGGTCTGTCGCCCAAGGTGTCTGTCGTCCAAGGGTCTGTCGTCTTACTAGGTCTGTCGCGCAAAGGGTCTATCGCCCAGAAGGGTCTGTCGCCTGTAGAGTCTGTCGTCGGGTAGTTTTTGCTTTCATTTGCCATGTCTCTGCTACGCCTGGGTAAAACACTTAAGACAGGTGGTGTAGTGTGTTCGTTGACAAATACCGACTTAGAGGATATTAGGACTCGTTTTCCTCTACCCTCGGGTTACGGCTATAAACTTCCAGTGCAAGGGGAGGTCACGCCTGACTTGGTTAGAAATGGTGTGGCCGTCCATAAGGCTTCTTTGTCTTTTGGTTTTTGCTTCCCTCTTCCGGAGTTTGGCGAAGCATTTCTTAGATACAAGGATATCGTCCCGTGTCAACTTCACCCCCATGCATGGGCTCAACTAGTAGCGTTTTCGATAGTGTGTCATCACCTGGGTATCGTTCCAACGGTTCTCCTTTTAAGCGCCTTTTTTAGAGTTCGTAGGCTGAAGGGATTGATAACGTTCTCTCTTCAACCGTTAACAGTCGGTGAGTTTCCTAATAATAAAATCTTTTCGGATCTCCCCCATAAGCTGCGTGGGTTTGAGAGCGAGTGGGTCGTTGTCGAGATTCCAAGCAATCTGCAGATTTGCTCTAGATGGAATCGTGATACCTTTGACCACTCACAGCGTTTGGACAGGTTCAGGACAGAAATTTTGAGGGACCAATTTGGCGAGCCTATTCGGCAAATCTGTTCTACCGGGGAGCGTAATTTATTTTCTCTTTTAACCCCGGAAAACATTGCCGCTGTCGGCTGGGGCATAAGCAGGACCGTTCCTCCTGCTGCCCCCTCTAACCCACCTACAACTCCTCGTTTATCTAATGCTGGTCCTAGTCAGCCATCCCCGGTCCTAGTAGCCGAAGCGTCTACCCCTGTGGGCCACCTTGTAGATGAGTTCTCTTCAGATTTAGAGGAAAAGATCCCTGAGGCTGCGGGTACTAGTGGTTATTCAGGTGATGGCCCTGAGTGGGCTCAGGCCGACGCCTTTGGGAGTCCCTTCGTTGATTTTCCGTTGGACTCGAATCTGGATGGTTTAGAGGACTTTGGTGGTTTTATAGGTTTTCCATCTTTTTTTTTATCTCTTGTACACATGTGCATGATGTTTCACTTGGTCAGCTAATCCTTTCTTTATCTATTGTGTAGGCATGAACTTCCGAGATTTGATGCGTAGGAGGGATGCCAATGTTGCTGCTCAAGCGGCTCCCCTTCCTCGGTCGCCAATTGGAGCTCCATCTGGATCGGCTCGTGCTCCTACTCCTCCTCCTCCCACTCCTCCTCCTCCCACTACTGGTGAATCCAGCCATCCTACACAAGAGGTCGGGAGAAATAAACGGAAGCTGCCCCTTATCCAAGATCGAGGTTCGGGCGATCGCGAGAGCTCTGAATCTCAAAGGAGTGAGTCAGCCCTTCAAGAAGGTGGCTCTCGTGCTGCTGAGGGTAGGTCAGCTCCTCGCCAGCCTAGGCGTAAATATAGAAAGAGGCTGAACATTGAAGCCTCGATGCCCACGAGACCAATCTTACCCAGGGTGGTCGACCCTACTGTGAGGCGCTATACGATTGATAGCGGGGTCGTCGTCGGTGGGGAGGATTTCCAAACCTATCCCGGGGTGAACGACAACGACAGTATTGAGGATGCCGGGATAGCATCTCGTTTGGCATGGAGCACCATTCTTCCTCGCGACGAGGCGGGGCTTTTTACAAACATCCTTGAAGCAGAGGATAATTCTGATTATCTCGCTATGAAGGTAAGAGTTTGGTGTTTGTTTGGTAACTAATTTCCACGTCTATTTTTTTTAATTACTTTTTTTTTTCATCTTTTCAGTCAGCTCAACAAATTGCGGCCGTCAATGCTCAGCACAGGGCTCTAAGGGAGCAAGCTGACAAAGAGATTCGCAAGCTTCGGGATCAAAGGATGGAGTTTTCAAACGAGGTTAACCAACTTCGTCCTTATGTCAAAAGGGTGGAGGAGGTAAACAAAAGGAATGCTGAGCTTGAGCGAAAGAACGCTGATCTCGAGCGAAGGCTCCAAGAAGAGCAGGCGAAGGTGTCTTCCCTTCAAGGGTATCAAGAAGCATATAATAAGGCCATCAATGATCGGGGAGCCATGGAGAGGCAGCGAGATGAGGCTATTGAGGAGCTGCACAATGTACTGGATCGTCAAAGAGAAGCTCGAATTGAGGCCGTTCGTGAATACCGCTTGTCCCAGCACTGTTTTGACAAGAAAGCGGCGTTCTCGACGGGATTTATTAAATACGACTTCTATTTGGCTCGCGCTTGGCTGGAGAAGCATCGGCCTAGTGAGGCTTTTCCTGAGTTGCTCTTCACCGAGGAGGCTAAGTACTATGATGCTCCTTCTTGGACCAAGTACGAGCCCGACGCACAAAGTCCAAAGGCCTATTTAGCGAAAGGGGCCATAGATAATCTGGACAACCTTGAGGGTCCGTGGCCTCCTCGACAGCCACTACATACGCCTGAGTCTTCAGAAGCACCTGATCGATCTGAGCCTCCGGCAGTGCGGGATGTTTCTGAGCCTATCGAGATAGGCGATCAGCCTGAGTCTATCGAGGCACTATGGGGTTGGACAGCGAGGAGTTCCAAATTTCAGATTCTGTTGCTGTCGATCCCATGCCAGACTCTGCGGCCGTGGTTGGGCCTTCAAGTGATGTTCCTGCTTCCGGGGTGGCTTCCTCGTCTTCCCAGGATCCTGGTTTTTTGACTCCTCCAGTTCCTGAGCCCTAAGCTTCTCAAGATGCTAATGACGATGTAGCGTCTTCCCAGTCGGCTAATTCGGTCATTGCCGTAGATTAGAACTTTGTATTTTTTTTTAAAATTCGATGTACAGATTCATTTTGAATAAAAAGTTCCGTTTCATTTTTTAGTTCTTTCTCTTGCTTATGTGAATCTGAGTAGAGTACCTTGTATGACTTTACTTTTACACCATGTTGCTCCCCAAGTTCTTGTTTGAAACAGTGTTGTCATTTCGTTCAAAGAGGAACTTGTCTCGAGTGTTGTGCTTGTATGCACGTTTCATGTTTAAGGACTGGTCTGTTGCCCGTCTCGCGCATTTTTCGCTTAGGGACTTTTGATTGCCCGTCTCGCGCATTTTTCGCTTAGGGACTTTAGTTTGCCCGTCTCGCGCATTTTTCGCTTAGGAACTTTAGTTTGCCTATCTCACGCATTTTTCGCTTAGGGACTTTAGTTTTTGCTCGTCTCGCGCATTTTTCGCTTAGGGACTTTGTTTTTGCCCGTCTTGCGCATTTTTCGCTTAGGGACTTTAGTTTGCCCGTCTCGTGCATTTTTCGCTTAGGGACTTTAGTTTTTTCCCGTCTCGCGCATTTTTCACTTAGAGACTTTAGCTTGCCCGTCTCGCGCATTTTTCGCTTAGGGACTTTAGTTTGCCAGCTATTGCCTCATTTTAATTCTTGTAACACATAATCTGTCTCACATATTGCGTTAGAGAATATGGGAAATGATTAGCTGGCCTTTATTCATGAATCAGAAAAATAATGACATCTGTAAAGTAATGTAGCAATAGATGGAAAAGTAAAGACAAGAACAATAACAATCAGAAAGTAAAAATTACAATGTTTACTGCCAATATAGCTTAAGATGGTTGACATTCGAAGTCTTTGAGATCTTCTTTCCTTGCAAGGTTTCCAAGGTACATGTGCTAGGTCCGACCATCTTTCTGATTCTGTATGGTCCTTCCCAATTAGCCCGGAGCTTTCCATCCTCCTTATAGGCGTTTGTGATTGCCGACTTTCTCAACACCAGGTCTTCTTCTTGCATTTCTCTGTTCTTCACCCATGCATTGTAATAAGTAGCTACCCTCTGTTGGTAAGCAGCCAGTCTCATTTTTGCTTTGTCTCTCAGCTCGTCTAGTATGTCTAGATTCTCCATTAGTCCTTGAGAATTGAGCTCCTCGATGTAGGGGACTAACCGGGGTGACTCAGCCCCAACTTCTACTGGGTTGAGGGCTTCAGTGCCGTATACCAAATTGAACGGTGTTTCACCTGTTGACACTTTGCTTGTCGTTCTGTAGGCCCATAGGACACTCGGGAGCTCATCTACCCATGCTCCCTTTGCCTTGTCCAGCCTAGTCTTCAGCCTATGTAGTATAGTTCGATTGCTCACCTCTGCCTGCCCATTGGCCTGTGGGTAAGACACAGAAGATATTCTTAGGAGAATCTTCAGGCCACTACAAAAATTTCAGAAAGCGTCACAGTTGAACTGCTTCCCATGATCCGCATTTATCACGCGGGGGATCCCAAATCGACAAATTATGTCTTTTCACACCATTGCTTCTACCTTCTTCTCAGAAATTGTCGCCAAAGGCTCCGCCTCTATCCATTTTGTGAAGTAGTTTGTGGCCACAAGCAAATACTTACTTTGTCCTGAGCCTAGGGGAAAAGGCCCCAGGATATCTAATCCCCATTGTGCAAATGGAGTTGGTTGGAGTGTGTTCTGAAGAGTCGAAACAGGCGCGGTAGTTATAGGAGCTAATTTCTGACATTTTTCACATCTTTTTACTTTGTCTGTGGCATCCTTCCTCAGTGTAGGCCAATAAAACCCCGTGTGCAATATTTTCGAGACCAAGGCTCGAGCCCCCAAATGTTCACCGCATATTCCCTCATGAACTTCAGCTAAGGTGTACTCAGCCTGTTGGGGCCCTAGACACTTCAACAGGGGCATTGTGAATCCTCGTTTATAGAGTTCCCCATTTACCACGGTAAACCTGGCACTTTTTAACTTCAGCCTTCGAGCTTCGTCTCTGTTAGTGGGGAGTGTGCCCCCCAATATGTAATCTTTGATTGGGCTTCTCCAGTCGCCTCCGATTTCGACATCACAGACATCTTTTTCTTCAATGCTTGGTCTAGCGAGGGATTCTGCTTTGACCATACCCCTTTTGACCACTCTGGAGGAAGCCAACTTTGAAAGAGCATCTGCATGGTTGTTCTTTGTTCGATTTATCTGAGTCAGCTGGAAGTGCTTGAACGACTGTGCCAATAATTGTACCTTCTGCAGATAAGGGACTAAGGCGGGTTCTCTTGCTTCATACTCACCCGAGAACTGGTTTACCACCAATTGTGAATCGCTATGTGCCATTAAGTTGCGGACTCCTAGTTTCTCAGCAAGTCTCATCCCAGCTATCAAGGCTTCGTACTTGGCTGTATTGTTTGAACTTGTGAAATCGAAACGTAGGGAATACTCATAGGTTTCCCCTTCAGGCGATATTAGCACAATTCCAGCTCCACTGCCGTCCATGTTACGAGCTCCATCAACAAATAATTTCCACCAGACTAACTCTGTTTCCTCTTGGACCTCTCGGCCAGTGCATTCTACAATGAAATCTGCCAATGCCTGTCTTTTTATTGCTTGGCGCGGCTGGAAGTGAATGTCATATTCACTCAATTCGATAACCCACTTAATCAGACGTCCGGAGTGTTCTGGTTTCTGCAGTATTTGCCTGAGGGGCTGATCTGTTAAGATAGTCACCAAGTGAGCTTGGAAGTATGGTCGTAATTTCCGAGTTGCCATCACCAGGGATAAAGCTATTCTTTCAACTAAAGGGTATCTTGCCTCGGCATCTAGCAGGACTTTGCTTACATAATAAATCGGGCAATCTCTATCCCCATCTTTCCTTAGTAGGATTGCACTTACAGCTTTCTCTCCTACACCGAGGTACATAAGGAGGTGGTCTTCGGGACGTGGCCGGGATAACAGAGGCAACTCTTTCAGGTAGTCTTTCAACCTTTTCAAATACGTCGTTGCACTCTTCCGTCCACTTGAAGTTCTTTCCTACCTTTATCGCCTTGAAAATTGGTAGACTTCTTTCAGCTGATTTGGACAAGAAACGACTTAAGGCTGCTATTCTTCCTGTTAGCCTTTGGACTTCTCTGACTGTATTAGGCGGCCTCATGTCCAAAATAGCTTGAACTTTCTCGGGATTAGCCTCTATCCCTCGGTTAGTAATCATGAATCCCTAAACTTTCCAGATCTCACCCCGAATGAGCATTTGTTGGGATTCAACTTCATCTTGTACTGTCGCAGCACATTGAATACCTTAGTCATTTTCTCGGCATGTGATTCTCCCTATCTGCTTTTAATGATCATATCATTAACATAAGCTTCCATGGTGTTGCCCAACAAGTCTTGGAACACCTTATTTACCATGCGTTGGTAGGTTGCACCCGCGTTTTTCAAACCGAATGGCATCACTCGATAGCAATATGTCCTACCATCGGTAATGAACGAGGTCTTCTCCTCATCATCTGGATGCATCACAATTTGGTGGTACCCTGAAAAGGCATCCAAGAAGCTAAGTAGTTCATAACCACAAGTTTCATCTACCAGCTTGTCAATTCGAGGTAGTGGATACGAATCCTTAGGACAAGCTTTATTCAGATCTGTGAAGTCCACACACATTCTCCATTTCCCGTTGGTTTTCTTCACCATCACAACATTAGCCAACCACTCCGGATAATTAACTTCTCTGACGAATCCTGCTTGCAACAACTTCGATATTTCTTCATTTATTGCCTGTTGCCTCTCTGGAGCAAAATTCCTCTTCTTCTGTTTTATCAGCTTTGCCCCTGAGATTACGTTCAACCGATGGCAAATAACTTCAGGGTCTATTCCGGGCATATCGGCTGGAGTCCATGCAAACACATCTTAATTCTCTCTTAAGCATCGGACTATTTCACTTTTTATTTCTTCAGGCAATTGGCTTCCTACGTGCACTATTCTTTCTTCGTCTTTTTCATCCAACCGGATTGCTTCCATCTCCTCATCAGGTTTTGGCTTAGGCTTCTCTTCGATCATAAGGGTTTCCTTCCTTTGAATCCCTTTACATGTGGTGGATGCGACGTTACATGTCCTGGCTTTCCTTTGATCTCCCCGCACTTGTCCAACACCGCAGGGAGTCGAAAACTTCATTAACAAATAGCAGGGATGCACCACCGCTCTCATGTCATTTAACAATGGCCGCCCGAGGATCATATTGTACGCCACGGAAGTTGATCTTACCACCATAAACAACACTTGTCAAGTGACACACATCGGGCTTTCCCCCAATGTCACAGGTAGCTGAACTGCGCCTTCCACCTTCACTTTTTCTCCTGAGAAGCCATACAGTGGTGTGGTTACTGGCTTCAGTCTATCATTGGAGATGTTCATTTTCTCAAAGCAACTCCAATAAATCAAATTTACCGAGCTCCCATTATCAACTAAGATGCGACTCACTGGGTGTTTTGCTATTACTGCCGAAACCACCATTGGGTCATCATGAGGGATCATTACATCACCTCTGTCAGCTGACGTGAAAGTGATGGGCTCTTCATCATGCTTTTCCTCCATCACCGAATTAATTTGATAAGCATGTCGGGCGTAGGTCTTTCGAGACGAGGAAGAAGTGCCAGCTAGCGACTCACCCCCGGATATCACGTTAATAGCTGGCCCTATGGGTTTATTGTCTTCCTCTCGATTCCTTCTTTCTACCCTTCTGTCATTATCTCTTCTTTCACCTTCATTTCGTCTAACAGGTCCTCTGTTTTCACCTCTTCTATCTCTGAAATTGTTTCCCCTGTTCTGTGCAGGATAGTTAGTTCTATCTCCTCTACATACGAAACGGTTTATTTTTCCCTCTCGTGCTAGCTTTTCTAGCTGATTCATCAACTCCCTACACTTCTCAGTTGTGTGCCCATGCTCTGAGTGGTAATCACAGTATGACCTTAAATCACGGCTCAAATTCCCTGACGTCTTCTTGGGAGTCTGTATAAGCCCTGATCCTTCAATGGCTACCAACATTGAAGCTCGAGATTCGGTGAGTGGGGTATAGGAATTGTATTTCAGTGCGGGTGCTTTCTCAAACTTTCTCGGTTGGCTAGAAGATGCCTCAGTGACCTCTCTTCCTCGTTTCCTTCCATCTTTGGATTCTCCTATTGCCACCATTTTCATTACTTCCTCCTGGGTTACATACTTATCTGCGCAGGAAAGCAGGTCTAAAATGGTTGTTGGCTGATCTAGCGACAAGGATTCTTGCAATTTTTCAGACCTTTTCCCCTGTAATATGGCTGCCACGACTATACCGACTTGCAGATCTCGCACCTCCAAAGTAGCATCTCTGAACCGATCCACATAACTCTTCAATGACTGCTTAGTTCCCTGCTTAATAGTGAGCAAGTAGGTCGGTTCCTTCCTTCTTTGACTATTTACCACAAACGCCTCGAGAAACTCACTTCGAAGCTGGTCGAAAGAGATAATTGACCCTTCAGGCAAGTTATTAAACCATTTCATCGCATGTCCCGACAGAGTTAAGGAAAAGGCCTTACACATTATCTCGTCTTCCCATCCATGTAACAACATTAGTGCCTCATAGTTTTGCATATGGTCGTAGGGGTCCATCTTTCCGGTGCAGGCGGTCATCTGCGGCATTTTGAACTTTGGAGGCAAATGTTTTTGCATGATGGTTGTGCAGAACGGTACTCTCCTTCTCTGGCTCTTTTCTGTAGACACTAACTTTTTCTCTTCCAGTACCTGTTCTATCATCTTCTTCATGTCCACGGGGGGAGCGAGCTGATTTCGGGCATGAGACGAATCAGGTAGGTCTCCGACTACTTCCTTGCCCTTAGCTTGAGGTGCGTTTGTTCGTATCATTTGCGTGCACCAAGTCGGGTCAAAATCCGATCCGGTTCCCCAAGTGCTTTGATCTTCGACCCCGTTCTTTCCAGCACCTCCAATACCACGGTCTAAGTTAGCACCATCAAAATTTGACAAGTCATGGTGGTGGGCGGTAGACCCTGTCGCCCAAACATCTGCCGCCCTACATGTGGGACCTGTCGCCTGACCCCTGTCGCAGGATCTAACTCTACTGCTTCTTCATTCTCTCGCTGAGTTCCTGTGACAGGCCTCCTGCTACCCTGTTGCCTGACCCCTGTCGCAGGCTCTAAGCCAAATGCTTCCTCAGTCTCTCGCTGGGTGCCTGCGACAGGCCTCCCGCTCCCCTATCCTGCCGCACCCTGATGAGTGTTATGCTCTTCCACTGAGGGAACCTCTCGCCGACGAGAGGGGTCTGCCGCTGTCGTGTCCTCCTGTCGTCCAAACATCTGCGACGGGACACCTCTATTTGTTCCTCCTACCAAGTTCTGCAAGGCAGGCAGTAGATCCAATGTCGGGAGAACTCTTTGGAACAGATCCACTATGGCTCGCAGCGCCTAGGTAGTTTCTTCGCTCTGTCGCCTTAGAGCTTCGAACTCTGCCGCCGGCACAGTAATTCTTTCTTCCTCCCTATTCACCTGGTTTGTCTGGTGAATCTGTTGTTTAGGAGAGCTCATAGAGTTTTCATCGCTTCCGGTTCTTGCGTTTGTAGATCTTATTCTCACCATCTTAGAAAATCTTGGCTTTTTATACGTTTCCCACAAACGGCGCCAATTGTTGTTGCACAAAACAACAATAAGGATATGCTGACGTCAATGTTCCTACTTAGTCTCCACGTGTCTCCACGAAGCTTCTGTAAAACAAGAAAAGTCAGAGAGACGCAGGGGTGATTCCCTGCGTAGACACTCCGATGCTTAAGTCAGCAAAAAGTTCTTAGATATTGGGAAGCATAAAAGCCAGTCGTCAAAAATTAATTCATAAAATTGTACTTGGGGGCCTATTTATAAGCCAGCATTCTAGGTTAATTGCTTAAGGATAATCACCTTATCTTGCTAAGAGTTTGTGTTCTAATACAACACAAGTTCCTTGAAAATCGGGGACTTCTGGAGCCTGTCGCCGGCGGGAGACTCACTACACATGGCACGTTATGGCGTCAGGAGCCACATGTCACCATATGACTATAGGCGATGGACTGTGGGTCTGTCGCCAGGCGATGGGTATAAGAGCGCCACGTGTTACCTAACGATTGTAGGCGATAGACTTCGAGCCTGTCGTAGGCGACAGGTATGATCACTCACCTCTAACTCTTTCGTCGAATGCCTCGTTGGCCAGAGAGCCTGTCGCCAAGCGACAGGTGTGACGCGCCCCACCTCTTTCGCCGAATGCCACGTGGGATGGAGTGTCTGTCGCCACGCGACAGGTGTGATGCGCCCCACCTCTATCGCTGATGGACACGTGAACTATTTAGTCTTTGCCATGTGGTAATTTCTGACGCTATTGGGCCTGGCCTAATAGGGGTAGACTTTGTCATATCAATTTCTTTTTCAGCGTTCATGTTTTCTTATTTCCACATCAAACTATGTTCTGCGCCTAGTTAATCTGTTTTACTGGTTCTTTTCTTGCTTATGCATTACTGTTTTAGTTTCGCTGGTTATGCTTCATGTTTCTGCCTCCTCCTTTTTTCTCTCGTAGCGTTCTCTAATTCAGTTTTGATTTTTCTGAGCGTCTCTTGCTTCTATTTCTTCTTTTGGTTCTGCTCTGTTATATTTTTCTTAATCTGTTGAGAGGCTGCTCGCATGAAACAGCTGCTGCCTAGCGTAGGTAGCAGTGGCGTGAACTTCTCTGCTCTGGTTAAGGGCAGCTGCTGTCGTTGGGGCTGTAGCAGACGAGCGAAGGGGCTGCTGCAGTGCGCAAGGACAGTAGGAACAAGGGACGTTGCTGTTACTGGGCAGGAGGAAGGCATGCCGGTGGTTCGCGGATCTGCTGCGTTTCTGGGTTGCTAGGCTGCTGGGGCAGAACGTGGTTCCATTACTGCTGTTGGGCGCTGAACATGGCAAGGCGAAAGCAGGAGCATCGGCGTTGAGTTGCTGTAGCCGCTTGGGACGTGATCTTCTGGCAGGACGTGTATTGTTGTTGCGTGGAAGCCTAGTAGCGAAGAGCTGTGGTGTGCGTGGCATGTGTGTGCTGAACAGAAGAGGCAAGCAGGAGGTGGCACAGCTCATGAACGATGGCAAGGGCATTTTCACTCTGTTGTTTTGTTTGAATTTAATGCAAGTTTAGTGGTTCTTATAGTTGCTTAGTTTATTATACATTATTATATTGTTATATTAGTTTTAAAGCTTATTATTATAGTATATTAATGTGTTAGTGTTAATTTGTATTGGTAGTAAATTAATTTTATTAGATTAGTATAAGTAATTATTAGTATTAGTTTAAATTGAGATTTTAGTTTTAAGAAATTTTATTTTATGATCATCTATTTAATTTTGCTTTCTTAATGTCATGCGTTTTATTTATTTTATTTTTTTATTATTGAATTTTAAATCAAATTTTATTTTTATTTTTATTTTCATGCATATTTAGTTTAGGTTTTATTTTAGGAAATTTAACGATTAGTATGTTGAAAATTACATTGCTTGAATAAATCTAAGGTGACCAATTTTAGTACTTAGCTAAAACCAAATCTAACTAATCCTCATGGGAACGATACTTTACTCACTCTTTATTACTTGTCGTGACCGTGCACTTGCAGTATAGCTTTTGGACGCAACAAGTTTTTGGCACCATTACCGGGGATTAGTTTAGGTTGTTTTTAGCTAACATTAGAATCAATCATGCCTAGGTTTAGTTCAAGCCTTTTCTTTTTCTTATTTTTGTAAATATTTCTTCCTTTAATATTTTAATTTTGTTCTTGTGCGAGGCACTATGGCGGATCTGGCAGAGCCTAGAACCTTGGGAAACTATGTTATGCCTCGTGTGCCTACGATACCTTGAATTCAGTTCAATTTGGAGGTTTGCCTAGTGAAGACCAAAATGCTCATCTTGTCAAATTTTTGGAGATATGTGACTTGTGCAAGTACAATGGTGTTTTTGATTACGCCATTCGATTGAGACTCTTCTCATTCTCACTTCGGGATAGGGCAAAGGATTGGCTGCAGTCACTTCCTCATCATTCTATTTGTACGTGGGATGATTTGCCTCATAAGTTCTTAACTAGATTCATTTCACTTGAGTATATGGTGAAGATGAGAAATCAAATTTTATCCTTCGAGCAATATGACTCTGAGCCTTTTTGTGAAGCATGGGAAATGTTTAAGGACTTGATTAAGAGATGTCCTTCTCATGGATTACCCATGTGGCTACAAATTCAAAGTTTCTATAATGGTTTGGGTAATTCATCGAGAGTAGTAGTTGATACAGCAGCAAGTGGAGTGCTTATGGGAAAGTCTGTTGAGGAAGCATATGAATTGATAGAGGTAATCGCTTCCAATGACTTCCAATGGTAGTATATAAGAGATCCACCGGGGAAAATCATTCACAAACAAAAGCTTGATCTTATTAAGACCATGTCTTCCCCAGAAACCACCTTACATAGGAAAGTCTACATAAGTCCTTTTATCTCCTGTGAGATATGTGAAGGGAGTCATGCTACTGAGAATTGTCCTATTAATTTGAGTTGGGTGAGTCATCCGCGCTATTCCTTGAGCAACTATGAGAAGCTTTCATCACCTTTTTCGAAGCATATAGAGTCATGTGACCTTTCTCATCAAGCTCCTTTACAAGTATTGCAGCAAGAGGTGTTGAGTGAAGAAGTAGAAAAGCCTACACCACCCGAGCTTATTGAAATTGAAAGTGTGGTTGATGAAAAAGAAATAGAGAATAGTAAGGATGAGGAAGAAGTCCAAGAGGAAGGGTTTAAGGTTGAAGTCCAAGTTCCTGAGGTTGACAAGAAAAACCAAGAGGCATCCTTCATTGTTTCTTCATGGAACTTTCCACATGAGAATGAAATGGGTTATATCTTAGAAGAATGTGGAGTTAAGTTCTTTGAAGAAAAATATCTGATGGAGTCACCTTCCATGGTGGTGCACTATGTACATCCATCCATCTTTAGACCTTTCAAACCACCTTGAAGGATGACAGAGATAGTCAAGCTGATGACTATAAATCAAGCGCTTCTGGGGAGGCAACCCCAGCTTTTTATTAGTTTATTAGTTGTTTCTTTCTTTTACTAGTTCTAGTGTTAGTATTTTGTAGCTTTGATTTTCTTTTTCTTTTTATTTTGTAGGTTTGAGTCAAAGTTTGGTAGAGCAGTGAAGAACTTTTTGGGCATGTATTAAGCTTCAACAGAAAATTCAGGGGAGCTTCCTTTTTTTGAATTTTTTGAATCACTTACACATTGAGGACAATGTGCACTTCAAGTTTGGGGGGAAGGAAATTTGAGCTAAATTTTTTTCAAAAATTCCAAAATTTTTCAAACTTTTTGGGCTTTAAATGTTTTGCCTTGAGATATATTGTGCTTGATTTGGTTATTTCCCATGTCCCTATGATTGAGATTTTGATTGAGTCTGATTTTGATCTTTGGAAAAGCATGATTATTAAGAAGCATAAGTTGAATTCTTGAACTTGCCTTGTTCTGATTATGATTTCTCCATCTTTATGCACTATGTCTTGATCATGGATTTGTATGCATGTTTAGAGAAGGATTATGTGAATATAGGATTGAGTCTTTGAATTTGTAAGCATATCCTAGAATTTATTTGATCTTCTCTCGAGGCGAAATTTTTAGCCCATGCTTAGCTAGGAAAATGATTTAGGCCATCCTTGGATTGTTGGAGCTTTTCAAGCTAACCTTGTATATATTTGTCCTTAGTCGCCCCTCTGTGCCAAACTAGCTTATCTCTGTTTATACACCTACAAGTTAATTTCCTTTAGCCAAATAAATACACTTTCCTATCCCTTACCTTGAAAGCATGCAATTTACTAGGATATATCATGAGCTATGTACATATTTGGGTAGATAGATAGGATAAAAAAATTTGAAAAAAAAAAGAAAAAAAGAGAAAATGAATGAAAATGAGAAAAATACAAAAATAGAATAAAGTGTATAACAAAGTAAGAAGAAAACAGGTTGGGGGAGTTAATTGAAGCTCGAAACATAAAGATCCTAGAGTGTAATGCATGATTTGGGGTTGTTGAGCCCAAATTGTCTTTTATCATACCTTAACCCTAGCCTTACGTTACAAGCTTAATGAAGTCCTATTGATCCTTGATTAAGTATGGCTACATTAGTGGAGAGAGAAGTGGAAAGCAAACCTACGGGATTGTTCATGCTTTAGAGACTTTGCTTTTCATGCTTGCATAGTCTCATCTAAATATGTATGCCTTAATATGTGATGGATGCTTCACACACACACGAAGAATCCAATTAGGACTTGGCATATGATTGATGGAAACTCTATATTGATTAATAATTGTGATTTTTTTTTCTTAGATTAGATCGGTACTCTATCTATGAGGTGTTTGTGGGGAATAACTCTGTCAAGTATATGTTATCTTTTGGCATATTTTGAGATTGTTTTGCTTGAGGACAAGCAAAATATTAAGTTTGGGGGTGATTTTTTTTAAAAAAACTAAACAGAGAATTTAAACTTTCATTGAATAAAAAAAAACTTAGTATTTTGATGGAAACTTTGAATGTACTAAATAAAACTAATCTATAAGAAAGAAAGTTAAATAAAAAGATCCTAACAACCGAAAACTAAAAATCATAGCTAAAGGAATATGAAAACAATGCGGCAACAAAGGAGAGAAACTTTGGCTGCTGTCACTGGCCAATCTCCCCCCCCCCCCCTCCCCCCCTTTCTCTTGCGGCAGCTTGCTCTTTTTATTTCCTTAGGGCTCACTTTTCTCCTTCCTTGGTAGCATGTCTCTTGGGCTAGACTCTTGGCCATCTTCTTGGGCTGGACATCTTCAACAAATAAAGATGATGGCCCATACTTGTGGGTTGGATTTGGAGTGTTTTATTTTGACTTTTGAATTTTTTGAGATTTAAGGTGGGCTAAGTGTATTTGAGATTTATGTGATAATGGGTTTAAGTGGGTTAATGTAGGGAAGGGTTAAAGGTTTAAATAAAATTTTGGTTTTTTTTAAAGGTAATAAGAATAAGGTTTAAAGTTTGGAGAAGGCTAAGTCTATGATTTTTAGGTGTTAAATACCAAATCCAACCATTTGCCTTGATTTTTTTGCCATTTTCTTGATTTTCTCATTATTTTTGAAATTCCTACACATGAAGACAATTTAATGAAATTGGGAAGAAATTACATTAAAAATTCCAAAATTTAATTAAAATTCATGTAATAAAATACTCCAAAAATTATAATTTATAATTCAATGAATTATTTCCTAAAAATAATCCTCGAAATTATTCCATGATTTTATAACTTTCACAATTCTCATAATCCTTAATAATCTTCAATAATTAATTACTTCCAATAAGGTAGTAAATAAATTTCGATAATTGAAAATTCTCGGTTGTCACATTTGTGATTCAATTCCTTTATTTATTTACAAACTCAATATGAAAAGTTCGCAGTCTTCACACTGTCATTCTGTCATTCTGAGATCATCTATCTCCGAAAAAGACACTATCTAGCCAATTCTCTTATTTGCCAAGCTTAACATAAGTCCACAGTCTTTGAGAGTTTGGGAGATCATACCACAATGCTGCTCATGTTCCATTTGTATCTTTAATTATTTCGATACTTCATCACCTTATTCTGGTATGAATGCCTCATTCATTAGACTTATATATACATCACAAGGTAATTCATTAACCTTATAACCTCAATAAGAACTCGTAAGATTTCATCGAGTTCTACTTATTATCTTATAGATCTCAGTACTCCCAACTTTTATCTAATGACCCTTTATATAGAGACTAGCCTTATAAACTCCTCAAATATCTCTGGTTAGATTAATAAAGCGTCCATTTTCATGTAGATGAATACTTGTTCTTCGCAAGAACTTTATTAAATAATCTGAATTTAATACACCATTTTAATCCATCTATATATCAAGGTCATCTGTGCTTCTTTCATTTGCACTTATACAGATAACTTCATTGACCTCAAATTACACTCTCTATATTTCCATCAATCACACCTTTATAAGTGAATTTCATTATTCACACATTTTCCAGAGTTGTTGTAAAGCTTTTCAGATTCTTTCTATATTTTCCAATATAAGCTTAGAATAGATTTTATATCCACAATCGAGTCAATGTTAGCTCAATTTCTCCAATCTATATAACTCTGAAAAATTTATCGGGAATCACATCCGATACTTTCTTTAATCACACATTTCTTATCATTTCGGACATTTCATCTCTATGTCTTGTCATTTCCACCATATATCTTCAAGGAAAAGACATTTAATATTCAAATCATTTTGGATTATTCTCCACCTCAATTTCATTATCTACTCATACTTTATAGCATTACAAATCTCAATGTAGTAAGCTGTATCAAGTACAACAGTCATTAACACATTTTACAGCTAACCGATTTATTACAGTTATTCACTTTGAAATCATTTTCATTTAATGAACTCAGGTTTAATTCCCTTGAGCATGTTATCCACAAGTTTCGAACTCTGGCACCCTTACGTACCTAGTTCCTTACACTCGTGTTACCACTGAGATAATTGTAAGAGCCCCGCCCGTTCGAATCGGCCGTCGACGAGCATCCCCTAGGCGATCATTTCGCACTAGGTTTACCCTTACAAGTGAGTCGGCGACCACATAGTTCGCCCACACCTCACAATCCATTGTCCATTGCGGGTCACCCATCACGGTTTGTCTCAGGGGTCTTGAAGGACTCAAGTTAGCTGTCATCTTCTTTTCATCACTTTACTATCCTTATGCAAATTCTCCCATTTACAGTACTCTATATAGTACATCAATTTGCAAGGTATATCTCAAAATGCTCCGGTTCTATAAATAAATATCCATTTAATACCTCAGAAAAAGTATAAATGTATAGAACCAAAATTAACTGTACCGCTATGGATTTCATTATCGGTACTATTCACCTACTCATTCCTTTCTGTAGTCATTTCACTTTTTATAATATCCAACTATCCTGTAATAAACATCAAATTCAGTACACTCTTAATTTAGGCCCTTACAGTCAATAACCGGGCCAATCGTCTTGTGATATTCCACTATACACTTATAGGATCACATCATGTAAGGCCTCGGCCCGTCCACCGTCCGCCTTTACACATCTGTACTATCCTCTTTGGTGAGCAAACTGGCCCCCCTCGAGGTTTTGTAGTGAGGCCCAGCCCGTTCACTAGGTCACTCACAATTCGCATCTGTAATCTCAGTGTAAGTGGGATCAGTAATAGGGATCGCTATATTCATATTACATCCTCTGTGCCGTTAATAAATCCATTACCATTAATGGATTCAAGATCAACTTGGTTTTATCACTGTTCAGAACATAGTCCAACATAGGGGCATTTTCGTCATTTCAACATTTATTTCTTTCTCCTCAGTATACATTTTAAACCAAGGATCTTATTATCGATGTGCTGATAGTATCCTTTCTTATATTAATATCAGTAGTTTAAGATCTTTATTCGATTTCGACAAAGAAGTCCACTAGGATCCATAATTGGATTATTTTGCAGGAAATGCAGCTTTACACCATCAATTTCTCTGTCAACTCAATCAATTCCAACTTTTGTTGGTCTGTTTTGACTCCATGTAAAATTCTGGAGGTAGGGGTATTTTGGTCATTTTGGCCAAAATTTTCTCTCTCTTCAAATTCCTTCAATCGGTGATCTTAAGGTCTATTTAATGATGATATTTCATTCCTCTCCTTTATATCATCACTTTCAGGTCTCAGTTCGATCCAGATAGAAAAGTATTGGTGGGACCCTCACCGAGTTCATTCGGTTCCTTACCGAACCGACCTTCATTTAGATTATAAGATCACCACTTTTAAGTAAATTCCAGAGCCGTTTTATCTCTTTAGCTATCCTTATTTCATAATTCTCACCCCCTTCAAAACATTTAACTCAATTTACAATCATTTATTTCATCTATGTATTCAGACTACACAGTACTACCGGGGATGTTTACCTTTTTCAACACATTTTCTCTCCAAAAGTATCAACAGATATTAGGCCAACCTTGCTCTGATACCATTAAATTGTAACAGTCCAATTCACCCAATAATACACATATTATTACACAACTTTGACGGTTGGGCTGTCTGCGATACTTTACTTTTCAGTTACATTTAAACAATTTCATATGAAATTATGATATGAATTACATCCCCTATCTTAATTCCCAAGAAAGTAGTACCGTAGATAAGTCTAAATACGAAAAATAAATGATCTACCTCATGTAGTAAATCAAGCTGTTGCATCGTCTCCAAATGCACAGCCAAAATCCTTAGATATCAAACTCTCAATTCTCGAAAATCTGAAATGTTAAAATTAAGGGGTGAGCAAACCACGGCTCAGTAAGAGAGTTATATGCAACACTTGATATTCGGCTATGTTGGCTCCTATAGGCAATACCGAGAGGGGGTGAATCGGTTTTTAACTACCCTTAAGCTCGTTTTTCGGTTTCTCTAAATTCTCTAGCCTATATGAATATTTTCTAAGTTCTCTAGGCTATTCAATAATGCAATATAAATTCAATTCAATAAGCACAATACAATTGCAAGTAAATAAAGAGTAGGGAGAGAGAGATTTACACAATCGATTTATAGAGGTTCGGCTACCTTGCCTACGTCCTCTACCTTGAGACGCTCCCAAGGATTTTTCCCAAATTCACTATCTTTGAATTTGTCTTTACAATCCCTCTTTTCAAGGCTTAAGAGAAACCTCTCTCTTTTTCTAGGCTCAAGAGAAACCTCTTCTCCCTCTTTTTCTAGGCTAAAGAGAAACCTCCCTCTTTTTCTTAGGCTAAAGAGAAACCTCCCTCTTTTTCAAGGCTAAAGAGAAACCTCCCCTTTTACAAGGAATGAATTGGTTTACAAGAGAAGTAATCAAAGAAGGCCTCTAGATAGGTAAGTGATTACAGAGATTAAGCACAAGTAAAAGCCTATACAAAGTTTGTGCTAAGCAATACAAGAAATAGATGAATGATAGAAGATGTAGACTTTTGAGCTCTTGATTTGTTGTTTGAGGCTTGAGAAGATGAATAAGATGATGAAAGATGTTGCTTGGTTGTTCCTCTTACTTCCTTTAGCTTCTAGGCCTCTATTTATAGTCCCTTGGATGGTTTGTGGACGTTGGTTGGAGCCAAAACAGAAACTAGCCGTTATATCTCACAGAAACTAGCCGTTGGGGACATTCTGACACAAAGGGATTGATCCCTTTCCTTAAGGGATCGATCCCATGCTTCATTTTCTTGCTTCCGGGGCATTCTGCCAAAAAAGGATCGATCCCTTTCCCTATGGGATCGATCCTTTCCTTCCTGATGGCATTTTTCCTGCACTTTTGGGTTAGAAATGATGTGGTCTTTGATCCTAATTCAACCCAAAACATTTTAGCATTTTTGTGGGAGTTTTTCTTAACTTTCTCAAATGAAAACATGGTCTAAAAATTCATCAAGTGATTTTCTAAAATATTCAAAACATTTACAAAGTATTAAGACCAATAAGAGTATGCATCATTAAATCATGGTCTTAATGTTTGATATGATCACTTGAAATGTATTGAGAAAATCATGTGTGATAAGGCAAATTTACAATATGAATTAAAACATTAAAGCTTACTTAAGTTTTTGTCATTTCAAAATATGTATGACAATTTAAAGCTAACAATCTCTCCCTTTTTGATATGACAAAACTTAATGTAAATTTGCTTTGAAAATTCTTTGATAATATACTCCCCCTCAAATAAAGCAGGATTTTATAAAGCTCCCCCTTAATATAAGCATGGGTTTTGAAAATGAATTTTCCCTCATTATCTCTCCCCCTTAATATCTCTTCCTATATCTATCTCTCCCTTTTTCTATCTCTCCCCCTTTTTGTCATAGCAAAAAGAAGGAAAAATAATAAAAATATGCTCCCCCTAAAATCATGGCTATGTGAGAACAAATAAAAATGCTCCATCCAACAAGAAACATGTTAGTACATGGGACTTATAGCACAAATAAATAAGTCAATATTCTCAAAGAGTATGAAATATTTATGCAATGAATATGACTTATGATCCTAGACCAATTGTTTATAAATAATTTTGATACCAATTGTTGATAAGTAATTTTGCAAGAAGGTTCCAATTGGTAAGAAGTTAAGCAAGCACCTAAGTATATCAATTATTCTCTAAGGTCCAACTAAGGTGCATGTCAATACATCATGATTATGAGCTAAAATTAGATAATATATCATATGCATGTAATCATAAATCATGTTCAAGCAAGAGTGTGCATAGATTCAAAACATATAGCAATTAACTACAAATTCTAGCACACAAGAGTTTCATGCAAAAGTATCCTAAGAGAATTCTTCTCTATTTGTCATTTCAATCTAAGGAGCATGAGAAGTGTTGTCAATTTAAAGCTCAAACCAATTGGCAATTTAGTTTTGGCTTACCAATTATTGAAAATATGGTTTCCAATGATACTAATTGTTATTTCAATCTAAATACCAATTGTTACTAATGGTTGACTTAGGCATTTTGCATGAATCCAATATTTATGTGTAGTGTGTTCATGTTAAGAAAATACTCATTCTAAATATGCAAGAACATAACACATATCATCAAATATGCATATGGATCAATTAAACATTAGTACACAATCATAAAATATTAATCTATATTCATATTCACAAATTGATACCATATGGAAGATTCAAAACATCAAGGAATTCAAGCAAACACATTTTCTTCCATGGTTTCAAGCACACAAATCCTATGCTCATTTTCTAATTCAAGTCCTTAGCTAATTATGAGCAAGGAAATATTCAAATAATAAATGCATGGATATTAAATTTGTTCAAGTTTGCATTTATCTTTGAATGTTGGTGTTGTCATTAAGACCTTAGTTCTTTAAGTACAAGGATGATAAAGTTTCATGCATTTGAACATTGAGGATCCATTTACCATCACAAATTATAGGCCAATGACCATTACCAATTGTTGAATTTATATTTAAAATCAATCCATAAGGTCAAGTTTCAATCATTTTATCATTAAGGTATATGACCTTAACTAATCAACTTCCACTAAGAATTATATCATGATGCTCAATGGGAATATGTGAGTCAAGCTATAAAAAGTTCTCTAAGCATGCTTGATTAAGATGAACAAAAGGTATGATCACAAGTTTATCAAATTCTCAAATATATACACAAATCATTGAAATGAATCTCAAAATTATGTTTAAGCATTCATTGAAAGTATATTTCAAGATTATTTCAAGATTTATGAATGTTTTCAACAAAAGATGATTTTGCACTTGTGAGTTGATTGTTGGAAGTGATACCATTTTGTTGGAAATGATTCAAAATGATGAAGTTGAGGCATGATATCAATGAAAAATGAATTTTCATAGTTTAAAGATCATCAAAAAGAAGTTAAAATACTGGATTTTAAGTTGAGAAGAAAGAAGATATCAAGAAAGTGAAAAATCCTTCTCAAATTCGGTTCAAAAAGTGCAGAAAAGCCATTTTGGCCTGGGGGGATCGATCCCTTAAGGAGGGGGATCGATCCCTTAACTCCAGAATGTAGATTTCCTGCATTCTGTTCAAGGGGGATCGATCCTGCTTGCTAAGGGATCGATCCCTCATCCTCTTTTGACAGAAAATCCAACCTTTAAGGTGCCCAAACTTCGTTTTTGAGTAATTTAAGTCCAAGTAAAGGTTTAAACATTTGTAAAACATGATTTTGGACTTGTATGAATGAAAAATCTGAATAAAAAACCATTTTACAAAAGATTTTGCAATTTTGGAAGAATTTACACAATAAAATGCATTTTTGGCCTCAAAGGGGGTCATTTTAAGCATTATGCATACTTTGTCAAAACCAAAGCTTTGGAAACCACAAATATGCCAAAACAAACTTGTTCACATAGATTTTAAGCACATATAACATCAAAACATACATCTTGTGAACAACATGCCATGATTTCTAACATGCATATTCTTCATTAAGGCTCATAACAAGGCATTTTGCATATATGACATATTTGACAACTTTTGAGCAACTAAATATATTATCTAGACATATCAAACTTGCTCAAGATGCAGAAATCCAATAATCATTTCAAAATTACTAAACATGCTTTTCATCCAATAATCCAATGCCTCAAGAACTATCCATTAACCAATCAACAATCATTTAACATGCCTTTTCTTTATTTATTCAACTCACAATGCACCAAGAATCATTAACACATTTTGTTATCAAAGCACAAAAAGTTTAAGGAGTAAGGAATTAAGCTTACAATACTCCTTTGCTAGAGAATGCTTTGCCTTGATGTGTTGGGGTCCACCATTAGCCATTCTTTGAGAGATTGTTGTCACCTTGCTAAGGATGGATTTCCAAGCTCTTCCTTTTTCTCATTAGCACAAGCAATCTCCATGAGGTGTGTAGAGCATTCAACCCCCATTGTTTCTTTGTAATTCCATGCTCTAACACTCCTACAACAAACACATTTTCAAGCATGCTTTGGTACCCAAATTTTCTTGGGTCCATGAGAGTTAGTGCAAACAATTGTTGATCCTTTTGGGATCCATTTCAAGCACAAATCATCATTATTTATTGCATGCTTTGGTACCCATATTTTCCTAACAACTCTTCCTCTAAATGTAGTTTTTCTATATGTGCATGCTTGTGAAGAGTGTCCTATTCTATTGCAAAGTGAGCATGTAAGAGATAAATCATGCATAGTATTTTTGCTCACTAGGAAATTCCTAAGATGAGTTTCTTTTTGTTTTTCATTATAGCCTAACCCATCTTTGTCAAAGAAGGCTCTTTGGGTTTCTAACATGTGATCTAATTTTTGTTGACCCATATAGAACCTAGTAAATGAGTTATGCAAATTTGTATTCTTTCTATTTAACTCATTTATTTCTAAGTTGGCCTCTTCTAGTTTCTTCTCTAATTCTAGCTTAACATTGGTCAAGGTTTCCTTTTCTATTTTCAAATTAGCAATGATATTCTTATATTTAGAATTCATGCATTGAAATTCATTTGCTAATTCATTAAAAGCATTTTGTAACTCATCAAATGTAAAATCATTATCTTTACTAGAACTAGAACTAGCTTCATCGTCACTAATAGCCATAAAGCATGAGTAGGCTACCTCATCATCTACATTTTCCTCATCGGAGCTATCACTATCACTCCATGCAGCCACAAATGCTTTCTTCTTAGGTTTCCTATCCTTTTCCTTCCTAAGTATGGGGCAATCTAGCTTAGTGTGACCCGGTTCATTGCACTCATAACACACTAAGTAGTCCTTTTCTCTTCTACTTGACTCTCCCCTATGATGTTTTCTATTTTGCTCTCTCTCTTTCATTCTCATAAATCTATTAAATCTTTTGGCAAACATTGCCATTTCCTTTTCTTCCTCATTTCCACTCTCATCACTATTATCTTCAATGACCTCATGAGTGGAAGACTTAAGTGCTACCCCTACTTTCTTTGAAGGCTCTTCATTTCTTTTTAATTTCATTTCATATGTAAGTAGGGAGCCCATAAGTTCATCTAGAGACAAGGTGTTAGGGTCTTTAGATTCTTCTATAGCAGTCACCTTTGCCTCCCAAGATTTTGGCAAGCTATTCAAGATTTTCTTGACCATTTCTACATTGGAATAGCTCTTGCCTAATGCCTTAAGTCCATTAATTATATCATTAAACCTAGTGAACATTTCGCTAATGGACTCATTTTCTTTCATCCTAAATAGCTCATAATCATGTGTGAGCATTCCTACTTTGGTCTCTTTCACTTGATTGGTCCCTTCATGTGTGATGGCTAATTTGTCCCATATTTGCTTGGCATTCTCACACAAGGAGACTCTATTATATTCATTGGGACCTAAAGCACAAAAGAGAGTGTGCATAGCCTTGGCATTCAATTGTGCCACTCTCATGTCATTTGTGTCCCACTCATCCTCACTCTTAGGGACATCTATTCCATCTATTTTCTTCATAGGAATTCTAGGACCGTTCACTATAATTCTCCACACTTCATAATCGTTTGATTGTACAAACAACATCATTATAGTTTTCCAATATGAATAATTTTCACCATTGAAGAGTGGAGGTCTAACTAATGATTGTCCTTCTTCTCCTAGGGGTGTGCCTATATTCAAGTGAGCCATTTAAGATCGTTTTGCTCGATAGAGGTTAGTCTAATTCGATCTCGAGCCTAAGCTCTGATACCAATTGTTGGCTCCTATAGGCAATACCGAGAGAGGGGGTGAATCGGTTTTTAACTACCCTTAAGCTCGTTTTTCGGTTTCTCTAAATTCTCTAGCCTATATGAATATTTTCTAAGTTCTCTAGGCTATTCAATAATGCAATATAAATTCAATTCAATAAGCACAATACAATTGCAAGTAAATAAAGAGTAGGGAGAGAGAGATTTACACAATCGATTTATAGAGGTTCGGCTACCTTGCCTACGTCCTCTACCTTGAGACGCTCCCAAGGATTTTCCCCAAATTCACTATCTTTGAATTTGTCTTTACAATCCCTCTTTTCAAGGCTCAAGAGAAACCTCTCTCTTTTTCTAGGCTCAAGAGAAACCTCTTCTCCCTCTTTTTCTAGGCTAAAGAGAAACCTCCCTCTTTTTCTTAGGCTAAAGAGAAACCTCCCTCTTTTTCAAGGCTAAAGAGAAACCTCCCCTTTTACAAGGAATGAATTGGTTTACAAGAGAAGTAATCAAAGAAGGCCTCTAGATAGGCAAGTGATTACAGAGATTAAGCACAAGTAAAAGCCTATACAAAGTTTGTGCTAAGCAATACAAGAAATAGATGAATGATAGAAGATGTAGACTTTTGAGCTCTTGATTTGTTGTTTGAGGCTTGAGAAGATGAATAAGATGATAAAAGATGTTGCTTGGTTGTTCCTCTTACTTCCTTTAGCTTCTAGGCCTCTATTTATAGTCCCTTGGATGGTTTGTGGACGTTGGTTGGAGCCAAAACAGAAACTAGCCGTTATATCTCACAGAAACTAGCCGTTGGGGACATTCTGACACAAAGGGATCGATCCCTTTCCTTAAGGGATCAATCCCATGCTTCATTTTCTTGCTTTCGGGGCATTCTGCCAAAAAAGGATCGATCCCTTTCCCTAGGGGATCGATCCTTTCCTTCCATATGGCATTTTTCCTGCACTTTTGGGTTAGAAATGATGTGTTCTTTGATCCTAATTCAACCCAAAACATTTTGACATTTTTGTGGGAGTTTTTCTTAACTTTCTCAAATGAAAACATGGTCTAAAAATTCATCAAGTGATTTTCTAAAATATTCAAAACATTTACAAAGTATTAAGACCAATAAGAGTATGCATCATTAAATCATGGTCTTAATGTTTGATATGATCACTTGAAATGTATTGAGAAAATCATGTGTGATAAGGCAAATTTACAATATGAATTAAAACATTAAAGCTTACTTAAGTTTTTGTCATTTCAAAATATGTATGACAATTTAAAGCTAACAGGCTATTTATATGCTGAAAAACTTTTTCACTTTCTTTAAATTTTCCTAGAAGGGCTCTAGGCTAACATGTAGGAAGGATACTACAGTCGGCTAGGGATCCGAATGGAATAAGGCAGGTATTTTGAAATACCTTTCTTGTCCCGGAATCTAGAAGCAACTGTAGAGAGTACTATATAATTTGGTCTCAAAACGATTTAATATTCGTTTCCATAGCATAAATCATTTATTTCTCTTCACTTTAGTATGGTTTAAAACACGTGACAGTTCAGTAGTAAAATAGTGGTTTACTTCTATTCTCTTCAGTACAGTTAAAAACACGTGACAGTACAGTGGTTTGTAAATATCCAAATCATTGGATAAACAATTCTGCAATTATTTCTATCTTAGAAATAATTTTTATGTTATTCTTTTTTGAATAAACATAAATTTCTCTTTAGTTCAGTAACCGTATCTTACAGTTCAGTAAAACAGTAATACTCAGTAAAACAGTATTTTGATACGGTTCAGTCAGAAAACAGTAAACAATAGCTACTAATTCAGTAAACAGTATACTGTAGCTTTCAGTTCAGTAAACAGTAAATGGTAGCTTTCAGTCCAGTAAAACAGTAATCAGTAACTACCATTTCAGTAAATAGTACAGTTCTGTAAACAGTGTTTTGGTACGATTTTTTATCAATAAACGGTAAACAGGACAGTAATTCAGTACAATAAACAATGCAGTACAGTAAACAGGATTCAGTAAATCCTTTCAGTAAACAGTAACCGTAATTGAGACTAGGCAACACCCTACAATTAAATCATGCTATCGTCGTCCACTAAGGGACACAGTAACAGTAATGAGATCTATGGCCATGATCTATAATATGTCCTCGGTGTACACTTGCTAGGTGACATTCGGGACGCTGATGACTAGCTGGTCAATCAACTACGTGATAGTAATAGTACGATGCATGAAACTCGAGGCCTAAGTCTCAAAATAGTATAAACCGTACCATAGCCTTTATGGATTTTAAAATACAGTAACTCAAATTATTTCACAATTATCCATAAGGTTCACATGTAAATATAATCACCTTTATGAAATAAATAAAATAAATAACATTTTTAAAATATTTCATAAAGGTATAAATCATTATTTTCCATACGATGAAAACCGTTTATAAAATCATCACACTGTTAAATATAAAGGTCATAATTGTCTTTTTTCACCGTAAAACATGTACGCACATCTTTTCGTGCTTTTTATCGAAAACATTGTTTTCAAAGTTATCAGAATTCAATTCACTTGTTTTTAGGATTTATGAAAATAAAATATTTATTTTCCAATTTCAAAATCCTGTCACCATGTTTTCCTCTGTAAACACATGTAGAGACCTTCTCATCTCAAAATGCCATTTTTTATCTTTAGTTAATCTTTATGGAATTTCTATAAATAATTATTTTCATAATTAGAACCATAAAGGTTATTTATGAAATCAAGTGAATATTTGAAGAAATATGATTAAAATATTCACTATGTCTTTTCATCTTCCATCTCGTGTTCCGTGTAATGTACACCTCGAGAGGAAATTTCGGTAATTTCATTTTCCAAATTCTCGAAAATATGAATATTTTACAATTAATCATCCGTATATTCATGTTTTATGAAAACTAATCGATTTCTCGATTTTCGTGGTTGAAAACCATTTCTCATGAAATCAAATCATTTATTATGATTTTTGCTGATTTTTCAGTAATTTTCGATAATTTTTCGGTAGTATAACAGCAGTCGATTGGCTAGCCTCTTGCACGGAAAATACAGTTTATAATATCAATCGGTAAATCACCACAATTTTCCAACAAATCAATATTTGACAGCATTTATAAAATTAAATGCATAATTTAAAACATGTGTACCGAATATCCTAACAGGCTGCACATGTCTCCCTTACCTGTCCCAGGTCAACGACATCTTCATTATGTCGCACCCGTGTTCACCTCGCCCGATTCCATCGTCTCGGTCATCAATGAAATTTTTCTGGAGATAAAATTCTAAAACTTAGAATTTTTCCATAATTTACTTAATTAAATAATCGGAATTAATTTCCATAATTCTTACCGAATTTTCGAGATTTTCGTAATTTTCAAATTCCAGGGAATTTTCGAATTCTCGAAAATTCCTTTTTTTCCTCTTTTATTTTCTTTCTCTCTTTTCTTTCTTCCTTTTTCTTTTTCTTTCCTTTTCTTTTTCCTTTTTCCTTTTCCTTTTCTTTTTCCTTTTTTTTCTTCTCTTTTCCGATCAAACCGGTTCAGACCGCTCGGCCCCTCTTCATAGCCGGGTTCTCCTCTAACGGCTGATTCTCCTCTGACAGTTCGATGGCCACACAACTGGCCGAGGTGTCGGCGAAGCTGGATCTGGCCTCCGTTCATCCCGAATCGACGACACGGCGGCGAATCTACTCGGTTTAGGTTCGGCCTCTTCTCCTCCTCCGTTCATCCTTCCTCCGTCGTTTTACTTCATTGTCGGTAGCTTCTTTAACTTCCTCTCACCTCTGTCGAGGTCGACGGTGGGGTGGCGGTGCCTGGACCGGCCGACACCGCCGTTTCCTTCCTCCTTCCTCTTCGGCTTCTTCCAGCAGTTTCTCCCTCGATTTTCCTTCTTTTCTTCTCTTTTCCCGTCATTTCTTTTCCTCTTCCGGTCACCAGTGTCTTCTTCCTCTCTTCGCCGACGCCGTCTCCTCCCCTCTCTCCCTCACTGACGGTGGTCAACTCGCCTAGGAAGGAAATCGGCTCCCTCTTGATTTCCTTTCTGTTTTGTTTTCTTTTTTTGTTTTATTTTTATTATATCAATTATACCTATAGTATATTATATACTATTGATTATATATTATACATATAATATATACCATATATTATGCATATAATATTATTATTTTATATATATAATATTGTATTATATATATTAAATAAAGATATATTTATGTTATGTAAAATATATCTAGTATATATATCTTTATATTTATATACCTTACATTTACATCACATTTATATATATTTATATAAATGTAATAATAATACAATATATATTGTATTTACAATATATATGTACAGCTTTAATGTAAACTAATATTTACATTTTTTTAAATATGTATATACTTATATATATACATATAATGTTATATTTGTATACATATGTACTATTTAATGTATAAAATAGTATATATACATATATATACCACTGTATAATAATATATACTATATAGCATTTAAATACATATGTATCTGTATAAAAATACATTTATATAATATATAATTATATAAATATATTTCTTATTTCTTCCTCATTTTCTTATTTAATTTGGAGTTCCATTTATCCAAATTAAATTTCCTCTTTTCATTATTTTCCATAATTCCAACTTTATTTCCAATTTAAATTTTTTCTTCACTCGAACTTCCCAATTCGTCACTTCCTCAATTCTCAAAATTTTTACTAATATTCCGATCTCATAATTATATTTATTTTCGCTTATCTATTTTCTTTAATATCAATTTCCACTATTAAACAGTGAAAATTTTGCGGTTATCACAATTTGTTCCCTCATGTGTAATGGCTAATTTGTCCCCTCATGTGTAATGGCTAATTTGTCCCATATTTGTTTGGCATTCTCACATAGGGAGACTCTATTATATTCATTGGGACCTAATGCACAAAAGAGAGCGTGCATAGCCTTGGCATTCAATTGTGCAAATCTCATATCATTTGTGTCACACTCATCTTCACTCTTAGGGACATCCTTTCCATCTACTTTTTTCATTGGAACTTTGGGACCATTAATTATTACTCTCCACACTTCATAGTCATTTGATTGCACAAACAACATCATCCTAATTTTCCAATATTAATAATTTTCTCCATTGAAAAGTGGAGGTCCAACTAACGAGTGTTCCTTTTCTCCTAGGGTTGTGCCTACATTCAAGTGAGCCATTTATGATCGTTTTACTCGATAGACGTTAATCTAAATCAATCTTGAGCCCAAGCTCTAATACCAATTGTACTCTATAGGCTATACCGAGAGGGAGTTGAATCGATTTTTAACAAACCTTAAGGTCGTTTTTCGGTTCCTCTAAATTCACTAGCCTATATTAATGTTTTATAAGTTCTCTAGGCTATGCAAGCATGCAATCCAAATTCAATACAATAAACACAAATATAATTACAAGTAAATAAAGAGAGAAGGGAAAGAGAAATGTATGCAAGCGATTTATTGAGGTTCGGCAACCTTGCCTATGTCCTCTACCTTGAGATGCTCCCAAGGATTTTCTCAAATCCACTAACTTGAATTTGTATTACAATCTCTTTTTTTCTAGGCTCAAGAGAAACCTCTCTCTTTTTCTAGGCTCAAGAGAAACCTCCTTCTTTTTCTAAGGCTAAAGAAAAACCTCCCCTTTACAAGGTATGAGTGGGTTTACAAAGAATGTAATCAAAGAAAGGCCTCTGTTAGGCAAGTGATTACAATGTTTAAGCACAAGCGAAGCCTATACAAGATTTGTGCTAGATTATACAAGCTAAGATGAGAGTGATAGAGGATATTGAATTTTAGCTCTTGTAATCTTGAGATGCTTGGAGAAGATGAAGAAATTGAAGGATAATGTGTCTTAGTTGCTCTCTCTTGTTTCTTGAGCTTCCAAGCCTCTATTTATAGTCCCTTGGATGGTTTCTAAATGTTGGTAGGAGCCAAAATTGAATGTAGCCGTTGTATCTCATAGAAACTAGCTGTTGGAGGTTTTTCACGTGTAAAGGGATCGATCCCTTCCCTTGGGGGATCGATCCCATGCTTCCTTTTTGCATCCTGGGAGCATTCTGCAATTCCGAGATGGATCCCTCATCTTAGGGGATTGATTCCTCATGTTTTTCCTACACTTTTCTGGGCCATTTTGGGTTAGAAATGATGTAGACTTTGATTTTAATTTATCCTAAAACATTCTAGAGTTTTGTGGGAGTTTTTCTTGACTTTCTCAATTGAAAACATGGTCCAAAAACTCATTAAGTAATTTTCTATGGTTGTGTTCAAATATATTCTTGAAAACATTACTTAATGAAAATATTCAAAGCCATTTTATAAAGTATTAAGATCAATAAGAATATTTCATTAAATCATGATCTTAGACTTAAAATGGTTTGAGAAAATCATGTGTGATAAAGCAAATTTACAACATGAGTCAAAGCATAAAAGATCACTTACGTTTTTGTCATTTCAAAATACATATGTCAATTTAAAGCTAACAATGGTGTTTCAAAAGTAGAAATGAATTGAGGAAGAACACAGTTACAAGGGTGCTCTGTTCTCTTGGCAAAGCCTTAAAAAAAGTGATAAGCTTTCTCTTGAACACGGTTTATAATTTGATTAATATAGGATGTTATGACTGATGGTTTTAGTATAGCAAGGGTAAAGATACTGGTTTTAGTGTAGGTTAAGTGAAGAACAATTATGAGAAAATGCTAAAGTGGTAAGGCTTCCGAGTGTAGTGTCACCAATCTTGCTGTCATGCAATGTAAGGTAAGGGAATGTATGTTAAATGTTGTTAGTCCCCTGTGTTCATGTATATTCATATAAATATAAAGTTTACTCCTTTACAAGTTCTTACAGGCACATACAAAGATGTATTTTTCTTATGTACCGAGGACTTATGAAATATTAGTTTTAAACTTAAAACTTCATTGATTTCTCATTTTCAAGTATGCTTGAATTGATTTTTAAATGTGTAAAGTTTGAGATTGGGAATGTATTGGATTAGTATATAAACTATATTTGCTTGTTAGAGTTTTAATGCAGGTTGATTTTGGTTGTGATTATGACGCTAGGTAGTGTTCTACCTATGCCATAATAATGCCAGATTTTGATTGGAAATTGATGTACATAAAGTCTTTAAGATTGTTTTAAACTTATATATCAAACTTCTAACCTCAAGCATTTTTAGAAAACGCTACTTGTCATCGAGACTAGTATGCTTGAGACAAGGTAGTGTATCGTTTTATAAAGGTGTCAAGCGGTTAAATAAATAGAGTTATTGTCGTCATGATAGCTTTGCCAAAATAAAGTCATTCATTGAGAAAAAGGTTTTATTGTTTTAACAAACATGATTTCATACATTGATGTTTACTAACTATAAGTGTTTAAATGAATCATATTTTCAGTACCCAAATCATGTTCTAAAAGCTATCTTTGTATGGGTTTTTACATATGAGACATAGGGTGCTGTGTAATGCCTGTGTGGCACCTTATGCCTATGTGGCATTCTATGCCTATGTGGTATTTATCATGCCTGTGTGGCACTTAACTAGCCTGTGTGGCACTTTATGCTTGTGTGGCACTCTATGCCTTTGTGGCACTTAACTTGCCTATATGGCATTGATTATGCCTGTGTGGCAATTATTAAGCCTGTGTGGTATTAAGGCACCATATACGTAATTACGTCATTGATCCCGCCTATATGGCAATGGGTAGCGATAATTACGTATACTATCCAACAACTAGTCATGACATGTATCTTAGTTACTAGATGATCACTGGTGCTGGGATGATTCATGATCATGAATAAAGCCCTAGAATGGGACTGTGACTACTGCTAGCTACAGTGGATGCTTTCGTAGAAAGCTCATTGGTTATATTTCCAAAGATCCAGGTTACGTTACCAAATCTCATGAATTGATGCCTGTTTCATGCATTACTTTTGAATATGTATCTTGGTTCTGTTGCGAAAAAGAATAAGTTTATCATTTTTATTTCTACTGTATCTCGATTTTGTAAATACATGGGCACTAATATGTTTGGAACTGATTGATATAAATGTTTTCTAACTTATAAACAAAAGCACATCGACACAACACTACTCTTGATAAATTGCATTGAGACATGAGTTTTTATGCATTTGTTCATGCATAAACATACATTGAGCTTAATAAGAGCCTAGCATCACTTAGCATATATTTTTTTACTGGGCTTTAGCTCTTCTTCCACGTCACAAATTATTTCAAATAAGCTCAGATACAAGTATAGTGCACTGAGAGTTCAATGTGCAGGCTGCTAAGTGTAATTACTTTTGTGTTAAGATATAAATCTCTTTAATATCTCTGTTTATATTCCAGACTTAAAGATTCTTTTTGTAGATACAATGCATAGGATTTGAGATGCAAGTATTAAAAGTGCATCGAGATTGTATATGAACTATGCCTTCTAATGGATTGTATTCTCAATATTACAAATTGGTGAATATGGGATGTCTAAGATGGTATATTGAGAATGTATTGTGCCACAAGTTGAGATAATGTTATATTGTATATGAGGATGGGTTATATTCCAAAGTAGGGGCGAAATTTTTCAATTTCATTTTTGGCACATATTACGGACCTTAGACAAATAGCTTAAACAATTAAACGAGTAGAAATCTATTTGTTAGGTGTTAGCTACATTGAAAGAGTGACAAATATAGTAAGTAAAGGAAAAAGTTAACCCGAAAATCCCAGCTTCCAAGGGCATTACAGTGCAACAACTAACTCTAAAGTAAAAGAGGTATTTTTTCAATTTAGTAACATTGAGAATATTTTTTTTTTAAGTTAAGTTCAAGCTGTATCAAATCCACTCATTTAATTATTATTCTATTTTTAAAATTATAAAATAATTTAATTTAATCAAATCAATTTAAATTAAATTTAAAAATTTATACTCAAATTTGACCCAAGTTTGAATATGGAGAACTAACTCATTCTTGATCCCTCTACCATAGGGACTCGAGAAAGTAAGAAAATAGTTGTGCAATTAATATGTACTTGTGAAATACTTCTGAAATACGGATGAATTTCTTTGAATGGAGTTCGGAAAATTTAAAAATAAAAAATTAAATAATTAAACATCGAAACTAATTGAAATTCTTTCGCAATATGGATCGTGATGCATTAATTTTATTCCTTTGAATTCTGTTTCTGAATTGATATTTACCAATGCGTTTGTTAAATAATACAAATGAATTTCCTTTCCATAACAAAATTAGCCATTTTTTCTTTAAAACGAAATAAAATACCCAATAAATCAATAAATTAGAATAACAAATTATGCATTTCCACACTATTGATACACGGATAAGAAAACAAATATTCCAGGCAAAAAGCAAGCAAGATATGTTGTAATGCACCTTTTATATTTGGCTATCGAAGAAGAAAAGAGATTAAGAATAACCTAAGTTTTATGGCATATATATATGGATAACAATTCAATACACTGTTAATGAAATTTTTTGAACTCCACAAACAATGTTAGAATGATGAAATATCTCTTATTTTATTTATTAATTTTTAATATTTTTAAAAGACATATATCATCATTTTAACTCTGTTTGTGGAGGTAGTGTATTAGATATTAATTCAAAGATATATATATTTATATATGCATGCTTAATTAATTTGTCAAAAGCAAATCAGTTCCCCATAGAAATGATTAGAAATTTTGCATATCCTTCATGGCATGGGCAGAGGACTGATTTTTTTTTTTTGGCAAAGTTTATTTAAGCAGTTTCATGGGCAGCCTTGTGCATCATCTCAAAAGCAATCTCAATAGATGACTTCAGCTTTTGCGGATCTATGTAGTCTTTCTCTGTTCCAATAGCAATCCTCAGCTGTCCTATGTAGCTAACCATTGTTATGGTAAGGCTCTGCAGAGTGCAAACCAACATATTATTGCCATTAGCTTAACCAAAATCAGTAAAGTTTCTTACTTTTAAGAAATGTTCACAAACCTGAGGCACACCAACCACCATAAAATACAAGCTTTTAACAGGATGATCAGCCAATGCCATTCGTTCCATCGGTCCTATCACATTCGAGATTGTCATGCTGGAGTTCTTTAATGTGCTATGGATGTATTTTGCCGTTGCCTGTTATGCAAATATTATCCAATTTACCTTTCTTTTAATATGGCTTCAAACCAATAAATTTATTCTGTATTTTAGTCTTCAACTTTGAATTTTAAAGAGTTGAACGTATCTTATAAAAATTAAAAAAAGAGAGGAACTGACACCCTAAATATTTCTTCATACATCTTATTTTTAATGAATTTTATTTTATTACAAAAGAACTATTGCATCAATTAATTGTTTTGCCCTTTAAATATAAGATATAAGGAATGAAAATTATAAAAGAAATGTGGGATTAGGATTTTTGCAGTGTTTAGGAATGAGTAGGGTGTGAATAGAAACACTCTTAAAGAAATTCGTGAATGTGTAAACATATAATGTAGAAATTAAGAACATACCTCAGGGCCTGTATATTTCCTCAAACCCTCTAAAAGCTGGCTGGTTAAATATACTGCTCGAGAGTTTCTCTTTTTCTGGATTAGTTTCTGTGCTTTCAAAACAAATTCAAGCGGATTGCAAGAGTCTACGCTGGTTAGTTCAGGTAAGGAAACATGCAAGAAGCCAAACCGATTTCCCCATGGTGACTCTGCATCAGGTTTGGCCATCTCCTTCACTGACTTGTACCCATCAATGATCCGAGTATTCAGCAGCACAAGTGCAGTCGCATGTTCATTACTCACCTTATTGCTTCTTGTTCCTTGCATGTATAACCGAGTCCCGAAGAAAATTATCCCCGTAATCACATCATTTATTGTCTGTTATAGTGACAAACAAGAGTAAGTTCAAATCTTACTGAAATTAGCTTGCTGGAAGTGTGGACTAATTCGGGAATAAAACAAAAGTTTATATATAATGCATTGATAGTGCATAATCTCTATATATTATCAATGTATTAGAAATTGAGACCTTATTAATAAGCATACTAACAAAGTGATAAATTCTTAAAAATAAATATAAATAAAATATTTTTAATTTGCTTATAAGAGCTTATTGATAAGTATCAATTAATAGTACATTAAAAATATTTAAAAACTATATACACTGTCAATGTATTATATATAAACATATAAAACAATGATCCATGTAAAAGAGTTACAAGATATGAGCTTATAACTGGACCACCATCAAATATCTAATAATATATTTCCTTGTGTGCTATACATATTCCTCAAATGGTGTACTCCGCAAATATCAAAAAAAAAAAAAATTAAACTTACTTGTGTATGATACAAATTTATACGTGACATTTACCATTAAATTCAAAAAATATAGATAAAGGGAATGGTCGAAACCGAACATAAAATATTCACCACACCATCTAAATAAATTTTAGGAATTGAATTTTCTTTTAAAATCTTGATGAGTATAAATTGAGTATAATCATTTACACTGGACCTGTCTCGTAGAATTTTTATGTACACTATCATTTTTTGCGAAAATGTTAAAAGAAATACATGCATTACTTTTTTTAAATCTATCAAATAAGTTCTTATTTTTATTGTTTTAAAATTTTATTGTCTTTACTTTACATGAAAATCACTTAAATCTATTAAATAAATATATAAGGATTTAAATATTAAACAAACTCAGTACTTTAAAGGTTTAGTTAGATAAAAATAAGACAAAAATTTTATACATTATTCATATTTTTTTTCTTTTTTTCCTTAAAATTTATAGGAAAATAAAAGAAAGAAAGTGTATTCGAATTTTAGATCTAATTCTTTTTATTGAGAGATAATAACAGTTAGATCAAGTCTAATTAAATACAACTAAGTAGATCTAATCCCTCTTATTGAGAGATAACAGCAGTTAGGTTCAATATTTTTCGTTTTACAACTAAAGACTAAACACATCGAATTAAAAATTAAAATTTCTCTCTACAAGCTTACGACTTAAATTAACTTTTCATTTATCAAAGCTTTCAACCTTCACAAACCTAAACCACTAAACCAGGATTTTGGCGACTAATTGCCATGGCAGCCTCCTCCTCCCACTATCATGAACCGTCGCTCGTCTATGACGGTTTGCTTCCAAAAAACAACGTTGCTTTTAACTTTCTCTTCCTTCTTATCCGTTTAATTTTTCAACCAAAAACAAAAAAAAACAAAAAGTCTAAGCCCACTATTCTCTTTTATCAAATATAATGCACTTTGAGCCTTTTTTTTTTTAAGAAACAATTACTAAAAGTAAAAAAAGATAAAATAACAAAAAAATATTTTTTTTATCGGAAGCGAAAGCGAACTGCCGCTGGCAAGCGTTAGTTGGCTACAATGTGGCTAATGTGGAAGTCGATCCTTGGATTCTAAGAAGAGAAGAGAAGAGAAAGAAGAAGAGAAGTTTTTGTGTTAAATATAATTAAGTAATTCTTACTAGATTATTAAAAAAAATTTAAGAGTATTTTTGTCATAAAAATTTAAAAAAAAATAGGTTGTAAAGAATATTTGCATTATTAATAGAAGTTCTTTAGAAAATAATATATAATTCCAGGTTTTATTAGGCAAAAATTATAATTTAAAGATTTAATTGAGTGTAATAGAAGAACTGTCCACTTATCTGAAAAAAAAAAAGAAAAAATACAGTTTTTTTAATTATTTTAATATTTTAGCCTTTTTTGCTTGAGTTGACAAAAGAACAAATATGAAATCAAGAGTTACAAGGGAAAAAAATAAAGAAAAAAATATTGGAGATATAACATTGACTATGGAAACAACTACCAGATTTTTTTTCCAAGAAGAGAAAGTGGGTACAGATTCTTAAATGTATTTGTTATCACTGCATACATTATCTGATACAGTTGAGATGTACTAGTAAATGTTAATACATGTTGAGAATATAAAATATCCGAAATCGATTGTTAAATTTTGTTCAAAAAAAAAATCTATTGTTAAATTAATTAACTAAATAAATTAATGCATGATTGAGATGGGTTTTCCAATATGATGAAACAATTTATGAGTTAATTTAATGTTGTACTAAACATACCACTCCAAGCTTGGTCTTGATTTGTTTGATGTGATCAAGAGAAAATGTCATTGTTGAAATGACAACCGGCTTGAACTCCACTCCAGGATCCCCGGATCTTATGGAAGTTCTGTCATCTTCAAGATAACTGCTTTTCAGGAGGCTCCACCCAAAATCTGACACAGTGTTGAAGGCCGAGTACAAGACATCAGGCATATACCTGAAAATGCCCTTACTCTTCCGGGAAGGATTTGGGGCAAAACTAAGTGAAGGAAATGTCAAAGGAACCGAAGGATTGTCAGCCCTTTGTAGACAGGAAAGAAGAGCACCCATGAGAGAAAAGCCGTCACCAAGCGCATGATGAAGCTTGAATATTAGATTACCAGCTGCATTGCTAGTAGGATACTTGATGATATGAATATTCCACAGTGGCCGGCTTTGTGGGAGTTGTTCCATTGCAATTTTCGACAGATAGTCGTTTAGGTAGTTGTCATAAGACTCTGGTGATAATCCTGGTGGGAATACAGGGATATTTACGTGATCTTCCAGCTTTACTTCAACCTTCTTCCACTGCTTGTTTCCATTTTCATCTTTAACCTGTTTCTCATGAATCATGATCAGTTCAATAGTTAAGTTGAGGCTAAAAAGAAATGGGTTTTAAGAAATATGATCTTAAAAGCAATATTTGGGTCTTATTGTAGAAGCTTGAATAATTAGTAAGAAATATGCCCAATAAAACTTCCTATGTTATGAAACCAAACAGCTGAGCTATTGTAAATGAAAAGCAAATACTACTATGTCTGTAAATGAGCATATGAAAAAGGAAAAACGCGTCCTCTGAACGCTTCTCAGAGAGAAGTAGCTATGCCTATATGTAGGTTTCCATTTTTGTCGAACTCCAAGGTGGAGATGTGCAACACATTACATTTATACTGTAAAAGATGTGAAAATGGGATCATAATACACACCATGAGGGAGGAGAAGCGAGGATTAATGGGAAGGAAGACATGTCTAAGCAATGCCATGGTTGGGGAATCATCGATAGGGATTTCGAAGTCCAAAACACCAAGAACGCAAATGGACAACACAGAGCTGTTGAAATACTGCCCAGTGGGACTGACTGGCTCTGAATACTCTCCTTCTTCTACATTCGAGTCCATCTTTCTCTGCTGATTATTCTTCAATTCTAAATCTAAGGACTACAAAACAATAACAGCTGGTTGAAGCTTGAAGCTCTTTGGCCCTTCTCCTGTTAATCTGGTATATTTATAAAATATGTGAGCAAAGTTGGGTGGTTGAATAATTTCCTTTTCAGCTTTTATTAATTGATCTGTTGGCAGATCACAAGTGATAAGCCGACGGTACGAAAAAGTTGGGCCGATGTTGTTGAAATTGATTATACTCATCAATTACAGGTGGCTAAATTTATTGATGCAAGCCTACTCTACTGTCAGAAAAAACCATCTTAGTTTGGAATTTGTATATCTAACCGTTGTAGCGAACTTTTAAATTTCACAAACTAAAGTTAAAAAATATAACATGTTTCCTTTAAAATGTATTAAAATAATTAATATAATAAAAAAAATAGTTATCGATTCTTCATTTAAAAATTATTTAAATGCAACTCTTGATTCAGATAAGTTGAGAATTTTTTTAGTTCATTTTCATTGATTATTCGGTAAAGAAAGATTAGACTGTGAATTTAAGACACTGCAGTAACTCTGAGGAGAGCAAGGCTGTCGGTTGCCGGTTGCCGGTTGCCGGTTCTTATAGAGTAAAGAGGCTTTGACTTTCACGGTTCTAAACATTTCAAAGAAAGCAAGATCAACGGATTTAGTAAGAGAATTGATAATACAGTCATCGGTAGTGATTGGTAATTTTGAGGCTTGCGGAACGGGTTACGGGTTTATTCACAGGTTCACGGTTAAATTGTCACCGACAAATCTAATCAGGAAAGTCGTGTGGACATGTGATGAAAATGACAAAAGGTCGTATCGACAGATGTTTGTAGCTAAGAATAACATGCAAAGAAATTTTAAATACTACATTATAGTGTACCAAAAAAGAAATTTTAAGTACACTAGTGTTTGGTGCCCGTCGCTTGTGGAGTCAAATTTTATATATCAATTAAATGAAAAATTATAATATTAATTAATAGAATAATCTATAACATTTGAAAAATAAGTGTAACATTTATATAATATTTATTTTATTCTTTTCATTTTTATTAATCTTTTATTTTTTTTGTTGAACATTTATCAATTTATTTAATAATAGATAAAAATTTTTACGTGGAAAAGTTTTCTAAATTGTGCTTACAAATTGATAAAATTTTAATAATATCTACTTAGCTAATAAGTTTTTAAAAAGTTACCATTTATATCATGCTTTATTTTATTTATTTTTAAATATTTCGCTTTGTTTAATATATTTAGTATTATTAATGTCTATCTTTATTAAATTTTAAATGGGTTTATATATGATGCACTGACAATGTATAGACTTTATACACTATCAAAGCATCAGAAGATGACACATCATCAATATGCAAACAAAAAAAAGGTCAAACACTTAAAAATAAATACAATATAATTCTTCTTGATTTGCTTATAAAAGCTTATTGATAAAATGTTAACTTCTTGTATATTAATGATGTATAGAAACTATATACTATCAGTACATCAAATATAAATAAAATTTCACAAGTATTTTACATTTTTTGACTCGTATGCATGATACAAGTTGTCTCGCACAATGAAGGTTGAGCGAGAGAATCACTTTAAAAACAAATATAAATTGTAAAATTTTGCAAAGATATGTTTTTTTCCATAAAAAAATTGGTAAATTGATGTTTGCAATTAACTTAACTGTTTTTTCGCCAACAACCTCTTGACCTAGTAGTTAAAAATGAGTTGTGGCATATTGTAAATTTTGAATTCGAATCCAAGTATCCTCATCCTCAGTTATTTAATATTTCCCTTGTAACAAAAAAAAACTTAATTGCTTTTTCTTTAATAAATAATTGTACTAAATATATGTAATTAACATTGCATTTAAATCAATAAATATGATCGCTATAAAATTTTAAACGGTAGTGTTTGTTATGCATTTTTTATGTAATAATATTTATTTGGTTTACAAGGAGTGAAAAAGAAATAAGAACAAAATAAAATTTATAACAATAGTGAGAATTTAAAACAAGATTAATGATTTTTATCTGAAATAAATTCACAGAAAATTTTTGAAACAAAATTAATGGTTTCAAATTTTTTCATTTTTTTATTTTTTAAAGTTTACAACAAAAAATTTGGAACTAATTAAGTAAAAAAAAAAGAAAGGAAGAGATGGTAGAAGAAGAAATAAAACCTAAAATTATTTTTTTATTTGACATTTTTATTTTATAATTATTAAAATGTAAAAATCAATTTTTGAAGTGCATATCTAAGATATAGGTAAAAGCGAGGTGATTCGAACAGGTCAAGAATAGCATAAAATAAAAATAAATTAAATACTTAACGTGATATTCATGACATCAGTCATTCACATAACTAAAAATTTTATCACAATAAAAATTTATCGATGGTTTTTTAATTTTATTACATTTTAAATTAACATTTCACTTTAAATTTATATAAATTAATTTTAAACAAATTAAATTCCAGTTCCAGATTCCAAAATTTGGTCAGAGCATTAACTGGCCCCACGGTATCACTTGGCAAATCAAACTTTAACACAAAGACCGACGAGAATTTAAGTTTACTCCGAAAAAACGATGTGGCTCATTAATTAGGCGGCTACAGTCACCCACGAAGCCTCAGAATAACGCTTAATGCCCCTCTGCCTCTCTCTGGGTCTGGGTCTGTCCCAGCCAGCCTGCCCTTTCATTATTTTTCTTGTCCTAGTTTCGATCCAACTTGTTAACCTGGATCACATTTCCCTTCACTCTCACCAACATTGATGGAAAACAAATTGCACCCCAATGAATTCTTGTAAATATTATAAATATTTACCAATGTTACAGCGTCAGATATTAACAAAGGAAGTAGAAATTCTACTTTGATTGCTTCAGTCACTGTAAGAAAAAATGCAAGTGACATGGTTTCCAGTCTTGGATGGAGCAATGAAGGAAACGAAGGCAAAACACTATATACATGAACTAATATGATTGACTACACCACACAAAATTAAGAAATGGATCATTAAATTATACAAGATGAACATGGTTCTTAAATTTTCAACAAGGATTCAATTGTTCTGAACCCATGATTCTCTGGAAGAGGTCCATTTCCTGGACGAATGGAGATCATCACTTCCAAACCTGAAATGTGGTTAAAACACAAGTATAATATCATAGAGACATGTATTCTAAAGAATATAAAACTCATCACAAAAACCTTGCAAGCTTTTCTATTAAGCTAAATAATACTCTACTGTTCAACCTTTCTGATCAATGCAAACCCTAGCATTTGGTATGGTACGATAATAGTAATACAAGATACTAGTAATGACGATAAATTATTAAAATAAACTACACATAGGGAATTGTTTTATGGATAAACTGAAAGGATAGGCCAATGAAATTGGGGGTTAAAAATTCAAATGCCCTACAGCCACTGTTTGAGTCCACACTAACTAGTTGATACTAGCAAAAAGTGGAGGCTAGCATCTAGATGTTAAAATCAATTCATGCAAGGAATCTTGCAATTAAAATCAATTCAAATAACCAGTGTTATTTGAAGGAATAAAAAAAATAATTCAACAGACAGAGCAACTTACCTGCAGCCCTGGCTGCCATGGCTTCTTGAAAGCTATCTGTTATGAATAACATGTCTGCTGGCCTATCAACTCCCACAGTTTGCAAAATCTCAAAATAACTATGTGCAACTTGTTTGTTTCTGCACGTTGAGATTAGAGAAGGTTCACCAGGTAGGACAACAACCATCATATTTAAGCAGATAAGCACAAGAACTTACCCCACTGTTCTATCAAAAAAACCACACAAGTATTTTCTCAAGTCCCCATAGTTAGAGTTAGCAAACAGAAGCTGTTGTACTTCCCTGATGTCACTTGAGTATACATACACCTTAAATAAGAGAAACAGTTATAATGAGCTACTTTTCAGTACATAGAGTAATAAGTTCAAAAGAAGGTAATTCATCTATTTCTTTCATGAAATAAACTTGGCCACTTAGATGTCCCAATGCCGAAAACAGTGCTAATTGTATTTGGCATCTTCCATATATGGAAAACAGATTCATATAATTAGTATAGTTTCTGTTTTTATGTGTGATCGCTTAAGTTTAGGAGATTTGGTTTATTTTTTGGTTGTTCTAAAATTAAGGGAGTAGGATTTGGGAAAATCAGCAATTTTCATTGTTTTCATTTTTGTATATATTCTATTGAATCAATGAATTAAATGTTTCTCTTCCTATCAATTTGTAACATGGCGTCAAAGCTTTAGGTGTTTATTCAACAATCTTCACTACCACTGCAATACCCACTATTCAATCACCACAATAAGTCAAGCACTGACAGTTATACCAAAGCCACTTCTAGTAGTATTGACGAAGCATCGGTGATCCCAACACCTGGAGATATGCAACAGATCAATGCTGCCTTACATCTCAACAAAAGGAACTATCTGAAATGGTCACAACCAGTGCACCAATCCTTAAGGGAAAAGGAAAACTCAGCCATCTCCCAGGAACAAGGCCAAAGGAGGGGAACCAGAATTATGTTAAACGGGATGAGCAAGACTATATGATTATGGCATGGCTTTGGAACTCAATGGCTCTTGAAATCAATGATACCTGTGTGTTCTTACCAATGGCGAAGGATGTCTGGGATTCAATTCGACAAACTTACTCAAAACTTAAAGATGCAGCCCAAATTTACGAATTGAAGATCAAGAGACAACATCGACCAAACAAGGCACTAAGACAGTAACAGAGTATGCTCACCATCTAAAGAGATTATAGCAGGAGATGGATCATTATCAGATTATAGAGATAAAGAACAATGATGATTTAGTGACCTTGAAAGCCTTCATCGAGAAGGATCAGACCTACAACTTTCTAGCTGGTCTTAATGCCAAAGTTTGATTTACCTTTAGGCAAAGACAATTTACCTTCACTTAGTGAAGTTATTTCAATTATCTAAGCCGAAAAAGGTAGACATAGAATAATGTTGGAACCAAAATCGATTGAAGCAACGGTGATGTTGACCAATGGAGGAAATCGGGGATCAAAAGGTGAAAATCCAAATGGCAAAAATGTAAAAAATGATTCCAAAAATGGAGAAACTTGTGACAACTTATGGTGTAATTACTACAAGAAACTGAGACATACTCGAGAGCAATATGGAAATTGAATGGGAAGCCACCGAACAATGGTGGAAAACAAAAAACTCAAGGACAAGCTCATCAAACTTCATCGCAACAGGAGGAAGAAAAGACTTTAGAGGCAAGGGATTTCAACAAAGGAAATTGAGAAGTAGAAGAACCTCTTGGTTACTCTTGAGAAGCCATCAGTTATCTGTTCACTGACACAATCAGGTAAGTTTCCAATTTCTCATTGTTTATATGTATCAAAGCAATCCTGCAAGGACTCATGGTTCATTGATTTAGGGCCACAGATCATATAACACGTGAAAGTCATTTACGTTAGTTTGGACATATACGACGTAGACTTGTAGATGCTTCAGTTAGGAGAGTGAAGGCTATGAATGATGAAAGTAGGGTCAAGACTAGAGGAAGACTAAAAAAGACTTGGAATAAAGTAATTAGGAAAGATATGAAAGTATTAGAGTTGGATGAAGGCATTGCCTTGGATAGAAATGCTTGGAGAAAGAGAATTCATATCGACGATTTAACGTGATTTCAGATACTGGTTCATGTAGCCTACCACAATCTATTAGGATAAACGCTCTAATGATGATGATGATGATGAGATCATATGACACATGCAGTTCACAATTTCAATTCTTATTCCCCTTATGTTGGATAGTAGAATAAATGTCAAAATCAGGATTGTTTATTAGTCAACTTTCTGTTTTAATGTTTACCTATAGATTCTTTGTTTTTAGGGATATGATCAGATTTTATAATTATCTAGTCTCCTATTTTGAATTTCTAAAAGCTTACTTTCTATTTAAGCTTTTAGTCTATATATTATAATTATTTGATATGAATAAATGGTGCGCTAGAGATTTTCTCTTTTATCAACCTATTGTCCATCAACCTCTGCATTTATGGTATCCGAGTCAAGCTTTCCTGGTGGCAGATTATTTCTATAACACCACTAGAAATCCAAAATAGCTTCCATGGCTGGTATCGTCTAGTCATATTCCTCTGCTGTGTCATCTAGGGGTTTACCCACTCAAATTCCTTCGTCAAATACCCTTGGTTCCTTCTCATCCTCTAAAATTAACCACTCTCTTCAAATAACCCATCATAAATTAAATGGGTTAAATTTCCGGGAATGGTTTCAATCAGTTCTTACAATCAAAGGCAAAGGAAAGATTGGCTATCTCATAGGTGATGTTTCTGCACCTGATTCAATAGATCCTAGTTATAAGACATGGGAGGCTGAAAATTCAATTGTCATGACTTCGTTAATTAATTACATGGAGCTGAGAATTGGGAGGACCTAATTATTCTACAAGACTGCCCATGAGATTTGGGTGACTGTTCAAGCGATGTATTCTGATTTACAAAACTCATCACAGTGTTTCGAAATCCGCTCCACGCTTCAGAATAAAAGGCAAGGCAGTAGGTCAATCATTGAGTATTATAATGTGCTAATTGAATTACGACAAGAAATGGATTTGTTCTATACAATAAATTGGAAACGTCCAGATGACAGCAAATTGTATAACCAAATGCTTGAAAAAGAAAGTTTTTGATTTTCTTCAAGGGCTAAATAAAGAGTTAGATGAAGTTAGAGGGAGGATCCTTGGAACGAAGCCACTTCCATCAATCCGTGAAGTGTTTGCTGAAGTTAGAAGGGAAGAAAGTATGAAAAGAGTCATGTTGCATTCTGACACTACCGAGGAGACTCAACTTGGCTCAACCTTGGCAACAACTCGAGGAGACTCCAACCATGATTCCCGAAACCACCAGTCAAAGGAAAACAAGCTATGGTGTGAACACTGCAACAAAGCATACCACACTAAAGAAATATGTGGGATATTAATGGAAAACCTATGGATTGGAAGCCAAGGAGTCAACGAAAGAAGAACCCTTCAACAAATATAGCTGAAACCACTACAGAAACCAAGAAGCCAAATGCAGCCACTTCCCCATTCACAGCAAAACAAACGAAAATGTTAAAAAACCTGCTAAATCAGCCTAGAAATGAGTCGCCTGCCCTAGCAACATCTACTGTTAATGTTGCTCAAAAAGGCAACACAGTCATCTTTTTTGTCAAAAAAGGAAATACATGAAAGGTGGATCATTGATTCAGGGGCGTCTAACCACATGACCGAGTCCTCTTCCAGTCTCTCTATGAGAACCACATTTTAATACTGTAGCGTATATAAGAATTTTTATCACTGTCAATTCCTGTGTATTTCACAAATATACGGGATAACAACATGGTGGGTCCCATGAACCTTCTAGTGTCCGGATGAAGGTGAAACCTGGAAAACTCGATATTCGGAGTCAAATAAAGTGATGGTAAGAAATTCTAACCCGTAAGAAATTCTAACCCAAACTCAAGTATTTAAATTATTTTTGAAACATTTAAAACAAATTTAAAAATGACGATTAAGGACACAGACCAATGGAGTTTTCGTGAATAACAGTCAAAAGAAATTGACTTCTAGCCAAGTGTTCAATGTAAAATAATCCTCATGTGAGAGAGTCTCATGCCATGGCAATAGATAGATTAAATCATCTGAAGAAACAGAAAATTACGCTATTTTACGATTAGGGGTATTTTTGTAATTTCGCACAAATGACAAGTCAAACTTCAACGAAAGCTTCTCCAACCATAAGAATATGTTAATTAGATGTGATTGGTGATTAAAAGATATATTTTGAAGATTAAGTTGATAGTTTTCAACAAAGTCAAATCGAAAGGGCAAAATAATCCAAAATTTTCATAATTAAAAGTAAAATAGTAATTTTGCCATTAAAATCTGAATTTTTCCAGAATTCTCAGCAGTTTTCTTCTCCATTTCGACAGCCTTCTTCCTTTCTTAAAACAGCCACCATTTTTACACCATTGAGGAGTGAGAAAGTGAGAAAAACCAAAGAAAATTCACATTAAAATCAAAAATCATCTTCACCAAAATTGTTCCTCTCAACTTCCTCTACTTTCACATGCCAAAATCATCATCCAAATCAGCCAAAATAAGAGAGTAGACTTCCCTTGAAGATTTCGACCAAGAAGAAAAGATGAGGAAGTGTCGACTTTTCTTGGTTTTTCATGATTTATTCTTAGTGTTTAACATGTATAAATGTATATTCAAGCTTGAATCATGTAAAAATCATGTGTTTGGGCAAGTAAGGGTTTTGGCCAAGCATGTTAGTTCATGGTGATGGTGTTATTTGATGTTAATTTCATGTTAGATAAATAGAAAATGATGTGTATTTGATGTAGAAATGGTATAAAAAATTCATAGAATTAATTTAGAATTAATTAAATAATTAAATTTGGAAGAAAATCCAAGTGTGGGAGAGAAGAAACATTTAGCCAAGGTGAAGGGGAAGGAAAATTTTTGGCCATTTTAATCCTATTTAGGTTCCAAAATAATATATAAATTATTCTGAGAATTTAGGCACAACCGGAATCAAAAGTGGAGTTATATAGAGAAAGTTATAATTTTCTTACCGATAGAAAATAGACCGAAAAATAAGGCTACCATATGCAATGTAATATATTTTAAGATACCAAATATTTTTATAATTAAAATATAAAAAATTGATAATATTGATATGATAATTTGCAGCTAAGAAAACCGAGGATACTGGTGCTCATTCGTAGTACAACGAAAAGTTATCAGGCAAGGGATATATATAATAAACATAGGGATACTATAATGCATATTTGATATGAAATGATTTTTTTGAAATTGTTTTGGAATATATTAGATTGAAAAATTGTGAACTGTGGTTGAGGAATTTTGGTTGTTTTTGTGCAGGAGTTAGGATATACCTAACCGTGATGCTGCCAAAATTTTATAAATCTCATAAATTACCCTTGTTATATCATTGGATATTAGTGGCAAATGATTTATCAAGTAATTCCATTGATTTTGTCTAAATTCATTATTTTTATATTATATCGAAAAACAATATTTAAAAATTCATGTTATCGAATTTTACGTATATGAGGGCATTGGCATGTTGCTATGACTTGTTTAGAAGTAAATAGAATATTTTTAGAGCCAAATAATGAGTTATGAATATTTTATAAATTTTTATATTGAAACTACACATATTATCAATTTATATCTTTATGGACTAATTGACGATTAACCTTTAGAAATTATCTCCGTAAACCATGGTAAAATGTTTTATATTGTTTTTAGAGAATGTTGGCCTCATAGCTGCCTGCGAGCACATACTATTATGAGTGTATGATCGTATGACTGACTAGTAGGCTTATTGACCTTGATCCCGTCATCAACGTCCCAGATGGTGCCTGATCAATACCACTAAGGACTATATTCTATGGCCATATGTCTTGTGCATGAGTCTATTGGTGATGCCTTGTTTCTACAAATTGTGACGATATTGATGATTTTAAATTATGACTTTACTATGAATTTTGTGAATTAAAGCTTTATATACGTGTTTGCGAAGTATTTTTAGAATTTATTTCTTGAATGTGAACTTATGAACTTTATACTTGAATTTTATTTCATTTCCGAACTCCCTATAGTCGCATCTAGGGACTAGGACACAGCAGGTATTCTAAAATACCTCTCATACTCTATCTGGTTTCCTAGCCGACTATAGTATCCTTCCTGTGAAATTCGTGCCTAATATATTTTGCTTGCATTATTTATAAATTTAATGCATGTTTTGAAATTTTGCATATAATTATATAATATCAGTTTTATTATATATATTTCTTACTGGGTATTAACTCATCCCATTTTTCCCCTCCTAGATTGCTTTCAATAGACTTTTGCTTCCGCTCAGGAGGTTTACGACGAGGTATCTCTAGGTGGAATTATTTCGCAGTTGAGGTATATTCACTTCTTTATGTATTCAAACTTATATTGTACGATACTGTTGTATGTAAAATACAATTATGGGATGTAAATTAAATAAAATTTCATAATGTAAACAAATAAATTTCCCTTTGTATATGGATTTTATAATAGTGAAATGAAGGCACTATAGACAGCTCAACTGTTATATTGTGAAATTAGCGGAAAATGTACAGAGAATATCTAAATTCAGAACGTGACACTCTCATCATATAAAAAGTGTAATGGTGAAGAAAAAAATTACTGTGGTAGATGGTAAATCCTCCATTGTGGCTGGTTTGGGTCATTTATTTCTCTCCGGGTTTACTTTAAAATCCATTCTCCATGTTCCTAATCTAAGATATAACCTTATTTCCATTAGCAAATTAACTAAATATCAAAATTGTGCAGTAACCTTTTTTCCTACTCATTGTGAATTTCAAGATATGTCTTCAGGGATGATAATTGGCAGTGCTGATGAACGAAATGGTCTCTACCATCTCTCTGGTTCTCCTTCAAGATCTTTATCACCTGAAAAATTTTCTTTGTCCACCTCTTCAAATTTAGATGTTATTCTTTGGCATAAACATCTTGGTCATCCTAGTTTCAACTACCTAAAGTATGTGTACCCAAATTTATTTGTCAATAAAGTTGTTCGTTCTTTCTAATGTGAGCATTGTATTTTTGCAAAACAATCACAAAAAAATCATCCCGCTCATACGTATCAAGCTTCAAAACCATTTCATCTTATTCATAGTGACATTTAGGGTCCTGCACAATTTCCAAATCTCACTGGAACACGGTGGTTTATTACATTCATTGATGATCATACTCGTGTGTGTTGAATTTATCTCATGAAAGAAAAATCTAAAGCAAGTCCTGTGGGAAAACATGATTAATGTACAGCCAGATTTTTAGGAGATTTTGCAACAGTTTGTATCCCTAGAATTTGGCTAATTTGGTTAAGAATATTCCATAAATCATTGGATTTGATAGCCTAGTTAGTTTCCTTTTCTATTGCTAGGGTTATTATATATATACATAGCCACTTTGTACATATTTTCTTAATGAGATATACAACAGAAAATTCTTTTGTTTCTCAATTTACGTCATGGTATCAAGAGCTTTAGGTTTTTTCTTGGAAATCAGTCATCTTTTCAGCCTTCATTGCTGATTTTTCTGCAGTTTTTTTTCAACCTTCATTGTTGATATTTTCTGCAGTTTCTTCTTCAGCCTTCATTGCTGATTTTTTTACCTTAGGCCTTCATCGTCATTTTCTCATCCGGCCTTCATCATCAAAATTTGTTTCTGTTCATCTCTTTTGGCTCGATTCTGATTCTCTTGTTTCAGCCTTCATCGCTTTTTTTTTTTTGCTCTGTTCTGCTCTGTTTTCTAAAGAAAAAACAGTATTTCAAGTGTTCTTTTTCCAGCCTTCATAGCTGGATTTTTTCCTCTCTTCTTCATCATTGACGGTTTCTCTTTGTTGCTTGGCCTTTGTTGCCGATTTATCCCTGATTCTCACTAGTCTTTCAGCAAGTATTGATTTGTAAAAAATGTCAGTAGTTGCAGAAACAACCATTGCAGCACCAAAGGAGTCCGGCAATCTCAACCAAGAAGAGGTCAAGAGGCTGAGATCTCTAATTAGTAACCTTGACAAACCTTCAGGTACTTGTTCATTGGTGTATTCAGGTAAGTTTCCATCCTCTATTGGATTAAATGTCTCGGATACAACCTTTGCTAACTCCTGGATCATGGATTCAGGAGCTACCGACCATATGACCCACTCACCAAATGTCTTTTACACATACTCCCCATGTCCAAGCAATAGGAAAATAGCCACAGCTGATGGTTCTTTGACTACTGTAGCAAGTGTAGGAGATGTTAAAATAAGCCCATCATTGACCTTAAAAAATGTTCTTCATGTCCCTAGATTATCCACAAGCCTTGTCTCTATCCAAAAGCTTACTCAAGATTTATGTTGTAATGTGATTTTTCATCATAGTCATTGTGTATTTCAAGACAAGGATTCGGGGAAGACGATTGGACATGCTAGAGAATGGGATGGGCTCTACTACCCTAAAGCACTTAGCCAATCAAATATTACCAAGGGCAAATTACCTTCTTATTTCGTTTCAGAACTTTATTCGTCCAATAAAGACAAAGTTTGGCTTCACCATTGTCGACTTGGACATCCATCATTTAGAGTCATTAAAATTCTGTTTCCATCTTTATTTCAAGGTCTAGATGTTGAGAGCTTTCATTGTGAAGTGTGTGAACTTGCTAAACATAAACGTATACCTTTTCCAGTAAGTAATAACAGAAGCTCTCTTCCTTTTTATCTCATTCACAGTGATATTTGGGGTCCTTCTACTATTCCTAATGTTTCTGGGGCAAAATGGTTTGTGTCATTCATTGACGATTATACTCGTGTTACTTGGATTTTATTGCTTAAACATAAATCTGATGTTAGTACTGTCCTGCCAAATTTCTATTCCATGATTAGGAACCAATTTGGAGTCAATATCAAAAGGTTTAGGTCAGATAATGCTAGGGACTATTTCAGTCAAGTCCTAACTCCTTATTTTCAAAAGGAAGGGATAGTACATGAGTCATCCTGTGTCAATACACCACAACAAAACGGAGTTGTAGAAAGAAAAAATGGTCATCTCCTTCAGTCAACCCGAGCACTCTGATTCCAAAAAAACATGCCTAAATCCTTTTGGGGGGAAACAGTTCTTACAGCCACTTATCTTATAAATCGTTTGCCATCTAGAGTCTTGGGATTCAAGAGTCCAATGGAAACACTCTCAACATTCTATCCAAACATACAGACTACAAATAATCTTGTCCCTAGGATATTTGGGTGCGTGTCATTTGTCCATGTTCATAGTCAAAATAGAGGGAAGCTAGATCCAAGGGCATTAAAATGCGTATTTGTGGGTTATTCCTCAACTCAAAAAGGATACAAGTGTTATCACCCTCCATCAAAGAAGTTCTATGTCTCAGTGGACGTTTCTTTCAATGAACAAGTGCCCTACTTCACCATACCTTATCTTCATGGGGAGAATTCCATACTTGAAGATAAGGATAGGGATTTCTTGCTTGATCTATCGTCACTTCTAATGTCTGTGCCAGTATCTAAGTCCATGTCAAATCCTGTGTCTGAACCTGCGTCCGAAATTTCAGAACCTGTGTTTGAATCTGCATCCGAAATTTCAGAACCTATGCCAAACCCTGTGTCTAAACATTTGCCCGAAATTTCAAAAAATCCCAACTCTACCATTGAAAATGTGAGATTTGGCAAGGTGTACTCAAGGAAGAAGACGGCTGTCCCTGAATCAATGCAAGTCCAAGAATCCAACCCAAATCCTGAGAATGAGGTAACAATTTCTAATTCTTCATTACAAGTTAATACTGAATCTCATGTAGGCGATGATGACCTAGACCTTCCCATTGCTATTAGAAAAGGAACCAGAGAGTGCACAAAACGACCTTTATATCCTCTTGCACACTCCCTGTCCTTCAAACATTTTTCACCATCACATAGAGCCTTCCTGGTTAGCCTAAACACCATTGCCATCCCTACCACCTTATCTGAGACGTTGTCCAATGAGAAATGGAAACAAGTCATGAATGTAGAAATGGAGGCATTGGAGAAGAACAAAACGTGGGAGTTAGTGAAGTTACCAGCAGGAAAGAAACCCGTGGGGTGTAAGTGGGTCTATACAGTGAAATATAGAGCAGATGGGTCAATAGAGAGGTATAAGGCAAGGTTGGTGGCCAAGGGCTATACTCAAACCTATGGGATTGACTACTTAGAGACTTTTGCTCCAGTTGCGAAAATGAATACTGTTAGAATCTTGCTGTCATTAGCAGCTAATTATGGTTGGGAGTTACAGCAGTTTGATGTCAAGAATGCATTTTTGCATGGAGAACTAGAAGAAGAAATTTATATGGAGGTCCCACCAGGTTATAGGAATAATTTGGATGCTCATACTGTGTGTAAGCTGAAGAAAGCTTTATATGGACTTAAGCAATCACCACGGGCATGGTTTGGCAGGTTTGCGAGAGTTATGATTGCCATGGGGTATAGTCAAAGCCAAGGGGATCATACATTGTTCATTAAACACTCATCTTCAGGGAGAGTCACAACACTCTTAGTGTATGTTGATGACATAATAGTGAAAGGGAATGACGATAAGGAGAGACAGCTTCTAAGTCAGTGTTTGGCTAAGGAGTTTGAGATCAAAGCATTAGGAAGGCTGAAATATTTTCTTGGAATTGAGGTGGCTCTCTAAGCAGGGCATTTTTATCTCCCAACAAAAGTATGTTACAGATCTCCTTAAAGAAACGGGCAAGACAGCGTGCAAACCAACAAGTACTCCAATAGACCCAAATCTTAGACTTGGAATGGCAGAGGAAGATGCTGCAATAGATAAGGAAATGTATCAGCGCTTGGTAGGAAAACTCATTTATCTATCTCACACACGACCAGACATAGCATATGCAGTATGTGTGATTAGTCAATTCATGCATAGCCCAAATGAAGTTCATTTGCAAGCAGCTTTTCGAGTGTTGTTGTATCTCAAAGGGACGCCAGGAAAGGGTATTATGTTTAAAAGAAACAGAGGTTTGGTGCTTGAGGCTTACACAGATGCTGATTATGCTGGGTCAATAGTCGATAGGAGGTCAACCACAGGATATTGCACCTTTCTTGGTGGTAATCTCGTGACGTGGAGGAGCAAGAAACAACATGTGGTGGCACGGTCTAGTGCAGAGGCAGAATTCCGAGCAATGGCTCAAGGTGTGTGTGAACTACTTTGGTTGAAGATCATCTTGGAAGACTTGAAGATCAAGTGGGACGGCCCAATGAGACTTTATTGTGATAATAAGTCTACGATTAGCATAGCTCACAACCCGGTACAACATGATCGAACGAAGCACATTGAAATTGACAGACACTTCATCAAGGAGAAATTGGAGAGCGGGTTGATTTGTACCCCTTACGTGTCTACACATGGCCAACTTGCAGATGTGCTTACTAAAGGGTTAAGTAGCTCAATGTTTCAGAGTATTGTATCCAAGCTGGGAATGGAAAACATCTATTCACCAGCTTGAGGGGGAGTGTGGGAAAACATGATTAATGTACAGCCAGATTTTTAGGAGATTTTCCAACAGTTTGTATCCCTAGAATTTGGCTGATTTGGTTAAGAATATTCCATAAATCATGGGATTTGATAGCCTAGTTAGTTTCCTTTTCTATTGCTAGGGTTATTATATATATACATAGCCACTTTGTACATATTTTCTTAATGAGATATACAGCAGAAAATTCTTCTGTTTCTCAATTTACGTCAAGTCCCATATTTAAACAATTTCATAAACTTGTCACAAACATTTTTCAATCTCCTATTCAGATTCTTGAAACTGACAATGGTGGAGAGTATTTTTCCCATGATATTAAAAATTATTTTGTTAAGCATGGTATCTTCCACCAGAGCTCTTGTACAAATACTCTCCAACAGAATGGTATTGCAGAGCAAAAAAATCATCACATTCTTGAAGTAGCTCGTTCTCTCACGTTTACAAGTCAAAGTTCCAAAATTTCTTTTTGGTGGCCGTGTTAACCGCTACATACCTTTAACAGACTTCCCTCCGAAGCTCTTCAATTCAAAACTCCTCTCAGTTGTCTAAAAAAATTATTTCCCCATATAAGAATCCTTAATTCTCTTCCTCCTAAAATATTTGAATGCACTATTTGTTCATAATTCTAATCCTACTCGAGGAAAACTTGACCCAAAAGCCATAAAATGCATCTTCTTGGGGTATTCTCCTTCACAAATGGGGTATAAATGTTATTATCCATCATCCAAACGGTTCTATATATCGTATGACACCACCTTCCTTGAAAACCAATCCTTTTACCCCAATGCTTCTCTTCAAGGGGAGAATTCAAGTGAAGAAATTCATTGGGATCCATCTATTTCTCTCCCAATCTTATACCCTTCTCTTATTGCATCTCTAGATGAGTAATCTATCCAACAATTTGAACCCATGTAGGTGACAGATCAAGGGGGAGAATCTAAGAAAACAATCCAAGGTGAACTTCAAGTCCACTGTAGGCGACCACGAGTTCCTCAACAAAACCAAACATTAGATCCGATGCCAAATCCAGAGGAAGACACACGGTCTAAGGAAGGTAATTGTACAATTGATGATCTTAACGTTCCTATTGCTATTAGAAAAAGGGTTAAGTCTTGCACAAAGCATCCTATCTCAAGTTATCTTACGTACTCTAAGTTGTCTCCAAAGTAAAGGGCATGTACTTCAAAAATAGATCACATGGAGATTCCAAAACATGTTCATGATGCACTTCAAGATCCAATGTGGAGAGCTACTATAATGGAAGAGATGACAACCTTGAATGAAAACAGGACATGGGATGTGGTGGATCTACCCGAAGGGAAGAAAGTTGTGGGATGCAAATGGATTTTTGCTATAAAGGTGTAGATGGGAACATAGACAGATACAAAGCAAGGTTAGTTGCTCAGGGCTATGCTCAAACTCATGGTATAGACTATGAAGAAACCTTTGCTCCTGTTGCCAAGTTAAATTCCATTAGAGTAATTATTTCTCTTGCTACTAATCTTGACTAGAAATTGCACCAAATGGATGTTAAAAATGTATTCCTCAATGGATACTTAGAAGAAAAGGTGCATATGAAGCTACAACAAGGGTTTGGAGAAGACAGTAAAATCGGTAAGGTGTGTAAGTTGAAAAAATCCTTACATAGATTGAAACAATCTCTCAGAGCTAGGTTCACCAGATTCAGTACATCCATCAAATAATTTGGCTAGACACAAGGGCAAGCCAATCACACTCTGTTTGTGAAGCAAAGGAAAGATGGGAAGAAAGTTGTCCTCATAGTATATGTGGATGATATTGTTATCACAAGTGATGATTCTCATGAAATTGACAGCCTTAAAAGTCGACTATAGACTGAGTTTAAGGAAAAGGATCTTGGCCACCTTCAATACTTCCTTGGAATGGAAATAGCTAGGAGCAAAAAAGGCATTTTCATTTCTCAAAGGAAGTACACTCTTGATCTGCTAAGAGAGACAGGAAAACTAGGGTGCAAACATACAGGGACACCTCTAGATCGGAGTTGGAAGCACAAAATAACTACAAAAGATCCTCCTGTAGAGAGGGAAAGATATCAACAATAAGTGGGAAAGCTGATTTACTTATCACTAACTAGGCTTGATATTGGTTATAGTGTTAGTGTAGTAAGTCAATTCATGCATTCTCCTACCACGAGACATCTAGAGGCTGTGAATCATATTCTTCGCTACTTAAAAGGAACTCCAGGGAAAGGACTACTGTTCAGGAAGAATGATCATCAAAGTGTTGAATGTTTTGCAGATGCAGATTGGGCAGGTTCGGTTGAAGATACAAAGTCCACCACTGGATACTGCACATAAGTATGAGGGAATGTAGTCACTTGGAGGAGTAAAAAGTAGATTGTTGTTGCAAGAAGTAGCGCAGAGGCTAAGCAAGTTACTACAAGACTTGCATACTCCATTGGAAGAACCAATGAGTCTTTACAGTAATAGCAAATCTGCCATTAGCATAGTTCATAACCTAGTCAAGCACGACAGAATGAAGCATGTTCGCATTGACAGAAATTTCATCAAAGTCAGAAATTGAGAATGGAACGTTTAGTTTACACTACGTGCCAACCAAGTCACAAGAAGCAAACATTCTCACAAAGCCTTATTGAAATCAGAATTTGACTCAAATGTCAACAGGCTGGGAATGACTGATATCTATTCACCAGCTTGAGGGGGAATGTTGGAAAGTAGAATAAATGCCAAAATCAAGATTGTTAATTAGTCAACTTTCTGTTTTAATGTTTACATGCAGATTCCTTGTTTTTAGGGATATGATCAGATTTTATATTTATCTAGTTTCCTATTTTGAATTTCTAAAAGCTTACTTTCTGTTTAAGCTTTTAGTCTATATATTGTAATTATTTGATATGAATAAATGGTGCGCTAGAGATTTTCTCTTTTATTAGCCTACTGTCCATCAACCTCTGCTTTCACCTTACCGTAGTAGTCAAAAAATCTCCACAGCAAATGGGTCACCAACTATGGTAGCCGTTATAGGAAATATTAAAATCAGCCCTAAACTCATTCTTAAATATGTTCTTCACATTCCAAAACTGTCCACAAATCTAGAACCAAACTTTCTCAAGATTTGCATTGTAAAGTAACTTTCTTTCCCACTCATTGTCGATTTCAGGACAAGGATTCGAGAAAAATGATTGGACATGCTAAAGAGAATAGCAGTTTTTATTATCTTGAGGAACCTAAGAAGCCAAATATCAGTAGACTGGATCAATCTATAACCTTTCTATCTGAGAACCATCTAACCAATAAAGGCATGATTTGACTTCATTACTTTAGACTTGTGCATCCTTCCTTTAAACCTCTTGAGCATATGTTTCCTTATTTGTTCAAGGATTAGATATTAAAATGTTCAGTCGTGATGTACTTGTTTTGTCTACATTCCCCATATTTTCGATCAATATAGGACCCCAAAACTAAAAAATATGTTTTTATTAGGTATGCTTTTAATAAAAAGGGGTAAGTGTTTTAATCCTATTCAATGTTGTCAAGCTATAGCGGCGTAGCGGAGCGGAAATTTAACTATCACTACGACAACATACATAGCATAGCAGTTTTATAATAGCAGCCAATAACAGCCATGATAGTGGGTAGCAGCCAATAGTTGCGCTACTGAACAAATTTGGTGAAATGTCCATTTAATCAATTTTTTTCCTTCATTTAATTACAACCAATGATTTTGATGTATTTAAGCGTATTTAAGTCTTTTAAGCTTTTTTCATTAAAGATCAAACTTTTTTTATTACAACCCATGATTTTACTGTACTTAAAATTTATTTAAGTAAACTTTTTTTATTAAATATTAAACTAAAAACCCTAAATTAAATTAAAAACCCTAAATTATGAGTTTACTGTACTTAAAATTTATTTGAGCAAACTTTTTTTATTAAATATTGAACTAAAAACCCTAAATTATGATTTTATTGTACTTAAAATTTATTTGAGCAAACTTCTTTTATTAAATATTAAAGTAAAAACCCTAAATTAAATTAAAAACCCTAAATTAAACTAAAAACCCTAAATTAACTTACTGTACTTTTTTTTAGAAATTGCATTTCTGTTTATGCTTGTGTTTTATTATCTTATGTGACTTCATTTAGAGTTTTATTGTCTTATGTGACTTGGTAACTTGTTATTTGCAATGGTTTTATTTGCTTGAGAACATTATTTGAGTGCTCTGTGTAATTTTTATGAGCTATTATGGTCATTTTTTTGTTTTCTATTAAATTAGATATATTTTTTTATCAAAAAAAAAAAATTAATGGCCACTATTGTGTCAGTAGCGACCACTACACTATCTGACACTCATTCGTAGTGGATTTTGGCCTCTCAGCTACTATCCACTATTCGCTATTGATAACATTACTCCTATTACAAAGAAAATTCACAGAAGTACAGATATGTCTTTCATGAAAAAAAAAAACAACCTTTTTCCAACAAAAGTTATATTCAGGAGGAGAACAATCTAGAATATAATTTTTGGCAAGTATCTGAACCATTACCAAAACTGATTGTCGATATTTGCTCCAATAAACAAGAGCTGGAAATTGATCTTCAAAAGAATGGAAATAAAGAAACTCTGTCAACAAGTACCAAGCATTGGTGTACCTAAAACAGGGGGAGAATTATTACAAAAGAATCAATTGTATCCAAACCTCGAGCTATTGGTTTATACTAGGAGAACATCTGACAAGAATAATATTGATCCATCTATTCCTCCAACTACAAGCCAATTTTCAGGAGGAAATCCTCTAAATACTCAAGTTATTTCTAAACTTGGTCCGACATCTTCAATGGAGTCATCGTTTCTTGATCTATCTAATTTAGATCTTCCTATTGCCACTAAAAAAAGAGTAAGATCTTGTACTAGCCACCCTATTGCAAAGTACCTGTCCAATCAAAAGGTGTCCAATAAACACAAAGCCTTCATTTCAAAAATCTCGGATCTGTTTCTGCCTAGAACAATTGAAGAAGCACTTGGCAACTCGGAATTGAAGTTAGTAGTCAGAGGAGATACATGCTCTTAAAAAAATGGAACCCGTGAGATTGTTGACTTACTGATATATTGTGAAGGCTGCAAATTTCGTACTGATTTTGTAAATAAATAAAAGACATTAAATAAGCTAAGTGTACCTTGTAATTCTTAATATTTCAGGTAATGAAAACAGATATTTTAATTTAGAGTATTTAACAACAAATGATTTATATGCATATATTGGATTTATAAATAAATTTAATATATATATATATATATTAATTTAATAAAGAAAATAAATAGATAAATTTTACATTAATAAACCAATTAGTTGATATATAAATGCACTACAAAACCTAAGTGCATATGTTGTAAGTGATTAAAGAATTAAAAGAACAAATAAATAAATATATTTATAAACTAAACAATGGATACAAGTGAACTAAATTAAATGTGATATATATGGATATCAATATATATAATTTGAAATAAAGAATGAGTGACATACATATACTATTATTAAATATGTATTAGGCATGAAAAATATATATACATATATCATATATATATATATATATATAAGAAAATGTCAAGAATATTATTGGAAAGTCAACTACTGTTTTAATTAATTTGTTATTTTAGGAAATCAATATATATGTGTATCCCTAGCATTAGGGTTAGAGAATCACTCGATTATAGATTCTCTTAATTAGAATAATATCTAGGATTATGAGTGATATACTTTCCTATTTAGTTAGAAGTTCTTTGTATATAAATAAGGTACCTATGTACAGTTTTATCTTAAGTCTTTCAATACAATACTTTGATTTCCTACATGGTATCAAGAGCTTTAGGTTTTTTTTTTTGGAAATCAGTCACTTTTTCAGCCTTCATTGTTGATTTTCTGCAGTTTCTTCTTCAGCCTTCATTGCTGATTTTTTTGCCTTAGGCCTTCATAGCCATTTTCTCATCCAGCCTTCATCACCAAAATTTGTTTTTGTTCATCTCTATAAGCTCGGTTCTGGTTCTATTGTTCCAGCCTTCATCACTGTTGTCTTAGCTTTGTTTTCTAAAGACAAAACAGAGTATTTCATGTGTTCTTTTTTATCAGCCTTCATAGCTGAATTTTTCCTCTGTTCTTCGTCATTGGTGGTTTCTCTTTGTTGCTTGGCCTTCATTGCCGATTTATCCCTGATTCTCACCTATCCTTCAGCAAGTTTTGATTTGTGAAAGATGTCAAAAGTTACAAAAACAACCACTGCAGCACCAAAGGAGTTGGGCAGTCTCAACAAAGAAGAGATTGAAAAGCTGAGAAATCTCCTAAGCATCCTCGAAAAACCTTCAGGTCCTATTCATTGATACATTCAGGTAAACTTCCAACCTCTCATGCTTTAAATGCCTCAGATAGAACCTTTAAACATTTGTGGATTATTGATTCAGGAACCACAGATCATATGACTCATTCCTTTCAAAACTTTAGTTCATATTCACCTTGGTCTAGTAGTAGGAAAATTGCTACTGCCGATGGCTCCTTGGCCACGGTAGCTGGGGTAGGAGAAATAAAAATCAGTCCTAACCTTACTTTGAAAAATGTCCTACATGTTCCCAAATTGTCCACCAATCTTTTATCAATATCCAAGCTTTCTCATAACATGAATTGCAAAGTAACTTTTTTTCCGTCTTATTGTCTATTTCAAGACCAAGGCTCGGGAATGATGATTGGACGTGCTAAGGAGAACGGATTATACTATCTTGAGGAATTAGAGAAATCGAAAGCTGGTAAGTGGAACCAGCCCCTAACCTACCTTTCTGGACAAAACCTCACCAATAAAGACACAATTTGGCTTCACCATTTTAGGCTCGGACATCCTTCTTTTTCAACACTTGAAATTATGTTCCCTTCTTTGTTCAAAGGACTAGTTGATAAGCAGTTTCATTGTGATGCATATGAACTTGCAAAACACAGACGTGCTACCTTTCCCACCAATAACAAAAGAAGTCTTTTTCCTTTTGAGTTGATTCATAGTGATATATGGGGTCCATCTACAATTCCAAATATTTCTGGGGCACGTTGGTTTGTTTCATTTATTGATGATTGTACAAGAGTTACCTGGATATTTCTGCTTAAATCAAAATCTGATGTGAGTGATATCCTCCCAAACTTCTTTTCCATGATAAAAAACCAATTTGGGGTCCAACTCAAAAGGTTTAGGTCAGATAATGCAAAAGATTATTTCAACCAAACACTTTCCCCATATTTTCAACAAGAAGGTATTATTCATGAGTCATCTTGTCTCTCTACTCCACAACAAAATGGAGTTGCAGAAAGGAAAAATGGCCATCTCCTAAACACTACCCAAGCATTATTATTTCAGAAAAATGTGCCAAAATACCTTTGGGGGGAAGCAGTTCTTACAGCCACACATGTCATAAACAGGTTACCATCCCGAGTGTTAAACTTCAAGAGTCCCATGGAGGTATTGTCTCACTTTTATCCAAGTCTTACTACAACAAACCATCTTGTTCCCAGAGTATTTGGGTGTGTCTCATTTGTTCATGTCCACAGCCAAAATAGAGGAAAGTTAGACCCTAGAGCTATCAAGTGTGCCTTTGTGGGATACTCTTCAACACAGAAAGGGTACAAGTGCTATCACCCACCTACTAAAAAACTCCTAATCTCCGTAGATGTTACCTTCATTGAAACAGAACCATATTTCACTCAACCTTATCTTCAGGGGGAGACAACATTTGTGAAAGATAAGGATCGAGACTTCTTTCTCCTTGACTTGCCATCATCATCTTCTGTTGTCATCCAAGTTTTAGTTTTTTATTTATTCTTGAATAAGGACTGATTCTTGTCCAGGCTGTTTTGATAGATACAGTAGTTTAAATTTCTGATTTTTAGGAGATTTTATTCTTTGAGATTTTATTCTTTGTATTTATCATTTACTGATTTTTAGGAGATATTTTAGGGATGTGCTATTTTATCTAGGCTATTTATATATTGATTCCATATCAATAAAATATAACAGAGAATAAGTTTATTTCTCTGATTTCTTTCTTCTCCGTTAACATGGCATCAGAGCAGAAAAGATTCTGAATCAATTTTTTTTGGTAAACACTGCTATGGCTGGAGCAACCACAAGAGATGAGTCTTCAACTGTTTCTTCAGGCCAATCCCAACAAACACATCTTCCAATCATGACTTTACAAGGGGGAAGTGAGAATACTTCTTTGCAGATTACGGCTCACAAGTTAAATGGCAAGAACTATCTTCAATGGGCACAGTCTGTCAAGCTTGTAATTCAAGGCAGAGGAAATATGGGTTATCTCACTGGTGCAACTACTGCTCCCAACACAGAAGATTCTGCTTACCAGACTTATCTATTCTTGCCCACGGCAAAAGCAATATGGGATGCTGTGAAGATGACTTACTCAGATCTTGGCAACTCTGCTCAAGTGTTTGAGATAAAGTCAAAATTGAGAGAGACAAAACAAGGAGGCCAGAATGTAACAGATTATTTTAATGTTCTAAAAAATTTGTGGCAAGAATTAGATTTATTTTATGAATCTAGTTGGAACTGTACAGCATGCAGCGTCAAGCAAAAAAAGATGGTGGAACAAGACCGAGTGTTCGAATTCTTAACAGGCTTAAACAAAGACCTTGATGAAGTCAGGGGAAGAGTGCTTGGCAAAGATCCCTTACCATCAATTGAAGAAGTGTTTGCAGAGATACGAAGAGAGGAAAGTCAACGAAAGGTTATGATGGGAGATTTTAGGGAAGAAAATGGTGGACATAATACAACTGAAGGATCAGCTTTGGTTGCACGAGGTCAGCAGTACCATAACAGGTCTTCCACAGATCAGAAAAATACTAGAAAAGGAGAGCGACCTTGGTGCGATGTTTGCCAACGTCATGGACATACCAAAGATACTTGTTGGAAAATTCATGGCAAGCCACCTAATTGGACTCCTCGAAAGCAAAATGATAGGAAAAGCTTCCAAGTCCAGGCCATAGATAAAGAACATACTGCTGCCATGGGTGCAACAAAAGGAGAATCAGCCTACACTTCAGTAAGGTTTAGCAAAGAGCAGATAGATCACTTGTATAAGCTTCTTAGTCAATCACAACCTCAAAATCCACTTGCTTCCAACCCTAGTGTCAATTCTTGCTCTTTAGCCCAAACAGGTAACTTTCTCACAGCACTTAATGTCACTTCAACTTCAAAGACTCCCTGGATTATTGATTCAGGAGCTTCCGATCACATGACAGGTTCATCTAATTCTTTTCTCACATATTGTCCTTGTTCTAGTAATATTAAAGTGAAAATTGCTGATGGTTCTTTGTCAACTGTTGCTGGAAAAGGTTCTATAAGACTCTCAAAAACCCTAATCCTTCATTCCGTGCTTCATGTTCCCAACCTTACTTGTAATCTAGTGTCAGTTAGCAAATTAACACGTGATAACAATTGCTTTGCAAAACTCTCACCATCTTCTTGTGAATTTCAGGAGATATCCTCGGGGAGGACGATTGGCAATGCTAGGGAACATGAAGGGCTCTACTTCTTTGAGGATGAAGATTCTAGGACTAGACAAGCTTTTGCATCAAGTAGTGGATCTTTTTCTGTTTCCAGTCAAAAAGAAATAATGTTGTGGCATTATAGACTTGGCCACCCAAACTTTTCTTATCTTAAATGTTTGTTTCCTCAACTTTTCAAAAATAAAAATCTTCATTCTTTCCAATGTGAAGTTTGTCAATTAGCAAAGCACAACCGAAACCCTTTTCCTTCCTTACCTTATAAGTCTTCCTCACCTTTCTCATTAATTCACAGTGACATTTGGGGGCCATCCAAAGTTATCACTTCATCCGGTAAACGTTGGTTCATAACATTTATTGATGACCACACACGAGTCACTTGGGTTTACCTTTTGAAACAAAAATATGAAACTTGTCAAATCTTTAAGAACTTCCATTCCATGATTCAAACACAGTTTCAGGCAAAAATTCATGTCTTACGTACAGACAATGGGCGAGAGTATTTTCATTCAGTGTTAGGTGAGTTTTTAGCGAACAATGGGATTATCCATCAGAGTTCATGTGTGGACACCCCACAACAAAATGGGGTATCTGAACGAAAGAATCGACATTTACTTGAAGTCACACGAGCTCTTATGTTCACCATGCATGTTCCAAGGTACTTGTGGGGTGAAGCAGTTCTTACAGCAGCCTACCTTATAAATAGATTACCAAGTCGAACTATCCACTACCAAAGACCTCTGTCCACCCTTACCAAATACTATCCTCATCTTCAAATCTTGAACAATCTTCCCTTCAAAACCTTTGGGTGTACTGCCTTTGTACATATACATGCCCAAAACCGCAGCAAATTAGACCCCAAAGCCATTAAAACTGTGTTTCTCGGCTACTCACCCACACAAAAAGGGTACCGTTGTTACTCACCTTCAGAAAACAAATTCTACATCTCTCGTGATGTTACCTTTTTTGAGACTCAACCATTCTTTCCTGCCACCTCTCTTCAGGGGGAGATTGAAACCAATGAAGATCGTTTTTGGGAAACGGTATCCATGCCTATTGATGATATGTCCAAGTCTACTCTACATCTTTCACCTGAGTCAAATCCAAGTCTGTCTTCTCTAATAATCCCACAACAACAACAAAAAACAGATTTGGAAACAGGGGGAGGTTTCATGAGGCAAAAAAATCAAGAGCTACGTGTCTATACTAGAAGAAATCAGCCTCAAGAAAGAAAGCAATTCATGGTCCCACAGAGCCAAGAGTCCGAACTAGAGGATGCTAATACCTCAGGTACTCATGAAACTGTTCCTCTTTCAAATAACACTATTGAGTTACCTATTGCTCTTAGGAAAGGAGTCCGTTCTTGCACTTTGCATCCCATATCTCAGTTTGTGTCATACAAAAATCTTTAGTGATTTTCCTAGTGATCTTGACCAACCTATTGCAATAAGAAAAGGAGTAAGGACATGCACTCAGCATCCTATCAGCAACTTTGTATCCTATGAGAGCCTATCTCCAGCTTTTCGTGTGTTTGTGTCCACTTTAACAGATGTTCAAGTTCCAAGCAATATTCAAGAAGCTCTCCAACAACCAAAATGGAAGGCTGCTGTTTTGGAAGAAATGTAAGCACTAGAAAAGAATGGCACGTGGGTGATTACAGAACTTCCCGAAGGAAAGAGTCTGGTTGGTTGCAAGTGGATATTTTCAGTTAAACACAATGCGGATGGAAGCGTGAATCGATTCAAAGCTCGTCTTGTTGCCAAGGGCTTCACTCAATCTTATGGTGTTGACTATAAGGAGACATTTGCTCCTGTGGCCAAGCTAAACTCAGTCCGTGTGCTGCTATCTTTGGCAGCTAACCTAGATTGGCCGCTTCATCAACTAGATGTTAAAAATGCATTTTTGAACGGTGACTTAGAGGAAGAAGTCTTCATGGAGATTCCACCAGGATTTTATTCTCAGGAGAACAATGGTAAAGTGTGCAAGCTTCGTAAGTCGCTATATGGCCTCAAACAATCACCACGGGCTTGGTTTGATCGCTTAACAAAGGTTGTTAAGAAGTATGGGTTTTCACAGTGCCAAACCGATCACACTATGTTTGTTAAGCACTCATCTAATCACAAGATTGCTATCCTTATCGTTTATGTGGATGACATCATTCTTACAGGGGACTACATGGAGGAGATTGTTGGGGTAAAGACCCTTTTGGCAAGAGAATTTGAGATAAAAGACTTAGGAAAGCTCAAGTATTTCCTTGGCATGGAAGTAGCTCGATCAAGAAATGGGATTTCTATTTCACAACGAAAATATGTTCTAGATCTTCTTAAGGAAACAGGGATGCTTGGATGCAAACCTACAGATACTCCTATGGATTCAAATGGCAAGTTAGGAGTTGAAGAAGAAAGTCCTCTAGTTGACAAAGGTAGATACCAAAGGCTTGTGGGGAAACTAATTTATTTGACACATACTAGACCAGACATTTGTTTTGCTGTTAGCCTAGTAAGCAGATTTATGAATAACCCTACCGAAGCACACATGGAAGCAGTTTACCGGATTCTTCGATACTTAAAGAAAAGCCCAGGCAGAGGACTACATTTCAAGAAAACCTCAAATAGAGATGTTGAAGTTTTCTCAGATGCAGATTGGGCAGGATCTATAACGGATCAGAGGTCAACCACCGGATATTGCACATTCGTATGGGGTAATTTGGTAACGTGGCGAAGCAAGAAGCAGACAGTAGTAGCTCGGAGTAGTGCTGAAGCAGAATTCAGAGCTATGTCTCATGGGATTTGTGAAGGAATTTGGCTTGAAAGGGTGTTGAAGGAATTGAGGATTTCAAAAGGAAGTTCTATGAAGGTGTTTTGTGACAACCAAGCAACCATAAGTATTGCCAAGAACCCAGTTCACCATGATCGGACCAAGCATATCGAGATTGATTGCCATTTTATCAAAGAGAAAATCGAAGAAGACCAAGTCAGACTTGTCTACACGCCAACTAGTCTTCAAACCGCAGATATTCTCACCAAGGCCCTTCCTAGAAACAATTTTGAAAGCTTGAAGTCCAAGTTGGGTATGATTGACATCTACTACCCAACTTGAGGGGGAGTGTGGAAATCCAATCCAGATTCTATGGGATTGGATATGATTGATTTTTTATTTATTTTCTAAGATAAAGGGATTGGGTATCTTGACCAAATATTTCCCTGATTGGTTTCATTTAAAACTTTCCTTTATTTAGGATTCCTTTTCCTTTTCTAAAAATGGTATCTAGGATATATAGGGATTTACGTAGATTTCCTAGTTTAGCCTACAACTATTTATATTCTCTGTAAGCTGTAGTTTTTTATGTAGAAAATCAGAAAAACATGTTCTTATCAATTTCTACATTCTCTACAATATCAGTTTCTACAAAAGTCAACCTTGGTGCGATCATTGTAGGAAAACTGGCCATACCAAGGAGACATGTTGGCAAATTCATGGGAAACCAACAAACTGGAAACCGTCTCGGTGTAAAGAAAGCCGAAGAAACACAACAAATACAAATGTAACCAAGAAGGACAAAGTATCTACTCAACCAAGCCTAGCCCATTCAGCAAGGAACGATCGAAAGTCTTACAAAAAATGCTCCAACAAACATTGCAAAGCGCTGGAACGACTGTTGGTACAGTATCAATAGCACAAAAGGGTAATTTCCTAAGTGCTTTTACTGTTACACGAGGGAGAACTTGCTCAGAGTTGGTAGATTTAGGGGCATATCTAACTGCGTTTGATAAATATACCCCATGTTACAACAATTCCATGATTCAAATTGCTGATGGGTCCCTCTCAAGAGTGGCCAGTACAGTTTCAATCATTATTTCGAAGGATATTATCCTGAATTTTGTCCTCTATGTTCCAAGTTAGATTGTAACTTGCTATCCATAAGCAAATTGTGGAAAGTTGTATTCTTAGGGATTATGATATTATTGTATTTACTCTCTTTGGATAGAACCGGTATTATCATTGATTTTCTGAGATTTTCTCTCCATAAAATCAAGGATTAGTTTCCTAATTCTTAGTCCGGTCCAGCCTATATATGTCCCTTGGTCTTGTACAGAAAAAGATAAATAAGGTCTCAGATTATTTCAAAATTCCATGTGGCATCAGAGATGGGCAAATAACTTCTCTTTCTAAGGTTTCAAATCTGTTTTTGTCCAAATCTCCATCTCTAGACATTCTTAATAACAGTTCCGGTATTAAGAATTATGGGAACTAAACCGTTGCCCAATATCCGAGAAATTGCATTAGAAGTGCGCCTGTCATCGAAGGTTCAGCACTTGCAGCTAGGGATCCTACAAATTCTCCTAATGACAACAATCAAAGGAAAGGAAGACCTTGGTGTGATCACTGTCAGAAACAAGGCCACACTAAGCAAAAATGCTAGAAACTCCATGGAAATCCAGTAGATTGGAAGCCCTCACCACGTCATTCTCTAGAGAGTCATGGGAATGTTGCCACCGCTAAAAACCAAGTTCCCACCGAATCAAATCCGTTCAGCAGAGGCAGTTGGAGGAACTCCAAAAAGTTCTGCAACAATCCTTGCAAGGAAACTTATCTTCAACCCCTCCTTTTGCTATCAGTTCTTTAGCACAAAAAGGTAATCACCTAAGTGCTCTCAATGTGACTCAAGGAAAGAATAAGAATCCTTGGATTGTGGACTTTGGTGCCTCGGATCACATGACAGGTGACATTACTGTTGTTCATAAATATTATCCATGCCAAAAAAATCTGACAGTACGGATTGCTGATTCTACCTTATCTAATTCTTAGGAATAAATGGATTAATTTTAGTTGTGGAAATCTAGTTCCCGATTCTTAGGAATAGATGGCAATTAATTTTAGTTGACTGTTTTATATTGAATAAATGGAAATTTTAGATAGAACGAAATCCCATTAGTTTATGTGTTAGGATATTTTCCCTTTTGTTGTAGTGTCCTATCAGGATTCTTACCAGTTTTCTCGTATTTATATCAAACTCTGTATTCAAAAATATGATGAGAAGATTATTTTCCTCAAATTTCTACAGAAAGGATGACAAATTCGTTGATGAAACCATTCTTCAACATTCAAAAAATCATGATGAAGAGAATCAAGGCTCATATCCTAAATGATATAGCAATCACAAAACTTTCGGTGCCTTGTAGCCTTAGTAGCATCAAGAGCTCCATCTTTCAGCTTAGCATAGGAAATAAATGTCCTTTCCTTGGTGCCAAAGTGAAAGTGAAATTTGTGAACTCTTCTCAAGCTTGGTCATAAACTACGACAAAGAAAATCAAAATGACTTCCCAAGGGCATCTTTGAACAGGCAGTTTGTTTTTGAAATAATACTTTCTCACTTACTAGAGCATTGCCAAACTTCTTTTGCAGGGTGTGTACTTTTCACTCACATTATTTTAATTAGTTTCCCTGTTAAGTGTGAACTAATAAATGAAACAATCTGCTACGCCCACATATTAACTTGTATGTGACATTAAAATATTGCATGGAATGGTAGAGCTAATTTGGCAACAGAATCCAACAACCCCACACTTAAACTCCCAAAAGACCTCATAATTTTGATTTGGCATGTGGACAAACTTTAACTTAAATTCTAATGTGAAAATTAGAAAGTTAAATTCAAGGTTAAAAAGGCAAAACACGTATTAAGGGATATCACAACAAACCTTGAACATCACCTGATAAACTCTCTCGCCGGATCTTGGCTTTAATATTGTAAACATTCCTTGAAAATGATACAAGATTTGGATTTCTTTGCCTTAAAGCCTTGAGTATTTGGCGTGGCCGTTTACCAGCTGCAGTCATGTCCCTTATTAGCAATACCTCTTCTTCTGTAAAATGACGGCAAGAAGGGTGGTCAGAAATATCTTTTGAAGGTTCATGATTGTGTTTTCCGTTTTTTACCGTAAGTGTCCAAACATCATCATCCTTTTTGCCCACAACTTCAAAAGGACAATTTGTAAGACGAGAAGCATTCTTTCTTAGGCGCATGTTTTCACCATTCTTGAGCCTTTTACGATAAACACCACCTCTATCACAAGCAACAGTCACATACCTATCCTTTGCAGAATCCCTAATGGATACCATATATCCTTGTGTCAACGCAAAGTCACGGACATGCTTGAGCAGTTCTTCACAAGTCTGAAATGTTCCACTTGGTGGTGGTAGCAACTTCTTTTCTTGTTTATGCTCATCTTTTTCTTGAACTTCCATATCCAAAAATTGAGAGGAAACAACTAGACAAGAAAAATGGTAAAAAAGATTCAGAAGAATAGAAAGAGAGAGAGAGAGAGAGAGAAGAACAGAAGACAGTTCAAAGATGGGCTTCCACCATCTTGGTGACAAGCAAACCATATTTAACTTTTTCTAATAGCCATGAAATATTCAGTGTCTTGTAACACCGAAACAGCAGAATCGAAGAGGGTTATAACTCTTAACAAGTATTAGGCAATATAAATCACCACAGAAGTATTCCAACAAAATAATAGAATTAGCTTTTAGTTCATCTACTAAAAGCTTATACAAAAAACAGAGTTATACAGCATTCTAAGCTTACTTTTATGATAGCTATTTGTTCATTGATACTCCCAAAATACGTAAGACAAAGTAAGGACTCCGACTGATACTTTTGCTATTTGTTTTTTTTCTATCGATTTTCATCTTCAGCACAAAACAAAAAAGAAACAAATAGTAAAAGCATCAATCACACAAAGCCTAAATAAAATTTCTATATAGGACAGGATCATAACTGTTTAAGAATATGTCAGGAAAATCACGTCATTTCTTTTAACCAACTGCCATGTCCTAATTCAATACAATTTCTTCTTTAGATATGTGGAGCCAATTACATCAAATTTCGAAGAGCACAAAATCGATCAGTCAATCAGATGAAGCCTCAGCTCTCGTCGATGCTTTAAAATGCCCAGGACCCATTAACAATAGAGAGAAAAATACTGATTTTGAACAAAAAAATTATCTCACAGATAACTAAACTCTATCAGGGTGATAACAATATTCTCTTCCTGTCGCTCAAATTTCTTTCAAAAAAAAACCCTCACATTCTCCTAAGTTCCATAAAAAAATTCAATGACTGATTAAACTTCAATTGAATTTTATTCATCTCTAACTAACTGAATAAAAGGTTCAAAATTAACAAGAAAATTTAAAAGGGCAAAAAGATGTAAACTTCAATCGTCCACGATTCAAACGGAGAGAGCGGAGAATATAGCGTACCCGCTGAAAGTTAAAATCATAAAGTGAATTTCATGATTGAAAATGAGAACACTAGACGAGTAATCTGGGATGTCATTGGTGATAACGTGTCGAAAGAGAAGAGCCGGTTGGCTGATACCGTCGGCGATGAGTTGGTTTTGGTGGAACTTGGAAGTAGTGAAATGGAGGGAAATTTGAAGGCTTTGAGAATGGGATGAAGATAAAAGAAAAAAAAAAGGAAAGGGATTTTTCCGAGGGAAATGTGGGTATTGCCACGGAAGGTTCCTGATATCACAAGATCCGTGTTCTCATTTTTAACCTACCCTACCTTTATTAATGCTGTTGAGCTTAGTGAAAGAGTTTAATGTTCTTTAAATAAAGTTTCAAGTTCAAATCTAATGAATAAAGAAAATAGTATTGAGAGAGTTCCTCGTTTCGAGTCCGATTGTAGTTTGATTCTGAATTAATCGGGATTTAAAGTGATTTATAAATACCAAAAAATTTCGAACAAAAAAAAACCTACACCCCCTTGGGTCCATTCTCCCCCGTCATTTACCTTTAAACTTTCAGATAATTTTATAACAAAAAAAAAATACTTCCGATAATTTTGTAACCAAACAAATAGATAATTTTGTAACCAAAAAAATATTTTGGATTATTTTGAGCTAGTCAAAAATAAAAAGGTAAATTTTACTAAAATTCTCAAAATTTTAACTTTAATTTATTAGTTTAAGAAATGAATATTTTGTTCAAAAATTATAAATTTAATAGTAAAAAAAATTTTATTAAATTACTATTAAAAAATCTATTAACCTCTTACTCTCCTGAAATATCTAAAATACTTTTTATTAAAAAATAAAAATCTTACCTAAAATAATGTTTAAAAAATTTACTTAAAAAAATAGAAGTTAAAAACTTCAAACAATATATGTTTTCTGAGAAGTTCTATTTAAACCCCACTTTTTACTCTTCCTACCTCACCCCATTATTATACAGTAAATTTAACTTATAAAATGACGATTTTAACCTTATAACTACAAGCTGCAACGACTATTGCGCAAGAAAACTTGCGCAAATCTTCATGCTACGCGCAAGTTCGCTTGTACGAACTTCGCACGTTTGCGCAAGCAAATTTGCGCGAACGTCGGATGTTTGCGCAAGCGAACTTGCGCAATCTACGCAGCTTCACACAAGAACACTTGCACTATTGTAAAAAATATTACACGCGTTAAAATTTTACTACTTAAAATAATTGTTGTGATTTATTTATACTATAAAAAAATAATTTTTATTTTATGGGTCTTTGTTAAGATTTTTTATTTTTTTCTGAAAGAAAATGAAATTTAAGGTGTGGAGTGACGAAAAAAAATTGATAGAAGAAAAAGCAAGAGCAAAATAAGAAGAAGAAAAGTAAAAAGAGAAGAAAGCGACAAAAAAAAGGGGAAAAAAGTAACTTTATATTCATAAATGTTATTGTAATAAAAATTATTTTTTATAGTATAAATAAAACTCATAAAATAAAAATTGTTTTTATAGTATCAATAAATCACATCAATTATTTTATGCAGTAAAATTTTAACGCGTGTAATATTTTTTGCAATAACGGAAGTATTCTTGTGTGAAATCTAGATTATCATTTGATACTATGTATCTGCAAATCTACGCCTAAATCTTCATACTATGCACTTGGAATAGTGCAAGTTTACTTGTTTGAAGCTGCGTAGATTGCGCAAGTTCGCTTGCGCGAACATCCGACGTTCGCACAAATTTGCTTGCGCAAACGTGCGAAGTTCGCACAAGCAAACTTGCGCGCAGCATGAATATTTGCGCAAGTTTTCTTGCACAATAGTCGTTGCAGCTTGTAGTTATAAGGTTAAAATCGTCATTTTATAAGTTAAATTTACTGTATAATAATGGAGTGGGGTAGAAAGAGTAAAAAGTGGGGTTTAAATAGAACTTCTCCTGTTTTCTCTCTGTAAAAGAAGTTTCAATATAGTTTCAGTTTCTTCTCTTCAATTATTTCTTTCCGATTTGGTTTCCATATTGCTTTTGGCATCATACGTGGTGACTTAATTATCTGTGTCAGATTGTGGTTCTCTTAGGGTTTCTTTCTTGGATACCTTTAATCTATGGCAAATTCACTGCAAATTTTGTGGAATAATTTTAACTTTTGAGGAATGCGATAATGTGCATGTGGATAACACATCCAACTATGTGCACAATGATGAGGGCCAGAATTGGCTAGTGGCAAAGTTGTTGACCAAACGACTCTTTATCAGGAATGCTTTACTTGGGATGATGAGGGTTGTTTGGAAGTTATCAATGGAGGCCTCTGTACTGATCCTTGGTGATAATCTGTTCTTGTTCCAATTTGCAAAGTTCAATGATAAGGCTCGGGTTCTAGAGGGTTCCCCTTGGTCTTTTGATAGACAGATATTACTCTTTCAGGAGTACAACACTTTCTTTAAGCCAGATAGTTATGTCTTCCACCATACACTGTTTTGGGTTCAGGTGTATGACTTACAATTGGGTATGTTCACGGTAAAGATGGTTATGAAAATTAGAAATAAAATTGGGATATTTGTCAAAGTGGATAATGATCGTTCATTGGTGGGATGTGGTTGTTTTCTGAGGATCAAGGTTCAAGTGAATGTCACAAAGCCATTAAAAAGATTTTTTGCGATTGATGGGTTGTCTGAAGGAGACTTTTTTTCTTGGACAGCTTTCATATCAGCGTCTTTAGAACTTTTTCTATCGGTGCGGTATGCTTGACCATGAGATGGCTTTTTCCACGATGGTACTTCATATGTTCCGTCCCAGTATGGAGATTGGCTACATTCTTCTCCAAATGTAAGGAGAGGATTTGATTCCTATGGGGTGACAGCTAGGCTTTACGTAGATCACTAGAGGTCTCAATCTACTGGGGTAGATCATGTTCCTGGCATTATGTTGGTACCATCGCCAGCAAGACGATGGTTGCTTTTCAATGCAAATATGGCACAACCAGACAGGCCATCAAGCACTTACACTTCCAAAGATTGTGGAATCGATACTGTCCAACTGCCACGTATCCCCAAAGTACACGGTTTACCAGTTACTATTTTTGGTCCATTTCATACTTCCTAGGGGACAACAATGGTAACTGCTCCGAAAAAAGAGGATTTCCGTATTGATCCAATAACTTCTCTGCCCATCCACCAACTGGATGTCACAGAGCTACCTCGACGTCATGCATGGAAGCGCATAGCAAGGAATACTACATCCTTGTTCACCTCTAAACCCTTGAGGCGTAAAGCTGTACATGATTTACGGGAGGATGGTCAAGCAAACATGGCCTCTACTGTTGTCTTAGATGATGTTCTACTTTCTTCTTCTACACATGATGCTAAATCTTTGGCAGAGACTAGTTCCCAGTCCCGCCAGCAGCCATGAGGGTCCTAGCATGGAACTACACTGGGCTTGGGAACCTACGGGCAGTAAGTGCTTTGGTGGAGCATATTCGAAAGCAAGATCCCCATGTAGTTTTCCTCTTGGAAACGAAGCTACATGTCTCAAAGTTGGACTCTATTAAACTTCGATGTCGTATGGATGGATGTGTTGGTGTGAGTGTTGAAGGAACGCATGGTGGTTTAGCATTATTGTGGGTAGGGAATATTAACTTGCAACTGTAGACTCCTTCCATTATATAGATGTGGCAGTCTTTGTGGATGGGAATTGGCAACCTTAGAGACTTATTGGGTTTTATGGCCGGCCGGTGCAACCTCGAAGATCAAAATCTTAGCACCTTTTGCACACATTGTCCTCGCACTCTTCCTTACCATGGCTGGGTTTGGGACATTATAACGAAATTATGTGGAATTCGTAGAAGTTTGGTGGGCCGATGCGATCTGAGGTTGCTATGCAGGAGTTTCGATTCGCACTAACTTATTGTGGCCTTGAGGACTTGGGATATAAAGGCTTACCTTTTACCTGGCAACGAGGAAATGATCTGGATACTTTGGTGAAGGAGAGATTGGATTGGGGTACGACTACCAAGCAATGGGTAGATCTTTTCCCACGGTATGAACTTCACCATTTACTACCCCATCCTTTAGATCACTGTCCGATCGTGGTATATACAGATAGGTGTGGTGCTCTAGAAAATGATGGTGTAAGAAGGAGATTCCTATTTAAGGTAAAGTAGGTCACTGAACCTGATTGCTCTAATGTGGTAATAAAGGCTTGGAATGATCATGTGCATGGTAATGTGCTTTCTCGGTTGCATCATGTTGGAAAGTCACTCTAAAGGTGGAATTGATATGGTAAAGTCCACCTACGTTGGGCTAGGCCTAAAAAGCGTCATCAATCACCACGTGGCAGAGAATTAGCGGGCCATGTGGCATTAGGAGATAGAACTCAAAGTTGCATCACTATGCCTGTCGCCTGCAATCATAAGACGACATGCGGCGCATGACTACAGCTCCCGCTGGCGTCAGGGTCCTGTCACCACGCCATACCCGTTTGCGACACGTGGTGCTATATTCAGCTCCCGCTACGCGACAGACCTCTCACGCCACAACGTGCCCGTAATATGGGTCTCTCGCTGGCGACAGGCCTTAATTTCTCTCGGTTTTCGAGGAACTTATGTTATATCGGGACACAAACTCTCAACAAGGGATGGACTTATCTTCAGATAATTAACCTAGAATATTGGCCTATAAATAGGCCCCCAAGTACAATTTTACTCTCTAATTTTTTACTACTGGCTTTTACGCTTCCCAATACTGAAGAACTTTCTGCTGACTTAAGCATCGGAGTGTCTACACAGGGAACCACCCCTGCGTCTCTCTGACTTTTCTTGTTTTACAGAAGCTTATTGGAAACACATGGAGACTAAGTACGAACATCGACATCAGCATACCTTTATTGTTGTTTTGTGCAACAACAATTGTCGCCGTCTGTGGGAAACGTATAAAAAGCCAATTGAGATTTTCTAAGATGGTGAGAACAAGATCGACAAACGTAAGGGTTGGAAGTGAGGAAAACTCTGTGAGCTCCCCTGAACAACAGATTCGCCAAACGAACCAGGTGAACAGGGAGGAAGAAAGAACTACTGTGTCGGCGGCAGAATTCGAGGCTCTAAGGCGACAGAGTGAAGAAACTACCCAGGCGCTGCGAGCCATGGTGGAGCTGTTCCAAGGAGTTCTCCCGACATTGGATAGGCCGCCTACCGTACAGAACTTGGTAGGAGGAACAAATGAGGTGTCCCGCCGCAGGTGTTTGGGCGACAGGAGGACACAACAGCGGCAGACCCCTCTCGTCGGCGAGAGGTTCCCCTTGTGGAAGAGCCTAACATTCATCAGGGTGCAGCAGGACAGGGGAGCGGGAGGCCTGTCGCAGACACCCAGCGAGAGACTGGGGAAGCAGTAGATTTAGAGCCTGCGACAGGGGTCATGCGATAGGTTCCACATGTAGGGCGGCAAATGTCTGGGCGACAGGACGTTGACCGGACGACAGGGTCTACCGTCCACCACCATGACTTGTCAAATTTTGATGATGCGAACTTAGACCATGGTATTGGAGGTGCTGGAAAGAACGGTGTCGAAAATCAAAGTACTTGGGGAACCAGGTCAGAGTTTGACCCCACTTGGTGCACGCAAATGGTACGGACAAACGCACCTCTAGCTAAAGGCAAGGAAGTAGTCGGAGACCTACCTGATTCGTCTCATGCCCGAAATCAGCTCGCTCCCCCCGTGGACATGAAGAAGATGATAGAACAGGTACTGGAAGAGAAAAAGCTAGTGTCCGCAGAAGAGAGCCAGAGGAGAAGAGTACTGTTCTACACGATCATCATGCAAAAACCTCTGCCTCCAAAGTTCAAAATGCATAGATGACTGCATACACTAGAAAGATGGACCCCTACGACCATATGCAAAACCATGAAGCCCTAATGTTGTTACAAGGATGGGAAGACGAGAAAATGTGTAGGGCCTTTTCCTTAACTCTGTCCGGACATACGATGAAATGGTTTAATAACCTGCCTGAAGGGTCCATTATCTCTTTTGACCAACTGCGAAGCGAGTTTCTCAAGGCGTTTGCGGTGAATAGTCAAAGAAGGAAGGAACCGACCTATTTGCTCACTATTAAGCAGGGAGCTAAGGAGTCATTGAAGAGTTATGTGGATCGGTTCAGAGATGCTACTTTGGAGGTGCGAGATCTGCAAGTCGGTATAGCCGTGGTAGCCATGTTACAGGGGACAAGGTCTGAGAAATTGCAAGAATCTCTGTCGCTAGACCAGCCAACTACCATCTCAGACCTGCTTTCCCGCGCACATAAGTATGTAACCTAGGAGGAAGTAATGAAAATGGTGGCGATAGGAGAATCCAAGGATGGAAGGAAACGAGGAAGAGAGGTCACTGAAGCATCTTCTAGCCAACCGAGAAAGTTTGAGAAAGCTCCTGCACTAAAACACAATTCCTATACTCCACTCACTGAATCTCGGGCTTCAGTGTTAGCAGCTATTGAAGGATCAGGGCTTATACAGACTCCAAAGAAGGCATCAGGGAATTTGGGCCATGATTTAAGGTCGTACTGCGATTACCACTCAGCGCATGGGCACACGACCGAGAAGTGTAGGGAGTTGATGAATCAGCTAGAAAAGCTAGCGCGAGAGGGAAAAATAAACCGTTTCGTGTGGAGAGGTGACAGAAACAACTGTCCTATGAGAAACAGAGGAAATCAATTTAGAGATAGAAAAGGTGAAAACAGGGGACTTGTAAGGCGAAATGAAGGTGACAGAAGAGATAATGATAGAAGGACAGAAGGAAGGAATCGAGAGGAAGATGATGAACCCACAGGGCCAGCTATTAACGTAATATCCGGAGGTGAGTCATTAGCTGGTGCCTCTTCCTCATCTCGGAAATCTTACGCACGACAGGCTCACCAAATCAACTCGATATGGGGGCAAAGCAGGATGAGGAACCCATTATTTTTACACCAGCCGACGGAGGGGATGTAGTGGTTCCTCATGATGACCCGATTGTGATTACAACGGTGGTTGCAAAACACCCAATGAGTCGGATCTTGGTTGACAATGGAAGTTTGGTGAACTTAATCTATTGGAACTGCTTCGAGAGGATGAATATCACGGAGGACAGGTTGAAACCAGTGCCTACAGCCTTATACGGTTTCTCTGGAGAGAAGGTAAAGGTAGCAGGCGCCATTCAGCTACCTGTTACAATGGGAGAGAGCCCAAAAGATGTCATCCGACAAGCGTTGTTTATAGTGGTAAGATCAACGTCTGTGGCTTACAATATGATATTCGGGCGGCTATTGTTAACTAACATGAGAGCGGTGGTACATCCCTACTATTTGTTAATGAAGTTTCCAACTCCCCACAGTGTTGGACAAGTGAAGGGAGATCAAAAGAAAGCCAGGACGTGTAATGTTGCATCCACCACATGTAAGGGGATTCAGAGGAAGGAAACCCTTACAATTGAAGAAAAGCCTAAGCCAAAACCTGATGAGGAGATGGAGGCCATACGGTTGGATGAGAAAGATGAAGAAAGAATGGTGTACGTGGGGAGCCAGTTGCCTGGAGAAGTGAAAGAGGAAATAATCCGATGCCTAAAAGAGAATAGTGATGTGTTCGCATGGACCCCAGCTGATATGCCTGAAATTAACCCTGAAGTTGTTTGTCATCGGTTGAACGTAGTCTCGAAGGCAAGGCCGATAAAGCAAAAGAAGAGGAATTTCGCTCCAGAGAGGCAACAGGCAGTAAACGAAGAAATTTTGAAGTTGTTGCAAGCGAAATTCATTAAGGAAGTTAACTATCCAGAGTGGTTGGCTAACGTTGTGATGGTGAAGAAACCCAACGGGAAATGGAGAATGTGTGTGGACATCACGGATCTGAACAAAGCTTGTCCTAAGGATTCATATCCACTACCCCGAATTGACAAGTTGGTAGATGAAACTTGTGGGTATGAATTGCTTAGTTTCTTGGATGCCTTTTCGGGATACCACCAAATTATGATGCATCCAGACGATGAGGAGAAGATTTCGTTCATTACTAATAGTGGGACATATTGCTATCGAGTAATGTCATTCGGTTTGAAAAACGCGGGGGCAACCTACCAGCGCATGGTAAATAAGGTGTTCCAAGACTTGTTGGGCAACACCATGAAAGCTTATGTTGATGATATGATCATCAAAAGCCGACAGGGAGAATCACATGCGGAGAAAATGACTAAGGTATTCAATGTGCTGCGACAGTACGAGATGAAATTGAATCCCAATAAATACTCATTTGGGGTGAGATCTGGAAAGTTCTTGGGATTCATGATTACTAATCGAGGGATAGAGGCTAATCTCAAGAAAGTTCAAGCTATTTTGGACATGAGGCCACCGAATACTGTAAGAGAAGTCTAAAAGCTAACAGGGAGGATAGCAGCCTTGAGTCGTTTCTTGTCCAAATCAGCTGAAAGGAGTCTACCATTTTTCAAGGCGATAAAGGCAGGAAAGAACTTCAAGTGGACGGAAGAGTGTAACGACGCCTTTGAAAAGTTGAAAGACTACCTGAAAGAGTTGCCCCTATTATCTCGGCCACAGCCTGGAGACCACCTCCTCATGTACCTCGGTGTAAGAGAGAAAGCTGTAAGTGCAGTTCTACTAAAACAAGAAAGGGACAGGGATTGCCCGATCTATTATGTAAGCAAAGTCCTGCTAGATGCTGAGACGAGGTACCCCTTAGTTGAAAGAATAGCTTTGTCCCTGGTGATGGCAACTCGGAAGTTGCGGCCTTACTTCCAAGCTCACTCGGTGACTATCTTAACAGATCAGCCCTTGAGGCAAATACTGCAGAAACCAGAACACTCTGGGCGTCTGATTAAATGGGCTATCGAATTGAGTGAATATGACATACACTTCCAGCCTCGCCAAGCAATAAAAGGGCAAGCGTTGGCAGATTTCATTGTAGAATGCACTGGCCGAGAGGTCCAAGAGAAAACAGAGTTAGTCTGGTGGAAATTATTTGTTGATGGAGCTCGTAACATGGTTGGTAGTGGAGCTGGAATTGTGCTAATTTCGCCTGAAGGGGAAACCTATGAGTATTCCCTACGTTTCAATTTTCCAAGTTCGAACAATACAGCCGAGTACGAAGCCTTGATAGCTGGGATGAAACTTGCTGAGAAACTAGGAGTCAGAAACTTAATGGCCCATAGCGATTCGCAATTGGTGGTAAACTAGTTCTCAAGTGAGTATGAAGCACGAGAACCCGCTTTAGTCCCTTATCTGCAGAAGGTACAATTGTTGGCACAGTCGTTTAAGCACTTCCAGCTGACTCAAATAAATCGGTCAAAGAACAACCATGCAGATGCTCTTTCAAAATTGGCTTCTTCTAGAGGGGTCAAAGGAGGTATGGTCAAAGTGGAATCCCTCGCTAAGCCAAGTATAGAAGAAGAAAGTGTTTGCGATATCGAGATCGGAGATGATTGGAGAGTCCCGATCAAAGACTATATATTGGGAAACACACTCCCAACTAACAAAGACGAAGCTCGAAGGTTGAAATTGAAAAGCGCTAGGTTTACCGTAGTAAATGGAGAGCTCTACAAGCGGGGATTTACAATGCCCTTACTGAAGTGTCTAGGGCCCCAACAAGCTGAATACATCTTAGCCGAAGTTCATGAGGGAATATGCGGTGAGCACTTAGGGGCTCGTGCCTTGGCCTCGAAAATACTGCGCGCAGGGTTTTATTGGCCTACACTCAGGAAGGATGCCGCAGACAAAGTGAGAAAATGCGAAAAGTGTCAGAAATTCGCTCCAATAACAACCGCGCCTGTTTCGACCCTTCAAAACACTCTCCAACCAACTCCATTCGCACAATTGGGACTAGATATCCTGGGACCTTTTCCACTAGGCTCAGGACAACGGAAATACTTACTTGTGGCCATGGATTACTTCACGAAGTGGATAGAGGCCGAACCTTTAGCTACAATTTTTGAGAAGAAGGTGGAAGCAATGGTGTGGAAGGACATAATTTGCCGATTTGGGATCCCTCGTGTGATAAAGACAGACTATGGGAAACAGTTCGACTATGATGCTTTCCGGGATTTTTGCAAAGGTCTGAACATTCTCCTAAGAATATCTTCTGTGTCTTACCCGCAGGCTAATGGGCAGGCAGAGGTGAGTAATCGAACTATACTACATGGGTTGAAGACCAAACTGGACAAAGCAAAAAGAGCATGGGTAGACGAGCTCCCGAGTGTCCTATGGGCCTACAGAACGACAAGCAAAGTGTCGACAGGGGAAACACCGTTTAATTTGGTGTATGGGACTGAAGCCCTCATCCCAGTAGAAATTGGAGCTGAGTCACCCCGGTTGGTCCCCTACATTGAAGAGCTCAATTCTCAGGGACTAAGGGAGAATCTAGACCTGCTAGATGAGCTGAGAGACAAAGCAAAAATGAGACTGGCTGCTTACCAACAGAGGTAGCTACTTATTACAATGCACGGGTTAATAACAGAGAGTTACAAGAAGGAGACTTAGTATTGAGAAAGTCAGCAATTACGAATGCCCATAAGGAAGATGGAAAGCTCCGGGCTAATTGGGAAGGACCATACAGAATCAGAATGATGGTCAGACCTAGCACATGTACCTTAGAAACCTTGCAAGGAAAGATGATATCAAAGACTTGGAATGCCAACCATCTTAAACTGTATTGGCAGTAAACGTTGTACTTCTTTTCTGATTATGGTTATTCTTATCTTTACTTTTCCATCTATAGTTTCGTTACTTTACAGATATTATTGTTTTACAATTCATTAATAAAGGCCAGCCCATCATTTCCTATAATTCTCTAATGCAATGTGTGAGACAGATTATGTGTTACAGGAATTGAAATGAGCAACAGCTGGCAAACACAAAAAGTCCCTAAACGAAAAATGCGTGAGACGGGCAAACAAAAAGTCCCTAAGCGAAAAATGAGTGAGACGGGCAAACAAAAAAGTCCCTAAGCGAAAAATGCACGAGATGGGCAAACAAAAGTCCCTAAGTGAAAAATGCGCGAGACGGACAAACACAAAAGTCCCTAAGCGAAAAATGCGTGAGACGGGCAAACAAAAAGTCCCTAAGCGAAAAATGCATGAGACGGGTAAACAAAAAAGTCCCTAAGCGAAAAATGTGCGAGACGAGAAAACAAAAAAAAGTCCCTAAGTAAAAAATGCGCGAGACGGGCAAACAAAAAAAAGTCCCTAAGCGAAAAATGCGCGAGACGGGCAAACAAAAAGTCCTTAAGTGAAAAATGCGCGAGACGGGCAAACAAAAAAGTCCTTAAGCGAAAAATGCGTGAGACGGGCAAACAAAAGTCCCTAAGCGAAAAATGCGCGAGATGGGCAAACACAAAAGCCCCTAAGCGAAAAATGCGCGAGACGGGCAAACACAAAAGTCCCTAAGCGAAAAATACGCGAGAATGGCACATCTAAAACTCCCTAAGCACGAAAAAGTGCGAGACGGGCAACAGACCAGTCTTTAAACACGAAAAGTGCGTGAGAAAGACAAAACCGAAAATCCATCAAGCAACAAACAAACGCGATATCCAGGTAACACAAAAGGCACAAAATATATAGCATGTTACGAGGTACGTGGAAATTTCCAGACTAATATATTGAAATAAGTTAGCAAATTATATATAACACCTTGGCATTTTGTCGTTATTCAATAAAGTCCTTAAGCGAAAAAACAAGCGCGAGATAGGCACAATGCTCGAAAAAAGTTCATCTTTGCACAGGAATAAAAACGATGTCTCAAAGTAGAACTTGGAGAGCAACATAGTATAAAAATAAAAATAGAATTATTTGATATCATTCCAGAACTTTGTGATGTAACAGATATACAAAGTATTATACTGAATTCACATAAGCGAAAGAAAGAGCTACAGAATAAAATGGTACTTTTCATTAAAAATGAATCTGTACATTGGAGTTAACAAACAAAACAAAAAAAAAATACTAAACTCTAATCTACAGCAATGACCGAGTTAGCCGGTTGAGAAGGCGTTGCATCAGCACTAGCGTCTTAAGAAGCTTGAGGCTCAGGAACTAGATGAGTCGAAGATCAGGACCCTGGGGAGCCAAAGAAGCCATCTCGGAAGAAGGAACATCGCCTGAAGGCCCAACCACAGCCGCAGAGTCTAGCACGGGATCAACGGTCGCAGAATCAGAAATTTGGAAATCATCGCCCTCTAACCCCAGCAGTGCTTCGATAGACTCAGGCTGCTCGCCTGCCTCGATAGATACAGAAGCGTTACGCACTGCTGGAGGCTCAGATCGATCAAGTGCCTCAGAAGACTCAGGCTGATGTTGTGGCTGTCGAGGAAGCCACGAACCCTTAAGATTGTCCAATTCATCCTCAGCTCCTTTCGCTAAATAGGCTTCCGGACCTTGCGAGTCAGGCTCATACTTGGTCCAAGAAAGAACTTTGTAGTACCTGGCCTTCTCAGTAAAGAGCAATTCAGGGAAAGCCTCGCTAGGTCTATGCTTCTCCAGCCAAGCACGAGCGAAGTAGAAGCCGTACTTAATGAATCCCACCGCGAACTCCGTTTTCTTGTCAAAGCAATGCTGGGACAAGCAGTATTCATGAACGGCCTCAATTCGAGCTTCTCTTTGACGATCCAGTACGTTGTGCAGCTCCTCAATGGCCTCATTCCGCTGCCTCTCCATAGCTCCCTGATCATGGACGGCCTTATTGTCAGCTTCTTGGTACCCTTGAAGGGAAGCCACATTCGCCTGCTCTTCTCGGAGCCTTTGCTCGAGATTACCATTCTTTTTTCCCAACTCCTCCACCCTTTTGACGTAAGGACGAAGCTGGCTAACCTCGTTTGAAAGTTCCATTTTTTGCTCTCGAAGCCCACGAATGTCTTTTTCAGCTTGCTCCCTAAGAGCCCTGTGTCGGGCATTGACAGCCGCAATTTGTTGAGCCGACTGATAAGACAAAAAACAGAAGTAACTCAAAAAACTTGACGGAAAAAGTTTAATCACCAAATGAGCACAAAACTCTTACCTTCATAGCGAAATAATCAGAATTATCCTCCGATTTCGGGATGTTTGTGAAAAGCCCCTCCTCGTCGCGAGGGAGAATGGTGCTCCAGGCCAGACGAGATGCTATCCCGGCATTCTCGATTTTGTCATTGTCGTTCACTCCAGGATAGGTCTGGAAATCTTCCCCACCGACGACGACCTCGCTATCAACCGTATAGAGCCTCAAAGTAGGGTCGACCACCTTAGGTAAGACTGGTCTTGTGGGCATTGAGGCTTCAATAATCAGCCTCTTTCTGTATTTGCGCCTAGGCTGACGAGGAGCTGACCTACCCTTAGCAACACGAGAGCCACCTTCTTGAAGGGCTGAATCACTCCTTTGAGACTCGGAGCTCTCGCGATCGCCTGAACCTCGATCATGGACAAGAGGCCTCTTGTGTAGGACGGCTAGATTCACCAGTAGAAGGTGGAGGAGGAGTAGGAGCACAAAATGGTCTTGATGGGGCTCTAACTTGCGATTGAGGAGGAGGGGCCGCTCGAGCAACAACACTGGCATCCCTCCTACGCATCAAATCTCGGAAGTTCATGCCTGCATAATATAATAAGAAAGTATTAGCTGACCAAGTAAAAAACATCATGCACGTGCATACGAGAAGTAAAAAAGGATTAGAAACCTAGAAAACCACCAAAATCCTCTAGACTATCCAAATTTGAATCCAACGAAAAATCAACGAAAGGACTCCCAAAGGCGCCAGCCTGAGCCCACTCAAGGTTCTCCTCTAATTGATTACTAGTACCCGCAACCTCAGGGGTTTCGCTTCCCGAATCGGAAGAGGATTCATCTACAAGGCGGCCTACGGGAGTGGATGCCTCAGCTGCGAGTACCAGGGACGACTGGCTAGGACTAGCATCAGAAACGCGCGGAGTCGTAGGGAGATTAGATGGAGCAGCAGAAGCCCCGAGAACGGCCCTGCTTACCCCCCAACCGGCTGCGGCAATATTTTTCGGGGTTAAAAGGGAAAATAAATTACACTCCCCGGTAGAATAGATTCGCCGAATAAGCTCACCAAATTGATCTCTTAAAATTGCTGCTTTGAATCTTTCCGAGCGCTGTGAGTGGTCGAAAGTATCACGATTCCATTTGGAGCGAATCCGCAGGTCACTTGGAATCTCGACAACGACCTACTCGCTCTCAAAGCCATGCAGTTTATTGGGGGAGATCCGAGAAGATTTTATTGTTAGGAAACTCAGCGACCTTTAACCATTGAAGGGAGAACGTTATTAAACCTTTCAACCCACGAACTCTGAAAAAGGTGCTAAAAAGAGGAATTGTTGGGATAATACCCAAGTTGTGGCACACTATGGAAAACGCTACCAATTGAGCCCACGTATGGGGGTGGAGTTGACATGGGACGATGTCCTTATATCTAAGAAACGCCTCGCTAATCTCCGGAAGAGGGAAGCGAAAACCGAAAGACAAGGAAGCCTTATGAACGGCTACACCGTTTCTAACCAAGTTGGGTGTAACCTCCCCTTGAACTGGAAGTTTATAGCTATAGCCCGAAGGAAGAGAGAAACGAGTCCTGATATCCTCTAAGTTAGCATTCGTCAAAGAACACACGAGACCACCCGTCCTAAGTGTTTTACTCGGGCGTAGCAAAGACATGGCAAAAAGGTAAAAACCACAAGGCGACAGACCCTACTGACGACAGACCCAATAGGCGACAGACCTGTTGAGGCGATAGAGCTCTTTGGTGACAGACCTACTGGGTGAGAAACTTGCGGGAGACCTAAAACTCTACGCGGAAGACCACAAAACTTGCAGGAGACCTAAAACTCTACGCGGAAGACCATAAAACCTGCGGGAGACCTAAAACAAGTTGCTAGAGGCAATAAATAGGCGACATATGTATACTTACTGTCACTGATGTAAACAAGAGACTTCCGGTTGGAGAACGACAGACTCTTTTGGCGAGAGAGCTGAAAATGGGCGACAGACGGCTGCTCAGAGGTTTTCGTGGGGTCTCTCGTTGGGTCCCAGCAGTTTATATAGCCGCGACAGGAAATGCTAAACGTCGCGCCTGATCACGTCTCTCGCAGAATGGACCTCTTTCACCTGCAAACCCAAGAAAAAACAAAAGACTATTCACGATGGGTTAAGGCCCAAAAACATATATTTATACTCTCTTGGTTGGAGAAATCCAACAAGAGAGTGAGGAGCAATTGATATGGCAAAAGTCCACCTACGTTGGGCTAGGCCCAAAAAGCGTCATCAATCACCACGTGGCAGAGAATCAGCGGGCCACGTGGCATTAGGCGATAGAACTTAAAGCTGCATCACTATGCCTATCGTTGGGCGACAGACTTCAAGTCTGTCACCTGCAATCATAAGGCGACATACGGCGCATGACTACGGCTCCCGCTGGCGTTAGGATCCTGTTGCCACGCCATACCCGTCTGGGACATGTGGCGCTATATTTAGCTCCCGCTACGCGACAGACCTCTCACGCCACAACGTGCCCGCAATATGGGTCTCTCGCTGGTGACAGGCCTTGATTTCTCCCGGTTTTCGAGGAACTTGTGTTATATCGGGACATAAACTCTTAGCAAGGGATGGACTTATCTTCAGATAATTAACCTAGAATATTGGCCTATAAATAGGCCCCCAGGTACAATTTTACTCTCTAATTTTTGACTACTGGCTTTTACACTTCCCAATACTGAAGAACTTTCTGCTGACTTAAGCATCGGAGTGTCTACGCAGGGAACCACCCCTGCGTCTCTCTGACTTTTCTTGTTTTACAGAAGCTTATTAGAAACACGTGGAGACTAAGTACGAACATTGACGTCAGCATACATTTATTGTTGTTTTGTGCAACAACAGAAATATTAAATGTTTGCAAGCCAGGTGTAGACATATCAATGCTTTGTCGCAAGAACTAATGTCTCTTCATGGTGCTGATCCCACAACAGCTAATTTGGCTCGAATCAGATATTTACAATAGGAGCATGGTCAATTCCAGCTTCAAGAAGAGACTTACTAGCGTCAATGCTCGAGGGTTCATTGGTTGAAGGTAGGGGACAAAAATACTTCCTTCTTTCATAAACAAGCGTCTTATCGGAGAAAGTATAATATAATTCATGGCTTTGAAGATGATGTCGACTCTTGGTATGAAGGGCATAGTGTTTTTGCTACTTTAGCTCTGTCATACTTTACACAGCTCTTTAAGACGATGAACCTTGTACCATCTGATGATGTTCTTGCTGCACTACAATCTCATGTGACCAGAAGTCAAAATGCCTCTCTTATAGCTACATTTCAACCAGTTGAAATCCAAGCAACACTCTCACAAATGGGGTCCACAAAATGCCTAGGACCTGATGGGCTACCGGTGTTGTTTTACCAACACTTTTGGGAAAATATTGGCTTTGACATGGAGCAATATTGCCTACAATGCCTCAATGGTGAACGCAATCTTGGTGAAATTAACTAGACATATCTGTGTTTAATCCCCAAAGTGAGTAATCCCACTCATATGACTCAATTCAGGCCAATAAGTCTGTGTAATGTTCTGTACAAATTAATTTCAAAGGTATTAGCCAACCAATTGAAGAAGGTATTGCCTACCTGTATCAGCGACATGTAAAGCGCCTTTGTACCAGGTAGGCTTATAACTGACAATGTAATTGTTGCTTATAAACTTCTCCATGCCATGAAGTCTAAAACTAAAGGAAGACAAGGAAGTTTCTCCCTTAAATTGGACATAAGCAAGGCCTATGACAAAGTTGAATGGCCCTTCTTAAGATAGATAATGCTCAGACTTGGCTTTGCCCTATCTTTTGTTGCTTTGATAATGCATTGTGTTATAACAGTGTCCTATGCTGTGGTAATAAATGGTGTCCCTATTGCATCCTTTTTACCGGAACGTGGCCTGTGCTAAGGTGATCCACTCTCCCTTACTTATTTTTATTATGCACAGAAGGTCTCTCATCTGAGCTGGCTAAAAGTCATGGGACGGTAGTTTGCAGGGGATTCAAGCATGCAGAAAAGGACCACAACTTACCCATTTATTCTTTGCAAACAATAGTTTGTTGTTTGCGAAATCAGATGTTCATGAGGCTCTATTGATCAAGTCTATTTTGGGGAGATATGAGCAAGTTTCTGGCCAACAAATTAACTACCAAAAGTCTTCCTTGTACTTCAGCCAGAATGTTGATGTTGATACTAAGGGGAGAATTCAATAGATTTTTGGTATCCACACCACTACTTCACTAGAGAGATATCTCAAGCTGCCTTGTATAATTGGCAGACATAAAAATCGAGCGTTCAGAAGTTTGAAGGAAAAGATAACTCATATGTTAGTATATCTCCACAATTATGGAAATAAATATTTGGTTGACCAATTCCGGATATGATCCATAATTTCACATTGAATCTCAACTCAATATTTGGCTAATAAAACACGATTTTGTGATGGTTAAAATGTGATTTTATTGCCATAATTAGTATGCTCTCGTTAGTAATAAAAGAGGGCTCCTTCTGGTCCCCAAGTACGAAAATCTAAAAAATACACAAACACCATCTAATGAGGTTTTGAGTGCTTGGAAGACTTGGAAGGCTATGATCGACACAGAGTCGGTTGTCAGATTCGGAAATCGCTTCAACAACAGAGTTATAGAGTGCAATGGCTGAAGGTTAGATCCTGTCGCTTACGCTTTTATTTGTTTAACATGTTTCTTATTGTGTAGAAGCATGTTAGGCTTGTTTGATGTACTTACATTTGGCATCAGAGCCGTAGTATAACCTCTGCCTTGTTGGAGATCTGTAGAAAGAAGCATGAAAAACCCATATTTTGAAACTTTAAGTCTCGGATTCCTTGAAACGCATTCTGTTTTCATGTGATTTTGGCTCAAATATTTTAGATCTATTGTTGGAGAACTCTAGGGATGAAAAATACATGAAAAACATAACTGTTTGAAGGGTTTTGTGCCAGGTCGGGTCGAAAAGACCAAAATATTCCGGAAAATGCCCGTTCGGGCGAAGAAGAAGCTCGGGCGCATGAGATCCACGAGCCCAATGGTGTAAACAGGCGCGTGAATCTCATGCGCCCGGTAGTAGAAAGTGGGCGTGTGGATATCACCTGCCCGAGGGTTGAAACCAGGCGCGTGGATCTCACGCGCTCGGCTTGATATACAGTGCATGCGCACTGTTAAAAAAAAAGGGAAATTAATCCTTATTAGGCTATCCAGTTTGGGCCACCGGTTGGGCTTTATTTAGTCAACCTTGGGCTGTTTTGGGGCCACCGTTTAGGCTTTATTTTAATCAATTTTAGGCTGTTTTGGGCTGTGCTTTTATATTTGAATAAAAGGGCCATTGGTTTTAATTTATTAGGCCTTAAAGATTTATTTAATTTAGACAATTAAAATTAATTAAGGCCAAATAATTATTTTTTTTGATAGTTTCATATCATATTTTCAGTTCTGTAATTTTCATAATTTTATGAATAATTGGATTATTTTCACAAAATTAATATAATTATGAAAACTTCTCATTATTTTGGATTTTATGAGGATTTTTCATGAATTTGAAATTTTTATAAATGCTGTAATTTTAAATTGAATAATTTTGTAAAAATTATCATAAAATTATGATTAAGTTATGAAAATTTTGAATGTGTATATGTGCTCATTTTGAATATGTATAATTTTGTTATTTTTATATTAGAAGCACATGTAGCTAAGTTATTCATATTATTTGGAATTAAAATTGACTTGTGTTAATTGCAATTTTTAAAATATGAATAAGCTTAGAATCTTGCTAATATGTCTAAGTGATTTATAATTTATTTAATTAGGGCTTAGCCACAGCAACCTTAATTAAGTAAAATTATATTTGTAAAAATCACATAATGGTATTAAACATAAATTGTAATTAGTTATAAAGGTTATAATAAATTTTATCCCACAGGAATTTTTATTATAATTTTATAACTAATTAGGATAAAATATCAAATTAGTTTCTTAATTTACCCACAGGAATTAGAAAATGATATAATTTGATAGTTTTATCATTATGATATGAATCTATTAGAACTAGAACTTTAACCCACAGGTAAGTTTTATATTTAAGATTCATTAATAAAATATGTTTACATTGGTAGACATAATTAAGTTTGCCTCAAAATTCTAGATACATAAGCATGTTTATTTTCTATATGCAATATTTCCTCAGGTTAGTATTAACCTAGAAGTTCCCGAGCTGGATGGAGAGAACTACAAGGTTTGGAAGGAGAGAGTTCTCCTCCAATTAGGGTGCATGGACATAGACTATGCTATAAGGAAAGACGAGCCCGTATTGACTGAGACCAGCACTCCTGCTCAAGTAGCTTTACATGAATGCTTGGAGCAATCCAATCGCCTTAGTGTCATGTATATTAAGACAAAGATATCTGCTGGGATACGTGGTTCAGTCGAATAGAATACCGACGTTAGGACCTTACTAAAGGCCATAGATGATCAGTTTGTCACTTCAAACAAAGCGTTGGCCAGCACCTTAATAATGAAATTCTCATTGATGAGGCTCACCAATGTCAAAGGAGTGCGCGAGCACATAATGGCCTTGAGAGATATAGCGGCCCAACTCAAGAAGCTAGAGGTGGAGATGTCTAAGTCTTTTCTTGTGCACTACATATTGAACACTCTACTAAAGCAGTACGGACCATTCAAGATATCCTATAACACACATAAGGATAAGTGGACCATCAATGAATTGATGACCATGTGTGTTCAAGAGGAGGGAAGGCTACTTATGGAATCGGGTGAAAGTGCATTTTTTGCAAGCCAAGGAAAGACCAAGGATCGAGCCAAGAACAAGGGAAAAGGAAAAATCCCTACCCAAGCTGACATTAAGAAAGAGTCCAAGTGTTTCTTCTGTAAAAAGAAGGGACACATGAAGAAGGACTGTGCCAAGCTTCAGCAGTGGCTCGTTAAGGAAGTTAGTCCACTCTCATATGTTTGTTTTGAATCAAATATTGTTGAGGTTAATCATAACACATGGTGGTTGATTCTGGATCTACAATTCACATTTCGACTTCCTTACAGGGTATGACCAACCTAAGGAAGCCAGTGGGAAATGAGGATAGCATCTATTCAGGAAACAAGATGCGCTCGCGTGTTGAAGGCTTTGGAACATGCACTTTAGTTCTTAGGAGTGGTTTTGTTTTGCAATTGGAAAAGACCTTTTATATTCCTAGTTTCTCAAGAAATTTAATCTCTGTTTCTAGGCTGGTACCTTATGGATATTCCTTTCAATTTTCAAATAAATCAGTATTGATATATTTTAAGTCTGATATTGTTGGGAATGGTACCTTATGTGATGGTCTTTTTTTTTATTGATTTACAAAATGACACTGCTCATAACGCCTTGCATGTTCAAACTAGCACTAAAAGATGTGTTATGAATGAGGACTCCTCCACGTTATGGCACCGGAGATTAGGTCATATCTCCATAAATAGAATTAAGAGATTGGTAGATGACGGAATACTTAGTACTCTCGATTTTACTGATTTCGACACTTATGTAGATTGCATTAAGGGTAAGCAAACCAACAAGTCTAAAAAAGGTGCCAATAGGAGTTCAACCATATTAGAGATCATACATTTTGAGATATGTTGTCCAGACATTGATGCATATGGTCAAAAATACTTCATCACCTTTATTGATGATTACTCGAGGTTTATGTATCTCTACATGCTTTATAACAAGAACGAAGCATTAGACGCCTTTAAAGTCTTTAAGGCTGAAGTAGAGAAACAATGTGGAAAACTCATAAAGATAGTAAGAACTGATAGAGGTGGGGAGTATTAGGTAGATACACTGAAGATGGATAAGCAACTGGATCATTTGCAAAGTTCCTTCAAGAAAATGGGACTGTTGCCCAATATACCATGCTTGGTTCACCGGATCAGAATGGTGTTGCAGAAAGAAGGAACCAAACTTTGATGGAAATGGTGCGTAGTATGCTTAGCAACTCGAAGTTGCCTAAGTCTTTGTGGATTGAAGCTCTTAAAACGGCAGCGTATATATTGAACTGGGTTCCGACCAAGGCTGTTCCAAAGACGCCTTTTGAATTATTCAAAGGTTGGAAACCGAGTTTGCATAATATGTGCGTTTGGGGATGTCCTTCTGAGATAAGAGTTTACAACCCAAAGGAAAAGAAATTGGATCCTAGGACCATAAGTGGGTATTTCATCGGATATGCCGAACGGTCCAAAGGTTACAAATTCTATTGTCCATCTCATAGTACTAGATTTGTGGAATCAAGGAACGCCAAGTTTCTTGAAAATGACTTAGTTAGCGGGAGCGATCAATCTCAAGACCTAGTTTCTGTGAGAGATCAGCCCTCTAACTCGAGTCAAGGATTGGTTATCATGAACAATGTCCCTTTAGTACAACTGGACATTGAACAACCAATCGTTGAAGATCCACAAGTAGCTGATAACTTACCAGTAGACGAGGCTCCTCTGGATACACTAGAATTAAGTGAGCAACCAGTTGAACAACATGATCCTTCGGAGAATGTTGAACCAACATTAAGAAGGTCTAATAGGGAAAGGAAATCAGCTATTTCTAGTGATTATATTGTGTATCTACAAGAGTATGATTTCAATATTGGGCCCGTTAATGATCCAGAGACGTTTTCACAAGCCATGAATTGCAAAGAATCAAAACTTTGGTTCGATGCTATGAAGGATGAGATGGATTCGATGGCATCTAATGGATTATGGGATCTTGTCGAGTTGCCTAATGGGGCTAGGGCTATAGGCTGTAAATGGGTCTTTAAGACCAAGACTGACTCATTAGGCAACATTGAGCGTTATAAGGCAAGACTCGTAGCTAAAGGATTCACTCAAAAGGAGGGAATCGATTACAAGGAGACCTTCTCTCCTGTATCTAAGAAAGATTCTCTACACATCATAATGGTGCTTGTTGCACATTTTGACTTAGAGTTGCAACAAATGGATGTGAAAATGGCATTTATCAATGGTGATCTAGAGAAAGAGGTTTACATGAAACAACCTGAAGGTTTTTCCTCTAGTAATGGTGAGCATTTGGTCTGTAAGCTCAAGAAGTCCATATATGGGTTGAAACAAGCTTCCCGCCAATGGTATTTAAAATTCCATGAAGTCATCTCATCATTTGGTTTCGTTGAGAACATCATGGATCAGTGTATATACCAGAAGGTCAGTGGGAGCAAGATTTGTTTCCTTGTGCTATATGTGGATGATATTCTGCTTGCAACCAATGATAAGGGGATGCTACGTGAGGTGAAACAATTTCTTTCTGAGAACTTTGATATGAAGGATATGGGCGGTGCATCTTATGTCATTGGCATTAAGATCCATAGAGACAGACATAGAGGTATATTAGGTCTGTCACAAGAAGCCTATATCAATAAAGTCTTGGAAAGATTCAGAATGAAAGATTGTTCACCAAGCCCACCTCCCATTGTGAAGGGTGATAGGTTCAATTTGAACCAGTGCCCGAAAAATGATCTTGAGCGGGAACAGATGAAGAACATTCCATATGGCTCAGCTGTTGGAAGCATTATGTATGCACAGGTCTGTACTAGGCCTGATATTGCTTTTACTGTGAGAATGCTGGGTAGATATCAAAGTGACCCGGGGATGGACCACTGGATAGCTGCGAAGAAGGTGCTTAGATATCTTCAAGGCACTAAGGATTACATGCTTATGTATAGACGGACCGATGAGTTGGAAGTGATTGGCTACTCAGACTCAGACTTTGCTGGCTGTGTTGATACTCGAAAATCAACATCTGGTTACATCTTCATGCTTGCAGGTGGAGCTGTTTCATGGAAGAGTGCTAAGCAGACACTGACTGCCACTTCTACTATGGAGGCCGAGTTCGTTTCCTGTTTTGAGGCTACCTCACATGGTGTATGGCTTAAGAGTTTCATTGGTGGGCTTAAAGTTGTTGACTCCATATCTAAGCCATTGAGGATATATTGTGACAATTCAGCTGCGGTATTCATGGCTAAGAACAATAAGAGTGGAAGTCGAAGTAAGCATATCGACATTAAGTACTTAGCCATTAGAGAACGTGTTAGAGATAAAAGAGTGGTCATTGAACACGTTAGCATTGAATTGATGTTAGCTGATCCTTTGACTAAGGCATGCCACCGTTTAAATTTAAGGATCATGTAGAGAGAATGGGACTTGGTCCCACATTTTGATTGTAATTGAAACTCTTATTAATACTATGATGTTTCTCATTTGATTTGTATACACTAAAGTTTTATGTGAGAAATATCCTTGTTGTTTGGACCGAGAATAAACATAAGGTTTATTCATTAAGTAAAAATGGGTTGATTTAGAAACATTTTACATAGTAATACATGGAAGATAATACTCACAATTTGAGGAACTGTCGCCATGATTCATGTGATTTGTTTCTTCTATGAGTGAAATATATGGACCAAGTGGGAGAATGTTAGTATATCTCCACAATTATGGAAATAAATATTTGGTTGACCAATTCCGGATATGGTCCATAATTTCACATTGAATCTCAACTCAATATTTGGCTAATAAAACACGATTTTGTGATGGTTAAAACGTGATTTTATTGCCATAATTAGTATGCTCTCGTTAGTAATAAAAGAGGGCTCCTTCCGGTCCCCAAGTACGAAAATCTAAAAAACACACAAACATCATCTAGTGAGGTTTTGAGTGCTTGGAAGACTTGGAAGGCTGTGATCGACACAGAGTAGGTTGTCAGATTCGAAAATCGCTTCAACAACAGAGTTATAGAGTGCAATGGCTGAAGGTTAGATCCTGTCACTTCCGCTTTTATTTGTTTAACATATTTCATATTGTGTAGAAGCATGTTAGGCTTATTTGATGTACTTACATCATAAACTAAAAAGCTGGCTTATGCGACATCTCTCCTCTGCTAGTAAGGAGATCTTTTTAAAATCTATTATTCAGAGTTTACTAGCTTATGCGATGAGTGTGTTCTTGTTGAAGAAACATTTCTGCTCTGAAGTCAATAGAATGATATCAAGATTCTGGTGGTAGAAATCTTGAGACCATCGAGGGCTGGCCTGGATACCTTGGACTCATATGTGCAAATCTAAACCTGAAGGAGGCATGGGATTCAGGGATATGTGGCTATTTAATCTCAAAACTTGAAGGAGGCATGGGATTCAGGGATATGTAGCTATTTAATCTTCAGGGATATGTGGCTATTTAATCAATCTTTGGTGGCAAAATAAAGTTGGCTCCTCCTTACAAATCCTAATTCTCTGGTTTTTGCTGTGCTGAGAGGTAAGTATTTCCCACATGGGAATTTCTTACAAGCTAATTTAGGGGTTAATCCTTCCTATATTTGGCGGAGCATTTTTTCAACTAAATCTTTGCTGATTGATGGATTTATTTAGAGGGTGGAGGATGGTAGGAGTATAAGTATATGGCATGATCAATGGATACCAACCATTCCTAATGCTAAACCCACTTTGCTGGTTACTCAAAATGATTGTCCAACTCTAGTGTCGGAGTTAATAGATCCTGTTACAAGAGAGTGGGATGTTACTCTAGTTCCTGATGTCTTTAACTCTGAAGAAGCTGACCATGTGTTGGCTATACCCCTCAGTATGATTCCCTGTGATGATGGTAAAGCATGGCGTTTTACACTGCATGGATTGTTTACTATGAAAAGTGCTTATCATTGGCTACAAGGCAATAGTTCCATAGTAACAAATTATGGCATCACTGATTTGTAGAAGATGATTTGGTACGGGCTAGGAGTCCCACCAAAACTCAGGGTATTTATTTGGCGTTTATGTGATATGGACCTCACCGAAAGAAGATGAGGTTCAATGAAGAAGACGAAGAACACTTGAAGAAAAACAATAACAAGTTAAAAACGCAGCAAAGGAAAACAAAAATTAGAAGTAAAACCAAGACCCGTTGTGTAGAAACACAAGAACCTATGGTATTGGATCAAGACCCGTTGCTTAGAAAAGCAAGAACCTATGGTATATATTGGTGGAAGGTAGAAGAACGCCACAAGGAAGACCTTGATAAGTTCAAGAGTTCTCAAGAGAACCAAAGAGAAGAAGTCTCTCAATTTTTTTACTAAAATCAATTATGTTCTCCCCAAAGGGTTACATAACTATATATAGGCAAATAGCAAACTTGCAGCAAAAGTAATAGGAATCCTACTTTCCTAACTTGCAGAATAGGAAATAGCAAACTTGCAGAACAAGCAATAGGAATCCTATTCTCCTAACTTGCAGAACAAGAAATAGAAATCTTACAAAATCTATTATTTAAAAAGGAATTGGGCTTAAATTAAATTAAGACAATGTTAAACCCAATAATACTTAACTAAATAAAATATGCATCCAGCCTAATTGCATTTCGGCCTAATACTTATGTGTCTTCAAGAAGATTGAACTTGGGCTTGGATCATGTTGTAGAAGACTTTGTCATCCTCAATGCTCAAGCTTTGTTGGGCTTTCTCTCTAACAATATTAATGAAACCAGCCAAGGCTTGTTGCATTATCTTTGATTTAGCTCTTGTAATTGGACCTTCATGGATGCTCCAAGGATCACGATCATCACGAACATGACTTGAGCTGTGTGAGCTTGATGGGTCCTATCATTATGTCAACAGATTTTGCCAATTCGTTTAAATTTATCACAAAGACATTTCTCAGTGAATACCCTTTGCTTCCTTGTGGTGGGTGTGATGAATCAATACAACATGCTTTAGTTGTCTATCCTAGCGCATCAGTCATTTGGCGAGTCTTTACTATGAAGATCTCATGTTCAGTGTCAACAACTGTGGATTGGTTCAAAATGGTGTTTCTTCACATGACAGACAAAACAAGGCAACTTGGTGGTTTTATTTTCTAAACCATTTGGCAAAAGGGAAACAAGGAATTATTCTCTCAAGAAAAATATAGTCCTGATGCTACTAAACACTATATTGACCGGCTTCTGTCTAAGTTTAATGCAGTCAACCAAGTATGTGATCAAAGTCTTGTTACTAGAGCAGGAGAAACCTCGGTGGTCATACATAGATGGAGGGCGCCACTATACCTTGTATGCAAGGCAAATTGTGATGGGGCTATAGATAAAGAGAACCAATATGGTGGTATTGTTGTTGGAGACTCAACTGGTCAAGTGCTTGGAGCACATGCGAAGCGAGTAAATTGGAGGTTTGACCCAATGACAGTGGAGGCTCTAGCAACAATGGCCGCAATCCAGTTCGCAGAAGACTTGGGACTTCAACAGATTATACTAGAGGGTGACTTATTGCTTGTATCGAAGAGACTTCGGTAGGAGAACATAGATCATTCGATCATCAGCATGTTAACGACTGAAGTACAGCACCTAGCCCACTCATTCATTTCAGGTGAATTTCTACATGTATCTAGATCTGGAAATACAATAGCTCACTTACTAGCCCATGTTGGCTTATCATGTTCTGAGGCCAAATATGGGGTGGAGGATTATCCATCATTATTAAATAATGAATTAGCTACTAATATGTTGCATTTACATGAATAAAATTTTCAAATGATTATGATTCAAAAAAATTTACTTAAAAATAATAAATAGAAATAAAATTCATTGTTGATAGTTAGAAATGTGAGATTTTAATTCAAGTTTAGTTATTGACTGATATATGTTAAAATTATTTGTGATTTTGGATCAAAATGTCAATTTTCAAAACTAATAAATTAGAATTGAATTATAATAAAATCTTAAGAACCCCAATGAAATTTACCCAAATTTAAAATTAAACCAATTTTCTTTCCTTATGTCTCCACATCTTTTTTTTTTGCCAGATGTGAGATCAAAATAATGATATTCAATATATTACTGCCCACGTTGTGTTTTAAGGGTTATTTTTAAGATTATTTTTTGAGTCTTCTCTTTGAGTGAGTCATTGTTGGAGTAGTCAAGTTCTGAAGTTCTTTCCACAAGTTTACTTTCTAAATCTCTTCTACTATATTTCTTTTCTATATTAAGTTTGTTTGTTTTTACTAAAAATGTGACTTAGTTTGGTTTCCAAATTCTCTCTTTTTTTTCCTTTGTTTTATCCTTCTTTTTATGGTGAAGAAGTTAGAAGCGTTGTGTTGTAATCTCAGTATTACTGATGTGAGTAGAAGAAGAGATACATCTAGAGGACAAAGTTAGTTAATGGCTAAACTTTTAACCTACAGGTTTCTCAATAATGAGCATTCCTGAATACTATGAGGGTGATTTGGAAACTATCACAGGAATCCATTGTCCTTGTTTTAAATGAGAACTTGTTTCTTTTCAAGTTCGCTACTATTAAGGACAAATGGAAGGTTATTAATGGATCATTGTGATCCTTTGATAGGCAACTCATTCTCTTCAGTGAGTATAATGGTAGTTTAAAGTTGAAAGAGTATAAATTTGAATATGCTTATTTTTGGGTAAGGGTATGGATTACTAGTAGGGATGCCTTTAAACGATATGATAACAAAGAAGAATGAAAACAAATTGAGGCATTTTGTGGCCACAAAGGTTTCCCAGCAATTGAATCGGAGATTTTGGGGCATTCATCTGCTTATTAATATTACTAACCATTTAGGTGATTTATCATGTTGAATGATGATGGTGTGGGTACTCCCCTGGTTGGCAATCTGTTATATGAGAGGCTCCAAACTTTTTGCTACGTATGTGATCCACTTAAGCATACTGATCAGAAATGTGTTTGAGAGTAGCAAATGGAGATGATGAATCATATCCTCAATACAGGGAGTAGATGTAGGCCTCACCTTTGAACAAAAGAGGTTTCAAGTATATGGCATTACAGACAATCTATACCTAAAACATTGGAAGTGGACTGAAGATTCAATGCAGGGATCACAGATGAGGGAGACAATTATTGATGGCTGTTTTCAGAGGCAGTTATTTCCCAAGACATTTACGAGTCCAACTGGAAGTTAAAAAGAAAGGACAACCTAAGGATTCAAGAGTAGTAACAGCTCCAATTGATCTTTTTCCTATAGACAAATGGGCACGTGGTAGAAGCAAAGTAAATGTCTTTGTCAATGAAACAGTAAATAATGTTGCTTTTACAATAAAGGCCATGTCTTATGACATAGATAACCTCTCAATAAGTAAGGAAAAGATCGTAGAGCCCTCTAAACCAACGTGGAAAAAAGAGCACAAAATTCGGCCTCTTTACCTGGCGATATCTTAGCATCTAGGACAAAACAGAAGTGTAATTATGTAGATTTGGACCTGCTTGTCTCTATCAACCTTCCTGCACTTATTTTAGAGCAGGATTATTCCCCTGTATTGAATGCAACGGCAGTGACTGATTACCATCCCCACTAAAATATATGAAGTTGTTGGCTTGGAATGTCACAGACTTGGGAACCCACAAACAGTTCGTGCTCTGGTTGAGCACATCAAATTCAAGTGCCCCATTAGTTTTCTTATCTAATATGAAACTACATGCTGCAAGGTTAGAGAGGTTAAAGTATCAATGTGGATAAATTTTTGCGTTGATGTTAGTGCTGAAGGGGCAATGGAGGTTTGGCACTATTATGGAGTTCTCAGGTTACTCTTACTTTACAAAGTTACTCTATTAACTATATTGATGTGATAGTGTCTAAAGGAGATTCTCATCCAAATTGGAGGCTAACTGGCTTTTATGGCATTCCAATACACACACAACGCATGCAATCATGAGTTTATTATGTCAATTAGCAGGGGTTTCTACTTTCTCATGGCTCAGTGTGGGTGACTATAATGAAAAAATATGGAATTATAAAAAGCAGGGAGGTGCATTACAGGGTGAGCAATAGATAAGGGACTTCAGAGATGTCCTTGATGATTGCCATTTGGAGGATTTCAGGAACATTAGTTCATGATTTACATGGGAGAGAGGCCATGATCAAAGCAATTGTGTTCGAGAAAGACTTGATCACAGTGTTTCAGCAACCAGCAGGATGACTCTATTTCCCTCATATAGTGTTTCTCATCTTCTTCCATTAACTTCTGACCATTGCCCATTATCAGTGAATACGCATGGTGACAATGTTCCTAAGAGGTCTGCCAAGTCTAGGAGATTCTATTTTGAGGCGGTTTAGGCTAGAAAAGCTAGCAGTGAAAAAGTTATACAAAGCAAGTGAAGTTATGCCATAAAGCATTCTCTTCCATAAAGGTTATAGCAGATAGGATCAAAATTGGAATAATGGGGGAAACACACTTTCAGGAAGTCCTACGGGAGGCTTCAAAGACTTTACAAAGAACTTGATGTTATACAAAAAATGGCCAATATAAATGAAAACCTACAAAAAGTAACAGTTCTCAACAAAGAGGTGGCTAATCTACTTGAACGAGAAGAAGTTTTCTAGAGGCAAAGGTCAAGAATAAGTTGGCTAAAAGAAGGAAACTAAAACACTACATTCTTCCATCACCAGGCAACAACGAGGAGAAAGACAAAAATTATTAGAGGGTTAGAGAATAAACAAGGCATATGGTGTTCTGACAATGCAAAAATTATACATGTTGCTACATCACATTTTGTTCGAGTGTTAATGTTAGATTATCCGCAAGACTTTAATGATGTCCTTGATGTGGTACCTAGGCGAGTTACTCCAATAGTGAGTCAACAACTAATGGCCGAATTCACAGAACTAGAAGTCAAGGAAGCCATCTTTCAAATGAATCTCACAAAATGCCCAAGTCCATATGGGTAAAGCTTTGTTTTATCAAAGGTATTACCATATACTAAGAGGTGATGTGGTGACATTCTATTTGCGGTGTTTAAATGACCAACAAACTTTGAAAGAGGTAAATTGTACTTACATATGTTTGATACCCAAGGTGAAGAACCAGAGACATATCGCGATTCCGTCCCATAAGCCTTTGCAATGCATTGTATAAGATTGTATCAAAGGTTTTAGCTAATAGACTAAAGCATATCTTACCATCCTGTTTAAGTGAAATCAAAGTGCATTTGTTCCTAAGAGATTTATTATTGATAATTTTGCGGTTGAGGTGTTAGATTCTTTAAGGACGAAAAGGAGGGGTAAGGTTGGATTTTTCTCCTTTAAGCTTGATATGACAAAGGCATATGATCATGTTGAATGGACTTTCTTGGAACATATGCTTGTTCGGTTAGGGTTTGATTCTAGGGGGATTTGTTTGATAATGCAATGTGTTACCATTGTCTCTTATTCATTACTTGTCAATGGAGTCCCTACTAGAAGTTTTATTCCACAACGAGGGCTTAGACAAGGTGACTCATTATCAGCTTATTTGTTCCTCATTTGTGCCAAAGGACTTTCCTCACTTTTACATAAGAATCAAGGAACTGGGATGCTAAAAGGTGTGCAAGCAAGCCATGGTGGTCCAAAACTAATCCACCTATTTTTTTTATAGATGATAGCTTACTGTTTGTCAGGATTAATCAACATGAGGCTTTACTACTTCACTTTATCCTTAAGCAATATGAGGTGCTTGGGTCAGCAGATAAATTATACTAAATCATTGTTATATTTCAATGCGAATGTGAAGGAGGACTAAAGGAGGATGGTACAGATGTTGTTTGGCATTAGTGTCTGTCACTCACTAGAGAAATATCTTGGACTCCCAAGTGTTGTGGAGAGGAATAAAAGCAGGGCTTTTCATTAGATTAAGGATCGCATTGGTTCAAAATTAAAAGGATAAAGTACAAGTTTCTAATCACGTGGGGATACAAAAGGTGTTTATCAAAGCCATAATCCAAGCAACTCCCACTTATGTTATGAGTTGTTTCCTTCTTCCAAAGACATTCTATACGGAGTTGAATCGAGTGGTGGTTTGGTACTGGTGGCAGAGAAGTCAACAGAGTAGAGGTATTCCATAGCTGAAAGAGGTAACTATGTGTAAAAACAAAACAGAGCGAGGATTAAGATTTCGGTGGATGTGGAAGTTTAATTAAGCTTTATTGGCTAAATAATCCTGGCGTATGTTATGCAACACAAGGACCTTGCTTCACTCAGTCCTCAGAGCCAAGTATTTTCCATTCTCATCTTTTTTGGAGGCATCTTTGGGCTCTAATCCTAGCTATAATGGTATAGCTTAAATCAAGCTACAATAGTGCTTAAAACAACATTAATCTAGAGAACCAGTATTGGAGAATAAGTTAAAGTATGGCATGATCCATGGTTAGCTCTAACACCAAATGGCTTGCCGTGAACACCATGAGGAGATATGGACATCGACACTAAGGTGGTAAAGTTCATCTATGTACAAATGGGTGAGTGGAATGAGAAGCTATTCACGCCATCTTTGACAATAAGGAAACTGGTAACATATTAGCAAAGCCTTTAAGTAGGCATCAAGATTTTGATACCATGTTTTGGAAATTTACAAGTAATGGAATTTACATGGTGAAGAGTGGGTATAAAATGCTTTGTGTAGAGGAAGATGCAAATGTGGTTGAATATCTGGCATGGTCCCATTTCCACAAAAAATAAAAATTTTCTCTATAGAGTTTGTCGAGGGATTCGACTAGTGATGTCGATTTTGGTATTGAGAGGGGTGTAGGTTAATCTTCAGTGTTTTAGGTGCGGCCAGCATGATGAAACAATGCTTCATACTTTACGAGGTTGTCCAAAAGTAGATATTATCTGGTCTAAATTGTTTCCTAAAGACTTTCCCACCACTTATTGAAGATCAATAGTTCTAAAGGCTGATTTTGCAGTGCTCAAAAAAGCAACTCAGGGTGGTTGCTGTGTTGCTATATGGTATATGGAGTGATAGGAATGCTTATTTCCATGGTTTAGGTCCTCATACAGCTGAGAGTTTAGTTTTGTTTATTAAGAGGTACATTGAAGAGTATGATGTTGCTAATATCCAGGCCAGACCTCCATGATTGCATGAATGCCAAGTTCATTGGCATGACCTACCTAAAGGTACCTATAAGATAAAAGCTGCAGTTGACCAAGGGGCAAATATTAATGGTATTGGAGTTATTGTGAGGAATTATGAAGGGTTGGTTATGGGTGCTTTTGCGAGTCTTGTTTATTGGAAATCCAATCCACGTGTTTTAGAGACTATGGCGACTTACCACGCACTATAATTTGCTGCAGATTTTGGGGATGCAAAATATCGTGATAGAAGGTGATGCTATGCTTCTTTGGCAAAAGCTACAGCACCGAAGCCCTAATAACTCCCCTTAGGTCTACTTAGTTCAGATGTTAGACTAATGTCTCAATGTTTTCATTTATGCTAGTTTTAGTATGTTTTTCGATCTAGCAATGAAGTAGCTAACTCTCTTGCCAACTTTGCTTTAAGTAGTACTGAGGCGAGATATTGGGTTGATGATAGCCTAAATATGTTAAATAAATTATTAGCTACTTATGTACTTTTAATGAATGAATGGAAGTATGATGAATTTCTCTAGAAAAAGGGTTATTTTTAAAATTAGTTTCAAATTCGTGTGATGCACGAAAATATATTTATAAATAAGTAAATTCATATATAAAATATATTTTTATTTGAAATTTTGTAATATAAGTTACTAATTTTATGAAAAAAATCAAAATTTGCAACTTTAACATTTTTTATCTCTATTTTGTATATTTTCAATACATGTTTGGCACGGTAAAAACTTATACAAAAAGTGTTGTTTGAGTAGAATTATTTTAAAATTGTTGATAAAAGAAGTTGAAATAATGTTTAGTGAATTTAATACAAAAACATGATAGGTAATAGAAAGCTATTTGGTAATAATATTATAGAAAATTGTAAAATAATAAAATTACGAAAAATGATATTTTGTTAAGGCATTTTATAAATACTTTTTTAATTAATTTTATATTTAATTGATTTTCTAATTGGATATTCATGGTATTCATAATTTTTATTAGAATTATAAAATTATAAAAAATAAAATATAATATCTTCCAATAATCACAAAATTATAAGCATATGTGAATAAATAAATGAAAAACAATCTTATTAAACCCATATCATAATTTTTAAAATATAAGAAATATGTAAAAGACTACTTTAAGAGAATAATAATAATAATATTAGTTGACCCTCATTAAAAATTCAGTTATTCAATCATAAGTATTAACTATGTCATTATCATCTAATGTACTAATGGAAGTGAATGATGCATCATACCTTTCGTGAGTACTTATATTGTAATTCTCTCGTTCTACATAAAGCATGTAGTTAGGGTCTTGATCATAATTATCGAATTCTTCATCTTCAATTAAATGCTTCCTAATATAATTGTCAAATGCCATAGTTGCAACCACACGTTTTACTTGCTTTGATAATCGATAGCTAGGTATGTTAAGCAATATTTTCCATCTATTTATTCATACGCCAAATGTTTGCCCAACTACACTCCTAATAGGTGAATGTTCTTGATTGAATATCTCTTGATAGCCTGTTGATAGTCTTTGACATTTGAAATTAGGAATATGATGCCTTTCTCCCTTATATGGTGCTAGACACTCTATTACCCTTTTTATGTTAGGATAGCCAGTATCAACAACATAATATTTATCTAAACACCATATTATTTACATTTGTCATTATATATATATATATATATATATATGAGTAAATATTTTTTCAAATAAAAAAATATTAGTAAAGACATAAAATAAACATTTATTAAAATTTTACCTTTGGGAAGATGTGGAAATGTATCATTGTGGTTTTGTAGTGTTTCAGTGAAAATACGTGTGCCATGCGCATATCCAGGCTAATTGGTAACAACAAATGTGAACATGTCGAAGTTACATACTGCCATCACATTTTGTGTTGGATATCCTTTTCGACTTACGTTCATATGGATATCTTTCTATAGGTATAATAGCAAGAATAGATGTGCAATTTATAGCACCAATGCAATTCTTAAAGTAAGGCATATGTCTACGATCATTGGTATCTTTTTGAATTGCAGATCTAGTTGCTTTAACAATATCAACTGAAAATCTAACTACATAATTAAGAACTTCTTCAAACTTTCTACTACTAATTTTTGATGAACAATTGAAACAATTATAAACATTACAGTTAGATTGTTTATGCACATATGTCCACAAAAACATGCAGTAGTTTGGACTAGAGAATATGCATGGGCCAAGGCAATAGCTTGGAATAGGGCATGAGACAAGGCCTAAAATAGGGAATGAACAAAGGCCTAGGCCATAGCTTGGAATAAAGCATGAGATAGGGCTTGATTAAGGGTTTAAACAAGGGCCTGAGCATAGGTCTGTTGATAACTTGACAAAAGAGGCTATTAAGGAATTCATGGAGCTAGTATACAATGAAGATGAGCTGCATAGTTTGAAAGGTTTAGATGATGAGGATGGAGAAGAGTACCCTACATATAGTCAACCTTAGGATAATTTCGAGTGGAATTGGAAAAAGGTATGGCTCTTTCATCAGTATTGCATTAAATAATTGATTTATAGATAAGGGTTTCAATTACAAGTTCAGGAGAATAAAAGCTCTAAAGTCTTTATGATTGTAATATTGATATAGTGATTTATTTATTTAAAGTTCATGCATCTTGGGTAAGTGGTGAGAAAACATTTCAGATTAAAACATTTAAGGCCCAACACATATGTGCTAGAACATCTAAGATGTCTGATAGGATGATATTTTGGGAATTTTATATGTGCTAATATATTTGCTTTATCGATGTTTTATGCCTAAAAGAGCTTACTAATGTTTATTTTATGTTTTAGGTATTAAATATCAAAGTTGGAATAAAAAGAAGCTAAAAAGAGCAAAGTGTAGTATTTTCTGTCCAGCTTGAAAGATTGACTTTTTTGACCAATTTAACGACCTGATCTCAAGATGTGGCCTTCATGAAAGTTGTAGATGACTTCTCAAGCTTTCCAGAATGCACAAGATCGCAAAAATCGGAGTTCATTTGGTGGGTCAAACGTCTGGACAAAATCAGTACGAAATTCTAGGCAGAAAAACGAGATTGAGAAGAAATTCCAACAAAGCAAGTTTAAGACCAGATTTTGTTGAGACAAGATAATTTCTTAATTTTATTTTGTCTTAGATCTGTAATTAATTAATAAAAATAGGCCTTAGGAATTTTACTTAGAAAATAATTGTAAAAAGATGATGAGATAAAGGTAAGAGTTTGACTAGTCAAATTACTTGTTTCTCAAGTAAACTCTTATCTGAATCCCACATTGCTTAGGAAAGTCTTTTAAACTCTTCCTTAGGCCTATATAAAGAGCACAAGGCTCTCATAAACAGCATCCCTCTTAGCCCTCAAATCCTTCAAATCCCTCTCCTCCCTCTTCTCTTTTAGTCTTGTAGGATTTTCTTTAGGGTTTTTAATAAAATTTTTTTTTTCTTTATTTTTAATTAGTTGCTGATTTCTTTATTATTTTTAATTCTGATTTTGTTTTCTTTATTTAAATTAAAATTATTTGTGTGTTCTTGCTTGCTAGTTTATAATCTTGATTAGTAATTCTGATTTTATATTATTAAAGATTGCTTCTTTGATTGTTTCTTGCATGATATTTGTAATCTTTATAATATTAAACTTGAATTTTATGATCTTGAATATGACTAGTGAGTAGTTTTCTTATTCAGTTATGAGGTAAATTAATTATTCTTGGAAAAAGCATGTTGTGAGATTCTTGAACCTATTATATAATTGTTGATTAAGTATCCAAGATTCTCTGAGCACATTATAATGATTGTTTGTTTGGTTAGATAGGGTGCACACTATTTAGTTAAATTAAATAATCTACTGCCAGATTAAAAATATAAGTCCGTAATTGCTTGTGGAGTTAATCACTAGGGATGGAGGAGAATTAAGGTTTAGATTAAATGAACCGAGCTTATGTGTTTGTTATCTAATGTCAACCCATATCTTTCTTGTTGTTAATGCTGCTACAACTTATATCTAGAGAGCTTGTTCTAGGTAGGTTAAGTAGTTAGAGATTAGTTAAAGAGCTTGTTTTAACTAACGACTCAGTAAGGAAAGATGGTGTAACAGAGCTTGTTGTTATGCTACGGTTGACTATTTAATTGACAGTGATATTTTGTAATCAATGATCAACATCAAAATCCAAGAATGATTGATTGCCTCGTAACTGAAGCTTTTTGCTATTTGTTTTTTTTATATTTAATAATTCTTGTTTTCTTTATTTTGGAATAGTTTACAAAACCCCCAAACTTCTTCTTTCCCTAAACCCTAAGATTAGATTTTTAATTTAATAATTAACTTAAAAAATTCATTCTCTGTGGGTTCGACCCTTACTCCACTATCTACATAGTAGAGTTAGGAAATTTTATTTTTGGTGACTGACGACACTCATCAATGTCCCAAGTTGACTCAAAGTTTTTGTCACAAAAGTATTTAGCATCTTCTAGAGAATATCTAAACCTAAAAGTGTCCTCTCTCCAAAATAGAATACAAAGAGAACTAGGATGCGTGATTAGTAAATCAGCTCTATATGGGACAAAAAGTAAGGCTTTGGGGATCATATAGGGAGATTATAGGGGTTAATTTGCTATTTTAAAGGAATAAATGAGATGATTTAGAAAATAAATCCTGAGAGCACTTCTAAACCATTACTAAGCCACAACCCTAGTGGTGGTCAATGGGATACCAAAGAAGACGACACTAAGATTGTAGAGGTTGTTTCTTAGTTTTCATGCATTGAAAAAGGGGCTTATAAACCACTGTAAACCAATCATTGGTCTATATGGGACACATTTGAAGGGTGCTCTTGGTGGTCAATTGTTTACTGCCATTGAAAGGGATGGTAATGAAAATATGGTTCCAATTACAACAGCAGTGTTGAACAAGAATTGAGAAAGATGTGGACATGGTTTCTTAATATCTTATGTGATGAAACTGGACATCTAGCAACTCAAGGATGGGCATTTATTTTAGATCAACAAAAGGTATCCCACCAACCCTTGAATTTATGTTTTATTGCATATGTATTATATATTGATATGTTTTGTTTCTTTAAGGTTAGCTGCAAATATTGGAGGAGCTATGTCTAGGTGCAAAACATAGGTTCTACATAAAAGCATATGTATGAAAATTTCAAAAAGAGTTTTAGAAGGGCAGAATACAAAGAAGCTTTGTCAGTAATTACTTTTACTTCAACTGTGAAAGAATGGGCGAAGGCCATGAATAAGCTAAAAGGTATGAAGAAAGATAAGCCTTAAGAATGGTTAACACAGCATGACCCTAAATCATGAACAAAATCACATTTTAGAACTAGGTTTAAGTCAGACATTTTAGTCAATAACATATGTGAGTCATTCAATGCATATATTTTAATAGTTAGGGGCAAGCTAATTATATCAATGTTGGAGATGATTAGGAGGAAATTTATGAAGAAATTGTAAGGGAAAAGAGGGGGTAAGGGGAAGTATTTAGGCTCAACCACTCCTTGCATACAAGAAAGGCTTAAGAAAAATAAGTTAGCTAGTAGAAACTATTTGGCTACTCATGTTAGTAGGATGACATATGAAGTGGATTGTTTTAAAGTGTCAATGTACTGTATATTTGGGCAGTAGAACTTGTCCATGCAAGATTTAAGACTTTACTGATGTGCTAAACAAGCATGTTGTGGCTTACATATTCATGAGGAAGCAGAAACCAGAGCAGTATGTGCATGGTTACTACAATAGGGACACATATCAAAGGACATATAGTGGTATGATACACTCGATGTGAGATTCAGGTATTCTTTCCACATATACACTATATTTGAAGTTAGAACGATTAGATTGACCAATGACAATAAGTTACCTTATCTTTGTAAGTATTGGAGAAATTGTTATGAGGGACCTACAGGATTATTCATAACTTGAATGGGAACGAAAGTGCCAAATTGTTGATTTTGAGATCGAAATACAAAATCGATAAGAATACCACTTTTCAAAATTCTTTCGTTTAAGCATACCTAGGTTTACGTTAACAAATTCAAAAATGACGATTGTGTCCATAGGTCAAGAAAACTTTTATGAGTAGCAATCAACCTAGTTTGACTTTGGACCAATATACTATTATAGTTGAACCCTCGTGTGAAGAAGTCTTACGCAATTCCAACCTGTTGATTGAATCGTGCAAAAAGGCTAAAAACAATGCGAATGAACCAAAAAGCCTTCACTTAAGGCTATTTTAGTAATTTCACATGTAGGGTCGGTCAAACCATGTCAAAAGTCAAATGTTTGACTTTCTCATATTATAGATATGTGATATATGTGAAAATAAAAATAAATGAAGAATCAAATAAATGATTAAATTAATATTATAATGTGTAGGATATAAGTGGTATTATTAAAATTATAAAGTGGCAACTTGGTAAATTAGCCCTAAATGATATTTTAATATAAAAATATATAAAAATAAGATATTTTTAATCATCTTCATCTTCATGGCCAACCATCACTCCACTATTTTCATCTTTTTCCAAGCTTAAGTGTGAAAGAGAGAAACCAAGACAAACCACACTTTCTAGCCACCATAACCACTACCTTTTGTGAGATTCACATTTTCTAGTACTTTTGTGTATTGTTAATGAAGCTAGAAAAATAAGATATCTCTTGTTTGTTCAAATGCCTTATGCCTTGTAGGTATAAAGGAGAATTGGACTGTGAGCCTTATTAGACTTCTACTATTCTAATGAGGACAAAACTCGATAGTACGAACATTTAGACACAAATATAGAGATGGTAAGAATCTGCATCTCAAACTCATCTATTTATGCATTTTTGAAAAGCATGCAACAATTTCAAAAATGACAGTTAAGTCCATAGGTCGGGAAAACTCTTGTGAATAATGGTCAAACTAAGTTGAGTTTTGATCAACTGATAGTCTTATATGAAACCTTGTGTGAAGAAGTCTCACACCATTTTAACTACTGACTGAATCACATAAAACAGTTAAAAAACTACGTGATTGGACAATTAAAGCTATTTTGGTAATTTTGCCTTTATGACTAGTCGAACTTTACCAAAAGCCTAGTTAGTGATTAGAATAAGTTGAATAGATATATTTTATGATTGAATAAAATATTTGGAGGTTAGACTGAATGTTTAAATAAAAATTAAATCGTGAAGGGCAAAATAGGGAAGTATAAAGGCATTTTGGTAATTTAACACCCAAGATATTATTTTAAATAGATTTTTCTAGTCTTCTTCCTCTCATTGCCGGCTATCATCTTCCATCATTACCTTCTCACACTAAAGCTTGGTTAAGAGAAAGAATGCCATGAAACCCTTGTAAAAACACTGTAAAACTGAAAATTGTCTTTAGCAAAGTTGTTAAGCTCTTAGAGCCCTACAATATACTACCAAAATCAAGCCTTGAAGTGGCCATTTCTATAATGTTTGGGCTCCATCAAGATTCAGCCAACGAGGAAAGGTGAGAGAAGGCTTAAGTTTTATGATTTAATAGCTTTAAGCTATGTGTTTAAGGTGTTTAGCATGTATTTAAGCTTGAATTGAATTAAAACCATGAGAATCAATCCCTATGGTTTTGGCCAACATGGTGCATGCATGGATGTGATGTTGTTCAATGCAAAAATGATGTAGAATCAGTGTAAAGAGTGAGTAGAACGCGTATACAACCTTCAATAGTTGAAATAGAGTGTGTAGCCATAGAAGGCCATTTCGGCCAACTGAAGAGCATGGTGAAACCTTGCTCAATTCAATGTAATTTGGATCCTAGAATACTGTATAAATTAAGACAAGACTGTTGGTGAAATTAGAATAAAAAAAGGAGGTATTTTGACGACAGTTGCAATGTTAACATTGCTATGATGTAGACAGAAATTGCAATTGTTGTAGGCAATGTAGCAGGTATGAAGGAGTTACATACTTTTTATAACTGAAGTGTGAAGCATTGATTGTGTTTGTTTGGTGTTTTGTAGCTCGAAAGTGAGAAGCATACGTTGCTGCTACCAGGCAGCACTGTAAAACCCTAGTAGTAAGGGATATAAGTAAGAGGCGTAGGGATATTGTGTTGCATTAAAATGATGAAAGCGGACTTTTATGAGATTGAATATTATGGTTGGATTGAAATTGAGACACTAAAATTGTGGTTATTAAACTATATTTTCATGTAGAAAGGTTAGGATAATGGTACCTTTATGATGTCGAAATTCCTAAATCAAACGTAAAACCCTAAAATCACCATTTGACACTATTTTTACAAGAGGGAATAATATGAAGGTGATTAGGTTAAGGTTCCATGTAGACCTATAAGTGTGCACAGATTTGTAACTTAGTTTCTGAATGGATTTTTTATGATTTTCTCGTTTTTCGAGGTACATATAAGTTTTAACGTGACTCTTATACGTAAATAAAATATTTTGAACACTGTTTACTGAACTAAGAATATTTAGTGAATTTTTATACTTCAATTGCAGTTGTTACTGCTTTCAAAGATTTATGAACTGATTGAAAATATGATTTATTGAATTAATCTCCGTAAACGATTTCGATTAGTTTATGAACTGCTTTAAGACTGTTGGCTCCAGAGTAACCTTCGAGTATATCTGTGAGATTCACCTTTCCTATCACTGTTCTATACTATTAATGAAGCTAAGAAACTAAGATGTCTTATAGCTATTTTTGTGTCTTATGTTTCGTAGGTATAATGAAAAGTTGGACTGTGGGGCCCACTAGGACATCTAGTGCTCTGAAGGAGACGTAGCCTTATAGAACTGATATTTGGAGCAAAATAATGATATTGTAAGAATTTGCATCCTAAAATTCCTCTGTTTTTGCATGTTTCAAAAAACGTGCAATAATTTTAAAAATGATGATTAAGTCCATAAGCCCAAAAAATAATCGTAAATAACGATCAATCTAAATTGATTTTAAGATCAACTGATAATCATTGATAAATCCTTGTGTGAAGTTGTAACGTTTGAAATTAGAATATTCTGAACTAACTTTTTCCTCTTTACTTCTATCTTGCTTATTCAATCATTCAGTATTAATCGGTTTACGTTCGGTGTCGATGCAAGCTTAATCTATAATTTCCCTCTCAATTAAATCTGTATACCTTTAAATTAATTAATGCATAAAGAATAAATATAAAAAATTAGAATAAAATCTATAACATAATATTTATAATCCTATTTATAGCAATTAAATATAATTACCTCCCACTAGTTTATATAAATTCTTTAATTTAACTTTACATTGTTTACATCCCATCACGAATACATCTGCTGTACATTTACTAGTTTGAATATAAATATAAAATTAACATGTACCTATCTACTCAATAATATAAACTTGTAACGATCTTCTGTATCTAACCCGGAAGTAGCTGGCGACACGTACACTGATGGACTATATCTGGGATGGTGAGTAAGGGGGTGAGCTTTGGGGAAAACCTAATAAGAAACATATATAAAAGCACGTACTATTTGTAGTTAAGTAAAAATAACTTATTTTACAAAGTATAAAAAATCATATTAAATATAATATTAAAAGACATAAAAGTACTTATTTCCTAACAATATACTAAGGAACAACATAAGAAGGATACAATAGTCGGCTAGATAACCGGGTAAAGTATAGGAGGTACTTTGAAGTACTTGTCGTGTTCCGATCCCTAAGTGCGACTATAGGGAGGAATATTGTATAAAACATTTAGTAGTTTATGCAATGCAATTTCAAATCATTAATCAATATAAAACATTTAATAATTGATGCAATGCAATCTCAAATCATTATTCAGTATAAAACAATTTATTTTAAACAGTTCTATAAAGCAATTTCAATAAAAATTTCAGTGAATAAAACAGTAATTTCAAATTAGGTTATAAGCAATATTTTTCGTATTTCCATCTAATGCAGTGAACAATTCATTTAAAACTATCACTTTCAATCATTCGATTATGATCATTTCTTTCTTTCTGTCAAATCAATAAATCAGTAATCAAATCATTCACAGTCAGTTAAGTGGAGACAAGCACATCCAATAGAACCATACATAAAACTACATCCCTATAGAAACCTATATATGTAAGGAACCAACCTAGTCCACACAGCAGGGTCGCCCATCCTTACAATGTGAGGTGGTGGTCACCCATCCTCACCAACGTATTGTCCGCTTTGGGCAATCGCCGCCCTTACAGCTTTATTCCCCACTAGGACACGTCATTCCACGTTCGAACCCAGAACCTCCTCAAGTATCCGGGTTCTACATACACGTTACCATTTGGACAACTTGTCCAAATGGTAACCTGTATGTAGAACCCGGATACTTGAGGAGGTCCTGGGTTCGAACGTGGAATGAAGCGTCCCAGTGGGGAACAAAGCCATGAGGGTGGCGATCGCCCAAAGCAGACAATATTACGTTGGTGTTTTCCAAATGGTAACGTGTATGTAGAACCCGGATACTTGAGGAGGTCCTAGGTTCGAACGTGCCGCCCAAAGCGGACAATACGTTGGTGTTGTCTTAATGGTAATGTGTATGTAGAACCCGAATACTTGAGGAGGTCTTGGGTTCAAACGTGGAATGAAGCGTCCCAGTGGGGAATAAAGCCGTGAGGGCGGCGATCGCCCAAAGCGGACAATACGTTGATGAGGATGGGCGACCGCCACCGCACGTTGTAAGGATGGGTGACCCTACTGTGTGGACTGGGTCGATTCCTTAAAATAAAAACGCGCGTTTTTATTGTAAGAGCCTGACCCAGTCCACACAGCAGGGTCGCCTGCCCTTACAACGTGAGGTGGCGGTCGCCCATCCTCACCAACGTATTGTCCGCTTTGGGCGATCGTCGCCCTCACAGCTTTATTCCCCACTAGGACGCGACATTCCACGTTCGAACCCAAGACCTCCTCCAAATGGTAACGTGTATGTAGAACCTCGATACTTGAGGAGGTCTTGGGTTCGAATGTGGAATGACACGTCCCAGTGGGGAATAAAGCCGGGAGGGCGGCGATCGCCCAAAGCGGACAATACGTTGGTAAGGATGGGCGACCGCCACCTCACGTTGTAAGGGCAGGCGACCCTGCTGTGTGGACTGGGTCGGGCTCTTACAATATAAGAATGTGAGAACCCTGAATTTCTGATATTTTAATTAAGTTATTGAGTGTAGGAAATTAAAAAGAGAAATTTATTATTAAATTATTTAAGTAAAGGGTCTGTTTGATAGGGTTCAAAGAGGTACTTGATGAGGGTCCTACCAGGACTTTCTCTGTCCAGATCGAAGTGAGATCCTAGAATAATGATATTTAAGGTGAATAATTTTATATGTAATAAAGTTTTAGATCATGTGAATTGATAAGAGAAATCAAGCGTAAAAGTAGGAACTTATGTAATTTTACGTTAAGGGTAATTTGATAATTTCATTATTGATAATTGGTCAAACCACTTTGAACATCAACCGTTAACAATGTTTGACCTAAATATAGGAAAAATAATAGAAATTAAATATTAAATCTGAATTTTTAAGGATTAAATAAATTATAGAATATAAGTGAAAATAATGAGATTATATATTGATATAAGGGTCATTTTACATGGGGTTGGTCAAATACTCAATATTTGACTAAATTGTCTTAAATAAATTAAATTCAATAAAAAAAATTTAAATCTGAAATTACAGATTTTTGGATATTTGAGTGGTTTAAGTGTAAATGATTGAATTTTGAAGGGGGAAAGTTGACTATTAACATGTGACAATTTGTTATTGGTTGAAACAAGACTAAAATCAGTAATTTTTTTTCCTGCCGACCTTCTCTGCCTTACCGACCTCATTCCTCTGGTTTTCAGCTGCATAATTTTGTTTTAATTTTTCCTTTCGGTTCCTCACGATTGCCCTAAAAATTTCGATTTTTCTTCATCAACTCACCCAACCATCCTTCCATCATCGATCCCTTACCTCAAGAACCCCCTAAAGCTGACGGTGGGAGTACAAAACTGAAGAAGATCGGCGCTACTAAGAGGCTGTTTTGTTCGGTTTTTGCAGGTAAGATGAAAGGGGTGACGTGTTCTTTGATACAAGCTGTAATATCTACTTGTTTGAGCTTGGGTAATGTAAATTAGGACATTAAATTAAATTGAATGAAAGTGCTGAAGGACTTGACAGAACTCACGTTAAAAGAAAATAGTGAAAATTGGTGATGATTTTGATGTATTTTAGTTATAAATTTGTAGTGAATGAGGAGTGCAAGTTGATTAGAACCTGATTGAAATGAGAAATTGTAAAATGCTGGAGGTGGCGTGATGTTGAATGAATATGGAAACCCCTCGGCAGAACAAGGAGTGAATGATGATGGAGGTATTTTGTTGAGCTGAATATGTTTGATGATAATCCTACATGAATAGAAGTGGATTATGATATTAAAAATTATTTAACAGTGTAAAACAATGTAAGAGTGAACTGCTAGGACTTTCGGCCATGCAAAAAGGAAAACATTAAAGATGAGTCAATCTATGTGTTCGGCCAAGAAGAAGAATAAAAAAAATGTTAAAATAATTTTAATAAATGAGTATTATTGGATTAAATATGAAAACAATATAATGAGTAGGTAGTTGAGGATTGAAAATGAGATCACGATATGAACTTCCATAATTAGAGAATTAAGAGATAAAATATATTGGTTAAATAGATTATTAGTGAGATTTAAATTGGGGAAAGAAAATGATCCAATTATAATTGTGTTATGCTAAATAATAGAAAATAAAATAAAATTGATTGTTGAAGTTATAAAGGAAGATAAGAGATTGTAGAAAAGATCCATTCCAATTAAACTACAAAATTTTAAATATAATTTGGAATGTGATAAATAAAATTTAAGAATGAAATTTGGCCAAAATAGGGAATATGTGGATGAGAGTGAAAATTTTAGATGTGTGGTGGATGTTGGATGAATACATGAAATGAATGCATGAAGTGAATAAAGAGTGTTTATAATATTGGAACTAGAAAAGAAAGAGATTGGGAAAATGATACAATCGGCCAAGGTAATATACAAGGGACGTTTTGTAAAAGCCTCGCCCGTCTCATCAAGTCGTCGACGAGCATCCCCTAGGCATCCTCCACACGCCCCAGGTTTACTCTTGCAACGTCAAGGCCTTGCCCGTTCCAGTGGGCCGTCGACGAGCATCCCCTAGGCCTTCCTCGCCCCAGGTTTGCCTTGACAGTATGAGATGGGAGGTCGCCCATCACACACTACACAATGTATTGTCTGGTTTGGCGGTCGCCCACCTCACGGCTTTGTCCCAAGGCTCCATAACATGTGTAAGGCTCAGGTACTTAAGGGTGCCAGGGTTCGAGCCTCAGAAAACATGCTCAAGGCGTTAATCCTGAGTTCTTATGGAGCATTGGGACAAAGCCGTGAGGTGGGCGACCGTCAAAGCGGACAATGTGTGTGATGGGCGACCGCCCGCTGTCAAGGCAAACCTGGGGCGAGGATGCCTAGGGGATGCTCGCTGACGGCCCACTGGAACGGGCGAGGCCTTGACGTTGTGAGGGTAAACCCGGGGCGTGTGGGACGCCTAGGGGATGCTCGCCGACGGCCTGGTGAGACAGGCGAGGCTCTTACACGTTTATAGTAATTTAATATGCTATATAGTTAAAGAAAAATAAATAAAGGATAATAGGATTATATGTAAAAGTGAATTTGAAAAAGAATGAGTTTTGGAGCATTAAGATATATTTGATCAAGCATGTTTTACAGTTTGATCATGTTAAATTTTGATGTTTATTAGAGAAGGAATGAGGTAATCAATATTAATAAAGTTATTAGTGAAGTAAATTGTAAAGAGGATAAATTATGATTATGAGGAGGAGTATAGTTTAAGATTGACAACGAGATTTCAATGTGAATTTTATGGTATGAGAATGAATAAATAAAATATAATGGTAATGGAATTGTTAGTGGAATTAAATGTGAGGAAAAGAATGAATTTTAGTTGATGGAAGAAATTTGAAAATTTTATGATTTATTGAATTTCCATAAATTAATTAAGGAAAATTAAATTAAAGATAATGAATTATTAGGTTATTGGAGTTGGAAAAAGAATATGAGTTAATTATAATGATATTGAGGTAATTAATAGGAAATAAAATAGATCAGGTGAGAAGAATGATAGATGTACAATAAAAGCTATAGACTATTTATTATCATTGTGATGTGATGATATAAAATATAAGGTGATATTACCGTGCAGGAGTAACAATTCTGGGAAATAGGATTTCACAAGTGATAGTAGGAACGTAAAGATATTGCGTGAACTCGAGGTAAGGAACATATATAAGAATTTCTTAGAAATATTTTTATGTGTTCTTGAAAATTTTTGAAAATTCTATTCTTAATCATTTCGATCAATTTTCCTAAAGGGGGAAAATATAATTTATTTACATAACCAAATGCATTTTAAGTTACGTGTTGATTTCACTATGTATTGAATTGTGTACTACACAGTTTTGGAATAAAATTGTTTATCAATATTGAAATTATTTATTACAGTGATTTCAGATTAACAGTTTATATATGGTCTATACATGGAAAAAATATTTAAAAAATTATGTTATTAAACCTTATACGCTTAAGAGTACCAGCATGTTCTTTTAATCCATTTAAAGTGAAATGGAATATTTTCAGAAGTGAAAACTGAATTGTGAATATTTTATAAGTTTTTACTTCTGCACAGGGTATATATATTTCTCTTAAAACATGTGTTGTGAAGTGATTTCTTTTACGAAATTTATACGGTTTACGAATCGATTTGAGACTGATAGGCCCCGTATCATGCTAATATGTGATATGTGAAGCTGTTCATACTGATCCTATCTTCAGCGTCCCCGTTGACATCTGATCAGTGTACAACTGAGGACAACTATAAACTATGGCCATAGATCACATATGATGATTATTATACCCTACAGGGGTTATAGCATGATATATTGAGGGTGATGCCTGGTCTCCACTATTTATTGTGATATTAAAATGTTTAATTGAATGGTGATATTAAATGATAAGTGATTATCCATATGTTTTCACTAAAAAGGGGTGATTATTTCTAAACGTTTTACTGTACTAAACTGGGTACAATACTGTTTACCGTACTATTTATAATTGAATTGTTTACTAATAGTAAACTACTTATTTTATAATCTGAACACTGCAGTGCTTCAAATATTGTTTATAAACCGTTTTCTTATTGAAATACTTTTTGATAAAATAAAGAAATAAGTACCGCATTTTACTATTTACTGGTACTCGAATGTTTAAGGATACTGAACTGTTCATTGAAAGTGAACTATTTATTATTACAGAACGAGTTACTATTTATTGCAGTATTTTCAAACATGGATTATAGATGAGTTATATATTGAAATACTTTATGATATGTTTTCTAAAGTATTTCTAAATTATTTTCAGTACTTTTATATATGTTTCTTACTAGGCTTTCCCCAAAGCTCATCCCCTTACTCCCTTCTCCTAGATAGCTTTCATTGTACATGTCTACCACTGCTTCCTAGACTATTGAAGAAAATATTAGAAGTTTTCAAGTAATAAATGATTAGGTACATATTTACATTAATATTCAGACATGTAATTGCACAGCAAATGTATTTATTGAAATAGGATGTAAATGTTAAAGTGGGATGTAAGTTGGATGGATAAATATTATACTGTAGATATATTAAATTTTTGATTTTTTTATTTATATGATAGTATAAGGAGTTTATTAATAAAGGAAATGTGGAGTGTGCTTACACTGACACCGAATGCAAACCAAAAGATCGTAAGTGAATAAGTGTTTTAAAAGGAAAATTTTGGTTTGGAATTTTCTAATTCCGGATGTTGCAAGGAATCAAGCACACCCACATGGGGCTAGGCATCTAACCCTAAGTTGTTCCTACCTGTAATAATGGCCATTGTCGAAAGATCTATAGTGTACAATCGTTAGTGACAATTGTGATAGGGAAGGTATTGGGGGCTAGCGCAAAGGTCTCCCAGCCCTAATCATCAATCATCTGTATGCATGATCGCTAAGGGGCAACTGTCTCAAAACTATTTCATATATTCATATTGTCACGACTCGTGACCACATTTTTCATCTTCTTATACACAACTTAACCGGTTAGGCTGTCTGCGATACTTCACTTGTACTGACTATTAAACAATTTTACATAATATTGTTTATATTATACACATCCCCTATCGTAATTAATCAGATAAGTAGTACTGTTGATATGTCTAAATACAGAGAATAAATGATCATACCTCAAATAACTCAGTCGGTCTGTCACATCTTTCTTCGTGTACAGCTGGGATCCACAATCCACCGAACTCACAAGCATCAGAACCTGAGATGTTTAATATTAAGGGGTGAGCAAAACCACGGCTCAGTAAGAGAATTATATGCCTCACTTGATACTCAGCTTCCTATATGCTGAAATTTTTTTTTTCATTTTTCCTATGGGCTATAGGCTCGCATGTAGGAAGGATACTACAGTCGGCTAGGGATTCGAATAGAGTAAGGTAGGTATTTTAGAATACCATACTTGTTATGGAACCTAGAAGCAACTGTAGAGAGAAATTTTCATTTCGTTTTGAATTAATCAATCCTCTTCCTTTTTCAAAACTTCCATAATTTTTTTCATATTCTTTTCAAAATAATGCTTCTACGAAACAAAGCATTTAAATGAAATAATTAATATTCATATATTCCTTGGAAAGAATATTAGTTAAATCATCATCTTATTTCTTTAAAACTCATTTCATGTTTTAATGTACTCTTTTAATTAGTACCGTACTTTAAAAAGCAAAATAAGCTATTAAAATCTATTTCATTCTTAAGTTCACAAGGCATCATTCTTTTTATTAGTATGATTAAGTGTGAAAGAAACGAACTTATTGTAAGGACCGGGAGTGCCTAGATCTCTGTTAACCAGGAATTTACCACCCCAGTGCCTTACTCATCCGATATATCACACACATCATATGTCATATGCACCAGATCTATTTCATCCTTTGCCATTTGTCGAATTCACGAATCACAATCACTAACTTATCATCACAATATCCTACAGAATTTCTTACTAACTCATCAGAACTCATGTAGCACTTAGTTCCCGAAGGACTCTAGAGGTGGCTCCCACGGTACAGTCGTCGAGTCTCTGCTCGGTTTGGCCTTTACTAAAACATCGGAACACGTGTAGCACTTAGTTCCCGAAGGACTCTAGAGGTGGCTCCCACGGTTCAATCATCGAGTCTCTGCTCGGTATGGCCTGTACTGAAACATCAGAACACGTGTAGCACTTAGTTCCCGAAGGACTCTAGAGGTGGCTCCCACGGTTCAATCATCGAGTCTCTGCTCGATATGGCCTGTACTGAAACATCAGAACACGTGTAGCACTTAGTTCCCGAAGGACTCTAGAGGTGGCTCCCACGGTTCAATCATCGAGTCTCTGCTCGGTTTGGCCTGTACTGAAACATCAGAACACGTGTAGCACTTAGTTCCCGAAGGACTCTAGAGGTGGCTCCCACGGTTCAATCATCGAGTCTCTGCTCGGTATGGCCTGTACTGAAACATCAGAACACGTGTAGCACTTAGTTCCCGAAGGACTCTAGAGGTGGCTCCCACGGTTCAATCATCGAGTCTCTGCTCGGTCTGGCCTTTATGCCATATGTATTTTCCACTGTCTTATCAGATCTCATGTAGTACTTATGATCTAATATTTCATTTGAGACCATAGAAAGAATATTAGAATTATCATTTCTTCCTTTTGAAAACATATTACCTATCATTTATGGAGTCTAAAATAGACATAAATCTTATCATACTATATACCTCGGAGGGTAAGGAAGTACACCGGTCAAATCTATGACCATAACCTATATTGTCCTCGGTGGATCACTGATTAGACGTCGACCGGGACTAAGCATATCACATATCATGCATCAGCATGATAAGAATACCAACCAGTCTCAAAACTGTAATTCTCATCATAAAATACACCTTTATGGAATTTATATAAATATATAATTCCATGATTTAAAACCATAAGGGTTAAAATCCTTTAGTGAATATTTATAAAAATATTCATAAGAATACGCACTATATTTCACTTCATCTTTCATCTCGTAATTCGTGTAATTTATCTATTCCGAGAATTTTCGGTGGTTTCATTGTCACCATTCTCGAATACATGAATATTTTAAAATTTCATCTCATTATATTCATGTTTTATGAAATTTTAGTAATTTCCTCATGTTTCGTGATTTACTATCGAAATTCGGAAATAAAATCATTTAATATGATTTTATAAAGTTTTTCTAAAATTTTCGGCAGCATAACAGCTGCCGATTCACTAACCTCCTGCACGGAAAATACAGTTTAAAATCTTTCAGCCAGTACTTCTTCCCAAATTATTTTCAGCAAATCATGCATCATAATAATTTTCATAAAATAATCGCATAAAATATTTCAAATTAAATTATGCAGACTGAGTATCCTTACAGTGCTGCACATGCATCCCTTACCTTTTTTCGGGTTGGCGAATTCCGCTTATCGATCGCGCCCGCACTCCATTTCTCTCGATTCCTTATCCCGATTGCTGAAAATAATTTCTGTAATTAAAATTCTAATTTTTTAGAATTTTCATAATTTATTTAATTTTTCTGAAAATTAAATCTCCGGAAAATTTCTTACCGAATTTTCGTAAATCCCGGGTTGTCGAATTTTCGGGAATTTTTCGAATTCCCGAAATTCTCCTTTTTTCCTCTTTTTCTTCCTTTTTCCTCTTTTTCTTTTCTTTCTTTCTTTTCTTTTTCTTTTTCTTTTTCTTTTTCTTTTTCCTTTTTCTTTTCTTTTTCTTTTCTTTTTTCTTCTTCCTTTCCCGGTCAGACCGGTTCAGACCGGTCCAGTTCCTTTCCTCGCCGGTTCCTCGCCGGCGGCCGGTTCTCCGGCGGTTCAGGCGTCCCTCAGCTGGCCGGTTGCACAACGAACTTGCCGGTGCCCTCCGTTTGCCCTGGATCAGTGGCACGGCGGCGGATCGAGGCGGTTTTGCCTCGGTTCTTCTTTCTCTTCGCCGGCGTTCCTCCGCCATCCATTGCGCCTCCGGTGGCCTCCATCAACTTCTTCTCCCTCCGGTGAAGCTTCGGTGGCAGTGGCGGCCATCGATTTGGCCGGCATCGCCGTCGGCCATTTCCTCTTCTTTTCCGGCGTTTGCTTCTGTTTCTGTCGAATCTGTTTCTCTTCACGCCGCCGGCAGTGTCTTCCCTCTCTCTGGCCGGTGGCGTCTCCTTCTCCTTCCTCCCTCGCCGGCGGTGGCGGCTCCGCCGCCGTCGGCCCTCTGTGGCTGGGGAGGTTCGGGTCCTTCCTGTTTTTCTCCTCTTTTATTTTTCTGTTTTGTTTCCTTTTTGGTTTATTCCCCTTTCCATTTTTAGTCTATCACCTACTATATACTATACAATATATTTTATACTTTATACATATACTATATATTATATACTACACATATATTGATTCATACACAGTATAAATATTTATATAGATATAATATAACAATATATCTACTTTATATTTATGTTATACAATTTAAATAATATAATAATATTTGCTTATTTATATAGTATTGTACTATATATATTTAAAGAGATACATACATATACATATATGTATATTAAGTATTACAAAAATGTATATATAGTATATATATATGTATATTTATATACTTAAAGTTAAATAACATATGTGTATGCAAATTATATAAATGCTATAATAAAATATTTATACATATAAACTTTTATATAAAACTACATTTACTTTTCTTATATATTCATATACTTTTATTTAAAATTATAATATATATATTTCATATATATATATATATCTGTACATATATATTCATAATTATATAAATACATTTTATAATATACACATGTCTTTATTTAAGACAAAATAGTATATATTTCATTTTATAATATATACTAATATTCATATACATACATATGTATTTATATAAAAACATGTGTAAATATATTTATATAATTTAATTATATAAATATATAATATACGCATTTTTATTTTATAAATTTTGGATTTCCATTAATCCAATTTAAATTCCTCCAATACTTATTTTCAATATTTCTAATTTCCAATAAATGGAAAAATTTACGGTTATCACACATATGATTCACTGTAGAAATCATTTCAAATAGCAATTATCTCCAGTCAATCCATAATCATGAAAATTACAATTTATGCAATTTAAACATTTCATGTAAATCATCGCATGTAACTCATTTAATGTAAATCAATTCATGTAAATCGTTTCATGTAATGCAATTCATGTAAATCATTTCATGTAATGCAATTTATGTAAATCATTTCATATAACACAATTCATGTACATCATTTCATTTAAATTGATTCATATAAATCATTTCATGTAATTCAATATTTAGACTTGTAAAAGTTTAAGATAAATTTCTATTTCTTGTATCCATGAAAAGTAGGTGTGTAAGAGCCTCACTCGTCTCACCAAGCCGTCGGCGAGCATCCCCTAGGCCTTCTTGCCCCAGGTTTACTCTTACAACGTCAAGGCCTCGCCCATTCCAGTAGGTCGTCGGTGAGCATCCCATAGGCATCCTCGCCCCAAGTTTAACTTGACAGCATGAGATGGGAGATCGCCCATCACACACCACTCAACGTATTGTCCGCTTTGACGATTGCCCACCTCACGGCTTTGTACCAAGGCTCTTGAAGAACTTAGGATTAATGCCTTAAGTACATTTTCTGAGGCTCGAACCCTGGCACCCTTAAGTACCCGAGCCTTACACTCATGTTACCATTGAGACAACTTGTCTCAATGATAACATGAGTGTAAGGCTCGGGTACTTAAGGGTGCTAGGGTTCGAGCCTCAGAAAACACTTTCAAGGCATTAATCTTGAGTTCTTTAGGAGCCTTGGGAAAAAGCCGTGAGGGTGGTGATCGCCCAAAGTGAACAATACATTAAGTTAGTGAGTGTTGGGCGACCGCCTAACTCTCGCTGTCAAGGCAAACTTGGGGCACAGGGGCCTAGGGGATGCTCGCCGACGGTCCACTGGAACGGGCGAGGCCTTGACATTGTAAGAGTAAACCTGGGGCATGTGGAGGACGCCTAGGGGATGCTCGTCGACGACTTGGTGAGACGAGCGAGGCTCTTACAAGGTGAGAAACGATTAAAACTAGATTTCCGAGAATTTCCGATTGCAAGTAAAACATATCTTATACAACTCTTATACATGTTCCTTACCTCTATTTTGTGCAGTATAAAATCCGATAGTGCCATTTACGCCTCTTTATCCTTCCATTTTTAGCACTGCATAATAATCCTAAATTATATTTAAAATCCCATATTTTAATTCTAATAAATATTCTAGTAATTCTTGTCTTCGATTTTGTCACTTCCCATAATAAATTAAATTTATTTTATTTTCTATTAATTATCACAATTGTAATTATAGTTAACTATAGTTAAATTTTATTCTTTCCTCCAAATCCAATTCTATTAATGTCATATATTTTCTACTATATATTTTATTAAGTTCAATAATTAATTTATTTTTTTCTATTAAATGCTAAAATATAATTTCATTTAAATCTCATTCTTTCTCTCAATCCAAGATCATCAATAATCCACATTTCAACTCTAATAATTATTCTATTAATTCTTATTTTCTATTTTGTAACTTTCTAGGGTAAATTTATTTTATTTCCTATTAAGTATCAAAACAATTAAATTGTACTTTTCCTATTCATGATTTTATAAAAATTTCGGTAGCACTACAACAAATTTGGCATTTTATGACGCATGAAATAATGTCATGAAATATTAATTTTTTGTCACTAATAGCTTTTAGTGATGTAAATTTAATCGTCACGACGAACGTCACCTTTGCACCGTCGCTAAAGGTCAAACGTGACAAACCTATAATTTCGTCACCGATGCGTGACTCTAACGTGATGCTAACATAAAACATCACCTAATGGTTACTCTTTTGTGACGTCTTATTACATCATAAATTAGTACAAAAATTCGTCACTAAATCTTAATATCGTCACAAAAGAGGTGATAAAATTTTATATATTAGTGACGAAATATCATATTGTCACACTATAGGTGACATAAATTTCGTCACCTATAGTAGTACGATAACGTCATAAAAAACTCTTAAACGTCACTAAAAATAGTTGAAATTTTAGGTTTTGTGTGACGAAAATATGAATTTGTCACACTATAAGTGACATAAATTTTCGTCACATATGGTAATAGGATAATGTTATAAAATCTCTTAAACGTCACTAAAAATAATTAAAATTTTATGATTTTTGTGACAAAAAATCAATTCGTCACATTATAGGTTACATTAATTTTCGTCAATTATAATAGTATGGTAATATCATAAAAAATGCCAAAATGTCACTAAAGATAAATATAAATTTTATTTTAGGTGACGTAATATAAAATCGTCACGCTATTTGTGACATAAATTATCGTCACCTATGATATTATAATAATGTGTCAAATTCCACTAAATATAATTAAAACTTTAATTTTAGGTGATGAAACATAAAATTGTCACATGATAAGTGACAAAAATTAACGTCACCAATACTAGTAAAATATCGTCATAATAAAATCTCAAATATCACGATATTTTGATTTTATAATAGTGACTGAAATATTTAATGTCACAATATTACACGTCACATTTCTTTAATTATAAATAATATTTATATTTTTCTCAAATAATTAAATAAAAATAGTATTATTCATACAAGATCTCGCTTAAATAATATAGCAAAATAAATAACTGTTTAAACATTTGTATTGGTTCTCAAATGTAATTAATACATTCAATAAAGTCAATATAAATCACATAGAAATAATATTGTTTAAAATAAAGTAAAACTAATACAATCCAAATTGTCTAATATTCAGAAATTTCAATAACCATGAAGACCACCTAATAAGTTTGAAAGTTTGGAACGAAATATACCAAATCTAGGAAATAACTAGAACAAACTTGAATTGTAGCTCTCAATCCAATTCTTGAGTCGAGGGTGATTGCATTGATTGTGAATTTGTGTCACTTGAAACTACGATAAATAATTATTAACAAACTATCAATACAAGATATTACATAATTTGATAAGAAAAATAATAAATTATTATTAAAAGAGAATAAGAACAATAATCTACGACTTATCACAAGACTTTGTCAAAAGGACAACAATTAAAAGCATTACACATATATTTTTATCATGAATTTTGTAAATACAAAAACCAATGTAACACAACAAGCAAGCTTATGTTCCAAGGAGTAATACAACAAGCAATTTATAGCAGTAATTGTAATACAACAATTGTAAATCTAGCAACCAATATTATGCAACAAGCAAGCTCAAATTCCAAAGTATAGTACAACAAGTACTTTATTGCAACGATTTTAATACAACAATTGTAAATACCACAAACAATTAAACACAACAAACAACCTCAAGTTCCCAGGTGTAATACTCCAAGCAATTTGTAACAATAATTGTAATACAACAATTGTAAATACAACAACAATGTAATGCGGCCAGCAAGCTCGAGTTTGTAGGTATATTACATCAAGCAATTTGTAGCAGTAATTGTAATACAGCAATGTAAATACAACAAACAATGTAGCATAATAAGCTCAAGTTCCAATGCAATAGTTTAATTGCCTATAACAAACTAAGAGAAAATATAGCAAACAGTTTATATGCCAAATAGTTTGTAGCAGACTTGCTTTTCTTACTGTCAAGATCGTGTGTGTTTATCAAATTGTTGAAGTTCATATCAAATTTAAACAAAGCCCATTCTTTTACTATGTAATAATGCCAAATGGTCAAATCATTTGTCTTAAATCTAAATCCCTAGATTTATACAATGGCATTAAGTGTGCTTCATGATAAAAAATTGTGAAAAGGAAAAGAAATACCTGAAGATTGGGGGATAGAGACTTGAATTCCAGCAGCTATCAAAGCATTTTTCATTGCTTCAATTTGACTTTCAAAATGTCCAAATTTTGATTTATAATCTTAAAGTTCATCTTGTGTTTTTTTGAGAGTTTCTTTCAACTCTGAAGCATTTTCTTTTGAGTTGTTCTTTGTTGGCTTAGGTTCGTAACCAAGTCCCTTGATGTATCCAGACCGAGTACCAAGGACCTCATCCACTATAGCATCAATGGTCTTAGGTTCTATTCCTTCTTCTGTAGGAGTTGATTCTAACCCCACCATTTTCTCCTAACAATTAAGAAAAATAATATCAACTAAAAGAATCATACTAAAACAAAACTAAAATTACAATTCTTAATTTCAAAATTCTTATATAAGCTGTTTGAGCCTCTGGTGTTGACCATCCTTTTTCCTCAGAATAATGAGTCGTTTTAAAAAATTCTATCCCAAAACATCATTTGAGCTTGACAAAATCCAGATTTCATGTTTAAATAAATTAATTTAAATTAGGTTAATGTTTGAGGTCCAATTAACTCATAAATGTTAAGTTTAGAGTTAGTTTTGTGTATTCAAGGTCTACCCTATATGAATTGATAGAATAGCTAGACAGAATTGATTTGTCATCCTTGTAATTCATGTTTCAAGTGAAGAATAGGTCAATTATCCAATCTCCTATGCATATTCATCATATAACATCTTGAATTAAATTAACAGAATATATAGATAAAATCAATAAGAAGTTATTAGAACTCTAAAATAGACATTCACCACAAAAAAAATTGCAATCAATCAGTGAAAAAAAGGAGATAGCTAGAAGATATAAAACATTTATTGAACCGGTTGCCAAGGATAGGGATGTAATACACACCTTGATGAAGAAAATCAACCACCTTTGATTAAATCTGTTTCTTACGCCTTTTGGAGGGAGAAACAAGACTTAGCCTCTATACTTTGAATTCTCAACAGCACTAACAAAAGAGGGCGAAAATCATATCTTAGCTTCACATTATTAATAACATACAGACAATAAGCCTAATAAACAGAATTATAACTTTCTTCCAATCACCTTAGTCCGGGAATAGTTATTCACTTAAATGGGGCCCTAGATTTGGTAGCTTAATTTCATTAAAAGCCATCACACTTCAAAATATAGGTAAAAAATGCAAATGGGAGTCGCACTCAAGTGTCACTCTCAATCGTTCTATTATCTCAATTACACAATGACATATGCCATTAAGCTACAGCATATGTAGAAAAACAAACCAAAAGAGAGAAAACATCTAAATTCTGAAAAGAAACATTGTGGCCAATATTAAGCATTATAGAACGGCACCATGGAAAGCATGTGCATGCACATCCACACACACAAATAATAAAGAAAACTATAACAGAACATATAGGTTGTAAGTACAAAACCTGATCATTACTATAAGATCTGGATGGCCATACCAACAAGCCATTTCTAATGGAATAGGAGAACTCTTTGCTAATAAAGAAATCAACAATATGATAAAAGAAACATATTTCTTTGAATCAACATAAGTTTTAACCTTGAATAACTTATAATGATTCTCATGAAGCCATTTGCTTTTAAATTTTACTAGTATGATGCCTACACATAGCTGCGGGAATAGGGAGAGAAGGGAGGAGATAGGATGAAACAAAAAACGAAGAAAGATAAATGCATATAGTAAAAGTTTAGAAAAAAAATGACAACTTAGACATAGTTCTGAAAAATACATTAAAAATATTAAAGATCTTTCAAAGGATCTAAGAAAGCAAGAAAATATCTATTGCAAACTTCTTCACAGCTATATGTATGTATTGCATCCACACTAGACTTTTGAGGTGTTTATTAATGCTATTGTAAAGTATACATTTTAAATTGAACTCCTATAATTTACTAATATGCATATTGATTTTAAGAAGAGAATTTAAAAGTAAAATTAAATAACACTTTCATGGATTTAAAGTTTGCAATTCATAATATCAAGGATGATAGTTAAAACTTAAAACATGCCCTCATCACAAATTGTTGCCCAATGGAGTCTAGAATCTAGTAGATTTAATGCAACTTGAAAACAGTAATATCATCCATTCAAATGTTTTTAACTTGTATGTATCAACAGACATTATGTTGATTTCGTTAATTTAATCTAAGCTATAATCATAGCTACACTGGAGAACAAACACAACATTTAACAAATAACCAACTCCAAAACATAACAATCCTATTAGATGAACAAATAATGTCATAACCAAATACTAAGTGGGACCAAGATAGACAGCAACCAAAAGGAGTGCCAAGATTAATACTAAACGGGATCAACACAGACAACAACCAAAAGAAGCACTAATATAAAATTGCAAGTCTCTTTTTCAACAAAAGGAAATTTAAAAGAACAATAGATCAAAGAACATCTTCCAAAAAGGCCTTTACTTGCAGTCATAACAAACTAAATTACTATGACATTAAGAAAGAATGAATGAAAGAATATTTTATTTCAACAAATAACGCAAGAAGAGCGATAATGTAAGAAAGATAAGCAATATGCAAACCTAGGTGACAAAGAGGTGTGCAGCTGGAGTAGACCAAATAGAACGACAGCCAAAAGACAAATATGATCACAAATAAGATTATTCATAAATAGTTAAATTCAAACTTTACAATATATCACAACTGTTTTTTATTCACTCGATTAAAAGAATATAAGCATAATTAGTTAAATTCAGGTAGAACCTGCATGTTCCATCATTATATATATATAGCAGTGCAATGCCTTTAGTAAGATAGTAGTAACTTTTAAGTCTCACTCATTGCATTGATTATCATATCTACCTATGTTTTTCAATTACATGTGACATGATCAATATGTGTGTTTGTGTGTGTGTGTGTGTGTGTGTGTGTGTGTGTGTGTATTGAGGAAATGATAAATATATATTGTACATTGGAATTGAGCAAAAAAATAAAATAAAATAAACGTCAACTTTGAACATTATTTTAACAAATGGACATTCATTGTTCACATATAAATCAAAGGCCAAGGAGAAAATTAAGTGAATTAAAATCTGAGAGAGGTCCTAATTTGTAGTAGTAGCCAAGAGAAGAGTAAATTAGTATACATGGATCAAGTCCATTTATTTCATGCCAAGTAGTTTTTTTTCTTAATTCTCGAACTGAACAGAAAGTTTAATACAAACATAAGGGTATTGGACTACCTTTTTTTCATAAAAATAATTCAAAAAGCATGCAGTGAGCATATCTCATATGCGTTCTAAAAGCTAAAACCTCACATCTGCTATTCACATTTAGGATTTACAATCTCAAACAACAAAAAATCACAACAAGCAGTAATTATAATGCAAAAAATCTCTCCACTACCAAATCAACTTAAACAAACAAATGTGATTATTTAAAAAACATCAAATATCAACACCAAAATCACATTTTTCTCAATAAAACTACTGACCATCCTCTTTTTTGAAGAATATCATAATCAAGAAAGAATAAATTTCTTAACAGTTTCACAAACAATAATTAATCCATTTCGTTATCCACTACCTATTACCAAAGTCAAGCAAAAGTCACTAACTTTATAGCTAAAAACAAAAAATCAATATTAACGAAGCCTATCAAGGAAAACCCATAAAATTTCTCAATAGTTTAACAATCAACAATTAACCCATAAAAAAACAATGGTCTTCTCTCATTACAGAAGATGGAAGAGACGAGGCATAGAAGGGGAACAATTGCCAGCAAAAAGAAACCCAACATTAAAAACCCTAATTTTATATAAAAAGGGATGAAATCAAAAAGCATAAAAAATTGAGAGTTATGATTACTCCTCTGATTGCAGAGGATGGAAGACAAGCCGAAGAAAGGGAAGTGGAATGTGTAAAAGAGTTCGCAGCTATATAACTGTAAAGAATTTTGGAGAGAGTGGGAAAGCAAAACATAAAAACTTGATGTTAAGAGTTTTGATTTAATCATATTTTTTGAAATATTTTCTAAAATAAAATTTATGATTAATTAAGTGATTTGTACCAATTAAATCAGATAAACAAATAACAAAACATGTGATAAAACATAAGATAATTATGTATATATTGAAAATTATTTTAGCAATAGAATAATTTCAACTTTGGATAAAAAATTAAGGAAGAAATTTAATAGCTACCTGAAACAACCCTTGATTTGCCCCTATTTCAGTCTCAACATCTCTTGCAAACTCTTATCCCGATCCCCTTTCCTTTTGCTTTTTTTTTTTGGGCTGAATCGGTTTAAATCCGATTCAACCCCCTTTCTCTGGTCTAGCCTTGGACGACAGCAAAAAAAGGCGCCAATGCCGACAGTGGCAGCAAGAAGCAGCTCTCCTACCTCCATTCTTTCCATTTTCGACGAAACAGCCCTTGATGGCAGCCCTAGCAACCTTTCTTTTTTTCTCCTTTTGTTCCTCCCATTTTCTTTCTCTTTCTTGTCGCCGGCAGTAGTTGGATCTGGATGCCGGTGCCATTTCCTTTCTTCTCCCCTGATAATCTCTTTCCTTCCAATCAGCATCGCCCCCCTCTTTGCTCTTTTTCTTTTTTTTTTTTGGGTTGCTTCAATGTCTGCCTACAAACAACCCTATACCCGTGTCCCTTACATTTTAATTATTTCTTTATTTTTTTATTTATATTTAATATTACTCTTATTATTAAATATATATAATATACATTTCTTTTATATATAAATATCACATATATAAATATATATATATATATATATATATATATAATCCTTATCATAATATATATAGTCTACCTAGTTGCTATTTTATAAAACAATAATATTTCTAATCAATTTCTTAAAACAATAATATTTCTAAGAAAAATTATTTCAATTATATTTACTTAAATTATTTGTATTCTTAAATTATATATTTTATTTTTCATATTATGTTAATTTATTGGATTATATTTCAAAACATACATTTTGTAAGAAAAATATTAAAATATAGAGTAAATTAATTATTCAAACATCCATTGATGAAAGTTTCATTAAAAATACTGATTTTTTTTAAAAAAAATAAATTTGTAAGCTATATTGAATTTTATGAATCCATCAAAATTCATTAATAATGGATGAATGAAAATATATATAATTAAATTTTTTTTGTTCCGCTCACAAAACTTCACATTTCTTTTATCCATAACAACTTCTATTAATGAAAGTAGGGGCAAACCGTCAACAATGGGGGGGGGGGAACTTTGGCCACGCCAAATTATATTTGAAAATTTTTTTATATAATATATATTTGTATATTAATAAATAAATTTTGGCCTTTTCAAATTTTTTAATACTTCTTTATATATGAGATTTGACAATCACTTTATCTTTTATAATATATGTTTACATAAACTTGAAATTATATGTGTGGGTATTGTTTAAATTACTTGTTAAGTCAAAAACTTGTAATCACATTCTTAGTTAAGTCCTCTAAATTATTTTTTTATTAGACTGTTCAAGTTTTTACTTCAATTTTCAAATTTATTTTGAATTTTTTTTGTTAAACTTATAATCTGCCTTTATTTTTAATTTTTTAATATATATCCAATCATGATTGTTAAACAAATTCAATAAAAATGCCAAACATCTACCCAACAGTTCAAAAAGTAATTATGTTCGACATGGCTCAAACTTAGTCCATTTCGACCTGTTAACAGGTTTAGTTATATATCGTCTAAGTTAAATAAAAAAATTATCATCAAAGTTATTGAATTGACACATAAAAAGTAATAGTAATTTTAAATATATATTTTAAAATAATATAATTTAATGTTTATATTATATATATATATATATATTTAGGAGCCTCTATCCCAATATATACATAAAAATAATAATAATTTTAAAAATATATATTTTAAAATGATATAATTTACTGCATATATGATATATATATATATATATATATATATATATTCATCATGGAATAGGGAAAATAAATTGTACATGTTACAATAAAAATATTATAAATGTATTAATTATACATAGATTAATAAAAATATTATAAATGTATTAATTATACATAGATTAAAATTTTGTAATATGACAATTTTCAGGAAATATGTCACTGTAACAGTCCACAGTCCAATAATTAACACAATTTAAACATAATTCACGGTTGGGCTGTCTGTGATGCCTTTAACCCTTGCATAATAACCTTAATAAATGATAAACATTTATTATTTTCTAAACTCGAAATATAAAATTTTTACAATATTCCTTACACTTTACATCCCCTATTTGTAATTGTACAATAAGGTAGTACTGTATACATGTGTCTGAATGTACAAGAGAAGTAACTATACCTTTTATATTTAATGTCCTTGGTCCCAGCATGTTACTAGCAGTTATATTTATCCGAGGAAGACTTCAAATGGTTTTGCATTTTATCTGTAGAGTTAAGAAATAAAGCGGTGAGCGAATCCACGTGCTCAGTAAAGGAGTCATATGCTGCTTGATATAATGAAATCTATATGCAACAAAACCTTTATTTTCCTAATGGTGTACTAGGCACATGTAAGGAAGGATACTATAGTCGACCGGGAAATCTAAATGGAGCATGGAAGGTATTTTGAAATACCTGTCTTGTCCCAGAAACCCAGAGCAACTATAAGGAGTAATTAAATAATTTGTTTTATTTTAAAACAAATTAACTTCCATTTCTCATAAGTAATAAATGATATAAACCATTTAACATTTCTTTTCAGTAATCCTTTTCAAAACACGTGATAGTACAGTGAAACAACAGTTCAGTGAACAATCACTTAAAATTGTAGAAATAGTAAATATCTTTTTAATTCAGTAACTTATGAGAATCCAAATCATTGAATAAACAATTTAGTAGTTATTTCTATTTTAGAAATAACTTTCATAATATTCCTTCCCAGAAAAAACACTAATTCTCATCTCAGTTCACTAAACAGTAATCAGCCACTTTCAGTACAGTATAGTTCAATAAAACGATATTTTGGTATGGTTCAATTCAATAAACAGTAATTCACCGTGTAATCCATTAAACAGGATTCAGTAAATCCAGTAAACAGAATTTAGTAAGTGGAGACTAGGCATCCCTCTACCTCATATCATGCTATCATCGTTCCTAAAGGAACACAGTAATCATCCTCACTGGGATATAATGTAGATTTATGGCCATGACCTATAGGGTGTCCTCAGTGTACACTTGCCAGGTGACATCCGGGACGCTGATGACTGGTGGGTCTATCAGCCACTTAAATAATAACAATATCACAATAAAGCATGAATCTCAGGGCCTAAGTCTCAAAATAGTATAAAAACCGTACCACAGCCTTTATGGATCTTATTCAAAATAAATTGAAATATTTCACGTTTATCTATAAGGCTCTCACAATTTCATATATCATCACCTTTATGGAATTTATAAAATAACAAGATATAAATTTAGTTCCATAAAGGTATAAAATCGTTTCTTTTCTCATAAAAAATACCTTTAAGGAATTTGAATAAATCAAATCATTTATTTCAATTATTATTTCCAAAAAGGTATTTATTCTCCATTTCCACAAACAGTAAAACAGTCGATAAATATTCTTGTATCAAGTGAGAAAATCAATAATTATTCATTTTGAATATTTAATCTCATATAGAGTATAATTTAATTCTCACTTTAGTAAAGTTTAAAACATGAATATTCTTGCCCCCATGGCTCGTTTACACAAAATGGTACTAGCTCGCCCATAAAGTGCACTAGAGCTCATCCATTTACACAAAAGGCCCTAACTCGCCCAATAGAAGTGCATTGGAGCTCGCCTATCATAGCTCATTTAAGTCTCACCTTAATAAAATTAGAGCATAAATATGCCCGCCATAATAGCTCACCCAAAACGATAAAATAGGGTTCGTCTATATGAAACAGTAAAGTTTTAAAAGTACTCGACTTGTTTAGGCGAGGTAAGTTTAGCAAAACGTGGGCATCAACTTTACAGTATAGAGATATGCTTATCAATCACAACTTTGCATGTTTTCAAATCAAATCATGCTTCCGATATTTTCACAGAATTTAACTCAAGAAAACATGCAATTCATTATATCCCAACAACTCACACACTTCCCCTTACTTGTCTTATGAAGTCGAGCTTCCCAGTTGCATTTACCGAAACTCGTAACTTCCGGCTGCAAAATAATTTTATCAAAATTTATTAATATTTTTCCTTTTAATTTTGAGCCACTAACTTCTATAAAATGCAGCCACTAATGTCATAATATATGCACAACCAGTATAATTATCTGGTGCTAAATCTCAACTTCTTCAATTTAGTTCATTTTTCGGTTTTAATTTCACCAATCCTTCTCTTTTAATTTCTATAGCCATTTTCTAACTTCAAACCATAAAATACAACATGATGTCATATTCTAATAACCATGGTCGAAACTTCCCATTGATCACCTTTCATGATTTTTTTTTTCAATTCTTTCCATGATTTATTGGTTCTACCTTTGTTAACCCATCTCAAGCTTCTATTTCCTACCATTCTCATGCAAGAAAAATGCATGAATTCTCATATTACATGACTGACTGAAACCTATGAAGATGTCATATTTTGGCTCAAATAAAATAACTCAACACCAATAGCAATTATAAGAAGTACACCTTTAGATCTATACATTTATAACTTTGAATTAACATAAAACAAGAGAGTTTGATATCCCTTTTCTCTGATCGAACCCTCCTTAGTGTGTGTATATAGATATATTTTTTCTTATTTATTCATTTCAATCTCATGTCTCAACATGTTATCCATGCATGACAATTAAAACCTCATCAATTTAACCAACACATCACCAACACCCTTACCTTAGCTTGACCGAATCAATACTACTCCCAAAACAGAATACATTCTGTTTCATGTCTACTCTCCCTTTCCTTAGTTCTTAGGTGTTCTTTAGGTAAAGGAAAGGTTTATGAAGAAAGTTTGAATGATTAGTTAGCAAGAGGATAAAATTTTGCTAAGAAATCATGGGAGGAACGAGAGCAAGACAACAAAATGAGCAGCTGAGTATAATCGGTGAAGAAGAAGAGGTTCGGCTAAAGTTGTTTCACTTTAGTTCATATATTTATCCCCTTATCAATTCCACTTAGCTTCCTATCACTTTCCTCATCAATTTCCTTGTCTGATATCTCATTAAATGGTGAAGAAAATCGTAGCCAAAAGGAAAAGGGCGATGAGCAATTTTTCTATGCTCATTAAATGATGAAGAAATCTGCAGCCAAAAGAACGACGTGCAGAAATTCTTCTGCCCGTTCCTTGCCTTTATTTTCCTCTTTGTCTTATTCTTCAACCAACAGTACTTTATCTCATGTTGACTTTAACTTTTGTATACACAAAGTAGCAAAACGGCGTGCATCACAACGGCAGCAGAAATTTAAGTGGCGTGTAGTAGAAAATTCTGTTAGTTGCACGATTTTACTTATTTTCTACCTCTTTTAATATATGCCAACCAATCAAAATTTAGTTACATGTACAATTAATCCATTTCTTCATGCTTTCCTTGTCTTTTTGTGCATTAAAACTTGTAGAAAAACTACAGCAAAAAGGAGTGGCGTAGAGTTCATTTTGCTGCACATTGTTAACTGATTTTCCCCTCTTGTTATCTACTTCAACCAATAAAATTTAGCCATATTTTAAATCTTAAAATTCTCTTCCTTTAAGTGTCTTTTACATTGCTTTTTATAGCATAAAAATTTATTATCCAATTTCCTTTGGATTATTCCCAGCCGTGTATCACAATAGAGAAGGAGAAGTGGCGTGAAGTACAATTTTCTGCACGTTATTGGACTTGCTTTTCCTCTTCCTTTTGTGTTTTCCAGCCAATGATAATTTAACATATGTCCAACACATAAATTTTCCTCTCTTATAATTCACATATTTACTTATTATACTATGGAAATATCACTTCCATGTATAAATTTCAGATTTATTTTCTTTATTTCTTTCTATACCTCCACTTCATCATGAAATATTTATTCCACCTCTTATACACCATATTATAAATTATAAATCCAATTATTCCAATTTCTAAGTGGAAATTCAAATTAAATATTTATTTAATTTCACTAATTAATTTATTTCCACTATCAAGGATTTATGAAAATATGGTGTATAGTATTATAAAATTGGGTCTCATAGTCACCAATAATTTTCTCATGAACCTATCTTTCAATTTTATTTAAAATTTTAATTTAATTAAAAATAAGAAATTTTCTTCTAACAATTTATTTTTTCAAAATTAGCGACGTTATTACATGTCATTAATTATGTTATATATACATGACAAATAAAGTATCATCATTTATTAATTATACACTAATTTGATTATATTAGTGACAAATAAATAATGTCATCTCAATAGAAAATTTGTGACATTACTCATATCGTCATATATTACTGTACATTTATATGACGAAATTGTATCATCACTAATAACTGTCTTTTAGTGATGCAACTATGCATCACCATATTTTCTTGAAACCAATTACGAAAACACAGAAGTCACTAAAAAGCAAAAAACGTCACAAAAAAATTTCCTCATTTCTATTTGGTGGCAAAATTTGGTACCAAATATATGATGACGTTTTTAGAAAATTTGACATTTTTAATTTGTCACGTATAAAGTGTTCATTTTATGACAAATAAACAAATGTCACAAAAAAATAGTAATCGTCAAAAAAGAGTTTCCCACCAATATATTTGGTGGTAAAATTTGGCGTCAAATTTTTAGTGATGCTATCATATGACGATTTTATACATCGTCATACAAAATATCAAAACTATAGATAAACGTGACGAATTACAGTATTCGTCACATATGATATACATTATTTTTTTTATTAATTTTGAGTTTGTAAATTAAATATTAAATAATTGATATTCATATAATTACAAAATTAAGTAAATAATAAAATACAGGCATAGAAAATTATATTTAAACAAATAATATTGTTGTTTTTCTTATCCATTTTTCATCGTGAAATCGTAAAACAAATTATATGTACGTTACAATAAAAATATTATAAATGTATTAAATAAACATTGTTAAAATTATGTATCATGACAATTTTAATGAAATATGAACCCAATAATTTTCTAATTAACCTAAATAAATAATTTTATTTAAAACTTAATTTTAATTAAAAATAAAATTTTATTCTAACAAATTTAAATATTTTTCAAAATTAGTGACGTTATTACACGTCACTAATTATGTTATATATACATGACAAATAAATTATCATCACTTATTAATTACACACTAGTTTGATCATATTTGTGATAAATAAATAACATCATCAAATTAATAAAAAATTTGTGAATTTACTTATGTCATCATACATTACCGTACATTTGTGTGACGAAATTATATCGTCATTAATAATTGTCTTTTGATGATGAATATGTGCATCTCTGTGTTTGTGTAAAATCAATGACAGACAAATATCGACATTAAATCAGTAAAAAATTTGTGACATTACTCATGTCATCATATATTACCTTACATTTATATGACGAAATTATACTGTCACTAATAATTGTTTTTTGGTGACGCAACATGTTTGCTTAAAATAAATGACAAAAACACAAACGTCCCCAAAAGTAAAAGAAAACGTCACAAAATTTTTCCCACCATTTATATTTTGTATTAAAATTTAGCGCTAAATATTTAGTGACGTTATTATAAAATGAGACATGATACAATTCGTCACGTATAAAGTGCTCATTTTATGACAAATAAACAAATGTCACAAAAAAATTAGAAATCGTCATAAAAAAGTTTTCCACCAATATATTTGGCGGTAAAACTTGGCGCCAAATGTTTCGTGACGCTATAATGTGATGTTTTTATATATCGTCATATAAAATATTATAACCGTAGAAAAACATGACGAATTATAAGCGCCATGTTTATATCACCATATTTGTTTAAAAATAAATGACAAAAACACAAACGTCCCCAAAAGTAAAAAAAAAAACGTCACAAAATTTTTCCTACTATTTATATTTTGTATTAAAATTTAGCACTAAATATTTAGTGATGTTATTATAAAATGAGATGTAATACAATTCATCACGTATAAAGTGCTCATTTTATGACAAATAAACAAATGTCACAAAAAAATTAGAAATCATCACAAAAAAGTTTCCCACCAATATATTTTGCGATAAAACTTGGCGCCAAATATTTCGTGATGCTATAATGTGACGTTTTTATATATCGTCATAAAAAATATTAAAATCTTAGAGAAATGTGATGAATTATAGTGTTCGTCATGCATGATAGACTTTGCGTGACAAAAAATTATGCGTCACTCAGAAAAATCGTCACAAATTGTCAAATTTGTTGTAGTGATGGCTATAATTGTCCTAACCCTCTTGTATGAAAAACACAGTTTTATATTCCTAGGGCCGTTGATTTTAAACCATTATAGTATCCAATTCATAAACCTCATTTAAATCAAATCAGAAACAATTCACAAATCATTCCAAAACCTTAATCAAAAGAATCAATAAATAGTTTGAAATTTATCTTTAAAACCTCAATTACATCAACATCATCACCTATTCTCACCCATAACCTTTTTTAATCACATCCTCAAAATTTCAAATTTAATATTTAAAACCTCAAATCAATTAAACTAACTCCATATAAATTTACGACTAATTTATACAAACACATTACCTAGCGTTAACGCTGGCGATTTAATTTCTCCCAAGCTCAGTAAAACTTCAACCACTCTTGTATAATTTCTACAAATTCAAATCCATATTTACACTTAAAATTTTACAAAATTACTCAACATCATAATAATAATAATAATAATAATAATAATTTTCTTACCATATATATTTTTTCTGTTTTATTTTTTTTTCTGTTTTGAGCTGAACAACCCCTATTCTTTTTAACCACCTCCCGCTTATGGTAGCTCCAGGGTGTTAGGGGCACGTTCAGGGTAAGGGGTGAAGTGGCTGTCGACGTCTCTCTACCTTCCTCCAATTTTGGTCAGCCCTAATAGTTCCACTTCTTTCTTTTTCTTTTCCTTTTTTCTAGTTGTCGGTGCCTTCCCATTTCAGTCTGATCTGTCTTCGCCGGACTTGTTTTGCCTGGTTCCGACCGGCCACCGGTGACCTTCCTCTTCCTTTTTCCTTTTCTTCTCTTTTCCTTCCTTCCATTTCTTCCTTTCTTTTATACTCCACCTAATAGCTTCTCTTCTTCTCCTGCACCGTCGGCGGCCAACCTTTCCTTCCTTGGCCTGCGATCGTTGCTCTCCTTGTCTCTCCCTTTTTGCTTTTTCCTTTTCTTTTCTTTTTTTTCTTAATCGGGTTTGCCTAAGCCCCCAAAACTGTAACAAGCTTCCACGAGAAACTTGCTATGAATTCTTTTATTTATTTATTTATAAATATATATAATAAAAATATATTTTCTATTAACAATTATATATCTACAGACACTTATATTAACACTTTTATATGTATAATTATATTCTTGACATATACTATATATACATATATATATTTCTATATATTTAAAATTTATACTTACAATATAATTATTTTATATTAAAAACATATATATATTGTATCTATATTATATATAATCCTTAAAACATTTATTTTTCCTATTTTATTATTTATTAATATATATTTATATATACTTTAATTCAAATTAATATTTATTGTTTAAATATATATATATTTATATATTTGTACCTGTATATATGTGTGTATATATATCACATTTTTCTTTAAATTTTTGATTCCTTAATGTTAGCTTTAAATTGCCATATATATTTTGAAATGACAAAAACTTAAGTAAGCTTTAATGGTTTAATTCATATTATAAATTTGCCTTATCACACATGATTTTCTCAATCCATTTTCAAGTGATCATATCAAACATTAAGACCATGATTTAATGATACATCCCTATTGGTCTTAATTCTTTATAAATGTTTTGAATATTTTAGAAAATCACTTGATGAATGTTTAGACCATGTTTTTATCTGAGAAAGTCAAGAAAAACTCCCTTAAAGCTTATAAATGTTTTGGGTTGAATTAGGATCAAAGGTCATATCATTTCTAACCCAAAAGTGCAGGAAAAATGCCCTCTGGAAGAAAAAGATCGATCCCCACTGTAGCAGGATCGATCCCTTTTTGGCAGAAAGTCTTCCCAAGGTCCCTGAAGGGATCGATCCCCTATGGAAAGGGATCGATCCCTTTGCTCGAAAATAGCCTATAACGGCTAGTTTTTGTGAGACAACGGTAATATCCGAGATTTGGCTCCACCCAACGGCTAGAATACATCCAAGGGACTATAAATAGAGGCTTAGAAGCTAAAGGAACTAAAAGGAACTACTCAGCAACTCCATAACACATATTCCTCAAATCTTCAAGCCTCAAACAAGAAATCAAGAGCTCCAAAGTCTTCATCATCTATCATTCATCTATTTCTTGTATTATTTAGCACAAATATTGTATAGGCTTTTCTTTGTGCCTAATTTCTGTAATCACTTACCTATCTAGAGGCCCTTCTTTGATTACATTATTTGTAACCCATCATTCCTTGTAAAGGGGAGGTTTCTCTTAAGCCTAGAAAAAGAGGGAGGTTTCTCTTTAGCCTTAGAAAAAGAGGGAGGTGTCTCTTGAGCCTTAGAAAAAGAGAGAGAAGAGGTTTCTCTTGAGCCTAGAAAAAGAGAGAGGTTTCTCTTGAGCCTTGAAAAGAGGGAGTGTAATACAAATTCAAGTATAGTGAATTTGGTGAAAATCCTTGGGAGCGTCTCAGGGTAGAGGACGTAGGCAAGGTAGCCGAACCTCTATAAATCGATTGTGTAAATCTCTCTCTCCCTACTCTTTATTTACTTGCACTTGTATTGTGTTTATTTCATTGAACTTGAATTGCATGCTTGAATAGCCTAGAGAACTTAGAAAATATTCATATAGGCTAGAGAATTAAGAAGAATCGAAAAACGGGCTTAAGGCTAGCTAAGAACCGATTCACCCCCCTCTCGGTATTGCCTATAAGAGCCAACAATTGGTATCAGAGCTTGGGCTCGAGATTAACTTAGACTAACCTCTATCGAGTAAAACGATCATAAATGGCTCTAGGTGATGATTTTGAGACTAGCTCACAAACTTTAGAAGAATATTCATTTGATGAGCTTCAAGATGCATTTAATGAGCTAAGTGATAAATATAAATCAATGCATGCAAAATATAACAAAAAGTTAAATAAATTTAGAAAAGAGAATGAAATTTTGATGAATACTAATGTTGAGTTAGAGGAGAAAATAAAAGATCTAGGCTCAAAGAATGATGAACTCACTAAGGTGAAATTAGAGCTAGAAAAGAAATTAGAAGACATTAAAGATAAATTGACAAATCCTAGCTCTTTGACTATTGAGGATGAAAAGGAGAAACCTAGCTCTAGAAAATGCAATGACCATTCTTATGATGATTTACAAAATGCTTTTGATGAGCTAGCTAGTGAATTTGAATGCATGAACTCAAAATACAAGAAAATGATTACAAAATTAAAAATGGAAAATGATGAGTTATTGAATGCTAAGTTAGAATTTCAAAAGAAATTAGAAGAAGCTAACCTAGAAATAAATGAGTTGAATGAAAAGAATACAAATTTGCATAACTCATTTTCTAGGTTCTATATGGGTCAAAAAAAATTAGATCACATGCTAGAGACCCAAAGAGCCTTCTTTGACAAAGATGGGTTAGGATATAATGCAAATAAAAAGGAAACTCATCTTAAGAATTTTCTAGTGGGCAAAAATACTATGCATGATTTATCTCTTACATGCTCACTATGCAATAGAATAGGACACTCTTCACAAGCATGCACAAATAGAAAAACCACATTTAGAGGAAGAGTAGTTAGAAAAATGTGGGTGCCAAAGCATGCTATGAATAATGATGAACTGTGCTTAAAATGGATCCCAAAAGGATCAAAAATTGTGAACACTAAGTCTCAAGGACCTAAGAAAATTTGGGTACCAAAACATGCTTAAATTATGTGTTTAGGAGTGTTAGAGCATGAGAATATAAAGAAGCAATGAAGTTTAAATGCTCAACACATCCTCATGGAGTTTGCTTGTGCCAACGAAAAGGAGAAAGAGCTTGGAAATCCATCCTTGGCAAAGTCACAACAATTCTTCAAAGAATGGCTCAAGGTGGATTCAACTAGTCAAGGCAAAGTATTCTTTAGCAAAGGAGTATTGTAAGCTTAATTCCTTACTCCTTAAACCTTTTATTGTTTATGCCTTGATGATGTGGTTGGTTAATGATTAATGATGCATTGTGATTGAGCAAAAGGCATGATTGTTGAGTGCTTGATGAATTATTCTTGATACATTGAATGAAAGGCATGATTTATGATTTTGAAATGATTATTGGTTCTCTGCATCTTGAGCAAGTTTGATATGTTTAGATAATATATTTAGTTGCTCAAAAATTGTCAAATATGTCATATATGCAAAATGCTATGTCATGAGCATTAATGAAGAATTTGTATGTTGGAAATCATGGCATGTTGTTCACAAGATGTATGATTTGATGATATATGTGCTTAAAACCTATGTGAACAAGTTTGTTTTGACATATTTGTAGTTTCTAATGCTTTAGTTCTGTCAAAATATGCTTAACTCTCAAAATGACATCCTTTGAGGCCAAAAATGCATTTTATTGTGTAAATTCTTCCAAAATTGCAAAATATTTTGTAAAATGGTTTTTCATTCATGTTTTTCATTCATACAAGTCCAAAATCATGTTTTACAAATGTTTAAACCCTTACTTGGACTTAAAATACTCAAAAACGAAGTTTTGGTACCTCAAAAGTTGGATTTTCTGTCATAAAACTACAGAAACAGGATGAGGGATCGATCCCCCTTGAATAGAATGCAGAATTTGTGCATTCTAGAACTAAGGGATCGATCCCCCTCCCAAAGGGATCGATCCCCCCAGGCCAGTAAGGGCTTTCCTGCATGTTTTCAACCGAAATTGAGAAGAACTTTTCATTGTTTTGATACTTTCTCTCTTCTCAACTTAAAATTCATTGTTTTAACTTCTTTTTGATGATCTTTAAACTATGAAAATCCATTTTTCATTAATATCATGCCTCATCTCTATCAATTTGTATTATTTCCAACAAATGGTATCACTTTCAACAATCAATATCATTTTTCTTGAGCTCACAAGTGCAAAATCATTTTTCTCATTGAAAATAGTCATGAATTGCATAAATCTTGAAATAATCTTGAAATATACTCTCAATGAATGCTTAAACATAATTTTGAGATTTATTTCAATGATTTGTGTATATTTGAGAAGTTGATGAACTTGTGCAAAATGAATATTCATCATACCTTTTGTTCATCTTAGTCAAGTATGCTTATAAGATTTTGTGTATTAGCTTGACTCAACTACTCCACTCTAGGTTACATGATAATTATACATCTAGTGGAAGAATAATTAAAACTTGACCTTAAGGATTGACTTCAAATGTAAATTCAACAATTGGTATAAGGTCATAATTTTCCTTGGCTTATAATTAGTGATAATAAATGGATCCTAAATGTTCAAATGCATAAAACTTTATCATCCATGTACTTAAATTTTTCTTATGGCCAAACTATTAAAGAACTTGAGCTTTAATGACAACACCAATAATTGATAAACATGCATAGACTCTTGATTGTTTTGATGATGAACATGCATGTTTACTTAAGTTGAATCAATAATCATGCCTATGAGATGAGAATAGTTATTTCATGATATTAAGAGCTTAACCTCACTCATAGCTTATGGATTTTAATGATAAAATATATTTTAACTTGATAATATTTATTCACTTAGGTGAAGTCATTTTAGTAAAATAGCATATACCCTCTAGAACGTTAAATGATGATAACAACTAGGGATATGGCTCTTAATTGATTAAAATGGTAATTTTGAATTTTTCCTTGCTCATAATTGGTTAAGGACTTGAATTGGAAAATGGGCATAGGACTTTTGTGCTTAAAACCATGGAAGAAAATGTGTTTGCTTGAATTCCTTGATTTTTTGAATCTTCCATATGGTATAACTTTGTGCATATGAATATGGATTAATACTTTATGATAGTATGCTAATGTTTAATTAATCCATATGCATATTGGATGGTGTGTGATTGTGTTCTTGCATTTTTAGAATGATTATTTTCTTGACATGAACACACTACACATAGATATTGGATTCATGCAATATGCCTAAGTCAACCATTAGTAACAATTGGTATTTAGATTGAAATAACAATTAGTATCATTGGCAATCATATTTTCAACAATTGGTAGGCCAAAACTAAATTGCCAATTGGTATGAGCTTTAAATTGACAATTCTTCTCATGTTCTTTAGTTTGAAATGCCAAATAGAGAAGAATTCATTTAGGATATTTTTGCATGAAACTCTTGTGTGCTAGAATTTGTAGTTAATTGCTATATATCTTAATTCTAGGCACAATATCTCTTAAAAATGATTTATGAGCACATGCATATGATATGTTATATAATTTTAGCTCATAATCATGATGTATTGCCATGCACCTTAGTTGGACTTAAGAGAACAATTGATGTACTTAGGTGTTTAATAGGATTGAAATGAGCAAGTCATAGACCTTAGTAGATATTTATACACAACTTGCTTCATTATTTAGCAATTGGGAACTTCTTGCAAAATTATTTATTAACAATTGGTATCAAAATTATTTATAAACAATTGGTATAAGATCATAAGTCATGTTCTTTGCATGAATATTTCATACTTTTTATGAACAGTTGACTTATTTATTTGTGCTACGAGTCCCATGTACTAACATGTTTCTTGTTGGATGGAGCATATTTTTTTTTATCTCTTCTCACATAGCTATGATTTTAGGGGGAGCATATGTTTTTATTATTTTTCCTTCTTTTTTCTTTGACAAAAAGGGGGAGAGATAGATATTAAAAGAGAGATAGATATTAAGGGGATGAGATAATGGGGGAGAAATAGTTTGAAAATTCATTTTCAAAACTCATGCTTATATTAAGGGGGAGCTTAAATCCTGCTTTATTTGAGGGGGAGTATTTTATCAAAGAATTTTCAAAGCAAATTTACATTAAGTTTTGTCATATCAAAAGGGGGAGATTGTTAGCTTTAAATTGCCATATATATTTTGAAATGACAAAAACTTAAGTAAGCTTTAATGGTTTAATTCATATTGTAAATTTGCCTTATCACACATGATTTTCTCAATCCATTTTCAAGTGATCATATCAAACATTAAGACCATGATTTAATGATACATCCCTATTGGTCTTAATTCTTTATAAATGTTTTGAATATTTTAGAAAATCACTTGATGAATGTTTAGACCATGTTTTTATCTGAGAAAGTCAAGAAAAACTCCCTTAAAGCTTATAAATGTTTTGGGTTGAATTAGGATCAAAGGTCATATCATTTCTAACCCAAAAGTGCAGGAAAAATGCCCTCTGGAAGAAAAAGATCGATCCCCACTGTAGCAGGATCGATCCCTTTTTGGCAGAAAGTCTTCCCAAGGTCCCTGAAGGGATCGATCCCCTATGGAAAGGGATCGATCCCTTTGCTCGAAAATAGCCTATAACGGCTAGTTTTTGTGAGACAACGGTAATATCCGAGATTTGGCTCTACCCAACGGCTAGAATACATCCAAGGGACTATAAATAGAGGCTTAGAAGCTAAAGGAACTAAGAGGAACTACTCAGCAACTCCATAACACATATTCCTCAAATCCTCAAGCCTCAAACAAGAAATCAAGAGCTCCAAAGTCTTCATCATCTATCATTCATCTATTTCTTGTATTATTTAGCACAAATATTGTATAGGCTTTTCTTTGTGCCTAATTTCTGTAATCACTTGCCTATCTAGAGGCCCTTCTTTGATTACATTATTTGTAACACATCATTCCTTTTAAAGGGGAGGTTTCTCTTAAGCCTAGAAAAAGAGGGAGGTTTCTCTTTAGCCTTAGAAAAAGAGGGAGGTTTCTCTTGAGCCTTAGAAAAAGAGAGAGAAGAGGTTTCTCTTGAGCCTAGAAAAAGAGAGAGGTTTCTCTTGAGCCTTGAAAAGAGGGAGTGTAATACAAATTCAAGTATAGTGAATTTGGGGAAAATCCTTGGGAGCGTCTCAAGGTAGAGGACGTAGGCAAGGTAGCCGAACCTCTATAAATCGATTGTGTAAATCTCTCTCCCTACTCTTTATTTACTTGCACTTGTATTGTGTTTATTTCATTGAACTTGAATTGCATGCTTGAATAGCCTAGAGAACTTAGAAAATATTCATATAGGCTAGAGAATTAAGAAGAATCGAAAAACGGGCTTAAGGCTAGCTAAGAACCGATTCACCCCTCTCTCAGTATTGCCTATAAGAGCCAACACTTAATACCAAAATAAATTTCATAATTATTACTTCTCCAATTTATCAATAAATAAAGTTCCATAATTCAAATATTTCAATCTCATAATGAATTTATTTATTTATTCTTACTTTATCTATTAACATCAAAAATTGAATTTGTAGAGTCCATAATTCCAAAAATGAGAGAATACTTGGTTATCACATAAGTAGTCTCATATCATGTTCATCAATAGACTAAATCACACGTAAGAGCCAAACATTACGCGATTGAACCATTAGGGATATTTGGTAATTCCACCCTTTTTACCAGTTAAACCTTATTGAAGGCTTGTCCAATGATTAGAATATGTTAAACACATATATTCTATGGGTGAATAAAATATTTGAAAGTTAGACTGAATGTTTAAACAAAAATTAGAAAGAAAGGAAAATAGTTGGAATTTTAAAAATCGTATGAGAGCATTTTCGTAATTTGGCCCTAAAGATATTTTTTAAATAAGATTTTTTTCACTCTTCTTCCACCATGACCGACCATCACTATTCATCCAAGCTTTCTTACTCTAAAAGCTTAGTGAAAAGATAGAAAACTTTTGAAAACTTAGCAAAAACTCATCGAAACTGAAAATTGTTTTTACCAAACCTATTCATCTCTTCGAGCTCTACAACTTAGTACCAAAATTCAACCTTGGAGAGGCCATATTCTTGGTGTTTGGGCTCCCTCTAGTTTCGACCAAGCATACAAGGTGAGAGAAAGTTTAGTTTTTCATATTTTAATGGTTATAAGCTATGTGTTTAACATGTTTAAGCTTGTATTTGAGCTTGAATTGAATTAAAACTATGAGAAATTGTCCCTTAGGGTTTCGACCAACCTTGGGTATGCATGAATACAATGTTGTGTCTTGCAAAAGTGATGTAGAATGAACATAGAGATTGCATAGAATACGTTAGTGGCTTTAAATTGTTGAAACAGAAAGTGTAAGGGAGAGAGACCATTTCGGCCAAGTGAAGGGGACACTAAGCCCATGCTCAATTTGATGTAATATGGGTCATAGAATACTGTACAAATTAATATAAGAATACCGACGCAGTCGGAATTGAAAACGGAGGTAATTTGATGGTAGTTGCAATGTTGGCTCCGATATGAAGTAGACCGGATTTAAGACTGCAATAAGCAATGTACTAGGTCTCAAAGAGTTAAATACTCTTTATAACTGAAGTGTGATGAATTGATTGTGTTTCTGATGTATTTTATAGCTATGAAGTGAGGTATACGTACTAGTGCTAACTACACGATTTGGCGATAACTGAGTGGTAAGGGATATATGTAAGAGGCGTAGGGATACTATGTTGCATTAATAATGATTAAATTGAGATGATATGTGATTGGATACTATGAATTGATTGAGATTGGGAAACTGTGTTGTGGTTATTAAACTGTGTTTTAATGCAGGAGGGTTAGGAATGATTGTACTGTTATGCTGTTGAAATTTTGTAAATTGAACCCTAAACCTTAGAATCTCAAAGATAGATTATATAGAATTGTAAAGAAGTTAGAAGTGAAAGGAACTCAAAGGTTTCATGTAGGTCGATAGTATAAACTAAATTTATAACTTAGTTTCCAGGATCAATTTTAATGTTTTTTGTAGTTTTTAAGATATACACGAGTACTACTATCCTTCTTATGTATAAATAAAATATTTTGAACACTGAAATTCGAATTGAGAATATTTGCCAAATTTTTATACTTTAAATGTCAGTGTTACTGATTTCATTGAATTATGAACTGACTGAAGATTGATTAGTACTTGATTGATTTCTAAAGAGCATTTTTATTGTTTTATAAACTGTTTTTGAGACTGTTTGCCCCATAGAAATCTTCGGGTATATCATGCTATATTGACTGATTGTATTGTATTGTTTGCTAATTGATCTTGATCACGTCGTCAGTCATCCCAAATGTCACCTAATCAATGCACATTGAGGACACACTGTGACTATGGCCATATGTCTTATTGTTACTGCTCCCTTTTGGGATACTGATACTACATGATCTCTATTAGGTGTTGCTTGGTCTCCACTGTATTGTTTTTACTAAACAAAATTACTGTACCGTTATTAATTGAGTCTTATTGAACTGTTTAATACACTATTTATCTAAATTGCTACTGCATTGTTTTTGGATTTATTGACTAAACTATTTTACTGCATTGATTTGTATAAGGTTTATTGAACTATTTACTGAGATATTTCTTTAAGCTGTTTAGTATACTATTTACTAAGGAAACTGCCAACTGTTACTCATGATAATCGGAGCTAAGGACTAGGATAAGTGAAGTATCCTTCTGTACTCAGCCTGGTTATCTAACCGATTATAGTATCCTTCTAATAAAGTGCCTAAATATTGTAAGAATAGTAATTAAGAAATATAGGAGCATGTTTTATGATACTGCATGTAATTATTCATAGTATTAGCTCTTTTATATATATTTCTTACTAGGCGTAAGCTCACCCCCTTACTTTCCTTCCTGATTATCTACAGTAGCTTCTCGTTCTGTTACAGTGGTTAAGTTTTCAGTGGTATCCCTCAGCAGTTTTCCCAAAGACCGTAGAGGTATACTAATTTACTTTTATATATTCAGATAGTATATGTACATTATTACTATAGAGGTATTTTGTACAAGGGATGTAAACTATATCGCAGTGTGCTAAATGTAAAATCATAAGTTTGGTGTTAATAGTACTATATGGAAATTAAGTTTTATGGTGACTTATATTTGTTTTAGAAATGAACATCATAGAAATGTAAATTGAATATCAAATATAAGTAGCTGATTTATAAGGAAACTGATTAGGGACGTTGGAGACAACCCAACCAAACCTAAAGTTTAATAGGAAATGTTTAGTACTAAATGTCAATATCGGAATGTGACAATATCATGCTATTTTGAGTGTGTGTATTGTTGCTGATTGACCCTAGTCACGTCTTCAACACCCACAGTTGTCACCTGACCCGTGTACTTTGTGAGCCCTTTTGCTATGGCCATATGTCTTACTATTATTCCTTTTTGGGATACTTATATTGCATGATTCTATCAAGTGTTGATTGGTCTCCACTGTAATGTTTACCATTCCGATTTTTAAGTGTTTACTGAACATGATTTATTGGACTGATTTCTGTACTGTTTACTGGAAATGCTTACTGTACTGTTTATGGAGTATTTATTGAACTGTTTTATCAGAGCGATTGCTGTACTATTTACTGAAAACCGTTTACTATACGATTTTCTAAGTTTCAACTAAACTGCTTGATCGAATAATTTTCCAATAAGTTCCCTATAGTCAAAATTAGAGACTGGAAAAAGTGAGGTGCTTTAAAGCATCCTTCTATACTCAAACTAGTTATCTAACCGTTTATAGCATTTTTTTCGATAGTGTGCCCAATTACTGTATTGTTAATAATTCTAAGTGTAAGAGCATGTTTTAAGATACACAACTATAGATATGCATAGTATCAACTCTTTTTTATATATATTTCTTATTGAGAGTAAGCTCACCCTCTTATTTTCCTTCTAGATTACCTGTAGTAGTTTTTGCCTCTGTATAGGAGGATTTTGACTATAGTATCCCTCAAGCGATTACTTAAGCACTGTAGAGGTATATTGTTTTACCTTTATATGTTCGGACTACCTTTGTACAGTATTATTTTGTATAAATTATCATGTATGAGATGTAAACTGAACTGTAATGTAATGAATGTAAATTTGAGAAATTTCATATATATATATATATATATATGAAATTGAAGTCGAAATTTTATGGTTCATATCTTAAAGAATGATTTTGTCAAATAAATAAGGAATATAAATAGTTGACGAATGATAGATTTGAGTGAGGACACAACAGACAACCCAACTGACTATAATTAAAAAGGAAAAAGTTAGTTCTAATTTTCGGTAATTGGATCATGAGCAAATTTGCTCATCTCGCCACCCTTGATCTATCTATCTATCTATCTATCTATCTATCTATCTCCAAAATAGCCATTAAGGAGGCTTTGAGGGGTTTTTGGTTCTTGGAAATTTCGGCAATAAGGAAGGTGAGCGAGAAAGCTTATGGTTTTGATTTCTAGTGGCTATTTGTGATATATTCTTGGTAGTTAAGCATGTGTAAAGGCTTAAATTCATACAAAACTAATTGTACGAGATGGTTAGGGTTTCAGCCATAATGGGTTTAGTGAGGATGATGTGCTATTTCATAAATAATGTAGAGGATATGAGGAAGATAGCCATGATGCCAAAATTGTAAAAGAAAGAGTATAGGACAAAGGTATGTTTTGGCCAAGCTAGGATTTGTGAGGTTACCATGCCCAATTGATATTTAAATGGCTAAAGAATGATGTTTAGATGTTAATGACACTGATGGTGAAGTCAAATTTAAAAAAAAAAGACGCGTTTTGACTGTAGTTGCAGTTATAGGTGTAGTATGAAATAGATCGAATTTGTCGTTGTATTAAAAAAATTGGAAGGTCTTAGAGTTTAGAATATCTTTCATAAAAAGAATGTTGGAATTTGATTGTGTTTAGATATTATTTTGTAGCCCGAAAAGTTAAGGAGTGATAGGCATATATACGTTTGCCTGTCCGTTTTGTGCTGTTGAACTGCCATAATACCATGGCATTAGTGGTAAGAAATGTATATCGAAGGCGTAGGTGATACTATGATTGCATTGGAAAATGTTAGTTGTTTGATAAATGCTTGGATTGTGTTTAAGTGTTGGAGGGTTAAGCTAGTCATTACTATTACGCTGCCGAAATTTTGTGAATATGACCTCTAGGATAGTAAATTACTATTAATAGATTATTTATAGCAGGAGGAATGAAAGAAATCAAATGAGTTATGAAATTAGCATATAGACCATAAGGACATGCGTATTTGTAACTCTGTTTTCGAAGGCATTTTTAATGATTTTTACACGTTTCGAAATACCCTCAAGTTTTAGACACATGTTTATATGTAAATAAAACATTTTGAATACTATTTACTGTACTAAGAATATTTACATATTTTTTATGTTTGAAGAGTAAATGTTTCCAATTTTAATGCTTTATGAACTGTCTCAAGATGTTGTGTTTTACTGAATTGATTTTCGAAAAATGCTTCTAAATTTTATATGATTTGTTTTGAGACTGTTAGCTCCCGTAGTTGCCTTTGGATAATCATGCTAATGTAATGTAATGCAAAGTTTACTGTTTGACCTTGATCACGTCTTCAATACCCATAGTTGTCACCTGATCAGTGTACTCTGTGGACTTTTTTAACTATGGCCATATGTCCTAATGTTATTCCCACTCGGGTACCTAATATTGCATGATTCTATTAGGATGTTGACTGTTTCCATCGAATGTTTTATTGGAATGAAATGAAATGTTTTATTGAATCATTTCTATTAAAATGAAATGCTTTACTGCAAGGAAATATATTTATGATGTGGTTTATCATTTGAATGAAATGTTTTACTAAACCATTTTGATATGATCTATTGCTCACAACTGTATATGGATTTAATGTACAAATGATTGACACTATATAATAGTGGTATTAAGGTTATGATAGAAAGGGAACACTGGTTTTAGACGCATAAACTCTTTCTCTGTAAAGACTATTTAATTTCCCTATAATTGGACTTAAGGAGCGAGACGAGTGAGGTGTTTCAAAGCATCTTTCTATATTCAGCCTGGCATACATTGTCCCTGTTAGAGATTCTAAATGTCAATACAATAGTGTTTAGGATACATGCAAGTTAGTTGCATAGTATTTGCTCTTTTATATATGTTTTTTACTGGGCAAAAGCTCACCCCCTTCTTTTTCTCGTCCCAAATTATCTGCATGGTATAGTGGGAGGACTTTGACTTTTGATCAATATTCCTTCGGGGTGACCCTTTATACCTTGAAGGTATATTGTACTTTCTTTATATGTTCAAACTTAGCACAGTACAGTGATGTACTTTCGAATATGTAACTAGGATGTAAACTATATAGTATAGTTGATAGTTAACATTAAGACAGTTGTAAGAAAAAGTTCGTAGATATATATCTATAAATTAGTGTTAAGGTTGTCAATTATCTATATTTAGTCTACAATGGTTAAATGAATTATATGTTATGAGAGTGATGAATGAAGATTGTGGGACCACCGTAAAGTAGGAAAGGAGATGAGAATAATGACAAGACAAACAGCCTAACCAAGAAAAAAACACCTGATGAGCTTAAGAATCCTTACAAAGTGTCAAGTGCAAATAAACACATAAAATATGGCAAATTTCATCTCGAAGGGCATAATACCATAGGATGTCATGCTATTCTGACAAGGGAAACAACCTAACAAAGAAGAGAAAGGCAATAAAAAGATCAAACACACATTGCAGCAGCTGCTTCAAGAAATGCTAATAAACTATCCAAATAAAGGCTTGCTGCAAATACCCTATCTAGATCAATTAGGCAAAGATTTGCTCCAAATGTACCATCCCTATCAAGGTCGACTAGGTTTTCCTTTACCGCTATAAAAACCATTTTGTCTAGACATATTTTTGGTAAAATCAAATTTCAACTTAATATTAATTCTTAAACGATTGTATTTCAAAATTTGATTTTAAGAGTTAATTTAAGCTTTTAACATATTGGATCTCAAATTATATTATACATAGATATATTTGGTCTTAACGTTGACTAAGCTTTAAATATTAATTTCGAAAAGGAATGGAAATTAAATTTAGAAACTTTGGAGAAATATTGAAGATAATAAACAAATCATGAAAATTAAAAATGAGATTCCGTTGGAATTTGGTTTTGGAAAGGAATCCTAAAAATTAAATGCTTGTTTAAATTTTTTGGAAAAGATATAAAAAATTTGAAGAAAATAGAAAGTTTATCAAGGGAGCAATTGAGTATTGGATGCAATCTTCTCGTTGATTGAGATTTAATTTAATTTAATTTATAAATAAGAGGAGAATTAAATGAGAAAGGGGGAAGAGACGGTTTTTAAAAGAAAAGCTAAAAAAAAAAAAGGCATCACATGGGCAAAAAAGGAGGGGAGAAAGCTGCTATTTTTTCTAAGACTTTGAGAAGCTTGTTGCCGCCTCTTAGCACAGCTAGCTTGTTATACCAAGCCTACATCACTATTATTACCTTGGTCTCTATTCCTAAGCCCATTTGTTCATCAAGTTTGCCACACCACCGCTTGTAGTATAGTGTACCAGGTCTGCTTGACTGCATCTTGTTTCAAGCTGTTGCTTTGGAGCCATCTCGACATTGCCTTGTCATCACTGTAAGGATTGTTTGGAAGAATAAAGGAAGGTGGGAAAAGCTTTTGGCAATAGGTAATTTGATTTAGCATCATTTGTTTTATGATTATTACACTGACGTGATATTATCTTTTATTGTTTTATGCCTATAAGAGCAAACCAAAAGCTGTGCTTTTTATAATATTCATTCCTTGCTGGTATGATTGTTCCTTTGTTTATTTTATATGCTTAAATACTTTTAGCCAGTGGGATTTGCATTTCATTGTTGATTTTTCGCTCATTTATTTACTTAGTTTGATTGAAATTGTGAGAACTCTGTTTTCCCCATATCCAATATAAGTGAAAGAGTGTAGGAACTGAAAAGAAAACATTGATCATTAAAATATTTAAATAAAGGTAAGTTCGATAAGATTTAGGAAAGTACTCGGTGTGGGCCCCACTAGGACTTTCTCTGTCCAGATCAAAGTGAGACCCTAGAATAATGATATTTGAGGTGAAATATGGATATAGTAAGAATTCGCGTCTTAAAATCACCTCATTTAGTCATATCTTGAAAAGCGTGAAATAATTTAAAAAATGATGATTAAGGACACAGGCCAGAAGAATTTTTGTAAATAATGGTCAAACCAAGTGGGCTATTGACCAACTAACAGAAGTGGGATAATCCTCATATGAAGAAGTCCCATGCTACGCCAATAGATAAATTGAATCACACGAAAAAGCGAAAAATTTTGCAATTTTACGGTTGGTACCTTCGTTACAATCAAACCTATAAAAGCTTCACAAATGATTAGAGTATGTTAAATACATTTATTTTATGAGTAAATTAAATGTTTGGAAGCTAGACTGAATGGTTAAACAAAAATGGAAAAAGTAGGGATGTGGTTGGAATTTTAAAATTTGTTTAAGGGTATTTTGGTAATTTAGCTTAAAAGATATTCTTAAAAAGATTTTTCTCATCTTTTTTCGGCCATGGCTATCCATCATCATCTTCCTTAAGCTTTCTCACTCAAAAAAATGGGTTTAGAGAGAGAAAGCTCATGAAACCCTAGTCAAACGACCTCCAAACCAAAAACGGTCTCTACCAACCCTGTCTAGTTTTCTATGCTCTATCTCTTGGTACCAAAATCAAGTGTTGAAGTGGCCAAATTCAAGGAGTTTGGAATCTTACAACTTTAGACAATGTTGAAAGGTGAGAGAAAACTCATTTTCTATTAATTTTGTCTATTGTTTACGATTGTTCTGAGTTAGTATAGCCTGTGTATGTGATCAAATTGAGACAAATTTGAGTGTAAGCATCCTTCATGAATTCGGCCAAGAGAGGAATTGTATGATACCATGTGATTTGTCATGTATTAATGGTTTTATAATGATGTACAGAATGTGTAGAGGCTAGCTATAGTGTCAGAATTGAAAAATGACAATTTTTGGCATGTGCTATGTTTTCGGCCTAATGTTAATGTGGGAGTATTCATGCTTAATTCAATGATTTGATGGTTAAAGAATACTGTATAAATTAATATAAGACTGTTAGTGAAGTTAAAATTGAAAAAGAAGATGTTTTTACTGTACTTACAATGTTGGTATCTGGTATGAAATAGACTGGGTTTGCTATTGCACTAGGAAATATGAAAGATTTTAGACTCTAGAATATTCTTTATAAAAGGAATGTTGAAAGTTGACTGTATTTTGATATTGTTTTGTAGCCCTGAAGCAGTGACACAAAGGAAACGATAAGCAAATGTGTGATCGCTTATCTACAATCACTTATTGGAGTTGAAGTGGTAGACTGCACTATGAATAAAATATGTAAGGGATATGTGTGTGTGTGTGTGTGTGTGTGTGTGTGTGTGTAAATCATAGGAATACTGTGACTGCATTGAAATGATTGATTGATTTACTGAAAATTCTGCATTACCGAATTTTGAAACTATTTTAAAAGATCGATTGAATGAAATGAATGATTCCAAATGAATTACTGAACTGAATGGTTGTATTGTGGTTAAATGACATTGGGAAATTGAAGTTGTGGTTTTGAATTGTGTTTTATGTGTAGGACAGTTAAGATAAATTGTACCGTTATGCTGCCAAAATTTTGAAAAATGACACTGAAACCTTAAACAGAAAATAAGAGATTTTATCGTTGATTTTATTAATTTTATAAGCTAGCTAAAGATGTGTTTTAATAAAAATTTGATAACAATTAAGTGTTTTCTTAACTAGTTAAGCAGTATATTATTGAATGTTTGAATGAATGATTGAAGGGAAAGTTTAAGATTGGCTGACTCTGAATATTGAATGTTTTGATTTCTAACTGAAGTAAATATCTTGAGTGTTTAAATAAAATATAATATATGTTTTGACTATTTTGCATTAACTGACACTGTTTTGAATAAAAATATTTCCTTTGTGACTAAAGCAAATAATTTAAATGTTTTGAATTTAATTTAAACATATTGATTTGAACAATGTGATTTTAAAAGAAACTTGGTTCCTAAAATTTATATTTGAACTGTATTATTGTATTATACTTTGAAAACATCAGAAAAGTTTTATTGTTTTCCTGGGAGCGGAGTAAATGTTTTGAGACTGGTGGCACCAATATCACAATTACTGTACTATACTTGAGCAAGTCTACAACCACCTTTGTGTCACCTGCTTAGTGGTACTGTGAGGTGCACTGTTAGCTATTAACCATGAGCAAGTCTTTAGTGGTTCTCAGGATTGTCATTGGCTCCGTGACACTGGATGAACATTACTATGACTATGGCCATATGTCTTACTATTACTTGTTACTGTTTACTCCCTTTTTGGGATACTGAACTACATGATGATATTGGGTTATTGCCAGGTCTCCACTGAATTGGTTATTAAACTGTTTACTGAGCTATTTATTGAATTGTTTACTAAACGGATTTGCTAAAATGTTTATTGAATTGTCTACTGAATAGATTATTGATTTGTTTATTGAATTGTCACAGTACTGTTTTACTGAATTGTTTACTGAAACTATACATAACTATTTATCGAACTATTATTGATTTGATTTCAAACAATTAAAGTACTGTTTATTGAATTGTTTATTGATCGTTTATTGAACTATTTTCTAAACCATTACTGATTGTTTAATTAACATTACTAAACAGAATAGTTTACTGATTGCTTACTGAATTGATCGCTGAACTATTTATGGAATCGACTAATGACTGTTTGAACTTCTTAATTCCTTATTAATTTTTCTACTAAAATGTTAACTAAATTGTTTACTGAAATGTTTACTAATTGTCTAAATTGTTCGCCGACTATTCATCGATCTGTTTATCGAACTGTTTACTGATTGTTTTTTGAAAAAGTTTATTGAGTGATTTACCGAATTGGTTACTGTATTGTTTAATCAAATGTTTACTAATTGATCTATCGAACTAATTATTGAACTGTTTACTGCTTGTTTAACTGAACTTATTATTGTACTGGTTACCGAAATGTTTTCTAATGTGCTTATTGAACTAAACATTTTATTGGTTACTAAATTGTTTACTGAATGATTTGTTGAATGTTTTACTGAACTATCTAATGATTTATTTAAATGATTTATCAGACTATAGACTAAATGGATTACTATATGTTTTATTGAATGTTTTACTGAACTATCTAATAATTTATTTAAATGATTTATCAGACTATAGACTAAATGGATTACTATATGTTTTATTGAATCTTTTAATAGATAATTTACTAAATGATTTACTGAAATGTTAACTAAACAAATTATTTAACTTTTTATTAAAAAGGCTACTAACCGATTTACTGAACTAATCACAGGAATTATACAATGTATTGTTTACTAATTTTTTACTTAATATATTTGAATATTTTATCGTTTTTTACGGATTTTAATTTATAAATGACTTGAAAATGTTCATTTATTGTATAATTTTATTGCAGATTTGAAAAGTTTAATTCTGATTTGATACGCATGAATTCCTTCTCTGTAAGTTTTCAAAAAATATATATATATATAAAAAAAAACTCCCTCTAGTTGGATTTAAGGACCGGAACAAGTGAGCTGCTCTAAAGCATCCTTCCATACTCAGCCTAGTTTCCTAACTGAGTATAGTATCCATTTCGATAGAATGCCCTATCACTATTTTAATACTGATTGTATTTACAAATCATATTTTCAAAACATGCATATAGGTATATAGTATTAGTTCTTATATATATTTCTTACTGAGCTTCGCCAAGTTCAACCCCCTCTACCTTCTAGATTTATTTGCAGAAATAGTCGTTTGTTGAGAGAAGATTCTGATAAGATGCCTACAGGGGTTTCGATGTCGTATCTTGCAGGTATGGTATTCGGACATTTATTGTACAGTACTTTAGTGTGAAAAGGGATGTAAACAATAAATTAAATAGGTTTGAATGTAAATTATAGTATCGTTATAGATTATTTATATAAAAAACAAATGCGTACTCTGATTATGTGTACTGGGACCAATGTAAATACTTAAATGTTGCTTTAGCTAAATAATTTTGGTATAAAGTCAAAGTGAGGATATTAAGCACAACCCAACGAACTGAGTGAAAATGAAAAAAATAGTTCTGATTTTTAGGAATCGGAGCGTGATAGAAATTGATCACTTGATTTGGGAAAGTACTCACACATGGATTTGATAAAGTACTCATTTATTCATTCGTTTACTTATTGATTTGTTGAAAATATTGGTTTGACCATACTTATTATTGGTTGTTTGCTTTGTATGTACATGGAGCATATCGTCGTGCTTTATTTGCTAATTTATTCATTTGTAATTTTTAGAAGTAGGTCTTGATCAATTGTAATGTTTTGAAATGTAAAGTGCATTAAATAAGGTTATATTTTTTTTTCTTAAAATTTAATTGTAAATTATCTAATAAATATGAAATTAAATTGAGATTATACTTATGATTACATTTTAAGAAAGTCAATTAAGACATCTTAGAAATGTCTAGGTGAGAAAATTTTTTCTTACGTTGAGCCAAATTGATGGAATACTTTTAAAAGAATTTTCAATAAAATATAATTCATGTTTATTAAATAAATATAAATAAATGAAATAAATAAAAATAAAAATAAATTAAATAAAGATTAAGATCAAAGAAATATAAATAAAATTAGACAAATAAATAAATGAACTAAATAGCTTAGAATAAAAATTATAAGAAATAAAATTAGCTAAATAAAGGAGTAAATGTGGATTATGTCGATGATGAAATTTTGAGGAAGTCAATTGGGACTCCTTGAAAATTTTTAGGTGAGAAAATTTCTTTGAGGGCTAGCCAAATCGATGGCATGCTTTTAAAAAAAATCTTCAACAAACCATGATTCATGTTTATTTTCTAAATAAATAAAATATATAGATAAATATAATATGAAATAAGATTAAAAAAAATATAAAAGTTAATATGGAGTCAATGTTAAAGCCAAAGTTAGAAAAATAAAATCTTCATGAAATCTTTAAGTAATTTGACGTGGAATTCAAAAAAATCAATTGAGACTCATTGAAAATCTTGAAGTGAGGAGATTTTTAAGATTGGAGCCAAATTGATGAAAAAATCTTTAAAATATTCCCAATAAATAAGCATATCGAAATTAATATAAATACAAAGCAAATTGTAAAGATAACCTAAAACTAGTTGGTACTATTTTAGGATAGGCGTTGTGGGGGTGCTAATCTTTTCCTACACGTAATCGTACTCTCAAACCCTAGTTTCTTTAAACTTAGACCAAACCTTATCTTTAGTTTGAATAGGTGAGCAATCACACCTAAGTTTGAATGGTTGGTAGCGACTCCGTAGTTTTAGTATCTAGTTATTAGGTTTCCCAGAACTTAATACGTTAAGACAATTGCAAATGCCCTAACCCCATCAGGTCAAACTAGGGCTTCTTTTGCTACAAATACCCTAACTCCATCCAAGTTAACTAAAGCTTCCTCTACTACAAATGCCTATCCCCATCTAGGCCAACTAGAGTTTCCTCTGCTGCAAATGCCCAATCCCTATCTAGGTCAAATAGGGTTTCCTTTACTGCAGACAAACCATCTAGCAAGCCTCCCAAGGTAAAATCACATCACTCATAAATTATAAATTATAACACTAGTTGTCTATAAATTATAAAACTTTTTTATAATTATAACAGTAATTTTTTTTACAATTTCCAGTGTGACTATTTAAAAAGCCAAGGACAAAAGCTCCAACATAGACACAAACCATTTAAAAAACCTTATATGCTACAATGCATCTTTCTTCCTCTAAATGTAGTGCCTATAACATGCTCCAGAGGTATTGCTTAATAATGATAATTGCTTTAAAAACTTTTATTATGTTGAAAATTTTTAGTTCTTTCTATACTAACTCATAAATCTTAATTTATAGTCACAACCTTCACAAAAGAAATAGTGTTGGCAAGAAGAAAAAGGAACTTAGAACTTAAAATGAGGCATATAGCATTACTAATGGCCAAGACTATATAAATTTAGGCAACTTTTTGTAAAATCAATATTTTGATGTAATTATAGCCATTTTTTTGTATTGCTGGTATGAACATATATTTTGATGCAATTATGGTCATAATATTTGATGATAGTTGGTAAACATATACAAAGTTGTTGATCATGTCACGACTCGAAGGCCGTAACTTGCACTTGATACTCATACTTTTTCTTTCTTACAAATTTACGGACTAAATTTTTCCTTTTCGTTTTACGGTTTGTATTCGGTGTTAGTGTTACAGCTAAACAATTTTCACCTTTCTCAATTTCAATTTAACTTAACGTTGTCATTTAAATAGTTAAATCCTAAGGCAAATCAACTTACTTCCTTAATATTTTAATTCAAAGATTTAATCTGCCAAAAGAAAAAGATTGAAAACCTCCCCTTATATATAATCAATTTCCCCAGTTAATACCTGCAAAATATATGTATATTTTCATAATCATATCTCAACTCCACAATCCACAATTAATATTATCATACATTACATACATCCCTAGAATCATCAATGAACATATTCACATTCCATAAAGTTTATAGTTATCATATCACAAACATATTCCGGATTGCACTTGATAATCATTCTAGTCTATAATAATCTAGAGTGATCTTAGGTTACATCCCAAAACAAATTCTAATAACATGTATTGTGCATTACATAATGTCTATACATGATAATCAACATGATATACAAAATTTCATATACCTCAAAAGTATCAAAAGCAGCTCTTGGAGGACTTAAATAAGTACCACTACTAGGTACAGTTCCCGAGGGCCCACACAGAACTCCAAGTGTGGACTGTAGCTCGTTTGATCTACGATGATGTTAAAAAGGGGTGAGCAAACTACGGCACAGTAAGTCGTTTAAGTAAATGCATGTTAGACTCATGTCGATTTATATGCAAGTGTAGAAAAAGTAATGCTGAACTGACCTGTATGCGTAGTATTCAATCATGGTCATAAATTAAAACACTTTCGCCATGCACTTTAGTTTGAAACACTATCATTATGCACTTTTATTTAAATCAAATTCACTATGCATTTCGATTAAATTTAAAACACTATGTACTTCGATAAATCAATCACTATGCACTTCAATAAAATGATCAATATACACTTTGATAAATTGATCAGTATACATTTCAATAAATCAATCAATATGAATTTCGATAAATCAATCAGTTCACAAAATGATAATCAATAAACTTAGGTGTATAGCTCAATTCACTACAAAAGATTTCAAAACCGATGTCTTATCACTTTAGGCGTAAGCCTTAAATTACTTAAAACGATTTCTAATTGATCACTTTTCATTTTAGGTGTAAACCTCATTTCACTGAAAATGATTTCAAATTGATCACTTGTCACTTTTAGACAAAAGCCTTAAATCACTGAAAAACGATATCAATACGATCATTTGTCACTTTTAGGCAAAAGCCTCAAATCACTGAAAAGCGATATCAATAGATATCCAATAAAGTCTTGGCAAAGACCCCACTCATTGATACCGTCACAACATTCATCCTAGCTAGCAATGGAGGAAGTGTCGCAACAAGGAACATGTGTAGCACGTAGGTCCTTTAGGATTCTAGAGGTGGCTTCCACGGTCCAAAAAAGATATCTGTGTAGCATGTAAGTCCTTAGGATTCTAGAGGTGGCTCTTAAGGTCCGAACGATATTCATGTAGCATGTAGGTCCTTTAGGATTCTAGAGGTGGTTCCCACAGTCCAAAAGGTATCTGTGTAGCATGTAGGTCCTTTAGGATTGTAGAGGTGGCTCCCGTGGTATAATATCTATGGCTATTCAATACTCTAGTCTTGTTGATTAGTCAAGAACTGGAACCTGTTTGCTGGTTTTCTAGACAAGTATGATTTGCCTAGAGTACGAGGCTCGATAAGCACACTGCACTGATAGTCTAGAGCATAAAGTTCAATAAACAGGTAATAGAACCTAGAGCAATCTCAATAGGCTTAAAGTGACCCGAAGGTCAATGAGTTTGCCTGCAACCGAAAAAGATCTAAAAACATATTTCTCGTATAGCACTTAGCTTTCATGGATTTCAAAACACTTATTAAATCTGTTTTGAGTTTAAAATATAAAAAGGTTTCGATTTATTTCAAAAGTCAATTCAAACCAAGACTTTCCGATTTAAAATATAATGCAAGTCTTTAAAACATAGATATTAAGTAATTAATCTCAAAACATGTTGTACGTGAATGCACAAATGCATCAGTTCAATTCAGTTAACATGCACGCTTGGTAAGCCACAACACACAAGACAGAAAACAAGTTTCAATCTAGCCCAAGTGTAAACGAATTTATAAAAATTTAAACCATTCCTACAAGATGGTGCTAACAGACTTTACTTAACCCACTTACCTCGAGGTTTAACAAACTCCTTCCTGAGGTTCTAAATCCGTATTCAAGCCTCTACACCACTCCAATTCACTACACGTAATACATTAACATTTTAATAACTCTTCGTCATTATGCTTAATCACACACCAAGAACAAGGTCTTACAATCACAATTATTTAAGTCGTTCCTTTGTCAAAACTTTATTTTTCATTATTCTACAATCCCATATATATATATATATATATATATATATATATATATATACACATCAATCTTAGGCAATTAAGTACTTCCTTATTCTCGAAAATCTTCCCTTAACTAAGTTTCATATAACCTCTACTCCTCCTTTGTCCAATTAAGTCTTATAGAAAGAATTTATCCTTTATAACTAACAAATGACCTACAGTCATATATACATATATTTGAAACTATGTCTTGACTTTAATTCAATCACACCTTTTAACCCTACCTAGTTGCCAAAATTTATAATCATTCATCTTAACAACACTTATTATTATAATTCCAATGTTGGTGACATTACTTATCACTTTACTATATTCTTTCCATGTCTGTGTGTGTCTATAAGTATATATAAATATATATCCTTCTAGTGCTATTTATTTATTTATACTAACAATGTCATACTAGCCACACATGTTTATATCAACACAACTTCTATTTACATCTTAGTAATACCATGCATATATTCTTAGATTTTAACCCAAAAGCAACATAATTTCTAACTCTTTACCTTTAAGCTCTTCAAAAATTCTTTCCACTTCCTTGGTTTGGATCAAGCTAGCCGAGCTTCAGTTTCTTTTTTCTATCTCTATTTTCAATTTTTTTTAAAGAATGAAATGGTTTCACTTCACACTCATCTCTTGACTTGTTTCTGTACAACACAGCCCTTGAACCAGCACTATTTCCGCCACCAACACACAGCCTTTAACTCAACCGACAGCACCCAAAACCAATGTCGCTTCTTGCCTCCTACAAGTCTACGTTCAAGGCTATTTCATCCTTCAAAAAAAAAACAAACCTCGGCACCTCTCTTTAACAGTCTTCCAGCCTTAGTTTTTGAACACTAAACCAGCGACACTTCTCCTTTAGTTTACTCTGTTTTCAGGCAACTACTTCTGCCTTGCATAGCCATGGTTAGTGGCTACTTACAGCACCTCCAAAATGGATCCTTCCACACCAATTTTTTGCTATCAAATTCAACCTTCCTTTGTTTTGCACGCATAGGTCAGCCTCTCTCAAGTGCTCGATCTGGTCACTTCCACAACCTCCATGAACTATCGGCTTCAGCTCACTCAAAACTCCTTCTCTGTACTTGCTCCTAGACGCCACAAGGAATGCACTCTCAAGCTAGCCTATAACTACTGAAATGCACCTAGAGGTTGGCCAAATAGCAACTAAAGCACCCTACATGATCACATTTCTAGCCCTGTTCTGAGTGCCATTTTTAAGCCACCAAACAGCCTTAAACCAATCCCAATGTACAACCTTAAATCAGTCCCGATACAGCCCTACAAAGTCACACTTCTAGCTGAGTTTACGAGCCTTTCTTCTCACGTGAAATTGCTGTGTTTCGGCCTTCTTCTTCCTTTGTCTTGCGTCAGTTCCTCCTCAGCCTACTTAGTTTCTTCTTCTAGCCAAGGGAACCCCTCATGGCTGCTAGTTTCTTCCCTTCACTGCACTTTCTCTTGATCTCGTTTCACTGTTGTCCTTTCTTGCAGCAAACGTCTCCCTACTTCCCACTCTCGCTTTCTTTCTTCTTGTTTCTGTTGAATTATCTCATTAATGTGGACTAATTAAGTATAATTAATATCATATAAGTTAATTTAGTAGTATATTTTGTATAAGGTGTGACCATAATTAATTATATTAAATATATAATATATGTGTATAGACCTATAATGGGATGGGTTTGTACATGAATCCTATGGAGGGAGGTCCCTACTCTTAACCTCTATATATATGAGGCTGGCCCATTAAGTTTCATAACTTTCGTTGAAGAGGGATGAGAGTAGTTTCTCCCTTTCTCTCTCACTCTTTCATTTTATCTCTGTTTCAGGTTCGAAGGCAGTCAATGGAACGCTATCAGAGAGGGCTTCAACAACGTGATAATATGATATAGTAGGATTGAGCTCTCACCCGCATCCAGGTCAGTTTTTATCGCGTTTAATTTCGTGTTAGTGACTTGGTGAGGTTTTAATAAATTCCAACAATTGGCATCAGAGCCAGACTCACCAAAGTCACTAACCATTACTGGTTTGGACAACAGAAGCCATGGAAGCTTCGGTTTTGAAGTTTTTGGATTTTAGGTTTTTTGAAACCCATGCCATTTCTTGTAATTTTTGACTTAAAATTGTTAGATTCTTGTTGTATAGTGTTTTTGGATTAAAAACCCCTTAATTTGGAGCAAAAACGATGTGAAATGAGCCCATTTGCGGCCGGATAGGGACTCACGACCTGTTTTCTGCAAAACGGGTCTGTTTGTGGAGAAGACGGCACGCGCCAGTGTATGTCATGCTGGCACCTGCAATGCACGCGCCAGCCCCCTAAAAAAAAAGGAATTACAGCCCGTTTGGGCTTTCGTTTTTTTTTTTTATGTTTGGGCTTTTTTTTTGGCTGTTTTGGATATTGTTTTTGGGCCTTTTTTTTTGCTTATAGGCTACTGCATCTTTTATTGTAATTTGGGCCACCATTTTCTTTTTATTTGGACTATAAATTGGTCCACTTATTTTGTAACTTGTTTTAGCTATTTAGTTTAATCACTTAATTTAGGCCAAAATTATTTTATTAAATATTATGGGCATTATTAAATTATTTAATTATTTTAATAATTGGTCATTTGGTATAACATTAATTTTGGGCAGTTTAATTGATTAATTTTTAGGCCATTTTGCCTAATTAATTTAGGGGCCATATTGAATAATTAATTTTATTTGGCTATTAAATTTGGATTAATTATTGGCTATTCTGCATAGTTAATTAAAAGGCCAATTTAGATTATGGTTTTGAGGGCCATTTTGATTAATTAATTATAAGCCATATGGTAAATTGATTTTTTGGACAATTTTGGATATTTAATAGCTATAATTAGTTATTAAGCCCAAAATTAATGTGATATAAGTGAATTTTTGGAGGAATTAATTTTGGAGTGATTTCTAGAAATTTAATTACTCATTTAATTCATAATTCACTTAATTTTTGAAATATATACTCATGCCCATAAATTACTAATATTTGGCCTAATGAAATGAGTTTAAATAAATTATTTGGATATTTTGTTGAGCCATTTTGGATTATGGTTTACCCATTCGTTAATAATTTATTTAAACAAATAAACTCTCTAAAAATCATACTGCCTTATTATTCAAATATTCACATTTATGTGAAATTAATTAATTAATTAATATTATACCCAAAATTACTACATATGCTTTAGAAACTGCATATTTTGGATGTAGTTAATTTTGGTTAATAAATTTTGTGAATATTCTTAAAATTATAAATCATTAATTGGATTGACTAGTACTTGCTGTCACAGGAATAGTCATGAAGATTTTTTTTGGACAATTTATTTTGATAATTTTAAGGATATAATAATAAGGCAATGCATAGTGATAGTTGCAGTTATATAAATTTACTGAGGTCTCTAGAAGTGGCTAGTCTCTCCCTGTCGGATTGTTAGTTACTTTTAGAGATGCTTGGGACTGAGAGGATTCTGGTTGGGATATGACATGGTCTTCCTACCCTGTCGGTAGGCGATCATTCAGGTTGTATTCAACTAATTTTGTCTTTTCCTTGGTAGTGTATTGTGAAATTTATTGAGTCATTCCACTAGCCTCCATATTGTGCAATTATCACATATCAAATTTCTAGCAGGATCAAATTAAATAGATAGTATGAATTATTCTCTACGGTTATGGACATATTGAATTAGGAAGTAGTCCCTAGAGTCGATTTATCTACTATACCCAATAGTATGAGTGCTTTGAGGACAAAATATTTGGAATTTCTAGAACACTTAAGTGAGAATTCTCTGATTATAAAGGCATGCCATTAATGAGCACATCAGAGAAAGTGTTCCAATTAGTGATAACCAAGAAGTATTTATGGACGCTATTAGAAAATAGTTCGCATAAGATGGATAAAGGTTGCTATAGGATTTTGATTCCATATATGGCAGATTCAGTACTACTTCCTTCTGGGATGGAGAATTGGAGATCTTTCAGTTTTACAGATCTCATTAATGCAGAAGGAAGTATGACATTTTAATATCAAAATTGATACTGTTATTCAAGAGCAGGAGATCTTTCGGGTTAACAGATCTCATTTAGCCATAATGATGACACATGCCAACATTACTGTCGGAAGGAAATATTATTAAGTTTTAATATCAAAATTGATACTGTTATTCAAGAGCGGGAGATCTTTCGGGTTAACAGATCTCATTTAGCCATAATGATGACATATGCCAACATTACTGCCGGAAGGAAATATTATTAAGAGGTCTCAATAAAAGATCATTTTAGAAGAAGAAATTTGCCAAGTCTATTTCCCATTCTTGTTCCACCAACACCTCTAAATAACAATATGTGCCACTTCTGTGATAATCCTGGGCACAAGAGGGTAGATTGTAAGAGTCCTTTAGATTGGGATGTGTAAAAGGCATTCCGTTAGTTTTTATTTTGAATCCAATCTAGGAAATATGCCCTCTAACTATTGGTGTTTGGATACCGGTGCTATTATTGATAAAGCTATAAGTAACCGGAGATCAAATGAAGGAAAATTGTTGTAAATTGAGGTTATAAAGTTAGAATCCATATTAAAAATATAGCCAGATTGTTGTTACATTTTGAAGACAGAGGAACTACTGTCAGTTATACTTTTCATTTTGATAATAGAAAAGTATTTTGCTTAGTAACAACATATAGATTGATTTTGGCATTCTGCGTAATGGATACACAGTATACTTGTACCCCAATACTTGGCAAAGTTTCTTCAGTTGTGAGTTATGTGACTATCAATTCTAATTATGGTAAAATAGATAAGAAATCTATCAAGTTGTGGCGTAAGAGTTAGGAATATTTTGAGGCACATGTAGGATTGCATTAAGGGAAAATATTACTGCTAATATTAAAGACATGATTAGTAGATATTGAAATAATTAGGAACTGATATATACCGATATTTGTAGATCATTTCCACATTGTATTTAGTGGATATAAGTGTTTCATCACTTTACTAACGACCATTTTGATGTAGGTCATATGGAGTAATAGATCTGATTTTATAGAGGCCTTGGCATTCTGATTAATTTCGCTGCGCTGCTTAAGGCAATGATCAGACAGTAATGATGAATATTATGTTCGGTATAATGAAGCTAGGCGAAATCATATACTGGTTTTCGATTAAGTACACTATAGGATTATTTATTGACACCTAGTGTACGGTGCTTGGAATATTGAAACAGAATGAGATTGCAGTTGCAGTCAATCGTACATTCTAACCTAGTACGATTTATGTTTATTGCTCCAAATCTTTAAAATTCGGGTGGAGCGAAATTAAAACTGCAATTCACATTCAAAGTTGATATCCAAGCAAGACTAGTTCCTAAATGCATCCCAAGTTGTAGTTAGAAATTAAGCCGATTTTATGCCGCTTCATGTGTTTAGGGTTATAAGGTAAGGCAAAAGAGCTATAACCCATAGTTAAGAAAACTTGACAAGAAACCTATCAGCGGCAATTTTGTTGGCTATTATATCGGCTAGAAAGATTCTAGATTTCATTTCTCGTTATGTGACACTAGAATCATTAAGTTTGACAATGCAATCTATTTAGTGGATGACTTAAAGAGTGGGAGTTGTGACCTTCACAAAGTCATTATTAAGATACATTTTGTTGTGCCATTCCCATATATGCGTTATCTTTTGAAGATGAAAAGCCACAAACCAAAGGAATCAACGATTGATCCCAATACCATATTTTGAGCCTACACCTGACTTTACAAAGGAACATGAATGTAAGATTCATGTGTCTTCTGATTCTGATGTTTATTAGGAGACTATCCTGATTCGAACTCTTAGAGTTGAATATTAGTCACGTAGGATGAGTAAGCATCTATGTTGCACAAAGATGCATGGGATCTATTTTTTGTTGTCACATCATTGTAGACCAAGTGAAACCCTAAAGATCAAGCTGAAAATTTTAAAGCTAAATTTTGCCAAGGCTTTAAATAAAGCAACCTAAAAGATTGTAGTTCTTAAGGTAGAACATATAGTTTGCGAACTCAAGGAGTTCATTTATGAACATTAAAAGGCATCCAGATTGTAATATACATAAAGTTTGATGAGATTGTCACTTTGAGGAGAACATTATCGTTTGATAACTGGATCCATTGCGAGGTCAGTGGGAGTAGTTTTGTGCTTATTGTGCTCTAAATTGATGATATCAAATAGCAGCCTATAACACTGACCTATTATATGAGACAAATTTCATGTCGTCATGTCACTTTAAGATGAAGAATCTAAGTGAGGCTTTATTTTATTTTAAGGATTGAGATTCTTCGTGACATATCAATAGGCATACATTATTGGTCTCATGGAACCTATATTAAGTGTTGAGTAGGTTTATTGTATGTTGTTCTCCTAATGAGACGTCATTTAGTAAAAGGTGACATATTGTGAAAATCTCAAAGTCCTCAAGATAAAAATAAAAGAGCTTATATTGAGTGTTGTGTGTAGACAACTAATTTTGTCCGAACAATTTCTCTAAATTAAAAAATAAAAAAATAAAAAATGATAAAAATAAACAAGTCAATTTTGATCAAATCTTAAGTTGGAACCCCATGCATCCCATGCAAACTCTAAAATTAAAAATTTCAAATTTGAAAATCTCATGTGAAGCACATGCAAAATTCACACCTTCAAGAGTTGACAAAAGTTGGTATTGTTGCCAAAAATAAAAGAAATTTGTTGCTTAAAAAGAAAAAGAATAATCAGCCATTAAATCAATGAATAAATCAACAAAAGGAAGGAAATTGGTTGAAATTAAATCTGAAAATTTATTGCCAAAAAATAAAAAATAAAAAGGAAATAAATTAAAAAAAAGGGAGAAAGTCAAACAAAATAAATGAAAAATCCCATAATCATGGGATCAATTATAAATTTTTTATTTCTTTCCATGAAATTTTGACAAGTATTAAAGGAGGAGAAAAGAAAACCCTAAAAAAGGAACGGAGGAGGAAAAGAGGAGAAAAACCGAGGGGAAAAAAAAGCTAGAAAAACCCTAGGAGATTTTGGCTGCTCTTTTTTTCCACCCAGACCACCTCACCTCGCAAAATAAAAAAAACCAGCCCCTCAACACCTCCAAAACCGATGCCCTTGATAGGATCGCTTGCTGCACTATTCATTGTCATCTTCACCAAGCCATCATCTAAGTTGCTGCTTTCATTATTCTCCCGAGTGCTTTGCTGCGTTGCTCTATTGTATCACTAGCTTTCGCCTTGCTGTGCTAAAGACGTGAGCTGTTGTTTTCTGTTTGTTGTAACAAAGCAACAAAGTGGAAAAGGAAACAGTTGAATATTGTGAGAGTATTTCATCTCTAGACTTTGAAGCAATAAACCAGAGGGAGGCGGTAAACACGGGGGCAAAAGAAAAAGGAGCCTGCGTCCAAGCTTCCAGTGGGTGCTTTCCCGAGTGGCATTGCACTATTGCCGTTCCTCCTTGCTCGACGATTCTCACTGCAGCCATGTGAGCTTCTTTACATCACTGCATCATCCTGCATCATTGCAGCCTTGCACCATCAAGCTTCTGGCCTGTCGCAACCCACCATTGTTAAAGAAGTTGCAATCACGTGAACTGAAAAACAGAGTTGCTGAAAGCTTGCTGTTTGTTGAGACGTGAAGAACAAGTGAAAGTTCAACAATCAAGAAGCATACACACAACAGAATCTTTGTGGTTGACGTGGATAGATTGTGAGTAGCTCTATCTTTATTCATTTGTCTATGCTATATAAAGTTTATTTGTAATTTTGTCTTTAGTGGAAATCATTCCATGGCTGACGTGAATTGGTGGTGAATTGTTTTTTATTTATGTCCAAATTGTCATCTATTGAATAAACAATAATATGTTGGTATGTGTATGAGGATCATCATCATCATCATTATTATTATTATTATTATTATTATTATTATTATTATTAAAAAAAGAAAAAAAAACTAGAATAATGACTTGATTCGCATGATATAATTTGATTGGTATGATTAATGATTTATATAATATAATTTGTATGATTTAATGGATTGCATGATTTTGTACGGTATGAATAGGATTAAGGTCTAGTTCTTAGAGTAAAAAAAAATAGTCAGTTAATTTAGAATTATGATTCATTTGAAATTGCAATATTAAAATATAAGTTAGATACAACAAAAAAAAATAATATTATCTGGATGAAAATTATTCCGACGATGGAATTTTAAAGGTACTGCGCTTGAGTAATACTTTTAGAAATCTTGAGATGAGGAGATTCTTTTTAAGTCTTACCAGCTTGATGGAAGATTTAAAAAGTTATTTCCGATATTTAAAACTCAAATTTATTAAAAATTGAAATAAGAATTAATTAAAATTAATTGCAAAATAATACAACTACGAATATTCCGACGATGGATTTCTAAAAGGACTGCGATGGAGTAGTACTTTTAGACATCTTGAGGTGAGAAGGTTTCCTTTAGGTCTTACCAGCTCGATGGAAGATCTAAAGTGGATATTTCCAATATTTAATAAATCAATAAAAATTAAATTAGATTTAAAAAATAGTAAATTAAAATTAAATTAAATTCATTAAAAATCGAATTAATTAACTAGAATTAAAATTAGAAAAGAATTAAAATAAACAGAAATTGAATTAAATTAAATTAAATGAAATATTTTAATAAAAGTGAATTATTTCGAAGATGGAATTCAAAGGGAATTGCGCTTGAGTAGTTTCTTTAAAAATTCCTAAGGTGAGAAAGTTTTTTTAAGGTCTTACCAGCTTGATGGAAGGTCTTTAAGAAAATCTTCAATATCAAATAATTCATGTTTATTTAAAGATATAAAAATATATGAAATAATAATTTATATAAGAAAATAATAACAATAGAATAAGATAAGATAAAATAATAAATAAAAATTGGATAGGAGTCAAAATAGGGTTTACATAATATACTTAAATAATCCGACGACGAAGCCTCTTCAAGAAAGGCGATTGGTCCTACTTGAATACTCCTGAGGTGAGAAAAACTTTTAGGTTATCCAACCAGCTTGATGGAGGAGACTTAAAAGATTTTTCAATATTTAATTGTATCGAGATTAAAGTAAAAAGGCAAGATTAGGATAACCTTAGATTATTTGGTACCATTTTAGGATGGGCGTTGTGAGGGTGCTAATCCTTCCTCACACGTAACCGTACTCCCAAACTTAGAACTCTTAACGTAGACCAAGCCTTATCCTTAGTTTGAATAGGTGACCAATCACACCTAGGTTAGAATGGTTGGTGGCGACTCCATAGTTTTGTGTCTAGCTATTAGGTTTTCTCCAAAACTTAATACGTTACGACATTGTGTATGCCTTATTGTGGGTAATTACTGTATGCTCAAGTTTATACACATTTGGATATTGTGTATATTATAGATGTATTTCGGAGATACTTGAGCGATCCTGTAATAGAGAACTGGAAGCTATAAAGAGAGTATTCGGATATTGACAAATCTGACATTCTAAGTTTGGTCAGATATTTTGATGTTAATTTTTGCAAGCTATCCAGATATTGAAAATTATTTTGGTTATATATTTGTGGATATAAAAGAGCTGTATTTTGGAAAGTGTAAAACAAACACTTACAGCATCCTTGATTGTGGAGGCTAAATATGTAGCATGTTGTAAAGCTACTTGATGAGCCAGTTAGGCTGCAGAATTTCATCTTAGGATTGGTTTCTGTGGTTGCCATTTCGCAATACTGGAGATGTACTGTGGTAATGCTGTAAGCAAGTACTTTCTCTCTCAAAATGCTAGGAGTTCCTCACACTCCAAATATTGAGATATCATCATTCGGTTTGTTAGAGAGATAATGGAATCCATTATTTGATTAGATTGTAGAGCACATAGCTTAAAGAGCTCATTCTAGCTAACTGAAAGTTTGGCTGCTAAAGTGCTTTGACGACATAGTACTTGTATGAGGTATATGGAGCCATTTGCTATATGAAGTTAGTGGGAGCTCTATAATGAAATCAACTGCAGTTGTATGGATGGATTCCTACTTGTCATAAATGCATATTCTATTTACGCGTATTTTGGTGAATATGGCATTTCGTTGGATGAGATATTCCGTATTAGTCTCATGCTTTTGTTAAAGCAATGCATCATTTGATTTAGATGCATGGACCTAATGGAAATGGATATTGTTTCTATTTTCATATCATTTTCATTTCACACTAATACTACTATTTTTTGTTGCAGTTTTTATGAGTTTACGCATTTGTACCCTGTCGGTATAATGCATTTTGAAGCTTATAAAGGCTTGTTGTTGTTGTTAAAGTATGTATGAGTCTACACATTTGTACCCTTTCGATACAATGTATTTAAAGGGCTTACGAATACATACTAGGATTATATGATATATTTTGTTAATTAACTTAATTGTCCAAGTGGGAGAATGTTGAATTATCTCATTAATGTGGACTAATTAAGTATAATTAATATCATATAAGTTAATTTAGTAGTATATTTTGTATAAGGTGTGACCATAATTAATTATATTAAATATATAATATATGTGTATAGACCTATAATGGGATGGGTTTGTACATGAATCCCATGGAGGGAGGTCCCTACTCTCAACCTCTATATATATGAGGCTGGCCCATTAAGTTTCATAACTTTCGTTGAAGAGGGATGAGAGTAGTTTCTCCCTCTCTCTCTCTCTCCCTTTCTCTCTCACTCTTTCGTTTTATCTCCGTTTCAGGTCCGAAAGCAGTCAATGGAACGCTATCGGAGAGGGCTTCAACAATGTGATAATATGATATAGCGGGATTGAGCTCTCGCCCACATCCAGGTCAGTTTTTATCGCGTTTAATTTCGTGTTAGTGACTTGGTGAGGTTTTAATAAATTCCAACAGTTTCAACTCTTGGCTGTCGATTCTCTCCTCTTCTTCTCTAGCCGATCCACGCCTCACTCTTTCTCGGGTTTCTTCTTTTACGGTCGACGACAGCAGAGAGCATCAGCTATAGCGGGGCTCTCTTCCTCCTCTCTTTTCACTTTCACCTATCCTTTCCTCCCTCGTGTTTCCGTTTTCCAGAGATTTTAGCGAGCATCAGCCAACGTGGGAGCAGTTTGCTCACTGATTGGCCTCCTAAGGAAGCCAATCGGTGATTTGATACTTTTCTTTTCTTTTTTTATATATAGGTTATATTTTTATTATATATTATATATTTATATCCTTATGACATATATGCATTATTATTTTAAATTGTTTTATACCCATATATATTTATTCACAATTTCTTTAAATTTTCTTAATATATAAATACATAGTTTAGGTATTATATGTACTTATATATATTCTCTTTATTTAATAAATAAATATATATACACTATATATACATTAATTAATTTTTTTTAAGTATATATACTTGTCGTGTACACTCAGATTAAATCTATAACCTCATCACTTAATAATCATCAAAATTCCCAAATATATATTTAATACTTGATTTACTTCAATTATGCACCTATTTACATGTCCATAATCGAGAATCGGTGGTTATCATAGATCAATAATGGCAGTATTTTTGTCAGCATACGTCAAATATGACAATATTTTTGTAAGCAGTGCATGAAGATGTTCTTGAATGAAGTTATTTAATTTTGAAAGTTTTTTTAATGAAAATATTATTCAATGGGGTTGTTATTGTTGTTGTTGTTGTTGTTATTATTATTATTATTATTATTATTATTATTATTATTATTATTATTATTATTATTATTATTATTATTACAGAAGCTATTATTTAATCAAGTTGATTATGAATTTATTTTGCATATGATTGAAGAAAAAATTATATAACAGGGACAAGTTTTTATTATATTAGAAATGGTAAAGCACATTGGAATAAGTCTCTCTGAAGCCTGAGGTTTTGTGAGAGGAGTATCTTAGTCTTGTTTTATACAAGAGTTTCTCCCTTAAGTTATCTCAAGATAATTTTGAGGGGTTGGGATAGTTGTCAGTAGAGTAGGTAGTGGCTGGGGATACAGTGACGTTGTTTATTGGGGCAAACATAGGAGACCATACATGGAAACGACTCAACTGGAGGAAGCCTAAAGGAAACTCAGGCTAACGGAAGAAGAGAAAGATGGCTTAGTTATGGATGATGAGGATGACCAAACAAGCGTGGAGGAAGAGAAGAAATGGTTGGTTGGAAAATTGCATACAACCAGACATTTCAACAAGGACGCTATGTTGGGAATGCTAAGAGTTATTTGGAAGTTGTCTAAGGAGATGGTAGTTTCGATCCTGGATGAGAACCTTTTCCTTTTCAAGTTTGCAAACAGAAATGACAAAATGAAAGTTCTGAATGGATCTCTATGGTCCTTTGATAAAAATCTAATTCTGTTCCAAGAATACAATGAGGATTATAGACCACAGGATTACGTCTTTGAGAAGGCCACATTCCGGGTGCAGGTTTTTGGATTGCCTCTAAAAATGCTACAAAGGGGAATAACAGAAAAAATAGGATCCAGGCTGGGATCAGTTGTGGAGATAGACTCATCAAGCTCTAACATGGCATGGGGATGCTGTCTGAGAGTGAGGGTGGAGATAGATATTACAAAACCACTGAGAAGATTTATCATGATAGCTGGGAAAAAAAGGAGGCAAAGACATATATGCCACACTGAAATATGAAAGGCTTTCGAATTTTTGCTACTTTTGTGGATTGTTAGGACATACTGAGTTGGATTGTGAATTGGCAGAGACAGAGGAAGGAGAGAATGAAGTTTTACAGTGCAGGGAATGGATGAGAGCAACACCAATGAGAAGGTTTATGGGCAGTTTCACAAATCTGAACAATACAGGAGGAAGCGTCACAAACAGGATGCCAGTGCAGCGATCAGACGAGGGAAGCTAATCAAGTATGAAGGTGAAAAGCACAGAGGGAGTAGATAACCGGTGGCCGAAAATCATCAGGGATGAAGGCGGAGGAGACAGAGACATTGTAAAGGAAAGTTACGAGATCCTAAGAGATAAAATAGGTAAGGATGAGAAAAAAGGAAAACACACTGAAGCATCGGATCCTCTAGCAACAATTATGGGCCTAAAGTCAAGGAGTCAACGACTACAAGAAAGGATAGTGGTGATGTCAACTTAAATGAAAAAATAATTACGCCTTCAACAAATAAGGAAAATGAATTATTTCTGCATGACAGTCCACGTGGGGGGCACGAGGTAGTAACAAATGCAAGCAAGGTGACAGAAGGTATGGTGCGGAGAGAAGGGATTAAACACACGTGGAAGAAACGAGCTAGGGGGACAGCACAGGGAACACCAATTCTAGGAGCGGAAGGACCAAAATGAAAGATGGAGGACAAAAAGGGCGACTTCATGGAAGTTGATCACGTTGATAAAAGGCGTTGGGATTGGGATGAAGGAATAACAAACTTAATCAATCAAACAGCGGAGACTGATATTCAGTTCCGCCGATAGCCATGAAAATATTAGCTTGGAACTGTCGAGAGCTTGGGAACCCTCGATCAGTTCGGGCTCTTTATAGCCTAATTAAAGGAAAAGACCCCCATGTAACATTTTTAAGTGAAACTAAGTTACATGTTAGGAGACTAGAACGAATAAAAATGAAATGCAATTATGTGGGATGCTTTGGTGTTGATCCAGAAGGTCAATGTTACATCCCAAATCCACAGTATAACATAATATTCACTTATAAATCACACTAACTTACCGGTTGGGCTGTCTGTGATGCTTAACAACTCCTAACACTTTAATAAGAATTAGTACTCTTATTCCTTATACTAATATGAAAATATGAATTATTAAATTCTTTTCCTTAAGATGTATATACATTCCCTTCTATTTAAAGTAGTATTGTACAACTTTACTGAATATATAAAAGAAAATATTGTACCTTCGATATCAAATCTCTGGAAGGTACTTCCCTTAGTCCGAAATCAATAATCTGTGGAGTGAAAAATAAGGAGTGAGCGACAACATGCTCAGTAAGGAAGGTGCATGCTACTTTGTACAAAATTAAACTATATCCCCAAAACATTTATTTTTCCTAACAACAAACCCAATAGGAAAATAATCGATATAGTAAACCGTAAACAGGACTCAATAGATCCTTTCAGTAAACAGAAATCAGTAAGTTGAGACTAGGCAACAAATAAATCATGCTCTCATTGTTCCTCCCAGGAACACAAGTTGTTCGCTTTTGGGGTGCACTTGTAGGCCATCGCCCCTCACGACTATCTCGGATAGATCTATGGCCATAATCTATAGGTGGTCCTCGGGTCCACTTGCAAGGTGACCTCGAGACCTCTGATGACTTGGTAGGTCCATCAGCCTTGTGACGCCCTAAGGTGCACCCGTTGGTCTATCGACCCGAGCCATCGCACCAGGCGGGTCACTCAGTTACATGAATATTAATGCATGAACGCGGGGCCTAAAGTCTCAAAAATCACTTTATATCTCATAACTAACCTTTAGGGAATATTTCATAATTTCATCATTTTCTCAAAATGATTTGCTTTCCAAAAAGGTTTTATATTTTCTGATTACAAACATAATAAAAACAGCCCAAATTTTCATAAAAATTTACTCCTGAGAAAATATGAGTTAAATTGGCTCACCCATGGTCAGCTCGCCCATTGCGGTGAAGTAGTGTTCGTCCGCCAACTTTAGAATTTAAAAACAAGTTAAACTGGCTCGCCCATAGCGGCTCGCCTATGGCCAGTTTGCCCATTGTGGCATTGCCCATAATCAGTTCGCCCATTATGGCATTGCCCATGGTCAACTCACCCAATGCGACATTGCCCATGGTCAACTCGCCCAATGCGGCACTTCCATGGTCAACTCGCCCAATGCGGCACTTCCATGGTCAACTCGCCCAATGCGGGACTTCCATGGTTAACTTGCCCATTTTTATTAAAACAGGGTTGCCCACCCAAAACATTATAAAAGGGTTCGCCCAATTTGGCTCGCCTGGAATTTTCTTAACAAAGGGGTCACCCGTCCCAAAACATCATAAAAAGGGGTTGCCTTCTATTGGCTCGCTTGCCCTTTACTAGTTCGCCCAAATCAAAACGATTTATCAAATTAATGTATGTCATAAACCAAAAAAATTTCTCAATAATTTCATAAAATTTAACTCCACAGGACATGCATTCACTTCACACACATCTCCCTTACCTGGTCTTACGAAGCTTAGCTTCCCGCTCGCCCTTATCAATTCTCAATTCCCAGCTACAAAATAAATTATGAAAACTATCAATATTTCTGTCCGTATTTTTCCAATACTTTGGTGAGTCTTGAGGCTAATCCTCTAGCTCGCCCAATATACTCGTCGTTCATATAATGGCTTATGCGTGGAAGCTCGCCCAACATTCCACTCGCCATGACTATGCATTTGAGTTCTTTATTTCCTACTCGCCTCATTGGCGATGACTAAAGTTTCACATGGGCGATCATAATAGTAGCCATTCTCGCCCTTTTGGGCGGTCACAATTTCCATATATTTTGGGCGATCATATGCCCTCGCCCATTCGGGCGATCATTCTGATTATCCAAAAATGTTGGCGAATATGTATATCGCCTATTCATGCATTTCATTAAGCTCGCCTCATCCTTTGGGCGAGTATCCTAATTTCTTTGCTCGCCTATTTGGCTAGCAGTTGGATATCACGTTCGCCCATTGTGTTTCCTCTACTCACGTTACATATGCATAACACAACAGCTTATGTTCAACCATTAACGTCCCCAACCATTAAGAATTTAGCCATGTTAACTTACTACATACTTTCATGCCAAGTAATATACCTACACATCTCTTACTTAGCATATCATCACTATAAACCAAGGATTAAATACATACAACATTGGCTGGAAATTCCTTTACCTTTGTTTAACCGAACCAGCACAACTCCAAGTTGTTGTTATTTCCTCCCTCGTCAATCCTTCCTTTCTTAGTTTCTTGGATGGTTTGAGGGTGAAGGAAAGTGTTTAGAGGAGTGTTAGATGATTAGATAGCAAGAGGTTGTAGTTTTGCTAATTAAACGTGGGAGAAATAAGAGTGAAACATAGCAAAAATGAGTAGCAAGACAACCTGAGTATTGTCGATCATGAAGAAGAATTATGTTTGAGTTTGTTTCACTTAGTCATCTATATATGTTCTATAATCAAAGTCTCATAACTTCTTATCCCTTTCTTCATCATTACCTTGTCTTATAGCTCATTAAATGGTGAAGAAAATATGGCAATCTAAGGAAATGGCGTGGTGCAATTTTCTACTTTCATTAAATGGTGAAGAAGATTCCAGCCAAAAAGAACGGCATGCAGTAAATATCTTTCGTTTTTTTTCTTCACGTTTTCTTGACTTATTGCACCTTTGTCTTATTCCTTGTCCAATTAAAGCACATCTCATATTGACTTTCCCTTCTCATTTCGTCCAACACAGCCAACTTTCTCTCTAATTAGAAGTGGCGTGCAATAGCAAATTTTCTGCTGCCATTGACTTATTTTCATACTTGTCTTTAATTTCTCTGCCATTAAAAATAACACATGTACACTAATCAATTCTCTTTTCAATTCATGTACACCATATTATAAATTATAGTTCTAATAACTTTCATAATAGAAAGTGGAATTTCACCTCCAATATTTATTTCCACTATCAATCATGTACAATTATGGTATATAGTATAATAAAATTCGGGTCTTACAGTCAAGGAGGCAGTTTAGCTATGTTTTGGAAGGATGGAGTGAACTTGAAATTGAAGAGTTGGTCCAAAAACCATATTGACGTTGAGGTGGAAGAGGATGAGGGAGACAACAATTGGAGGTTCACTGGAATATACGGGGAACCAGAACATTCTAGTAGATTTAGAACTTGGAACTTGCTACGAGAATTGGCAGAGGAAAGTGATCTTCCATGGCTATGTGCAGGAGATTTCAATGAGATTCTATGGCAAGAGGAGAAAGAAGGTGGGGTAACAAGAAAGGAAGAGCAAATGGTGGACTTTAGAGTGGCTCTAGATGATAGTGGCTTGGAGGACCTTGGTTTTTCAGGAAGCTGGTTCACATGGGAGAGAGGAAACTTAGTGACAAATAAAATGCGCGAGAGACTTGATAGGGGAGTTGGTACGAGAAAATGTTATGAAAAATTCCCAGCGTACATGATTCAGCATATTCCGGCCTCAGTGTCAGACCATTGCCCTTTGTTGATAAACACTGAAGGCCAGGTAAAAATGTTGAGACGTCGTAGAAAGAAAAGGAGCTGGCGATTTGAAGCTATGTGGACCAATGAGGAAGGTTATAAAAACTTAATTCGGGAAGAGTGGCAAGCGATGGGGCCTATGAGATTAGTAGACAAAATAGAGCACGTTAAAGATCAACTGCAAGCATGGAGTAAGGAAAATGGAAGGGATTTTAAATCACAAATAAAGAGTTTGGAAAAGGAACTGTCATACTACAGACAACAGCCACTTGAAGAAGCAACTCTGTAAAAAGAACAAATCCTCAGAATAGAGTTGAACAATTTGTTAGAAAAGGTGGACACATTTTGGAGACAGAGGGCGCGGGTGTTATGGTTGGAGGATGGTGATAGGAACACATCATACTTTCATGCTCAAGCCACAAATCGTAGAAGAAGAAATCTTATTGTGGGGTTAGAAAATGAAAATGGTGTATGGGTGGAAGATCAGATTGAAGCAGAAGCAATAGCCACTAATTATTTCAAAAAATTATTCCAGTCCCAAAGAAATTTTGACTTTGATGATTTACTTGAGGCAGTAGACTTGAGAGTATCGGACGAGATGAATGATATTCTACTTGCAGAATTCAAGGCAAAGGAAATCCATACAACTCTAAAGCAAATGCACCCAACAAAATCATCAGGACCTGATGGTATGCCTGCTCTCTTTTATCAAAAATATTGGCATATCTTGAGTAGTGATTTAATAGATTTCTATCTTGCCTGTCTTAATGGGAATGTGAATCTGAAACCCATAAACCATACTCACATTGTTCTTATTCCCAAAGTAAAAGAACCAAGGAAAATCACCTAATTTAGACCTCTTAGCTTGTGCAATGTACTATATAAAATTCTTTCTAAGGTACTAGCTAATAGGCTAAAAGTAATATTGCCAGCATGCATAAGCGACACACAAAGTGCCTTTATTCTAGGTAGACTAATATTAGATAATGTTATGGTTGCCTATGAATTATTGCACTCTCTAAAACAGAAGACAAGGGGAAGAAATGGTTCCTTTGCTCTAAAGTTAGATATGAGTAAAGCTTATGATAGAGTGGAATGGAATTTCTTAGAGGCCATGATGATTAAACTAGGCTTTCACTCAAATTGGGTACAATTGATCATGATATGTGTATCTTCTATGTCTTACTCAATTATATTTAATGGAGATATTACTGATTCTTTTTGTCCAGAAAGGGGTCTTAGACAAGGAGAACCACTTTCCCCTTATCTTTTTTTAATAGTGTCAAAAGGCCTATCTGCTATTCTCAACAAAAGCCAGCGAATGGGAGCTCTCAATAGAGTTAAAGCAAGCAGGACAGGACCTAGAGTAAATCACCTTTTCTTTGTAGATGATAGTCTACTTTTTGCCAATGCATAGAGCAGAGAAAGCAAAAGGGTGAAGGACGTGCTACAACTATAAGAGAAATGCTCGTGTCAAAACATAAACTATGAAAAATCTGCTTTATTCTTCAGTCGTAATGTTGGTGACTCAAAAAGAAGGGAGCTACTAGATTTCTTTGGAGTCTAAGAAACGACAAGTGTTGAGAAATACTTGGGTCTACCTATTATGGTGGGAAGAGAAAGGAGAAGGGCTTTCAGTGAACTAAAAGACAGAATGGAATCAAAGGTAAATGGTTGGAGCTCACGTCTACTGTCACAAGGGGGCCACGAAACTCTTATAAAGTCAGTTGTATAAGCAGTGCCAACTTATGCTATGGGATACTTCTTGCTTCCCAAAACAGTATGTGATCAAATGAATAGTGTTATGAGCAAATTTTGGTGAAACAAGGCAGCAAACAGGGAATCCATTGGATGAATTGGAGGAAATTGTGCATTCCAAAGACGAACGGAGGGATGGGCTTTAGAGAGATGGGCTGTTTCAACATTGCTATGTTAGCTAAACAGGGATGGCGACTAATCTCCAACACCGAGTCTTTAATGTATAAGGTCCTAAAAGGAAAATATTTTCCAACGAGTAATTTTATAGATTTGGCTTTGGGAAATCAGCCATCTTTGACATGGCAAAGCATTTGGGCTGCCAAAGCATTATTATTGAAAGGGTTGAGATGGAGAGTGGGAGATGGAAAAACAATCCTGACATGGAAAGATAAGTGGATCCCCACCTCCGATGGCTTTTCTGTCAAAACGCCACGAGGAAATTGGGATGAGAATGAAAAGGTGGCTAAGATGATTGATGCAGAGTCAGGCACTTGGAATTGGGATAGGGTGCATGAACGATTTAATCTAGCAGACAGTTCGCAGAGCAGGTTTTTAAGATAGAATTGTATGGCATTTTGATAATAGGGGCACTTATACAGTGAGGAGTGGTTACAAACTCTTAATAAAGAACTTATCTACACAGAACAATGATCTGACAAGCTCTATAAGCTTTGGACTGGACAAGAAGATTTGGAATAAAATATGGGGAGCACCAATACCCCATAAACTAAAAGTTTTTCTATGGAGAGTGGCTCATGATTTCTTCCCAGTTCGAGCTAATCTTGTACGAAGACACATCTCATATGAATCTACTTGCACCAGATGTAATGAGGAAGAGGAAACAACTCAGCATGCACTTAATCACTGCATACATGCAGCAAGAGTTTGGTGACAGTTGGGCTTCACATGGGAGGATCAAACCAAATAGTAACTATCTACAGGAGTGGCTTAGCAGTACCATATTGAAGCTGCCTGAAGAACGAAGAATTCTGTTTTTCATAGGGACATGGACGACTTGGAATGATCGGAATAGAGAATTCCATGGAGAGAAAAGAAGAGAGGCAGAGGTTTCGGCAAGATTTGCAAAAGAGTATCAAGAAGAGTACAATAAGGCGGTCAAGAAATAGGCTATTTTGTATACTGAGGTCGGTAGCAGATGGAACCCACTTGTGGAAGATTTCTTTAGGATTAATTTTGATGGAGCACATGATGGCAATAGAAATCGCACAAGAATAGGCGTAGTAGCAAGAGATGAAGCGAGGAATGTCATGGGTGCTTACAGTGGCAATCTAAAGTGGACGACTACCGTGTGTTTTGTTGAGGCTTACGCTGCTTCCAAGGCCATTGAATTTGCAAATGAGCTTGGATTAAGGGATGTCATTGTGGAAGGGGATTCTTTGACCATCGTCAAATTATTAGAAAACACAGGAGACAACTTGATGCCGGTTGGTCCAATTCTTGATAAAGGATGCAGCATGATGCAGTTCTTCAGAAACATTCACTTCTCACATATGAGGAGAACAGGGAATCAGGTCGCACATATATTAGCTAAACAAGGTTTATCTGTAGATGAGGAGAAAATTTGGATAGAGGATTATCCAGACTTTACAGATGTTGCCGTAACTTTTGATAAACCTTGAAGCTTTTTAATAATATATCTCATTTATTTCAAAAAAAAAGAAATGGTAAAGCACAGTTACATGTCTTGTGCTAATCAACTTTCCTACATAAACCCTTTGTGCAATTCGAGGTTTTCACATAAACCCCCCTCTTTGTACAACAAAAAAAATTACACATTTAATTCAACCGACCAATAAACAACTTCAATAACTAACACAGTACAAACTTGTCTTCCGCTTAACATCAATAGTTGGCATGATCATTTCACTTGCAGTGATGAGGAAAAAAAATTAACAACATTAAGTAAAATCCAACAGTAAACCCAAGCACAATTGCAACAAACTTGTAAATCTTTTCTTCATAAGATAATTTTTTCCATTCTTTAGTTGCTTTTCCAGAATCTCTAAACAATACAACTCCTTTTCCAATTCTTTGTTTTTCAAATCAATTTTTTTTGAGTTTTTAGCTCAGCTCTAACTCAATTTGCTTTTTTTTTTCAATTATTTTTTCTCCCATTTTCCCTATCCTCTTTCATGAGTTGCTTGAGAACTTCTTTTCCCATTCTGCAAATTGATAGGTCATACCAGTCCAAAAATCTACAGTTTTCTCTGCTCGATGGTAAAAAATACAATTCAAAATTAGAACAAAATAAATAACAAATTCAAAAATTCTAGATTAATCCTAGATGACTGCGATGGTTAAGATGAAGAGGAAACTTAGAATTTCAAAATTTAACCTAAATTTATCACACTTGCAACAAATCAAGAACACCCCGGAAATCTTCTACCAACATTATCAATAGTCCAAACTGTTTGAAGAAGAGAACACATCCTACAATTGCAAACCCTTGAAATTTCATGAGATTTTGTTGAATCCTAGATGAATTCGTTGGTGAGGGTAAAGAGGAAGCCTTTGTAATGCTATACTCTTCAATTTCTTTCATTTCTATTTTGGATTTTAAATCAAACTTCTTTTAATAACGGTAGCATTAGGGAATTTTCGTGCCGTACAAAAAGTTTGAGCCATTTTTAATGTCATTATACTCTTTTTGGGAACGGAACATAATCACACAGGGTTATGAATGTGACCAAAAAAATTTAGGAGACCAATATAGGAATGCATATACCATAGGGAGTATATGTAGAGTTTACCCATCTATATATTTACATGGACAAATAAATAGAAAAAATTAATTCGTACATCACACGAATCATAAGCTAGTATAATATATATGATGCTCATATAATTTATAATATTCTTTGATGTTTTGTAACGAGAAAAAACACTTTTTTCATCTACTTTTCATGTTTAATTTTTTCGTTAATGAACTTAATTTTAATTATTATTTTTAAAATATTATATGAAATTAATATTTTAAAAACCTTATGTATTATTTTTAAGTTTTTTAATATATAATTTTATTAAAAATAAGAATCAAAATTAAATTAGCATGATTAAAAAAATAAATAAGACAACCATAGGAGAGATAAAGGAGAATAAAAAGTTTGGCAGCTAAATAAATTTCATAAAATATTTTAGTAGTATTTTATTTTAGTAGTTGTAGGTTCATATCAAATATTTTAAGGATAATTATTATATACACTGATAGTGAAATTTTTTTATTTCATAAACAACGTTAAGATCGTAATACATGTCCTATTTTATTTATTTTAATATTTTTATATGACACATGTCATAATATTAACGCTGCTTGTGGAATAAAAAAATTTCACTGTCAGTGCATATAATAATTATCTATATTTTAATTGCACTAACCAACGCCATCAAATCATTTTAACACAATAAAAAACAAAATAAAATAAAATATAGATCAAACTTTGGTTGACTCTCCCCTCAATTGGTACGTGTTCCCAACTCCCCAAGCAGCGCGTATCCTAACAAACAACACCGAGAGGCCCGAGACTCTTCCCCTCTCTCTTTCTCTGACCTTCATTTACCAGAACTCAGTGGACATGTCAACAACACCACCAACAACAACGAACCACCACTTCTCCCAAAGTTTCAGAATAAAAATTTTCCGCGTATGCTTCACGTTTCTGTAGTAATATTTTTGTAGAAGTCTTTTGTTTCTGTCTGGTCGGAAGCCTTATGGTGAAAGACTGAAAGCCCTTGTTTGGGTAATAATTTGTTGTTTGCTTATATTAAGCCAAAATAAGAATTAAATTTCTCCTAGAGAGAGAATTAGTTTGTTGAGCTCTCGTTTTCCACTATTCGATCCCTTTACTTGGTTCGCTTGTTATTTCCTATATGTTTGACTCTACTTGAAGCAATCTCTCTTTCTATTTCTCCCCGATGGGCAGTGGGTTTGTATCATTTTCTTGTATCTATCTTCTAAATCACCTTGTAAACATATTTTCTTTCTTGGAGGTGAATTGAAGTTAAAGTTTTTTTGTTTTAAAACATTGTTATTATTTGTGAAATGGGATGCTGGGGTTTTGATATGGTCACCGGGGAATATTTGGGTTCTTGGTGGATTTCAAGGGGGAGATTAGGGTTTGTGTTTAGGGTTGTTTTTGGATTATGGTTTGGTTTCGTTTTGTTAAAGCCAGTGGCGGGATTGAGACCGATAAGAGAGAGGGCTCGGTCATGGGGCGATGAGGTTCGTACTTCTTAATTTTATATAAGCTTTTCCTTATCGAACTTAATTGTCTTTAAATTTGATGTTTTTGTTATGCAAAGATGAACTTTGGATGTAGAATTGTAGTTGTAGTTGGTTATTGATATGTTTCTGATTTTGTCTGGTTCAGATTTTTAGTTTTTTTTTTTTCTGCTGAATTTTAGTGCTTTAGGAATTGCAATTTGATAGGGATTGAGTAGTTAACTTATGGTGATGTATAATGAAATACTGCAAAATGGATGGTGAAATAGAGCAAAGAATCTTTCCCTAAAACTTTCATGTAAAGGGGAACATATGTGGTGGAAACAGAAAAAATAGATTCTGTTGATGGGTAGATATTCAAAATTGAGAGCTAAATATAGGTAGCTCAGAGTTTTCACGACTGCCACGAATTTGCTAGTCCTTCATTTTTATGATGAGAAATTCAGTGTAAATAAAATAAAAATAGACAAGTAAAGAACCTTTCGTGGGTAATTTGGGATGAATGTTTTATGTTTTGAAAAATGATATCACCTTTATCTAAAGCCCCTTTCTTAAGATTAGTTCACTTTAGCTATTTTACCAAATTGTTTGACGACGGTTTCATTTGTTGATTGTCTGGAGCAAACTATTAAGAATAGGTGGACTGGGTCTTCTGCTGTTGTTTGCATTTTACATGTGCTTTTCACCCCCTGCGCTCATCATTTTTGGGTGCTATGATAATTTTTGGAAGAATTCATGTTGGAGATTTTGGGTGCTCTTAGTTTCTTGAATTTTTAATGCTACTTGCAGTGGCTGTTTGTTAGAAAAGATGAAAACGAATTGGGTCCATTTCATGCTTGGAACATAACAGGAACTTATCGAGGTGAGTAAATGTTCTCAAATTCAATCATCTGCAACATTTCTGGATCTTGTTACAGATACCGAATTAGCATGTGGTTGTATGGTTGATTTTTATCATCTTTATTGTAACTTTATCTTCTTGCCAGTGTCTTCTTCTACACCTAGCATTGTCACATTGGTTATTCATGATTATTATGAATTTCCTGGAAAATATTGGTAAAACATCTTTTGTCAAAGGCTCAAAGGCTACTGTAAGTGAACAATCAAAATAAAATAGAATAGAAATGTATTTACCAAAAACTGATTAGGCCACTTCTAAGTTGCAAATACTTACTTCGTGTCAAAATATTTTGGATGTATAGACAGGTCGTATAGGATGACAAATGGATTAGAAGTTGCAACCTAGGGACAGGTTCTGATTTTAAGAAAAAATAATTGAGGAAACTAATATTGTCTGACTTCTAAAATACTTTTCTGAGATTTTTAATTTACCTGTACTGCCAATTGAATGGATTAAATTCAATCTTTGAATTCATTAAGCACATTTATTTGTGTTGACAATTGTTTGTTGATCTGACTGTTGTATCCTGGGAAATTTCAGGGACTTGGAAATTTCTGGAGTCTATGAATAGCTCTTCCAAATTTGCTGATTTCAGGAAACCAGCTGGTGATTCAGTCATTGAATTAGTTAGCACACCAACAAAAATAACTGGTGTACATTACGTCCAGGTAAGGGGGTACTAGATCGTATGAAGGGACTACACTTTTCATGATTAATTCATATACCTTTCACAAATTTTTGCTTAAGTGTTATCTGAACTTGTTAGAGCAGTTGAACTATTTTTCTAGATGCAAGAAAAAAAAAGGAACTAAGTTTATCTATGGTTGGCATTAAGACATGATTTTGTCGTCAATGATGAGAAGTTCCACAACAAACTTCTCATGATAGACTGACTTTGTTATGGAGTTTGATTTTCTTCCTTCCTCTTTATTTGTTTGCCTAATCATATTTATTCCATTCTTCTGGAGTAAGAACTCCTCCCTTTGTAAAGAATGTAGCTTCTAACTGCTCTTAGCTGCATGTTATCATTCTGAATTATTGTCTGACTTTTATTTGTCATTAATGGTGCTGACAACAGGGTGTAATCATTTTCCATGATGTGTTTGATAACGAACACAATGTTGGTGGTGCTCAAATAAGAGTAGAGGGTGTATATATATGGCCTTTTAGACAGCTTCGAATGGTAGCTAACAGGTAAATCTGGAGTATGTTGGCTGCTCATTTAATGTTCTTTCAGTGTGATAGGATGTTGCTTGACCAAGACATGTGTACTAGTTGACTGGCTGCAATAAAGGATTCAGATAAAAGTATTTCAAACCTTCATTACCTAATTCTCAATGGTTTTATTTTACTCGGGGAAACATGGGAGAGAAGGATTGGTGTCTGGACTCAAATCCAACTTGTTACAACCAGTACAAAGAGCGATGGAAATATTGTTGTTAACTTTCTTGCTTCCATTTCTATGCCCTCTCATGATGACATATTTTGTGAATCTGATTTGCTCAATGCATTTTAACTCTGACATATTCTATTGGTGCGCTGCTGCAGTGGAAAGGAGGGAGAGATGAGTCAGGATGAAGATTATATTCTGTCAAACCCATATCATTTGGTAATGCTTCATATTGTTGACTAATATTTAATGTTGATTCTACAACATATTAGACTTTGAGAATGGAATTTCCATTTAAAACCCCATGAATCATGCTGCTAGAGAGCTTTTGTCTCCAAAAGTTTTTCCTTAAGAGTAATGGTATTTTCTGGAATGTTGGGACAACAGGATAAAACAGTCAACTGCTTAGCTTATTTGTATTGTTTTATTCTCAGGTTGGGTCTGTTAAGTGTATGTATTGGAATTGGAGCTGGCATTTTTAACTTAAACAAAGTTTATACCTAGTTACAAGAAGATAATCTCCTTTCAAGTTTTACTTCTGCCTGAGTTTGGTTTGGTATTGAAAGATATCCGGTTCTGTATTTGTGAGTTATGGGCTCTTATAGATCCGCATGCTGCAGTAGGCTCTGGATGGCTATGTCTGAGATTGGTTTTTTAATTAATGTTTGAGTTAGGAATGTGTTTTGTAGATACACTCTTAGGTGTCTTTTTTATAAATGTTAATTGAGGGTGGCTGTGATTACTAACTTCCAATATCTTTGAACAGCTCGGAGTTTTCTCATCACAGGTGTTTCAAGAATCTCCACGAGACAAAATATGGAGAAGAAAAAATTGTAAGTTTAACTGGTTCCCTTGGCATAAGCTCAAGTTAAGTTTAAATAATAGTGAATTTTATTTTCTCATATTGCAGCACCAATTTATGAGATGGAGAAACATTGCAATATAGAAATTGCAGCCCAAATTTCACGCATCTCATCCAGCCAAAATGGTACATGAGTTATCTCAGCTTCTGAGTTCAGTTATCACCCCTCATCCCCTTCTTGTACTGTTATATTTTTCTCTGATCAGTTTCTTGAAAAACTGTTATATCATCCATCCAAATGTGTTGGAAGATCTTTTTAACCATAATCTCTTAATTTAAGCTATTGCAGAAGAAATATTGACTTAAGAATCTTCATAGACATAAATCTCCAAAAATTGGCATTTCAAACCATTGGGCTTTCTTGCCTTCCTGGATGGATTGTGGGTATTAAGACTAGTTAAGATTTAACAAAGGTCCAGCAGTTTGGGAAAAATGGTTTTTTATTTATCTAGCTACTACCATGTTGTCTTCCTTTAGAACAACTTGCATCTAAAAATTGTCATTGGACTGTGCATCAACTGGAGGCTACTTACCATGTAGTACTTGCAGCTGAAAGGCCAAGTTAGCTTGTCGAGTTAAGTATGGGTCACCTCTTACAGCTGCAAGATTTCTATTTGATCAGAAATATCTACCGTGAACTGATAGCTCTATGACAATATAAATATTGTAATTCAGAAGTTGTTTGAACTTTTATAGATGGAGATCATGACCGTTACCACATTGAAGGATTGATGGAGAGTCCTGCAGTGGACGATGATGGAGATTGTTTCTCACCTTTACTGTTAAATGCAACTTCTGTCAACATTGAAGTCTATTACAACAAAGCTGTCAACTACACCTTAATGGTCACTTTTGTATCCTCTATGCATCAGTCCCTTTTATTTTCAATGCAATATCTCTGGACTTTTTAGCTGGATTCCTTAATTGTTTTTCATTAGGTCTCTTTCCTTCAAGTCCTTCTGTTAATTCGACAAATGGAACACAGCAACACACAATCAGTAAGAATTTTAAACTATACATATTGTAAAAGAACAAGGCCACCAGCACATTTTGCATGGATGTATTATTTGATATAACATTAATCATCAACTTCCTGCTTTGTGATTAATAAGAAAAGTATTTTTGACTCTTATCTATCAGGGAGCTGCAAAAGTATCCATTTTAATGATTGGTCAGCAGGCTATCATGGATGCTTATCTTTGCCTCTTACATCTCACTGCTGGGATACTGGTTGGTAAGTTTATTGATTAACAGTCCCAAAGAAATGCTAATTTTTTATTTCACTCATCTTCCATATCTTTGAAGTAATATGAATCTTTAAAAGGACTTAAGGTCTCTCCCACCTTTGTTTTTCAATTATTTGCACTCCCTCAAGGGGTTGTATTCTGTTTGCAACCATAAAGGGAATGCAAACTAGAACTTGATGGATTATCTTTACATCTGGAGATTATGAGCACTATAGTAGTCAGTGTGAAAATGATTGCTAGGAGTTTCAAAGACTATTCTTTGTACTGGTAAGCAAGTCTTTTAGTATCAAATGACAATGGTTTCATTTTAAAGTGCACATTGAATAGGTTGAGGGCTTAACATGCAAGAGTGGATCTCCCCTATTACCATACTCCTTTTAATGGTCTATGTCTACTAAATTCATGTTTATTTTTCTGTACACAGAATCCTTATTTAATGCTTTTGCAACTGCTGCATTCTTCAAGTTTGTAGTCTTCTCCATTTTTGAGATGAGGTACCTTCTCGCAATATGGAAGGCAAGTAGGCCTATGATTAATGGGGAAGGTTGGGAGACAATGAGGCGTGAGCTATCAGTCTTATATAGCCGTTTCTGTAAGTTCCAGAAAAGATTTTACATTTGTGGAAAGAAATTTAATATATATGATGATTTGCTGAAAGTGATGTGAAAACAAATCATTCTTGTCTCTTACTCTTGCATAAACTTATGCACCATCCACATTCATTAGTTTTGCCTCTAAGAAATGCTGGTAAGATCAGATTATAATTTACAAAGCCTTACTATTTTATGAATGTAGAAACTGATATTGTAGAGAATGTAGAAATTGATAGGAACATGTTTTTCTGATTTTCTACGTAAAAAACTACAGCTTACAGAGAATATAAATAGTTGTAGGCTAAACTAGGAAATCTACGTAAATCCCTATATATCCTAGATACCATTTTCAGAAAAGGAAAAGGAATCCTAAATAAAGGAAAGTTTTAAATAAAACTAATCAGGGAAATATTTGGTCAAGATACCAAATCCCTTTATCTTAGGAAATAAATAAAAAATCAATCATATCCAATCCCATAGAATCTGGACTGGATTTCCACACTCCCCCTCAAGTTGGGTAGTAGATGTCAATCATACCCAACTTGGACTTCAAGCTTTCAAAATTGTTTCTAGGAAGGGCCTTGGTGAGAATATCTGCGGTTTGAAGACTAGTTGGCGTGTAGACAAGTCTGACTTGGTCTTCTTCGATTTTCTCTTTGATAAAATGGCGATCAATCTTGATATGCTTGGTCCGATCATGGTAAACTGGGTTCTTGGCAATACTTATGGTTGCTTGGTTGTCACAAAACACCTTCATAGAACTTCCTTTTGAAATCCTCAATTCCTTCAACACCCTTTCAAGCCAAATTCCTTCACAAATCCCATGAGACATAGCTTTGAATTCTGCTTCAGCACTACTCCGAGCTACTACTGTCTGCTTCTTGCTTCGCCACGTTACCAAATTACCCCATACGAATGTGCAATATCCGGTGGTTGACCTCCGATTCGTTATAGATCCTGCCCAATCTGCATCTGAGAAAACTTCAACATCTCTATTTGAGGTTTTCTTGAAATGTAGTCCTCTGCCTGGGCTTTTCTTTAAGTATCGAAGAATCCGGTAAACTGCTTCCATGTGTGCTTCGGTAGGGTTATTCATAAATCTGCTTACTAGGCTAACAGCAAAACAAATGTCTGGTCTAGTATGTGTCAAATAAATTAGTTTCCCCACAAGCCTTTGGTATCTACCTTTGTCAACTAGAGGACTTTCTTCTTCAACTCCTAACTTGCCATTTGAATCCATAGGAGTATCTGCAGGTTTGCATCCAAGCATCCCTGTTTCCTTAAGAAGATCTAGAACATATTTTCGTTGTGAAATAGAAATCCCATTTCTTGATCGAGCTACTTCCATGCCAAGGAAATACTTGAGCTTTCCTAAGTCTTTTATCTCAAATTCTCTTGCCAAAAGGGTCTTTACCCCAACAATCTCCTCCATGTAGTCCCCTGTAAGAATGATGTCATCCACATAAACGATAAGGATAGCAATCTTGTGATCAGATGAGTGCTTAACAAACATAGTGTGATCGGTTTGGCACTGTGAAAACCCATACTTCTTAACAACCTTTGTTAAGCGATCAAACAAAGCCCATGGTGATTGTTTGAGGCCATATAGCGACTTACGAAGCTTGCACACTTTACCATTGTTCTCCTGAGAATAAAATCCTGGTGGAATCTCCATGAAGACTTCTTCCTCTAAGTCACCGTTCAAAAATGCATATTTAACATCTAGTTGATGAAGAGGCCAATCTAGGTTAGCTGCCAAAGATAGCAGCACACGGACTGAGTTTAGCTTGGCCACAGGAGCAAATGTCTCCTCATAGTCAACACCATAAGATTGAGTGAAGCCCTTGGCAACAAGACGAGCTTTGAATCGATTCACGCTTCCATCCGCATTGTGTTTAACTGAAAATATCCACTTGCAACCAACCGGACTCTTTCCTTCGGGAAGTTCTGTAATCACCCACGTGCCATTCTTTTCTAGTGCTTTCATTTCTTCCAAAACAGCATCCTTCCATTTTGGTTGTTGGAGAGCTTCTTGAATATTGCTTGGAACTTGAACATCTGTTAAAGTGGACACAAACACACGAAAAGCTGGAGATAGGCTCTCATAGGATACAAAGTTGCTGATAGGACGCTGAGTGCATGTCCTTACTCCTTATCTTATTGCAATAGGTTGGTCAAGATCACTAGGAAAATCACTAGAGATAGGTTCAGTAATTATGTTACCTGTATGCATCTCAGAAACTTCTAGATTTGGTTCTGAATCTTGGTTTTGCTTTGGAGATGTGCGACTCTCTACCTCCTTTTGAGATTTCGGTCTCCTTGAGTAAACAATCATGTCTTTTGTTGCTGTTTCTTTCACAGACTCAGGGTTTTGAGGGCTAAGTTGAGTGTTAGTTATCTCAGGATCAAGAGGTTGGTGGTGGATTTCTGTGAGGATTATAGGTGGACTAGATATTTGGGCTGGTGGACAAGAGATTTGAGCTGGTGGTAAAGGTACTGGTTTAGCAGCAGGTATGGTTTCCCAAAGTTGATATTCTCTCGCACTCTCCCCCTAAATGTCAGCTTTGGTGTAATATGGCTGATTCTCAAAAAAGGTTACATCCATAGAATTATAAAATCTTTTGGTTACCGGTGAATAACATTTGTACCCCTTTTGGTTTGGAGAGTGGCCAAGAAATATGCACTTGACTGATTTGGGATCCAATTTACTTTGCTGTTGCTGATGTATATGGACAAATGCGGTGCACCCGAACACTTTAGTAGGGATGAATGAGATAATTCGAAGATGAGGGTAGGTTGTAAGGAGCTTTTGGCACGGTGTTTGGAATTGAAGGACATGAGAAGGCATTCTATTTATGAGATAAGTAGCTGTTAAAACTGCTTCTCCCCAAAAATGTTTTGGAACATGAGTGGCAAGCTTGAGTGATCGGGCAACCTCCATTAGGTGTCGGTTTTTCCTCTCTGCTATTCCGTTTTGTTGGGGAGTATCCACACATGAGCTTTGATGGACAATTCCCTGATCAAGTAGATAAGCTCCGAGGATAGAGTGGTAATATTCCCTTCCATTGTCGGTTCTAAGCACCTGAATTTTGGTTTGGAATTGAGTCTGGACCATTTTGTTGAAATTTTGAAATATTTGCCCAACCTCAGATTTGTCTTTCATGAGGAACAACCAAGTCACTCGAGTGTGGTCATCTATGAAGCTAACGAACCATCTAGAACCAGTAATATTTGCTATCCTAGATGGTCCCCAAACATCACTGTGAATTATGGAGAATGGATGGGATGGTTTATATGAATGATGTGGGTAAGTATTACGAGGATGCTTGGACAATTGACAAATTTCACATTGGTAATATGAGGGATTTTTTTGGAATAATGTGGGAAATAGTTTTTTGAGGTACAAGAAGTTGGGATGACCTAATCGGTAGTGCCACAACATGACTGCACTGTCTTGATGACTGCTAGAGGTTGAGACTGTGCAAGCATTATTCTGAATTTTCCTCTCAGATTCTTCATCTCTAAGAAGATAAGAGTCCCGCACATATCCTAGCGTTGCCAATCTTCTTCCCCGAATCCAAGGCTTGAAATTCACACATATGTGGGAGAAATTTAGTAACACAATTAAGATCTCTCGTAATCTTACTAATAGATAAGAGATTACAATCCAAATTAGGAACATGGAGAACAGAATTAAGCATTATGTCCTTGGAGATAGCAACTGAACCGATACCAGCCACTTTAGATAATGAGCCATCTGCAATACGAACTGTAAAATTTCCAGAACATGGGCTGTATTCATGAAATAAAGATGCATCACCAGTCATATGGTCTGATGCGCCTGAGTCAATGATCCATGCCTTTGAGCTATGACGTTTGACACTTAAAGCGCTTAGAAAATTACCTTTTTGTGCCAAAGTGGCAGTACTCACAATTTCAGGTCTGTTTTGTTGAAGGGACTGATGTGGCATCTCATCAGTAGGTGTCTTCCCATAACTCTCCCTAGCGTGTACAGCCTTCCAAGCGATGTTACTGATCATGCTCCCCGAGTTTGAAGTCACCTCTGATGTTGTGCTACCGCTCAGCATAGTGGGAGAAGAATCAAACTAAGAATTTTAATGGGTCGTATGCTCTGATACCATGTAGAAACTGATATTGTAGAGAATGTAGAAATTGATAGGAACATGTTTTTCTGATTTTCTACGTAAAAAACTACAGCTTACAGAGAATATAAATAGTTGTAGGCTAAACTAGGAAATCTACGTAAATCCCTATATATCCTAGATACCATTTTCAAAAAAGGAAAAGGAATCCTAAATAAAGGAAAGTTTTAAATAAAACCAATCAGGGAAATATTTGGTCAAGATACCAAATCCATTTATCTTAGGAAATAAATAAAAAATAAATTATATTCAATCCCATAGAATCTGGACTGGATTTCCACAATGAATGTGATTTTCCCAACTCTTGCTTCCTGATCTTGGTACCTATTCTAATCTTTGATGATTTAACCAGTCATCTGTTGCTCCAATAGATACCACTATTCAGACAGCATACGCCATCAATTGGATGCACCTGGAAAAAGATTATGCTCAATCTTTCTCTCCTTTCCATCTCTAATCAAAAGTCTTTACGAACCACAAATGTAATTATCTCCTTGAATCAAATATCTTGATACAAGTATGGCATTAGTAACTAAACTGTTCAGACAATGTTCCTTAATTATTTCCATAGATGTCTGACATTACTGATTAAGAAGAGCTGAAACCCTGCAGGATGACACAACCAAACAACAAACCAGTGTAAATCGATAGGAAGCTCAATGATAGCAAAAGCCAAAATATGGTTTCATCAAAAAGCTAATAGCACTAAAATGAACAAAAAAAAAAAAGAAGCTAATAGCACTCTAGAAAAATTAGATCCTCATTACTGATATGCTGGAACATCATCCCACATTCAAAAGTGAAAGGCAAGAATAAAAAGAAAAATGAGTTAGCCCAATTTGAAGGCAAGAATAAAACTGACACATTTCACCCTTTCTGTGGAAAGCTGTAAGTTTTTAGAGAAACTAAAAAAGGGTAGTGGAAGGCATAAGCACTGCTTTTCTGCCATGGGGAAATGATGGCTAAAATGGGTTTTGGGTGTCACACAATAAAGAATATTATATCATTTAGAAGTCATACATGATGGAGAGATGGTGTGAGAAGTTATCAAGGGACTGCTGGTGTTTTTTCCTCTGTTCTAAATGGTCTTCAGTGTTAGCTGTTCAATGTGCTTCTTACTTTTCGGATGTTAGTATCCATTTGATTGCTTTTGGAATCAATTACTTGCATATATTATGAAACTTAATGTCAAGTGATGGGTTAAAGTTATCTAACTGGTAGAAATATTTGCAGATGGGATCCTTCTAGGAGGCATTTTGGTCATGTACGAGTTTCATAATTTTTTGCAGCCTATACTTCTCCTATTGTACTCCTTTTGGATACCTCAAATAATCACCAATGTTATTCGTGATTCAAGAAAACCTTTGCATCCTCATTACATCTTAGGCATGACTATCACTCGGCTAGCAATCCCATTATATATATTTGGATGCCCTCACAACTTCATGCGCATTGAGCCTGACAAGAGCTGGTGTATCTGTTTGGGTGTATTCATTGGACTTCAAGCATCTATTCTTCTTCTTCAGCACTATCTTGGATCTCGGTGGTTTATTCCTCGTCAGGTCAGATGCAATTTGTTATTCTCTTCATGTATAACCTTTTTTGTTTTATTTCTTCCACTGTGGTTAACTCATTAACTCTGAGCAGGCACGTATTCATTTACTCAAGAGCCTGTATATTATGTGCCTTTAATACTACTTGACTGAAAGCATCTTGGAGAAATTTCATCAGTCAGGGCTTGTTGCAGTTCATTGGGACTGCCTATTAAAAAAGTCTTATGATGGTTAAAAAATTTATAAAAAATTTATTTGACCCCTCCCCTTTGTTCCTATATGGAGTCTTTTTCTTAATTCTTATCGAGGAAATCTTAATCTGACTGTCAGAATGTTATTTTCTAACTCTTTTATTCAGTGAATCTTTTTTTTATTATTTTATTTTTTATTTTACAACAGGCTTGTTTCACAGTGAAATGTGCTTGTTCTGCTGGAGACTTTAAATTTTTATTGTCTCCAATATGTGTTTGGATTTACCTGAAGCTTCTGGAAACCTCTTATGGAGATTTCACTTTGATTTTTTTGGTTTGCAGATCCTACCTGAGAAATATAGCTACTATAGAAGATTTAATCCAGATACAAATCATGCCACAGATTGTGTCATTTGTATGACAGCTGTTGATCTCACGCAGCGTTCAAGTGATTGCATGGTATGCTGTTGTGATTATTATCTTTATTTGGTGGGGCTCTTCGAGGCCATTTTCTTCTACTGTTAATTTGATATATAAAATGCATTTCTCTAACAGGTAACACCATGCGATCATTTCTTTCATTCTGGTTGTTTGCAAAGGTGGATGGACATAAAGATGGAATGCCCAACTTGCCGGCGTTCATTACCGCCTGCTTAAAGAAAAGTTTCCACTTCATCTATGTAACATAGGATCCATTGATGAGCCCCAGCTTATTCATAGTGGTAATGACTCAATGCCAATCTTGAAGTTTGACATTTTCTTTTTTCAGATATCAACCACTTTAACAAAGTATTAAATGCTTGAATTGACCAGTGAGAAGAGGAGTTAGATTTTTCCTGTGAGGAATTATAATTTGATTCTTCATTTGTGTTCTTGCAAACCACACATTATCAACTTGTAAATTTTGAACATCTAAACATGGGCTCACTTCCAAGATTTCCTGATTAGTTCCTCTTAGTTTGCTTATCTCTGATATCCCTTGAACTTTTCAAACTGAGTCACTTGTATATATTTTGTTTCAGGTGGAGAAACGATTCCATCCAATGCCCACTTTTTGCCTGGGTCCATTTTCAAAAGACGACCGAGATAAAGCACAAGCAATTTGAAAAATGTCACTGACAATGTAACAGTTTGTAGGCAACATTCTTGCATTCATTGTATAATTGTGTAAATTCGATACACCAAGATATTTCATACCAAGTGCAAAAGGTTAAAATTGTTTTTTGATTCGAGCTCAACTTGAAATAAAAACTGAAACTCAAAACTTCGTTTAAACTTGATAGAGTATTATTTTGTTTATTCAATTTCAACTCGAAATAAAAATCGAGCTGGAAACTCAATTTTTTCTTTGAGAAATTTTATTGATCATTCACTTTTTATTATTCACACTTTAATCATTTATAAGACCAGAAAATCCTTGTATAAAAAGACATTAATATGCTAATGTAAATTTCTTAAACAGAATCTTATTATCTCTTTCTCTCTTCTTCCTAAATTTTGTTCTCTTAAAAAAATGAAAAATTTAAGTGAGTAGTTATTATGATAGTGATGAAGAATATAAAAATATGGAAAGTCAATGGGAAGAGTTAAGTTTGAGCTTGAATTTTATTCATATTTTCCACTTCCTGTGCAATTTAATTTGCACGTGAAGCAGGTTTGAGTGCAAGTTGGCTTGCACAGGAAGAGACTTATGCGCAAGTTGCCTTGCACAGGGATCCTAGCTAAGTGCAAGTCACTTTGTGCGAACATCCCACACGAGCACGAAAGTCAACTTGCGTGAGATAGTAGAAGCCAGAAAATTATCTTAGCGCAATCATTGGGATGAGCTTCCTGTGCAAGGTAGCTTGCGCGGGGAGCTTATATATGCACAAGATGCCTTGCACAAATACAGAGTTTCAATGCAAACTGGCTTGTGCAAACAGCTTGTGTAATTTTATTATCAAGTTTATTTTAATAATTATAATTAATTATTTTATTATATAATTTATTGTAATAATTATAATTAATTATTGTTTAATATTTACGTAATGACAAAAGAATTGTAGTGTACAATAGAAAATCTAAAAGTATGAATGAAGAAATATTTGAATGTACTTATGCATTTACTACTAACAAAGTAAGTATATTTAAAATTAATATCATGTTTTAATACAAATACTATAAAAAACTAATTATTAAATTTATTTTGTTTTGATTTTCAATGGTCAAAACACCTTGATTACTTGGGCTAAAGAGGTTAGAAAAAACTTAAGTTTTGTTGTTGTGATTAGATCATGTGAAGTTAGTGTTCCCAAAAGAAAACCTAAAGTTTGACTTGTATATGAACATAATGGAACATATAAGTCAAATAGAGGTGAATGCCGTCACTTGTGAATGGGAACAAAGAAGTGTAATTGTCAATTTGAGATACAGAAGATGAAATTGGAAAGGGATGATGATTGGATAGTCAAAGCAGTATATGGGATACATAATCATTTGGCTACAAAGTAGTTAGTAGAACATTTGTTTGCTGGTCGATTGATGGTGAAAGAGCAAAGTATAGAGGCCAATATGACAAATACTATGGTAAGACCAAGAAATTTACTAATGATGTTGAAACAACATGATGAGAAGAATGTGAACACTATAAAGATCATCTACAATGCACGACAAAAATATAGAATGATTGACAAGGCTAGTAAATCGCAGATGCGACAACTTATGAAGCACTTGAATGATTGTAAATATGTTCAGTGGCATAGGAGTGGTGAGTCAAGTGCTTGTGTTAGAGACTTAGTTTGGGCACATCTGACAGCTATAGATTTGTTAAATGCCTTTCCCAATGTGTTAGTTATGGATTGTACATATAAAACTAATAGATATCTGCTCCCACTCCTTGACGTTGTTGGAGTGATATGTACAAATTTAACATATTCAATTGCCTTTTTTTACATGAAGGCTGAACGCATGACAACTACACTTGGGCATTAGATTAGTTAAGAAGCTTGTTGTCTTCTAATCCAACATCTTCGGTCATTGTTACTGATGGGATTTAGCATTGATGAAAGTAGTACAAACAGTGTTTCCAGCACAACTAATCTCTTATGTAGATGCCATATATCAAAGGACACCTGGCCAACACATGGAAGACACATGCCCTTGCCACATTGCATACTTATATGGACTAAAAGACAAAAAAGAAGGTGCTAGAAGGGGTAAGGTGTCCATGGCTGATGTGGGCACTTAAATGACATGGAAATATCTATTTTGAGGAGCCAAGGACATGAAGACAAGTGGCAATTAATGCCAACTCATCTAGGATAGGAAATTACCTTTGTATCCCTAGGTTAAGTGACTATATAAGCTACTTTATGAGACCAAAACTAGGGTGGGCTGCATAGGATTTAGTTTTATTATTTTTTCAGCACTTTTTTTATGCCTTTACAAGTTTAGAGCAACCACCATTTCATTTCCTTATTGTTCTTTACATTTTTGCAAGTTAAATACAAGTTTAGATGATGTTTTCCTTTACTTTTTTACTACTTTCTTGCACTCTTTACTTAAGCTTTTTGGTTCTTTAAATTTCCAACAACTTTAAGCATATTCTACTCTTTCTTTTTCTTTTATTTTGGTTCATGATTGAGTCCAATGATCATGGGAGCTTAAGAAGTTGAAAAATTATCTCTATAGCTCTTGTGAGGGAGCTTGATCCATAACTCCCTTGACTAATTTTCATTTTCTGTTTTAAAGCTTCCAAATGTTTTTTTAGTTTTTTATCTACTGAATTTTGAGTCTAGTTTAATGGGTTAAAACAATTTTTAAATATCTTTCAAAACAAAAATACAAAAATGTTTAAAGTAGGGTATGTAAGGAGTTGGTGTCATTTTGGGTTAGTCTAGAGTAGGTATTTTTATTTTCTATTTTCAAGCTTCTAAATGATTTTTTAGCATTTTTTATCTACTTTTTTAAGAGTATATTTTAATATGTTAAATAATTTTTTTAATAATCTTGTTAGCTTTAAATTGACATATGTATTTTGAAATGACAAAAACTTAAGTAATATTAAGTGTTTGACTCTATAATGTAAATTTGTTTTACCAATCATATAATTTTCTCAAACCACTTTAAGTCTACATATCAAAGTTTAAGACCATGATTTAATTTCATATTCTTATTGGTTTTAACAATTTACAAAATGATTTTGAATATCTTCATTAAGTAATTTTCTCAAGAACATATTGAACACAACTTTAGAAAATTACTTAACAAGTTTTTTACACTAAGTCTTTAGTTGAGAAAGTCAAGAAAATCTCCCACAAAATTCTAAAATGTTTTAGGATGAATTAAAATCAAAGTCCACATCATTTCTAACCCAAATTAGCCCAAAAAAGTGAAGGAAAAGCACAAGGGATTGATCAAAATGGCAGAATGCTCACAGGAAGCAAAATCAAGCAAAAAGGAAGCATGTGATCGATCCCCTAAGGGAAGGGATCGATTCCTTCATGACAGAATGCCTTGAAAGCTTGCAAAGAAGCATAAGATCGATCCCTTAGGTCAAAGGATCGATCCCCTACCTCGAAAATGCACTCCAACGGCTAGTTTTTGTGAGATACAACGGCTACATTCAGTTTTGGCTCCTACCAACGTTTAGAAACCATCCAAGAGACTATAAATAAAGGCTTGGAAGCTCAAGGAAGTAAGAGGAACAACTGAGCAACATCTTTCTTCATCTTCTCCATTTTCCTCAAGCCTATCAAAATCACAAGTGCTACAAAGTCTTCATATTCTATCTTACTCATCATCTTTGTATAGCATAGCACAAATATTGTATAGGATTTCCCTTGTGCTTAACCATTGTAATCACTTGCCTAACTAGAGGCCTTTCTTTGATTACATTCCTTGTAAACACAAACACACCTTGTAGAGGGGAGGTTTCTCTTTAGCCTTAGAAAAAGAGGGAGGTTTCTCTTTAGTCTTAGAAAAAGAGAGAGGTTTCTCTTGAGGCTGCAAAAAGAGGGATTGTAATACAAATTCAAGTTAGTGGATTTGGGAAAATCCTTGGAAGCGTCTCAAAGTAGAGGACGTAGGCAAGGTTGCCGAATCTCTATAAATCGATTGTGTACATCTCTCTTTCTCTACTCTCTTTACTTATTTACATTTATATTGTGATTGTTGAATTGAATTTATATTGCATACTTGAGTAGCCTAGAGCACTTAGAAAACTTCAACATAGGCTAGAGAATTTAGAAGAATAGAAAAACGAACCTCAGAGTACCACAAAACCGATTCACCCCCTTCTCGGTTTAGCTTATAGAGGCAACAATTGGTATTAGAGCTTGGGCTCGAGATTGATTTGGATTAACACCTAACGGGTAAAACGATCATAAATGGCTCATTTGAACGTAGGTACACCCCTAGGTGAAGAGGGACACTTATTAGTTAGACCTCCACTTTTCAATGGAGAGAATTAGTCATATTGAAAAATTAGGATGATGTTGTTTGTGCAATCAAATGACTATGAAGTGTGGAGAGTGATAGTTAATGGTCTTAAAATTCCAATTAAGAAAGTAGATGGAAAGGATGTCCCTAAGGATGAGGATAAGTGGGTCACAAATGATATGAGATTGGCACAATTGAATGCCAAGGCTATGCACACTCTCTTTTGTGCATTAGGTCCCAATGAATACAATATAGTCTCCCTGTGTGAGAATGCCAAGCAAATATGGGACAAATTAGCCATTACACATGAAGGGATCAATCAAGTTAAAGAAATCAAAGTAGGTATGTTCACACATGATTATGAACTCTTTAGGATGAAAGAAGACGAGTCCATGAGTGATATGTTTACTAGGTTTAATGACATAATAAATGGACTTAAGGCATTAGGCAAGACCTATTCTAATGTAGAAATGGTTAAGAAAATTTTGAATAGCTTGCCAAAATCTTGGGAGGCAAAGGTAACCGCAATAGAAGAATCTAAGGATCCTAACACCTTGTCTATATGTGAGCTTATGGGCTCCCTACTCACATATGAAATGAAATTAAAAAGAAATGAAGTGCCTTTAAAGAAAGTAAGGGTAGCTCTTAAATCATCCATTCATGAAATCATTGGAGATGATAGTGATGAGAGTAGAAATAAGGAAGAAAAGAAAATGGCAATGTTTGCCAAAAGATTTAATAGATTTATGAGAATGAAGGAGAGAGAGAATGATAGGAGACAGCAAAGAAGAGGGGTAATAAGAGGAGAGTCAAGTACGAAAGAAAAAGATCTCTTAGTGTGCTATGAATGTAATGAACCGGGTTACACTAAGCTAGATTGCCCTTTACTTAGAAAAGAAAAGGATAGGAAGCCAAAGAAGAAAGCATTTGTGATTGCATGGAGCGATAGTGATAGCTCCGATGAGGAAAACGTAGATGATGAGGTAGCCTACAAATGTTTTATGGCCATTAGTGATGATGAGGGTGGTTGTAGTTCTAGTGAATAATAATGATTATACTTTTGATGAACTACAAAATGCCTTTAATGAACTAGCAAATGAATTTCAATGCATGAACTCCAAATATAAAAAGATTATTGCTAAATTGAAAATAGAAAATGAAATGCTATTAAATGCCAAACTTGAATTTGAGAAGAAATTAAAAGAAGCAAACTTAGAAATAAATGAGTTGAATAAAAAGAATAGAAATTTATAAAACTTATTTTCTAGGTTTTACATGGGTCAACGAAAATTAGATCACATGCTTGAGACCCAAAGAGCTTTCTTTGATAAAGATGGGTTAGGTTATAATGTAAATAAAAAGGAAACTCATCTTAAGAATTTTCTTGTGAACCAAAACTCTATGCATGCTACATCTTTCACATGCTCACTTTGCAATAGGATTAGTCACTCTTCACAAGCATGCACATATAGAAAAACTACATTTAGAGGAAGAGTAGTTAGAAAAATGTGGGTACCAAAGCATGCTGTAAATAATGATGAACTGTTTTTAAAATGGATCCTTAAAGGATCAAAAATTATTTGCACTAACTTTCATGGACCCAAGAAAATGTGGGTACCAAAACATGCTTGAAATTGTTTATTGTAGGAGTATTAGAGCATGGAGCTACAATGGAACAATGGAGTTTGAATGCTCTACACACCTCTATGGAGTTTGCTTATGCCAATGAGAAAGAGGAAGAGCTTAGAAAATCCATCCTTAGCAAAGTCATAACAATTCCTCAGAGAATAGCTAAAGGTGGATTCAATAAATCATGGCAAAACACTCTCAAGCAAAGGAGTATTGTAAGCTTAATTTTTTTATTCCTTAAAATTTTTATTTGATTAAATTATTTGTGCCTTGAAGAGAAATTTTGTTGGTGATCCTTGATGCATGAATAAAGGAAAGGCATGATAAATGATTTTTGATTAATTTGTGGACAATTCTTGATTATTCGATGAAAAGCATGTAACATTATTTTGAAATGATTATTGAATATTTGTAATTTGAGCAAGTTTTCTATGTGTTGATAATATATTTACTTGCTCTAAAAATGTCAAATATGTCATTCATGCAAAATGCCATGTCAAGAGCATCAATTAGAAATATGCATATGAAAATTATTGCATAATGTTCACAAATGTGGTGATTTGATGATATGTGTGCTTAAAATCTATGTGAACATGTTTGTTTTGGCATGTTTGTGTTTTCCAATGCTTTGGTTTTGTCAAAATATGCATAACTCTTAAAATGACCTCCTTTGAGACCAAAAATGCATTTTATGGTGCAAATCCTTCCAAAATTGTGAAATCTATTGTTAAATGGTTTTTCATTCATATTTTTCATTCATACAAGTCCAAAATCATGTTTAACAAATGTTTAGACTTTTTCTTAGACTAAAATTACTCAAAAACGAAGTTTTGGCACCTCAAAAGTTGAATTTTCTGTCAAAATCCTGTAGAAATTGAATGAGGGATCGATCCCTCCATATCCATGATTGATCCCTTTGGACAAAATGCAGAAAATCTACATTCTGGAATTGAAGGATTGATCCCCTTACTCCAGGGATCGATCCCTTTAGGCAAAATATGCTTATTTCGGGATTTTAAGAAAAAATTGAGAAGTTTTCTTAATTTTCTTGATACCTTCTTTTTCCTCAACTTAGACTTCATTGGCTTAACCTTGTTTTGATGATCCTTTCAATATGAAAAATAATTTTTCATTAGTATCATGCCTCAACTTCAACAATTGGTATTATTTTTAACAATCAATATTATTTTCATTGAGCTCACAAGTGCAAAATCATTTTTTCTGTTAAAAACACTCATGATTTGCATAAATCGTGAAATAATCTTAAAATATATTTTCAATAAATGCTTAAACATAATTTTAAAGAATTATTTCAATGATTTGTGTATACATTTGAGAATTTGATGAACTTATGCATGATAGATATTGTTCACTTCTTTTGTTCATCTTAGTCAAGTATGTTTACAGGATTTTATCTCATAGCTTGACTCATATATTTCCATTAGGCATCATGATATATTTTTGGTGGAATATAAATAATTAAAGGTCTATATATATATATATATATATGTATGCTTGAATGATAAAATGATCATAACTTGACCTTAATGATAAATTTCAAGCATGACTTAAGTGAATGAAATACATGAAATACAGAAAGCTTTACCTAAATTCATAATTATCCTTGGCCTACAATTTGTGTTGATAAATGGATCTTAAATGTTCAAATGCATGAAAATTTATCATCCATGAACTTTAATTTTTCTTATGGTCAAATTTTTAAGGAACTTAGGATTTAATAACAACATCAACATTCAAGAATAAATACAAACCTAAACAAATACACATTGATTAATATCCATGCATTGAATCTTGATTATTTTGATGTTGAACTTGCATGTTTGCTTAAGTTGAATCAATGATCATGTCTATGAGATGAAAATATTAGTTTTTCATGAAATTATACTTGACTTCACTCATAGATTGAAAATCTTAATGATAAAACACATTTTAGCTTGATAATATTGATTCACTTAGGTAAAGCCATTTTAGTTAAAATAGCATATACCCTCTAGAACCTTAAATGATGATAATAATTAGGGATATGGCTATTAAAATGATTAAGATGTAAATCTTGAACTCTTTCTTGCTCATAATTGGTTAAGATCTTGAATGGAAAATTGAGCATAGGATTCATTAGTCTTATGGAAGAAAATGTCTGCAATTGAATGACATGAACCTTTAAATCTTCCATATATATGGAGTACTACTTTATGATAGTATGCTAACGTCTAATTAATCCATATGCATTATTGATGGTGTGTGTGATTGTGCTCTTTCTTGTTTAACTTGATTATTCTCTTGAATGAACACATCACACATAACAATTAACATCATGCAAAATGGCTAAGTCAACCATTGGTAACAATTGGTATGAGCTTTAAATTGACAATTCTTCTCATTCTCTTTAGATTGAAATGACAAATAGGAAAAAATTAATATAAGACACTTTTGCATGAGACACTATTATGCTAGAATTTGTGGTTAATTGATGTATGATTTAATTCTATGCACACTCTTTCTTGAAAATGATTTATGAGCTCATGCATATGATATGTCATCTAATTTCAGCTCATAATCATGATGTATTGCCATGCACCTTAGTTGGACCTTAGAGAACAATCGATCTACTTAGATGCTTGATACGATTGAAATGAGCAAGTTATAGAACTTAGCAGAAAATTTATAAACAACTTGCTTAATTGCCTACCAATTGGGAACTTCTTGCACAATTATTTATAAACAATTGGTATAGAATCTCCGCAATGTCTTTTGCATGCACAAACATTTTATACTCTTTATGGAGATTGACTTATTTATTTGTGCTATGAGTCCTATGTACTAACATATTTCTTGGTGGATGGAGCATATTTATCTGTTCTCACATAGCCATAATTTTAGGGGGATCATAATTTTTATTTTTCTTTTTTTTTTTTGCTATGACAAAAAGGGAGAGAAATAATGGGGTTTGAAAACTTCTTTTGAAAACCATGCTTATATTAAAGGAGAGCTTTACAAAATCATGCTTTATTTAAAGGGGAGTTGTGATAACCGTAAATTTTCCATTTTATTGGAAATTATAAATATTGGAAATAAATATTTGAGAAAATAAATTAGTTGGAATAAATAAATAAAATTATGAGAACTGGATATTGGTGAAAATCTCGAGAATTGAGGAAGTGAAAGAATCGGGAAATTCGTGTAAAGGAAATTAAATTGGAAGTGAAAAATAAAAATAATAGAGAGAGGAAAAATTAATTTGGATAAATTAAAATCCAGATTAAATAAGAAAAATGAGAAATGAAAATAAAATATGTTTATATAATTACAAATCATAAAAATGTATTTTATACAAATACATATGTATTTAAAATACTATGTAGTATATTTTAATATACGTTGGTATATATATGGAAATATATACTATTTCAAAAATTTAATAATACATATGTATATAAACATAATATTTTATGTGTATATATAATTATATAAATACATATAGAAGAAAGGTAAATGTGGTTTTATATTAAAGTTTATATGTATAAATATTGTATTATAACATCTATATAATTTGTATATGTAAATGTTTTTTATTTTAAAATATATAAATATACATATATATATATATATATACTAGACATATATTTTGTAATATACAATATATATTTTATATATAATATATATAGTGTATTATATTATATATATGAAATAATATATGTATAATATATAGTATATATGTTATATGTATAAAATATAATTTATAGTGTATAATATATAGTAAATTATATACTAAGAAGGGAAAGGAAATACAACTAAAAATAGAAAGAAACAAAAAGAAAAAAAAAAGAAGAGGGAAGAATCGGGACAGAGCCCGATTTCTTCCCAGCTGAAAGTCGCCGGCAGCGTCCTGCCACTGTCGGCGGGGCAAGACAAAGGAAGAGAAGTGAACGGCGCCGGTGACGCGAGGAAGAGGCGTCCGGCGACAGAAGAAGAAACGGAAACAGAAAGGAAAACTGGCGAACCAAGAAGGAAAGGAGAAGGGAGGAGACGGCGGTGCCGAGCAGCCTAGGCACCGTCACCGCCACCCGAACCTCGGCGAAGGTGAGGGGAAGGTGAGAGGAGCCACCGGCGAAGGAGAATCCGGCGGAGGAAGGAGAAAAGAGAGGGGGAAGGGACTGAAACCCACGGACCCAGATCCAGCACCGTCACCGGTGATGAGACGAAACAGAGGCCAGATTCGGCATCCTCGCAACATCGGCCAGCTGTGGGAGGCGTGAACCAACAGAAAGGAGGACCGCCGGAGGCCGAACGGTGGGAGGAGGCACTGAACCGATCCGGCTGGAAGAAAAGAAAAGGGAAAAGAAAAAGGAAAAAGAAAAAGAAAAGAAAAAGAAAAAGAAAAAGAAAAGAAAGGGAAAGGAAGAAAAAGAGGAAAAAGAGAATTTCGGGAATTCGAAAAATTCCCGAAAATTCGACAACCCGGAAATTTACGAAAATTCAGTAAGAAATTTTCTGGAAATTTAATTTCAGAAAATTAAATAAATTATGAAAAAAATTCTAAAAATTAGAATTTTTATTTCCAGAAATTATTTTCAGCGATCGGGATAAGGAATTGGGAGAAATGGAGTGCGAGCGCGATCGATAAGAGGAAGTCGCCGACCCGAAAAAGGGTAAGGGATGCATGTGCAGCACTGTAAGGATATTCAATCTGCATATTTTAAATTTGAAATATTTTATGGAAATATTTTATGAAAATTATTATGATGCATGATTTGCTGAAATTTTTGGGATGAAGTACTGGCTGGAAATTTTAAACTGTGTTTTTCCGTGCCGGAGGTTAGTAAATCGGCAGCCGTTATGCTGCCGAAAATTTTAGAAAAATTTCATAAAATCATATTAAATGATTTTATTTTCGAAAATCGATATTAAATCATGAAAAATAAGGAAATTACTAAATTTCATAAAACATGAATATAATGAGATGGAATTTGAAAATATTCATGTTTTCGAGAATGGTGATAATGAAATCATCGAAAATTCTCGGAATAGATAAATTACACGAAATACGGACGAAAGATGAAGTGAAATACAGTGAATATTTTTATAAATATTTACTAAAGGATTTTAACTCTTACGGATTTAAATTATGGAATTATGTATTTATATAAATTCCATAAAGGTTTATTTTATGATGAAAAATACGGTTTTGAGACTGGTTGACATTCCTATCATGTTGATGCATGATATGTGATATGTTTAGTCTCGGACGACACCTGATCAGTGATCCACCGAGGACAATATAGATTATGGTCATAGATTTGACCGGTTTATTTCTTTACCCTCCGGGGTTTATAGTACGATAAGATTGATGTCTATCTTAGACTCCATAAATGATAGGTGACATGTTAAAAAGGAAGGTGTTTTACATGACATGGAATATGTCAAACGGAAAATGTGATATATGATGCGTGACATGTGAAAAGAACATGTTTCATATAATATGAGAAGAAAATCAATTGAATTATAACATTTTTACAAAATGCTCATTTCGGTACTGATTATAGTACTGTGAGATGATTCTCATAAGACATGAGATACAAACATGTAATATGTTTTCAAAAAGGAAGAATTGATAAATCTAATATTCTTACCATGAATTTAAATGGAATATTAGATTATAAGTGTTACACGAGTTCCAATGTGTTAGTAAGAAGTTTCTGTACCGTGTGAGCCACCTCTAGAAGACTCAAGGGACCTACGTGCTACACGGATACCAGTTGGACCGTGGGAGCCACCTCTAGAATCCTTTGAGCACTAAGTGCTACACGAGTTCCGATGTGTTAGTAAGAAGTTTCTGTACTGTGTGAGCCACCTCTAGAAGACTCAAGGGACCTACGTGCTACATGGATACCAGTTGGACCGTGGCAGCCACCTCTAGAATCCTTTGAGCACTAAGTGCTACACGAGTTTCGATATGTTAGTAAGAAGTTTCTGTACCGTGTGAGCCACCTCTAGAGAACTCAATGGACCTAAGTGCTACATAGATTCTTTGTGAACTATGGGGAGCCACCTCTAGAATCCTTTGAGAACTAAGTGCTACATGAGTTCCGATGTGTTAGTAAGAAGTTTGTTTCCTAAAGGCCAAACCGAGTGAAGACTCGATTTCTGTACCGTGGGAGCCACCTCTAGAATCCCAAGGGACCTACGTGCTACACGGATACCAGTTGGACCGTGGGAGCCACCTCTAGAATCCCGAAGGACCTACGTGCTACACGAGTTCCTCGATATGACACTTAACTCCATTGCTAGTTAGAATGGATGTCGTCATTGAATCAGTGAACCGGGGCTTATGCCAAAAGTGATTAAGTGATCGGTTATTTGAAACTGTTTTCAGTGAGTTAAGCTATATGCTTAAAGTTTATTGACTTTCGTTTTGTAAATGATTGATTTATTAACTTACATAGTAATCGAATTATCGACGTGTATAGTGACTAATCTACCGAAGTGCTTACTGCTTTGCTAATGTGATAAGTGGAATAGATTTTAATATTCTTATATTAATTTTAATTTTTAAATTGAATAATAGATAATAAATGATTTATATGTTATACGAAAAGGAATTAATAGCTTATTTTGCTATTTAAAGTACTGTACTAATTATGATTGTACAGTAAAATATGAAATGAGTTTAAATAAGAATGATGAGGATTTAACTAATATTCTTTTCAAAGAATATATGAATATTAGTTACTTTATTTAAATGTTTTATTTCGTAAAAGCATTATTTGAAAAGAATATGAAAATGATATGAAATTAAAAAGGAAAAATGATTTAAATTTCAAACGAAAAGAAATTTATCACTCTCTACAGTTGCTTCTAGGTTCTGGAACAAGATAGGTATTTCAAAATACCTACCTTACTCCATCCGGATCCCTAGCCGACTATAGTATCCTTCCTACATACGAGCCTAGAGCCCATAGGAAAAATGAAAAAGATTTTCAGCATATAGGAAGCTGAATATCAAGTATGCATATAATTCCCTTACTGAGCCGTGGTTTTGCTCACCCCTTAATTTAAAACATTTCAGGTTTTTAATGATTGTGAGTTCAGTGGAGTGTGGATCCCAGCTGTACACGAAGGAAAATGTGACAGATCGACTGAGTTATTTGAGGTAGATCATTTATTTTCTGTATTTAGACATGTCAACAGTACTACTTATCTGATTAATTACGATGAGGGATTTGTATAATATAAACAATGTTATGTAAAATTGTTTAACAATCAGTACAAGTGAAGTATCACAGACAGCCCAACCGGTTAAGTTGTGTACAATAAGGTGAGAAACGTGGTCACGGGTCGTGACAGGAGTATTTCTTTAAAGAATTTTCAAAGAAAATTTACTTTAAGTTTTGTCATATCAAAAAGGGGGAGATTGTTAACTTTAAATTGACATATATATTTTGAAATGACAAAATCTTAAGTAATATTAAGTGTTTGACTCTATAATGTAAATTTGCTTTACCAATCCTATGATTTTCTCAAACCACTTTAAGTCTACATATCAAAGTTTAAGATCATGATTTAATTGCATATTCTTATTGGTTTTAACATTTTACAAAATTATTTTGAATATCTTCATTAAGTAATTTTCTCAAGAACATATTGAATACAACTTTAGAAAATTATTTAACAAGTTTTTTACACTAAGTCTTTAGTTGAGAAAGTCAAGAAAAACTCCCACAAAATTCTAAAATGTTTTGGGATGAATTAAAATAAAAGTCCACATCATTTCTAACCCAAAGTAGCCCAGAAAAGTAAAGGAAAAGCATAAGGGATTGATCCGATGGCAGAATGCTCCCAGGAAGCAAAATCAAGCAAAAAGGAAGCATGGGATCAATTCCCTAAGGGAAAGGATCGATCCCTTCATCGCAGAATGCCTTGGAAGCTTGCAAAGAAGCATAGGATCAATCCCTTAGGTCAAAGAATCGATCCCTTACCTCGAAAATGCACTCCAACGGCTAGTTTTTGTGAGATACAATGGCTACATTCAGTTTTGGCTCATACCAACGTTTTGTGAGACCCGATTTTATAACACTGTACACCATATTTGTAAATGATTGATAGTGGAAATAAATTATTTAGTGAAATTAAATAAATATTGAATATGGATTTCCACTTTAAATTATGAAATTATAAATTATAATGTGGTGTATAAGAGTTGAAATGAATATTAAATGATGAATTGAAGGTATAGAATAAAGGAAGAAAAGAAATCCCAAAATTATAAATGGGAGTGAAATTTTCATGGTATAATATACAAATAAATGAATTATAAGAGAGGAAAATATATATATTGGACAAGTGATTAAATTTTATTGGTGGAATATATTAAAGGAGATAAGAAGTAAAGTGTAAACCGTGCAACAATTTGGCTGTTGTTATGATACACGGTTGGATACAATTGTGTAGCAAATTTTATGGTGTAAAATCGGATGATGATGATAGATAAAGAGGAAATTTGTTAATTGGCAACATGGCTGAAAATTATTGGCTGAAGTATGCCTTGAGAGAGGCAAAATGAATCAAGAAACATGCAGCCAAGACAATTGGACAGTACGCCAATCTTGCTGCCATTGTACCGTACCCAGCTAGAGATTTTTAAAGGAATTGAACTATAAATTTTATAGAATAAAATGCATTATAAATAATACAAAAAGGAAGATAAGTTAACAAATTAACTTGTGAATAAATTTCATTGGATGAAGCCTACAAAAAGGAGAGAAAAAACTTGGTCAAACGCAATAGCCAAGCGAGCTCCCTTAGCCGTTCCTTTTTACTGCTATTGCTGGCCATTTTTAATGCTTAATAAGACATAAAATGATGAAGGAAAATGGATAAGTAAAAAGGTGGCAAACTCCTATTGGGTGTCTTGAATAAATGGAAGACTAAAGAGAGTAAACTTCAGCAAAATTTTTATCTCCTTACCGATTCCCCTGAATTTCCATGAGAAATCAGTTTGGTATTGCATTGTGTGTTTTGTTTGGCTTCAATTCTTCCAAGGAAAATCAACATAATTATATCCTCTTGATAGCTAACCATCTAACCCTTCCCCATCAACCTTTCCTCCATCATTTGAATAGCTAGGAAACAAACAAAGTGGGACTGATGTGAGGCAGAAAACAATTCTGTTTTTGGAGTGGGCAATTCGGTTAAGGTGAGTTTCTATAAGCCTATAGTTTTCTTGATATTAAATGATGAAATTCTATGTTTCTTAACATGAGAATCATGGTTATAGACTTGTTTTTTTGTTAAGCCTCATTAGAAGATGAAATTAGAGCAAGATGTGATTTTGATATAAATGAGAACAATCAAGAAATCTTACTGGAAATTGTGTCAAGATGATGAGAAATAGTTAAAAGAATATGAATAATATGAAGAGAAAGCTTGGAATTATGAAAAGGTTGAGAATCAAACTTTAATTAGTAAAGGGGTGTTTCAATTGGCATGAAAGGGTAGGAGAATTTTATGAATCATGCGGGAAAATAAAAGGGAAAGGTTCACGTGGACAAGAACCTACCAATTGGAAACAAGAAATTAAAGAAAAGATTTAAAATCAAGGAAATGGCCATAGTGAGGGTTCGGCCATGACTTGGTTAACCATGAATTCATACTGTAAATTATAGTTTGATAATAGAAAATTAATATAGAAATCAAAAGAGGGAAGTTGGTGAAATTGGAACCGAAAAAGGAGCTAAAATGAGAAAGTTCAGTTTTAGCACCAGTGTAAATAATACTGGTTGTGCATACATTATGATAATTAGTGGCTGCATTTTATGGAAGTTAGTGGCTTAAAATTTAGAGGAAAATTATTAATAATTTTTGATAAAATTATTTTGCAGCCGAGAATTAAGGATTTCGTCTAGTGTAACCGAGAAGCTCGGTTTCGTAAGACAGGTAAGGGATGGTGTGTAGCCTGTAGTGATATTTCGAATGCATGTTTATTATGCAAATAATTTATTATGAATATTCTTGAAATGAATTACATGAAAATTTGTGGAATTGAGGCGGTTTGTGAAAATTGGAACTATGTTTAATTTGCAGGAGGGCTAGGGTAATAGCAGTCGTTATGCTGCTAAAAATTTCTAGAATATTTTCTTAAAATATTAGAAAATATTTAATTACATGATTTGATGATTTCCTAGCCTTGAAAAAGAGCAATTTATTATTTTTCATAAAACATGAATATATCGAAAAATATGATTTAAATATTCATGTTACTGCTTTTGATGAAATCGAGATTACTGAAAATTCCTCTTATATGTTCTACAGTAAATGAAATGGTTTCCGTGATAAAATGGTGACAAGTAAATATTTTATAAATTATTTTTAGAAATATTCACTATATGATTCTATAAAATCCTTTATGGACAGATTGAAGAATTATTGAATTTTTTTATTTCCATAAAGGTGATATGATTATGAAAATATTGTTTTGAGACTAAAATGTCTCTACATGTGTTCCACAGTGAACAATATGTTTATGGAATTTATAATTATTTTTGGAAATTAAATACTTCCATTTTCCATAAATTATGAAAATTACTAGAAAATGATTTCCAGTAATCTTAAAAGTGAAATGTTTGAAAAGAAAATGTGGAAATACAAGTATAAGTGTTTACGGTGAAATAAAATATTTATGAGATTTATTACTACAGTGTAATTATTTTATAACACTGTTTCACCGTACGAGATACTGTGAATTATACCTTTATGGATTTTCTAAAAGATATTATTGATTTTACTTAATTCCATAAAGGTAATGAGATTTCACATATACTGTTTTGAGACTAATAGGCCCTATATCATGTCGATATGTGATATGTGATACGTGATATGTGATATGTGACATGTGATATGTATTTAGTCTCGGTTGAGAATTGATCAGTGTTTGACGGAGGACTACCCTAGACTATGGCCATAGATTTGACATGATTATTATTATTGCCCTATGGGGTACTTTCTCTCTAGCATGATATATTCTGGGTGATGCCTTAGTCTCCAATTTTATGAAATATGAAATGATATGTGACATGAAAAATGTGTTTAAATGAAAAAGTATATGAATATGTGTTTATGAGAAAAGGAAAATGATTACTAACAGTTTACTGTACTACATGAAGTACCGTACTGTTTATGATGTATACAGTGACATGTGAAATGAGTTTAAAGTAAAATGATGATTTACTTAAACTAATATTCTTTTTAAAGAATATATGAATATTAGTTTATTTTACTTAAATACTTTATTTATGAAAGCATTACTTTGAAAAGGATATGAAATGATATGGAAGATGAGTTATCTCAACAACAGTATTTACTTCTTACAGTTGCTTCTAGGTTCCGGGACAAGACAGGTATTTCAAAATACCTTCTTTACTCCATCCGGATCCCCTAGCTGACTATAGTATCATTCCTATAGTGGTCCTTACAGCTCCTATAAGAAAATAAGGATTTTAATGCTTATAGATTTCAGGATATCTAGTTTTGCATACAATTCTCTTATTGTGCTGTGGTTTGCTCACCCTTTTATTCTAACATCTACAAAATACTTCCAGTGACAGCGTGATTTGCATCCGGGGATTATTGGCCATGCATATAGTGCCCCGAGGTAGCGAGCTTATATCTTGGAGGTATAATAATTATTTTAGATGTTCAGACATATTTTACAGTACTACAATGTTGTAAATTAAACAAGGGATGTAAATGATAAATAAATTATAGTTTGTTAAATAGTCATTGTATATGGAGAAAAGGAAAGTAAGGCATCACAGACAGCCCAACCATATAAATAACGCGGAAAAGTGTGTAAAAATGCACATTTAGGATGTGACACGTTTAGAAACCATCCAAGGGACTATAAATAAAGGCTTGGAAGCTCAAGGAAGCAAGAGGAACAACTGAGCAACATCTTTCTTTATCTTCTACATCTTCCTCAAGCCTATCAAAATCACAAGTGCTACAAAGCCTTCATATTCTATCATACTCATCATCTTTGTATAGCATAATAGAAATATTGTATAGGATTTCCCTTGTGCTTAACCATTATAATCACTTGCCTAACTAGAGGCCTTTCTTTGATTACATTCTTTGTAAACACAAACACACCTTATAAAAGGGAGGTTTCTCTTTAGCCTTAGAAAAGAGAGAGGTTTCTCTTGAGGCTGCAAAAAGAGGGATTGTAATACAAATTCAAGTTCGTGGATTTGAGAAAATCCTTGGGAGTGTCTCAAGGTAAAGGACGTAGGCAAGATTGTCGAACCTCTATAAATCGATTGTGTACATCTCTCTTTCCCTACTCTCTTTACCTATTTGCATTTATATTGTGATTATTGAATTGAATTTACATTGCATACTTGAGTAGCCTAGAGCACTTAGAAAACTTCAACATATGCTAGAGAATTTAGAAGAATCGAAAAATGAACCTAAGAGTACCACAAAACCGATTCACCCCCTCTCGGTTTAGCCTATAGAGCCAACAAATATTGTAAAACAAAAATAAAAAAATATGTTCAAAATAGGGTATGTAAGGAGTTGGCATCATTTTAGGCTAGTCTAGAGTAGGTTTCTTTGATAATTTTTATTTTACATTTTAAAGTGTCTAAATGACTTTTTTTAGTAGTTTTTTATCTTTTTTTAGGAGTCTGTTTTAATGTGTTAAAGTAGTTTTTAAATATCTTGTTAAAAAAATAAAAAAAATGTTTAAAGTAGCATATGTAAGGAGTATGTCATTTTGTTTACCATAGTGTAGGTTGCGGTTTCTTCATCTTTTGGCTAGTTTTAATTTGATTTTAGGGCATATTTAGGTTTTGCTTTTGTGTCTTATTAATTTCTTTTAAGTTGTTGATTAATTGGTTTTAGTTTCATGCATTTAGTTTAGAATTTGCCAAGTGTTTGCTAAGTGGTCTAGGGTATAATTTAAGGTCTCATGCATTCTTATCTATTTTGTCTTGTTCAGGCATTGATCTTAGGCATTTTTAGGTTCTGTTTAAAGCATGTTAAAGGTACATTTTCATTATCCTAGGGTTGCATTTACATCATACTAAAGTTAGGAATTTTTAGGAGTTAATTATGATAGGTTACTTAAGCATTTCATGGCATTTACTTAGTGTTTTCATGCTTTAAAGTAGAGGTGTCATACGGGTTGTGTTGGGCCGTCACAGCCCATTTAAATATTAGCCAATGTGTTAATGGATTCGTGCTAGCATGACACTATTTTTTAATGGGCCATGCTGGCACGGTCAATGAAATTTAAGGACGAGGCACAGCATGGCACATGGTCCATAGCACTAATAGGTCGTGTTGGGCCAAGCCAGCATTATTTTTCGTGTCTTATCGTGCCCAGCACGGCCCATTAATAAATTTTTACATTTTTTATTATTTTTTAAGTTTTTATTTATTAATTTAAATAACATGCAAGATAAATAAAAATAAAATAAAAAGACACATAATTCACTTAGGCAAAATGCATATATCCACAAGAAAAACACAATAATATATATTAAATAAAAATATTGAAATTTACAATCCTAAAAGGCAAAATGCCTATATCCATGAGAAAATATAATAAATCTACTTAATAAAGATATTGAAATTTACAATCTTAAAAAAAGAGCAACATGATGAAAAAGGCTCCACTTTGTGGGGTCTAGGGAGGGTCATTGTACACAACCAAAAGGCTTCCACTTTGTAGAGTCTAGGAGTGTCATTATACATAGTCTTCCTTCTGCATTAAGAGAGAGTATTTTCGCTTGAACTCGTGATCTCCAAGTCACAAAGGAACAATATTTACCATTACACCAATGTTCTCTTTTAAATTTACAATCCTAATATTTAAAAACACAGACACACACACACATACATAAATACAAGACTATAAAGCACAAAAGATTATTATTTTATTTTTCATTCTCTTCACCTGATTATTCACTTATATAATATGATTTATCTAGTGCTCCAACTTCTACATTTAACCAATCTTTAAATAAAACAACCTTTAATAATATATTTTTTGATGAGTTTTTATCAGAAGTGTATTTAATAAAAAATTATATATAAAATATGTGACATATCATACATTTTATATTCAAAATGAAAATATTATAAATTTATATATCAATAATTGAAATACTTCATAATTAAATTTATTAAATATAATTTTATTTATATAAATGGTCCAATATGGCACGGCGCATGGGCTTGCGTGCCGTGCTAACCCACGTGCTAGGTGCTAGTACTAGACCTGCTTAAGCGTCGAGCTATCCTCCCAAGCCCGAAAGCCTGTCTGAAATTTGGTCGGGCTTGGACAAAAATATCTGATGAAATAACTAGGCTTGGGCAAAATTTTTAGGCATGTTTAAAAATCAGGCTGGGCCTCGGGCTTGACCTTTCAAAGCCCGAGCTCGACACAAATTTATAATTTTTTATTTTTTTATATTTCTTTTTTAATATTAATTAAATTATATATATATATATATTTACTAAATATAATATAATTATATGTATATAAAATATTATTGATTAATAAACATGATTATAAATATTTTAATATGGAAATTGATATACAAATTTTGACAAATAAAATTAAATTTTAAAGGGTATAAACTAATAAAAAACAAATAAATAGAAAATTAAAATATAAAAAAAATTATTTTCGGATCGGGTCGGGCTTGTGCTCAGGCTTGTAGTATAGAAATGAAAACGGGCTTGGACAAAAAGTCAGGCCTGAATTTTAAGGCCGGGCTTGGGCATACACAAAACTTATTATTACCTATCATGGGCCCGGCTCGAGCCCATGATCAGGTTTAGCTAGCACTGGCCCTTCATGGGCCATGCCATGACAATCCATATGCTTAAAAATCTCTAGCTTAACACGGCACATATATGCATATCGTGCTTGGCCTAGCTCGCCCATTTAAGTATAGGTCGTGCCAAGCACGATCCACACCGTGCTGAATTGTGTCGTGCTATGAGCCGCCCAACCCGTTTGATACCTCTACTTTAAAGTAGGGTAATTTGTATTTTTATTTTCTGTTTTATTAGAATGTCATTAGAGGTTAGTTTAGGAGTCTACTTAATTAAGATTAGGGTTTAGTTTAGGAGTCTACTTAATTAAGATTAGGGTTTTAAGTCAACAGTAAATAGGGTTAGGGTAAGTTAACATTTATTTTTTAGTTTTAGTTGCATTTAAATTGATTCTCTTAAAAAAATCTAAAAATATTTTATTCACATGCATTCCTTAGGATATATTTTAGTAGTTTTTCATGCATTTTAGTAGGCTAGATGTTAATTAGGGTTTGCATTAGATTAGGATTGCACATTAGTACATTTTTAGGGTTAGGGTTTTATTAAGGCTAATTAAGGTTTCATTTAGGGTTAGTCATTTCATGCATCAATTTTTACTCTTTAATTTATTTTAATTAGTTCACGCATTGAAATTAAGAAAAACATAAGGAATGACAAAATTACCTTGCTTGGCTGAAACTTTGAAGAGCTCTTTCTCCTTGTATGATGGCTTCTATGGTGATTTATGGGTATAGAAATGTAGAGGAGAGAGAGAGGAATATTTTTCTAGTTAAAATTACGGTGAGATTTGGTGTGCATAGTTAGCTAGGAAAATTTGTTTAAGTTTTCTTCCTTATTTCTTGGCTATGGCGTGGGAAGCAAAAGAGAAGACAATGAATAGTGCTAGTTCTTAGCAGAATTAAAAGTGTGGAAAATTCTAGAAATAGGTAAAATTATCAAAATACCCTTGGTTATGAAAATTTCAAACAATTTTGCCCTTACGGTTCCGCTGGCATAAAAATCGTGTAAAAGCACTCCAAATTTTTGCATTCCAGTACCAAATGGTCGTATTAAATGTATCTTGATGAATGGAAGTGGTTTCGTTGACATGCGATGCACGGATAGTGAGAAATTACTATTTTACTCCTACGACCCACCAGCTAAATTTTCTGTTTTGGTGACTATTTCAAAAAATTTATTAACACTATGTTAAAGTACGTTTCATGTAGAATCTCATGATATTTTTACATCGTCCCAATTCATTTAAGTTTGGAAGAAATTTACAAAAATACCCTCAAGACGTAACTATCATTTCCCAATTTGTTTACCATACTTCACCAAATAATGCCAATAAAGTATTTTGACCTCCAAATTTCCATAATACCATTATTACACCTTCCATACATTATTTTCTCAGTCATATCATCATCTGGGCATTAAAATCCAAGTAGGGCCTAATCACTATTCACTTGAAATTTACAAAAATATACAAAATAATTTATTTATTAATTAATAATTACATAACCGTACATGTACAGTACAAAATAATGAGTTCTCACATTTCCTCCCCACTTTTAGGAAATTCGGTCCTTCGAATTTCACTCGAACCACTCACTGGAACAGCTTCGAGTACTTCTTCCGCATCAAACTCTCCAATTCCCAAGTTGCCTCTTCCTTAGAATGGTACTGCCAAAGCACTTTTACTAATGGTATCATCTTAGATCATAATACCTTATCCTTCCGATCCAGGATCCTTATAGGTCGCTCTACGTAACTCATATATTCCTGTATCTCCAATGGCTCGTATCGAATTACGTGGGATGGATCTTGATGTTATTTCTTGAGCATCGAGACATGGATTACATTATGCACACCTGATAGCTCCAGTGGTAGTGCTAATCTGTACGCAACGCCTCCTACTCGATTTAAGATCTTGAATGGTCCGATGTACCGATGACTCAACTTACGTTTCTTTCCAAATCTCATTATACCTTTAGATGGGGAAACTTTCAAAAATACAAAATTACTTGATGAGAACTCAAGTGGTCGGCGTCTCGTGTCTACATAACTCTTCTGCTGACTCTGTGCTATACGAAGTCTCTCACATATCAACTGTACATCTTGTGAAGCTCACTCTACCAATTCAAGAGCTAACAATTTTCGATCTCCCACTTCTTCCCATGCGATCGATGATCTACACCTTCTACCATATAATGCTTCATAAGGTGTCATGCTGATACTAGTCTGATAACTATTATTATAAGCAAACTAAGCTAACGGCAAGTGGTCACACTACAAAAAAATGAACTTTCAGCTACGGAATTAGCGACGGAAAATTCCGTCGCTGATAGTTAAATTCCGTCGCTGATGGTCTTCAGCGACGGATTACCTACGGATTACCGACGGAAATTTTTCTGTTGGAAAAATCGATGTCGCTGATGCTCACTCCGTCGCTAAAACTTCATTTCCGTCGGTAATTAGCGACGGAATTTTTTTACATCAGCGACGGATTTTATGTCATTAGTGACGAAAAATTCCGTCGCTAAAAACATAATTTCGTTTTTTAATTTACATGAAAATCCGTCGCTAAAAGGCATCAGCGACGGAAATTTCCGTCGCTGATAGTTTTATTATTATTTTATTTTATAAAAAAATCCGTCGCTAAAAGGCATCAGTGACGGAATTTCCGTCGCTAATTTCGTCGCTGATAGTTTGTTATTTTTGTTAATTCAATAAATATTCTGTCACTAAAGAGCATCAGTGACGGAAATTCCGTCGCTAATGTTATGAATTCCGTCGCTAATTTGATGAATTTTTTCACTTATTTAACAGATTTTGTTGCTAATTTCTATGAATTTTGTCAAAAAAAAATGTTCTGAAATTAATTATTTATATTTATATTTATATATATATATATATATGAGAGAGAGAGAGAGTGAAAGAGAAACATTTAAAATAAACCTAATATTTATACTTAAATCCATAAACATTATCTTAAAATAAATTAACTAAAAAAAACAAAAATACATTATCTTCAACATCAGTATCACCACTACCACTAGCACCTCATCGTATCATCAGCATCATCTGTAAGTAAAAAACAAAAAACAAAAATATAAGTATTAAAGTTTATCATATAAAAAAATTGACAACATAAATATAAAAGAAAAATAGAGTAAATTTACAAAAAAAAAAGGAAAAAAGTAAAACGAAAGAGGGATAAAGAAGAAAAACAAAGAAAAAAACGAGAAGATGGACAAAAAAGAAGATAGAGAGGAGTGAAGAGGAGAGAAAACAGAGCATATGAGAATATATAGAATCTTTGGCGCGTATACAGAGGAATTACCGACGGATTAGCGACGGAAATTCCGTCGCTAATGCTATGTCAAAATATTTCCCGCTAAAGCTTAGGCGGGAAAAATTCAAAAACAATTTTTTATTTTTTTTCGAATTTAAGGCATCAGCGACGGATTTTTTCCGTAGCTAATTCCGTCGCTGTTGCTTTTTAGCGACGGAATTAGCGACGGAAAAATCCGTCGCTGATGCTTAATGAACAAATTCATTTATTTATATTTTTTTCGATTTAAGGCATCAGCGACGGATTTTTTCCGTAGCTAATTCTATCGCTGTTGCTTTTTAGAGACGGAAAAAATCCGTCGCTGATGCTTAATGAACAAATTCATTTATTTATTTATTTTTTTGATTTAAGGCATCAGCGACGGAATTTTTCCGTCGCTAATTTCGTCGCTAATGCCATTTAGCGACGGAATTAGCGACGGAAAAATTCCGTCGCTAATTTCTTTTCATATTGTTTGAGAAAATGTAAGGAAATTAGCGACAGAATTTTTCCGTCGCTAATTCCGTCGCTATAGGGCATTAGCGACGGAATTAGCGACGGAAAAATTCCGTCGCTAATTTCTCTTCATATTTTTCCACTTACACCATGAAAAATATGAAGAGAAATTAGCGACAGAATTTTTCCGTCGCTAATGCCCTTTAGCGACGGAATTAGCGACGGAAAAATTCCGTCGCTAATTTCTCTTCATATTGTTTGAGAAAATAAGTAAGGAAATTAGCGACGGAATTTTTCCGTCGCTAATTCCGTCGCTAAAGGGCATTAGCGACGGAATTAGCGACGGAAAAATTCCGTTGCTAATTTCCTTGCATTTTCTTTCACGTGATTATGCAAAGAAATTAGCGACGGAATTTTTCCGTCGCTAATGCCCTTTAGCGACGGAAAAATTCCGTCGCTAATTTCCTTACATAGTTTTGGGTTTAGCGACAGAAATTTCTATCGCTAATTCCGTCGGTAATATTTGGCATGATTGAACAACACCTCCCGCCATAATTAGCGACGGAAAATATTCCGTCGCTAATTACCGACGAATTTCCGTCGCTAATCCGTCGCTAATTCCGTCGCTAATTTCATTATAAATTCCGTCGCTAATCCGTCGCTAATACCACTTTTCAGCGACGGAAAAATTCCGTAGCTAAATTTCCGTCGCTGAAAATCAATTTTCTTGTAGTGTCATCCCAGGAGCCTTTAAAATCCAACGCACACACCCTCAACATATCCTTGAGTGTCTGTATCACTCGCTCGGACTACCCGTTAGTCTACGGATGAAAGGCAATGTTGAAGTTCAACCGAGATCCCATGGCCTCCTGAAATCTCTCCCAAAAGTGGGATGTAAACCGGGAATCCCTATCCGATGTGATGCTGACTGGAACTCCATGTAGCCTCACTATCTCCCGTACATATAGATCGGCAAGGGCACCGAGAGGATCTGTAGATCTGATGGCCAAGAAGTGGCGGACTTTGTCAATCTATCCACTATCACCTATATAGCATCGTGGTTTCTTCGGGTCCTTGGTGAACCCATGATGAAGTCCATCGTAATGTGCTCCCATTTCCAGGTAGGAATCAGTAGAAGCTGCAATAAACCCGTAGGCTTTTGATGCTCGATCTTAACCTGCTGGCAAGTGAGACATCTAGCTAAAAACTCCGTAATGTCACTCTTCATTTTTAGCCACCAATAAACCCTCCGTAGATTCTGGTATATCTTGGTACCACCTGGGTGCAGAGTGTACCTGGAGGTATGGGCCTCTATCAAGATAAAATGTCTAAACTGTCGACTATATGGAACACAGATTTTGCCTCTAAACCTCAGAATCCCATCGTTGCCAATCTCAAAATCAGATTGTACTCCCAACTGTATCTGACTAGTAACCTCTATACAATAGGTATCCGTCTTCTAAGCATCCCTGATCTATCCCATCAGTTCCGGCTTAATTATGAAACTAGCCATAAATCCATGACTCTTAGATTAAACCACATTAAGGCTAAGGTTCAAGAACTGCTCTAATAACTCATGCTCTCTAACCACTATATAAGACACCATAGCTACGTGCTTTCGGCTCAGAGCATTTGACACCACGTTCGCTTCCCCCGGATGGTACAAAATCTCACAGTCGTAATCCTTTAATAGCTCCATCCATCTCCGTTGCCTCATATTTAACTCATGCTGCAGAATAAATATTTCAGACTCTTGTGATCTGTGTAGATTTGGAAAGTCTCGCCATAAAGGTAGTGCCACCATATCTTCAGTGCAAACACCACAATGGCTAACTCTAGAACGTGAGTCAGGTAGTTCTTCTCATGCTCCTTAAGCTACCTGGAACCATACGCAATAACCCGACCATGCTGCATTAAAAAACACCATAACCCTTGTGCGAAAGCATCTGTATACACTAAAAATCCACCTAATCCACTAGGAAGAGTGAGTACTGGAGCTGACGTAAGTCTTCGCTTCAACTCCTGGAAGCTGCACTCACACATGTCTAACCACTCGAAGTTAACATCCTTATGTGTGAGTCGTATCAGTGGAGTAGCCAGTCTAGAGAATCCCTTGATGAACCGGCGGTAATATTCAGCTAGGCTTAGAAAACTCCGAATCTCCGTTCTTGTCTCGAGCCTCTTCCATTGTACTATGGCCTCTATCTTGGACGGATCTATAAACACCCTGTCCTTCGACACTACATGTCCCAGAAAAGTGATATGATCTAACCAAAAGTCGCACTTACTAAATTTGGCATAAAGCTTCCCGTCTCTAACTGTTTGCAGGACTATATGAAGATGCTGCTCATGCTCCTTCGGAGACTTAGAATATACCAAAATATCGTTAATGAACACAATTACAAACAGATCAAGATAAGGCTTAAACACCTCATTCATCAACCCCATAAACACTGCAGGGGCGTTAGTTAATTCGAACGACATCACCAGAAATTCATAATGCCCATATCGAATTCGAAATGCTGTCTTGGGAACATTAAAATCCCGAATCTTAAGTTGATGATAACCCAATCGAAGATCAATCTTCGAAAACCCTTGGGCACCCCTCAACTAATCAAATAAATCATCGATCTTAGGCAGGGGATACTTATTCTTGATGGTCACCTTATTCAACATTTGATAGTCAATGCACAACCACAGGCTGCCATCTTTCTTTTGGACGAATAATACCGGTGTACCCCACGGAGACACTAGGATGTATAAATCCCTTATCCAATAGCTCCTAGAGCCGCTTCTTAAGCTCCTGGAGCTGCTTCTTAAGCTCCTCCAACTCTAATAATGTCATCTGATATGGGGGCTTAGAAATGGGCTCTGTGACGGGTACCAAGTCAATGGTAAACTCGATCTCCCGATCCGACGGTAAGCTTGGTAAATCCTCTGAAAATACGTTCGGGAAGTCCCTGACCACAAGAATCTCGTGCAGCTCAGGACGTCTCTGTTCCACATCCTCCACACATGCTATAAAACCTTCAATACATCACACACACATTTACACGATTTAGTAAACATCTCACTTTTATTATAACTTATCGAAAAGCTTTACAATATAACTTTCTGGTTGGGAAAAGGTTACAAACTTAGTATAACAATCTAGGGTTACATAGTTTGCAGCTAACTAGTCCATTCCTAATATCACATCAAAATCGTACATAGCCAACAAAATTGGGTTGGCTATAGTTTCCTTATCGCCTACAATTAAGCTACAGTTGCTATACACTATATCAGTAACTTGTGACTCTTTGAAATGAGTATTCACTTGCAATGTATACCCTAAATGCTTTGGCTCTACTGGGACTCTGTTAGCACAAGTGGGAGATATAAATGAATGAGTAGAACTGGGGTCAAATAATACAAGTACGGGTATATCAAAAATATAATTCCTAATATCACATCTAAATCGTACATAGTCAACAAAATTAGGTTAGCTGTAGTTTCCTTCTCGCCTACAATTAAGCTACAGTTGCTATACACTATATCAGTAACTTGTGACTCTTTGAAAGGAGTATTCACTTGCAATGTATACCCTAAATGCTCCGGCTCTACTAGGACTCTGTTAGCACAAGTGGGAGATATAAATGAATGAGTAGAACCGGGGTCAAATAATACAAGTACGGGTATATCAAAAATATAAATTTTACCTTTAATGATGTCCGCGAATGCATCAGCAGTCTCCTGGTCTAGTGTGTACATTCGTCCCTGAGTCATGGGCTTCTTACCTTTCTCCGCTATAGTCGCCTGCCTCGTCTATGAGGGTGTCGCTCTCTTCGATTCTGTCGGAGCTACTGGTGTTGGTGTCGGAGCAGCAAGCACTGGGGCTGGTGTAGTAGATGCAACTGCCTCTAGGAGCATCGAGCAGTCTCTCACTAAGTGTCCTGCTTGCCCACATCTAAAACAAGTCCTCGTCACCATGTGGCAGGGCCGTGTACCATGCGACCATTCACATCAATCACATCTAGTCGGGGTACCTCTCGGCTTAGATGTAGGACCACAGTAGGGGCAGTAGCAGCTGGTCTCGTCGATCGCCCTTCCAAAATCTAAATGCCCGGTGGTCTAGATCTCTTAGACTTCTCTCTACCAAATCTATCATCTGCGCCCCGCTTTGGCTTACCCTTCACTTTAGCCTTACTCTTACCGACTGTCTCGAAATGGAACTACTCGAAATCTTGCTCATAGAGCTAAGCTCACCTAACCACCTCGTCGTAGGTGCGGATATCAAACAAAGCCAACTTAGACTTGATCGACGGTCTCAACACAGCCTTTAACCTGTCTATCTTATGACGCTTGTCACCTCGTGTCAATGGATCAAATCGACTGAGTGTGGTGAACTTAGACTCATACTGATCCACCATCGAACTCCCCTGTACCAGCTCCATAAACTCCAACTGCAGCTTCTTTTGGGCAATGTCGGGGATGCACTGGCGGCAAAAACGCCTTTACAAAAATATCCCATGTAATATGATAAGTCTCTAAAATATACACTTTTTAGAGTATTTTATTGCATAAATTTTGATTGAATTTTGGAATTTTAATGTATTTTCTTCCCAATTTAATTAAACTATTTTCATGTGTAGGAAATTCGAGGATGATGAGGAAATCAAGAAAATGACAAGAAAGTCAAGGAAAAATGGTTAGATTTGGCGTTTAAACCCTCAACTTAACCTTATCCTTAAATCCCTAAACTTGCCCAAACCCTAGACTCAATTCCTATCACCTTACCCTTAAATTAGTTTTAAACCATAAACTTTACCTAAACCAATTTTCCAAACCCTTTAAAAAAAGCTTTTAACCATTACCCCACCATAACCCACTTAAACATATCTCATTCTCACATAAAACCCAAACATTATTTAAGCTCATCTTAAATACCAAAACCACAAGCCTTAACCTTTCTTCATACAAGTCCACAACATATTCATTGAAGTTGACTTCAACAAGCACAAAAGAAAAATGAGAGTCCAGCCCGTAGGGATTAATGGCCAAAGCCCTTGAAGAGCCCTAGTGAATAAAAAGGATGAAGCTGCTGCACAATGAAGCGTGGAGAGGAGGCTGGTGACAGGAGCTTCTTCTTCAACCATTTGTTGCATTTGAGTCTTTATATTCCTTAGTTTAAGCATGGTGTCAGAGGTGGCGTGACACAAGCTTCTTCACCAATTTTCTTCAGCTTACGTTTACTGCTTTCAAGTTGTTTAAGCACTTTATTTTATTAGCTTCAGTTAAGTTTTAAAAGGGGGAAAAAAGATGGCTGGTGATAGCAGCTCAAGTTTTCTCACCATTGCTGCAATTTTTGATTGTTTTCCTTAGATTACGTTAGATTTTTAGTTTAGATTTTATCAGTTTATTTAAATGTTTTAAAACTCAAGCTTCATTTCTCATTTTACGTTTAATAAAATTTAAGTTCTGTTCTTTACTTTCGTGCTTTCTCATTTACTGTTTCTTCGCTTCCATTTATTTAATTCAAGATCAGATTTAGTTTACTTGCTGAGTGCAGATGTGTGATGTTGTTGAAATAAGACTGGCATTGGACTGAAGTATAAGGAGGGTCGGTGACAACGGCTTTTTCCCTGTTTGTGTCTGCATTGTTTTCATCACTGTTGCTCAGCCTAGCGTCCTCTCCGTGTTGAGTCTTTTTACTTTGTTTTAAACTTAGTGTTCTTTCTTATTTTGCTTCACGTATTCTTCGTTCTACATCAAGGAAGTGTCGCCGTTTGCGGAGCAGGACAGCTTGGCTGTCGGTGTGCGGCCAGAATAAGTGGCCTAGGCGTTGTTGCATGAGGCTGTGCGCGTGGTTGGAAGAAGGGAGACGTGTTGATGTTGCTAGGCGTGATGCAGCAGCAGGTGTTGGGCGTGCCAACACTTGGTGCATTCTTGGCGTTAAGGGCTTGAAGCGGTGCGTGAGTTGTTGGTCAGCGTAGACTTGAAGTTGCTGTCCTGTTGCTATTTTCCTTGGCTACTTTATTTGCTAGTGTGCCTGGCGATAAGCTTGGCTGCTGCCGCATTTTTGGTTATGGCTTCATTGTTTCGATTTGTTATTTTAAAAGTTTCAGACACTTGTTCCTTTATTGTATTAAGATAATATATTGTTTTATTTTAGGTTATATTATATAATATTATATATTTTTTAGTTTAGTATATTTGATTACTTTAATATTTTAGTTTGCTTTAGTTAGTTTATTAATTTAATAGATATTTACGTCATAGGTGTTTAGTTAAATAATTAGGTATTTAATTATATAATTTTGATTTTAGTTTTAGCTGATTTCATTCTGTGTTTATCAATTAAATTTTGTCTTTTAAGTTCTATACTCTTTATTTTATTTTAATTTACATGTTCTTAAATTTTATTTGCAATTTATTTTATATTTTATTTTCCTTATTTAGTAGTGAAGTTAATTTAAAAAAATCAATTGTTTGAATAAACCTAGGATGATTAATTTTAGTACTTAGCTAGAACAATTCTAACTAATTCTCGTGGAAACGATACTCTACTCATCACTTTATTACTTGTCGCGACCTGTGCACTTGCGGTATAGGTATTAGAGCGCAACATAATCACTGGATGCTGGGAGAATAATACCGTATGTGCAGACTTCCACCAGTGCTATGCATCATCTGTCATCTGGAACACTCCAAGTCCTATTCGCTCCGTATTTGAACATCTCATGTACCAAAACAATTTCTCCATAGCTATAATCCACTGCTCCGCCACCAGTGCATCTCTCTCACCTTTAAACTTCGACGGATTCAGCTTAGTAAACTATCACACTAATGTCACATAGCAATAGGACTCTACATCTCGGGGTGGCTATACTGGTGGTGGTGGAACGGCTTGGGCTTGCTGTACTGGTTGCTATGTAGGCTGAGGCTCGGGAGCAGGCTGTACAGGAGGTGGTAGAGGTGGTGCAACAGGCAGAGCTACTGGAGTTGCTCGCTCCCTCTCTACTCTATCAGCAGCTTTATCAGTGTGGTACATGGTGATAAAGTTTGCCAACATGCTCTCCATCCTCGACATTCGAGTGTTAGGGCTCTCTAGCTGCGGAGGTGAGCTGGTCCTGGGGCGGGCTCCGGTACAGGCTCTAGTGTGTGGGGCTTCGGAGTCTGCTTCGCCCGACCTTGACCTCTACACTTATTAGCACGAGTCACTTGTCGCCCACTCATATATGCACCACACAAATGATTTATCGAATTTCGATTAGTGACCTATTTTATACATCCAAACTATACAGTACTACAGGGAATGTTAACCACTTAACACTTCACTTTATCATAAAAGCACCGACCGACATCAAGCCAACCTTGCTCAGATACCAATAAATATTGTCACATCTTGAATATAAAGTATTTTACGCTTTTCTATACACGTGAGTTGGTTGAGCTGTCTTCGATGCCTTTATTTTCGCATTTAAATCAATAGTGAACTGTAATAACCGTAATTTAATTTACAAAAATAAAATATTTACGAAACAGTATTTGATTAAATACTTACATCCCTTGTTTATAATATAATATTGTAGTACTGTAAAACAAAGTCTGAACATATAAAAGAAAATAAATATACCTCTAGGATCTACAACAATTGCCTCGGGGTGCTCAATACACAGTCGATAATCCTCGAATGATATATCTCTCGGTCACTGAAAATACTCTGGAGAGATGAAAATAAAGGGGTGAGCAAACCACGGCTCAGTAAGAGAGTTGTATGCAACATTGATATCACGAAACTATATGCAATAAAATCTTTTAGTTTCCTATCAATATGTCAAGGCCTCGCCCGTTTATCTGCCGTCGGCGAGCATCCCCTATGCTCACCGACAGCAGATAAACAGGCAGGGCCTTGACACAATATACTAGGCACACTAAAAAGGAAGGATACTATAGTCGGCTAGGTAATCCAGATGGAGCATGGAAGGTATTTTGAAATATCTGTCTTGTCTCGAAAACCCAAAGCGACTATAAGGAGTAGAAATTTAATTTAATGAAAAATTTATTTAAATATTCACTGCATATAAATATTTCACATACTTGATGTAAAATAACTCATTTAATCATATAAGCCAACACTTGAAAACCATTGATTTCCACCATTGAAATCATCACCTTTACACGTGTAACAGTAAAATAAATTGTTCTAATATAATACCAATTCAATGATAAAAACATTATGTGAAGTAATAGTAGAGACCAGGCAATATCCTGATAATATCATGCTATAATCGTCGTAGGGAGTAGTAATAATAAACACGTAAGATCTATGGCCATAGTCTACAAATGTCCTCAGTCATACACTAAGCAGGTGTCAATCGGGACGCTGAAGATAAGCTAAATGTCAACAGCTTCACACATGATACAGTAACACATGAACACGTGAGCATGATATGGAACCTAACAGTCTCAAAACAGTATTTACACAGTGGTATTCCCTTTATGGAAATCATTACACATGGTAAAATCATCAATCAGTCCATAAAAGATAAATAATAAAATAGTGAATATTATACTGAAAATAATTTATAAAATATTCACTATTCATCATTTCAATTTACAAATCACATATTCCACTATCAAACACTTGGGATGAATTTTCGATAATTTAACTTTTATCGAAATCAGTAGCATGAATATTTAATAAATGTATTTCGATAAATTCACCATTTATGAAAATAATAAATATTTCACTCTTGAGGCTAGGAAAATATTTCACAATGCACTAAAACATTTCATGGCATTTTTAGAAATATTTCCAATCAATTCTAGCATCATAACAGCTGCTAACACCCTAGCCCCTTGCAATTGCAAACACAGTTCAAAATGTCCAACTAGCCACAATTCCACATCATTCAAGGCAATTCACTTCCAAAATAATTTCATTAAATTATTAGCATGAGAAACATGCATTTGGGATATCCGTACAAATTACACACGTGTCCCTTACCTATTTGTCAAAACCGAGCTTCCCAATAGCACCACACGAAAATCGCAACTCTCGGACTACAGATAATTTCGTCAAAATTATTAGCTTATTAAATACTTATTTTTAAGCTATTATTTATATCATAATGCAACTACATTGGACACTACAAATAATTTTGCAGTATAATTTCTACTTGTAGTATAACGTAACTTCCTCGTTTTGCCTCGGATTTTAAATCCGAGCATACCGACAGACTCCTCGTAATTCCTACAGTCTAAATCTACCCTTAAACCATCAAGAATAGTGATGAAACATGGTCCCCTTCACCATGGCCAAAAATCCCCTTTGCCATTTTTGATTGTTTTTCAACAATCAAATCTTGGATTTCTTGCTTATCATTCATTTTAGTACCATTTTCATGCTTGAAACACAATGAACCCCTAAGAGTCCATGCATGGCCGAATGGTCTTCCTATGGCATATTTTTATTTTTCAACAATTTAATGAAACTAAAGCTATAGACATGATCACTAAGCTTAAAGGAATAATTTCATGCCATTGAAATTAAGAAAAACATAAGGAATGGCAAAATCAGCTTGCTTGGCTGAAACTTTGAAGAGCTCTTTCTCCTTGTATGATGGCTTATATGGTGATCTATGGGTATAGAAATGTAGAGGGGGGAGAGAGAGAGAGGAATATTTTTCTAGTTAAAATTATGGTGAGATTTGGTGTGTATAGCTCCTTAGGAAAATTTGTTTAAGTTTTCTTCCCTCTTTCTTGGCTATGGCGTGGGGAGCAAAAGAGAATACAATGAATAGTGCTAGTTCTTAGCAGAATTAAAAGTGTGGAAAATTCTAGAAATGGGCAAAATTACCGAAATGCCTATAGTTATGAAAAAATCGTGTAAACGCACTCCAAAAATTTGGAAGGATTATAGTCACTATAGTCTCGCTAGTTAACATATATAAGTAGGAAGGATTGAATCAATCTCTAACTATGACAACCTTACCTAAACCGATTTAGATCTTAATATGAGATTTTGTAGAATTCTTCACACCACTTGGTCCCATTTGAAACTATGATGAAGATAAGATAGAAGAGAGTTAGTAGGAGTGATTGGAAGTGAAAAATTATAAAAAAAAAAAAGTGCAAGGGGAAGGCCAGTTTGCAAGAATGGTAGGTTTTTCTCTTTTTTTCTTCTTTTTCCTTTCTTTCTTTCTCTACCTCACAGTTTCTTCATATTGCTCATGGTGTGGCCAAAAATTAGGGTCATTAATAGGCTTAAGATAGCAAACTTGGTTCATGTTAAGCTTATAACCAATGAAAAATAAGAAAAGGTTTCATAACTATCCATAAAAACCTTAATTTCCTTTATTTTCTTTTCTTTAATTTCTAATTGGCTTACAAAAAGGTGTTAGGTAAGATTTCTCATATTTCCATGCATGTCCCACTCATGTGGGACAAAATTGAAGAAAAATCCTAAGGTTGGCCGGCCATATAAAGAAAACACAGGGTTTGTGCTTAGTTTTATCGATTTTCGGTCATTTAAGTCCAATAGTTAAATTTTTTGACACGGGATCTGATAAGAAAATTTTAGGGTTTGACATAACTCAGTATGACTCCTAAATTCAATTTATAGTGTTGATTTTGACCACTTGTCTCGACGACTTTTGGGCGAAACCGTCATTTCTTGGTTTGTTGCATATTTTTCGAAAAAGGCTAAAATCATATTCAAATGAGTTAGGATGACTTACCAGAGGCTATATATCATCATTATATGATGATTTGGATATATATGGGCAGGTGTACGCTCTTGTGGAGCCCACGTGCCTGTTCATACGGAAGTTTGCCTCATTGTACTGAAAATCAAGAAATCAGTACTTTGTAATCCAGCACTGTTCAAATAGTTCTAAATCGGTCAAATATGTACAAAATTTCATTTATTACATATATCCAGTTCCTAAGGCTTCTGGTTGTATGCCATTCACTAAAGATAGGTATATCAAGTTAAAAAGATTGCTTCAATCATCTGAAATATTCTATTCTCCAATTGTTCATGCTAATGTTACTAGCAAGGTTGTATGCTCATCTTTCCAAGAATAAGGTAACCCTATGTGACGGTTGTGAATTTCTACACTTGATAAGTGAATTAAGAAGTTATTAGAAATTAGATTTCATAATTGAGAGATTATATTGAAGTGTGAGAATAAGCATGACGAACTATAATTCGGAGGAATTAAATAAGGTGATCTTGAGGAATTGAGGTATGGGGAATTCAATGAGAAATATAATGTTTGAGATTTTATAAAGGGGTATCTTAATGAAATTATGAGAGGTGAATTTTAAACTTTTTAATAACTTAAAAATTTTAGTAAATTATTGGAGAAAGTAATTTAATAAATTTGATGTGGAGTTGAATCATACTAGGAATTTAATTATAAGAGTTTAAGGATATAAATTGATATACATGATAGGTAAACGATAAGGGATATAAATCAAATAAAAGCATATAACTTATTTAAATACTAATTCAATAAAGATGTATATATATATATATACACACACACACACACATAGTAAAGGATATAAAAGATATATATTAAATTAATAATAAAATGTATAAAATATATTTATATATAGATATAATAGATATATATATATATATATAATGATGGAAACTAATAAACGAAATATTATATATATGATAGGTTGAGAAGGTCTCACAGGGATGTTAAGAGGCCTAGTCGATTTGATGACTAAAGATCAAGCAGTTGAGTCGCAAGTCTCACATGAGAGTGGACATGGTCTTGCGGATATCATGGGCAGATGGATTAGTTGTTTGAGTTGTTTTGAATAAGTGGCCTTGTGATGGGCCAGTAGTTAAATCACGTAGTGCATGACGTGATAATAGGCGAGGAGCAGTAAGTTTCAGTTATTATTTCCTTGTATTTAAACTTTGAAGATGTTCAAAGAATTTTTATGTTATTTTGCAAATAAACCAAACTTTGTGGTGTGTTCTTACTCGAATTAGAACAAAACTCTTTTAGTTTGAAATTCAGTTGTTGACTGGGACCAAACATTAGTATCAGCAGCTAGGTTTCCATGGCAACCAACAAAGATCAAATTGAGCATTTGGAGAAGGAGGTAGGTGGTCTTCACGATAGCTTTAGTAATTGGAGTTGGGGGTAGCATACAAGTTACAGAAAATTGAAGACAACATTAGCCGACTGTCAAAGGCTCTCTTGTCCAATGGCACAGGTGAGACAAGTAAAATTTTCTAGCTTTCTTTCTCCACTAATCATAGCTAGGGCAAAGAAGAAGAAACTGGGGACAATGTGGAGGGAAAGAAGCCGATGTTTTCATCACAAATGGCAAAGCTGAAATTTCCTCGATTCTCAGGGAATGATCCCACGGAATGGTGCAGAAAAGTGCATCAATTTTTTGATTATCAAGCAACTCCCAATTCACAGAAGGTTCCATTAGCATCGTTTCATTTGGAGGGGGAGGCTAGTGAATGGTGGCAATGACTCAAGCGAGCCTATAAGGAAGAGAACAAGGAGATCGCATGGGATATTTTTCTTGATGAGCTGTGGGTGCATTTCGGTCCAATTGAATGTGAGAACTTTGATGAAGCTTTGTCTTAAGTAAGGCAAGTGGGATCACTACGGGATTATCAAAAAGAATTTGAGAGGTTAGGGAACCAAGTGCAGGGATGGTCACAAAAGGCTTTAATAGGGACATTCATGGGCGGACTTAAACAGGAAATTGTTGATGACATAAGAATATTCAGGCTTAGCTCGTTGAAAGATGCTATTCGTTTGGCCAAAATGAAAGAGGAGCAGATCAGTTACCAAAGAAAGTTTACTAGAACTTTTGGCTGCCCCATTGGTGATTCTTCTCTTGCGAATAAATCCAAAGATGGAGCTCCAATTAAGAAACTCACATGGGAGGAAATGCAAAGGAAGAGAACACAAGGGCTGTGTTTCAATTGTGATGAGAAATTCACTCCACTTCACAAATGTAAGGGGCCACAACTATTGCTTTTGGAGGGTGACAGTAAGGACATGAGTCAGATAGAGGAGTGGGAAGTTGCCAATAAGGAACCAAAAATTTCACTACATGCTTTGTCTGGGTGGATGACACATAAGACAATAAGGGTAATGGAAAAAATCAGGTCGCATGAGCTGGTGGTTTTGATCGATAGTGGCTCCACGTATAATTTAATCAATGAGAGAATGGCTAAACTATTGAAGCTGCCCATAATCCCAATAGAACCTTTTCAACTGAAGGTTGCAAATGGCAGAACACTCAAATGTCAAGGGAGGTTCGAAATGTGGAGTTGTTCTAACAAGGTATCCCATTCCACCTTACCCTTTATGCACTGCCCTTAATTGGAATGGATATGGTGTTAGGTATACATTGGCTTGAGAGCTTGGGCACAGTGGTTTGTAACTGGAAGCAATTGACAATGGAGTTCAAAAGGGATGACAATACTTATCAACTAAGAGGGATTGGGGCTCAACCGATACAAGCCGTGACTTTGGAGATGATGTCCAGAGAAATTAAACAAGGCAATTCACTCATGGCTTTGTGTTATCAAATCATACCTATGGATAACCCAACGGTTTGGAGCCCAAAAATTCAGCAGCTAATTGAGGAATTCAAAGACATATTTCAAAAGCAAACTAAGTTACCTCCAGTAAGAGAGATTGCTCATCACATCAACTTGAAAGAAAAAGTGACACCTGTTAATGTAAGACCCTACAGGTATGCCTATTTTCAAAAGACTAAAATTGAAAAACAAGTTCATGATATGCTTAAATTGGGGCTTATTAGATCGAGAATTAGTTCATTTTCTTCCCCTATCCTTTTGGTCAAGAAAAAAGATGGCTCTTGGAGAATTTGCACAGACTATCGAGCTTTAAACACTGTAACCGTTAAAGACAGGTTCCCAATTCCGACCATAGATGACATGTTACACAAGTTGTATGGAGCTACCTATTTCACCAAACTTGACCTCCAATCCTGTTACCATCAGGTATGCGTCCATGAAAATGATATTCATAAAACCGCATTTCGCACTCACAATGGCTATTATGAGTACCTAGTCATGCCATTTGGTCTATGCAATGCTTCTTCGACCTTTCAAGCCTTAATGAATTCTATTTTCTGTCCACATTTACGTAAATTCATACTTGTTTTCTTTGACGACATACTTATCTATAGCCCTAACTGTAGCATGCATCTTGAACATGTTAGAAAAGTCTTTGGAATTTTAAGGCAGCATGAGTATTATGTTAAATATGGGAAATGTGCTTTCGGTGTACAAGCTATTGAATATTTTGGGCATATAATTACAGCCCATGGTGTTAAGGTTGATGAGCGGAAGGTCCAAGCTATGTTGGACTGGCCGAAACCAACTAATGCTTCTGAGTTACGTGGTTTCTTATGCCTTATAGGTTACTACCGCAAATTTGTTTGGAATTATGGCTTGATAGCACGGCCATTAACCAACATGCTAAAAAAAGGGCAATTTATATGGATTAATGAGGAGCATCTAGCCTTCCAGGAGCTCAAATCTACCATGACATCTACGCCCACCTTAGCACTACCAAACTTTGATGAAACTTTCATAATTGAATCGGATGCCTCTGGGAGTGGAATCGAAGTAGTGCTTACACAAATGGAGAGACCAATAGCATTTATGAGCCGTGCATTGGGTGTTAACAAAAAGACGTGGTCTGTGTATACTCGTGAGATGCTGGCAATCATCCATGCCATTCAAACCTAGAGGCCTTACTTATTGGGAAGGAAATTCATCATCCAAACATATCAAAAAAGCTTGAAGTTTTTGCTAGAGCAGCGAATTACAACCCCGGAGTAGCAGAAGTGGGTGTCCAAACTTCTAGAGTAAGATTATGAGATTGTCTATAAACCTGGTCGAGAAAATAGTGCAGCTGACGCACTTTCCAGAATTGATATGGAAGCCCATCTCTTGAAGCTATATATATGCCAAGTCCTGATCTATGGAAGTCCATAAAGACGATAGCTGAACATGACTCATACATGCAAAAAATTGGCAGATTAGCCACGGATGAACCTGGAGCCCCCTACACTTGAGTGAATGGCTTAGTGTGTTACAAAGGAAGAGTAGTAGTTCCTCCTAAATCCAATATTCCTCAACAACTACTCTATCACTTTCATGATTCTTTGGTGGGCGAAAAATGTGAGGTATGTCAACGAACCAAGGTGGAAACTATGTTTCCAGTAGGACTTCTTCAGCCGCTGCCTATTCCTAATCACATATAGGAAGACATCAGCATGGATTTTATTGACGGTCTTCCATGCTCTCAAGGGAAAAATTCTATCCTCGTGGTGGTAGATAGATTGAGCAAGGCAGCACATTTCATTACCCTTAGCCATCCATATTCAACAAAAACGGTAGCAGAGAAGTTCGTTGAAGGCATTGTCAAACTTCATGGCTTACCCAAATCAATTATGAGCGACCGTGATGCAAAGTTCATCAGTTTATTCTAGCAAGAATTCTTCAAGTTATCTGACACTAAGCTGAAAATGAGCACTGCTTACCACCCTCAATCGGATGGCCAAACTGAGGTCATAAATTGTTGCCTACAGCAATATTTGAGGAGTTTCACTTTTCAACAACCTCGTAAGTGGTTCTCTTTTCTTCCATGGGCAGAGTTCTAGTATAATACCACATATCACTCTTCAATTGGCATGACTCCTTTTGAAGCATGATATGGCCGACCACCACCTCATATTCCCAAGTATGAAAAAGGAACAAGTATAGTTCATGAAGTGGACATCTGTTTAACAAATCGTGATGATGTTTTGCTTCAATTAAAGGATCATCTTCAAGTGGCCAACAACCGAATGAAAAAACAAGCTGACAAAAAAAGAAGGGATATTGAATTCCAAGTTGGGGATTTAGTTTTAGTTAAACTTCAAGCATATCGTCAATAATCACTAACTAGAAGGAAATATCAAAAGCTAGCAAGTAGATATTATGGTCCATATCGTATTGTGGAAAAAATTGGTCAAGTTGCCTACAAACTTCAGCTACCAGCAGGATGTAAAGTTCACCCAATTTTTCATATTTCCTTTCTTAAAAAGAAAATTGGTGAGTCATCATTCTCTTGTGATTTACCACCCATAAGTGATGAAGGGGAAGTTCTCAAAGAGCCAGAAACTATTTTAGATGTTCGTTGGACTAAACAAGGATCTAAAATCTTAGAGGAAAATCTTGTCAAATGGAAGAATCTATCCAAAGAAGATGCTACTTGGGAAAACGTTGTTGAGTTAAAAGAGCAATTCGGTCACATAAACCTTGAGGACAAGGTTTCAGTTGCAGGGGGGTATTGATAGGTTGAGAAGGTCTCACAGGGATGTTAGGAGGCCTAGCCGATTTGATGACTAAAGATCAAGCGGTTGAGCCGCAAGTCTCGTATGAGAGTGGACATGGTCTTATGGATATTGTGGGCAGATGGATTAGTTGTTTGAGTTGTTTTGAATAAGTGGCCTTGTGATGGACCAGTAGTTAAATCACGTAGTGCATGACATGATAATAGACGAGGAGTAGTAAGTTTCAGTTATTATGCAACGACCCTTTTTACCAAAATTATGAGCCAAATTTTTTCTTTTTCACTTACATTTGGTTGGGTTGTGCTTAGTGTCTCAGATTTATTCTTAAGCTAAACGTACATTAGCTAAATCAATATCCTATAAACGTTTTGGTCCCAGTTCAAATTTTCTGACTAAGCATGCAGTCACATATTAAAATTATATTACTTAACAAAATTTATGTCCATCAAAGTTGCATGCATCATTTCTTATCATGAATATACTAAGTGCTTCCTTTAATTACATCCCCCTACTATAAAAGTACTGTAAAACAAGTCTAAATAGAAAATAGATATCTGTACATCATGTACCTTCAAGGGCGATACAAAAACCTCGAAGGACGTGTCAGAACCTCTCGTACAGATCGCCTACTACAAATAATCTAGAAGGTGGAGAAGGGGGGTGAGCTTTTTGGAAAGCCCAATAAGGAATACATATAAAGAGACAGATACCGTAAGCTATATGCAAGTATTTTAAAATGATTAATAAATTCTAACTCATAAGGGATGTTTCTAAAATATGGCATCTTATCCAGTAAGAAGTTCGTGTATTCTGAAAATCATATGTAAACCAAATCAGTACAACAGATCACTTTAGCAAAGTCATGCTATGCAAATATGTAAACAGTCGTCTTTAGAAATCATATCATATTTCAAATCAAATCATAAAAATCCGTACAAAATCATTTTAAGATTTCAAAATTCAATCATATTAATATGTATCATATCATTTTCATATTCAGAGTTAGAAAATCAGATATTCAGAAATCAGAAAATAATCAAAAAGTGGAGACATAGCAGTAACTCGGTATACATCAAGCAGCAAAGATATCCCATAAGGATAATAAAAGATAGACGTATGGCCATAGTCCAAGTGGTCTACAGTGAACATTGATCAGGTGTCATCTGTGACCGCTGCGGACTGGATCAAATCACACAGCAACATAGTGCACAAAATTCATATCAGATACAAATACTATAGGACCCGAAGGTCAAACTACAGCCAGATACTATAGGCCCCGAAGGTCACGCTATAGCCAGATACTGCAGGCCTCGAAGGTCACGCTTAAACCTGCTCATGGGCCGGGCCGGGCAGGGCCCATGACAGGTAATAAGGATATTAGCCAATACCCAAGCCCGGCCCGGCCCGATAAATCGGGCCTGATATTTAGTCCAAGCCCGTCCCATTTTTTATACAATAAACCTGAGCCCGAGCTCGGCCCTCCCGAATATAATTTTTTTATATTTTAATTATTTAATTATTTGTTTTTTATTATTTTATTTCCTTTAAAATTTAATTTAATTTGTCAAAATTTGTATATCAATTTTCATCTTAAATATTTATAATCATGTTTTTTAATTAATAATGTTTTATATATATAAAAAATTATATTATACTTAACTAATATATTAAAAATATACTTAATATTAGAAATATATTAAAAATATATATTTAATATTAACATCGGGCCGGGCCGGGCCGGGCTCGGGCTTTGAAAGGCTAAACCCGGGCCCGGACCCGTTTTTAAACGGGCCTAAAAATTTTGTCCAAGCCCGGTAATTGCATCAAATATTTTTGTCCAAACCCTCCCAAATATCGAACGGGCCTTCAGGCTTGGGCGGGTAGCCCGGCCCTTGAGCAGATCTAGTCGCGCTGCAGCCAAATACTTCTGGATCCAAAATATACAGCAGTCCAGATACTGCAAGATGACGGTTAGCCAGTGTCTCAAAACATCAGTTTCATAGTTTCAGAGTTCAAATCCGTAAGTCAAAACATACAGATATTTATAAAAGTTCATAAAACAAATCATTGCATAAAATCATAATTAAGAGTTCATAAAGCAGATTGTTACATAAAATCAGAATAATTTTCCTAATATTCAAAAACTTAGTAATTTCCAAAATATATAAAGAAATAGGTTTTAGTACCATAATTTCCATAAAACCAAATTTAAGCTAGAAAAGTCATAAGTCTTTAAAATCATGCAATTTAATAAGCTTTCAATAAAAATTGAATTTTTTAGATAATTCATGCTAATGCAGAGTTTTATATATCCAAATTCGAAGGAGTATTTTCAAAACTCATAAAGGTTCCGAAAATCAATTAAAATGCAAGGAATTTCAAAAATCAAAAAACTTTATAACTTTTCATAAATATTTCTAAAACACTAACTTTAGGTAATTTTTCATAAAATAAAATTTACTTTGAAAATTCATGAATATACTAAAATCATGCAATTTAATATTCCCAAGACTGAATTCCTTAAAAGTTTTATGCTTAAAAAGTTTTCTTAGCTTTTTAGTCGAAATCGCAAAAATCAATATTCTTACGAAAATTCGATAGCATGACGGTATCAAATTTCTAAAGTCTTGCAAAGCATACGAAATTTATAAAACACAATGCAATTGATCTTAAAATCATTTCAGTATCTCCTACGTTCCTTATACATATCTCTTACCTTACACACTTAGCAATTATCTCCTTCGAGTTTTCGATTTACGACTTGAGCTCCTAATTGCTCCAAGACACTACAAATCAAAATCATCACCGTCTCAAAACAGATCTTAATCTCTTTATTCTTTAGCAATAAAATTTAATCATGTTATAAGGCAAAAGTAATTCTAATTCACCTCCATGCATATTGCTTACCTATTCCATATTAAAATATTCCCAATTACTTCCTCTAAATTCAAATCAAAGTAACACATCCGTACCTTTGAAGATCCTCCAAATCAAGTCTTCCTCAAGCTCTCTTTAAATCTCCTCTTCTTTAATATCTCTATTCAAATCCTATAAAATATTTTAAATCCTAGTTACCATGACAAATATATATTTATGCATGTGTATGTACATATAGGCACAAACCAACCCAACAATAACACTTTCTTTTATTTTCTTTCTTTCCTTTCTTTCTTCTTCTATTTTTATTATGATTATTATTATTTTTGTCCTTCTTTACCTATCTCTTAGCTGGTTCAATACGGCAACAAGTAGCCCATTGTCTGTCCTGTTTACTTATCTTCCTTTGCTTTCAAGGCCACACCCAAACAGCCCCTATACCAGCCTCGTATAGCAGCTCTTCAATACTTCAAAACACCCTCCTTCAACCACTGTTTAGGCCACTTGTAGTAGCAATGTTCTCCGGTCCTCAACCTTCAAGACAGTCCAAAAGTAGCCACCAAAACTAACGTCGAAACTCAGTTTATAATCAATCTCTGGTCAAGGTCAACACAGCCACATATACCTTTTATTTTTGCCCCGTAACACTACCTCCAGCCTCCCTGAACGTCAGCCTCTGTCTTTTATTTCTTGTCACGCCCTTCCTTCCTTGCCCGGTAGCCTCGTTTCACCTTTCCCTTACGTTTCACCACTGCTTCATGTTGATAACCGAAACCAAAACCATTAGTTCTAGGTTTTAATTGTTACATAACTTAGCCTCAAACAATCTTGCAAAAATGCTAGCTGTCACACCCCAGAAACGTGGAAGTTTTGGCCTAAATTTTTTTTTTACACTTAATATTAATTCCTTACTTGGGTTGCATTCCCGCCAGTGTCTCATCACACTTCTTCAACCACAGAAACATCATAATATTTTCATAAAATATTTTATTGACATTATATTGACTTACTCCTCAAAGTAACGTTACATTCCTACAATATTGATTACATCCCAAAAGTATTATCATATACAAATATCTGTACCATACAAGATGTCTGGTATCAAAATATGAGTATACCTTACGTAAGTACAAAAATGGCCGGAGGAGAGACGTATCCCTCAACCTACGTCGTATGCGCAACAGGTAAGAAGATGATCACTGCAAATAATCTGGTAGAGTAGGGGGGTGAGCTTTTTGGAAAGCCCCGTAAGAAATGCATTTAAAATAGTCATAGCATCTATATATGTAGAAAACAAATACCATAATAATGCATTTCATACTTTAAATCATTGTATTAATTCTTTAATGCATATATCTAAAATTCATACTTGTTTCAAACATACATCATACTTTAGAAACTTTACATCATAATTAATAAAACTTATCATACAGTTCATGGAGACTAGGCAGAATCATATAGCCAGTATGCGGTCATGACACTTACTTCTTCCTCCGAAGAGGGAACGGAATACCTATGGCCATGGTATGGGCTGTAGACCTGATCAGAGTCGTACAACAAACATATACATACACCACGAAGGACCAACATACCCACAAAGGATGTAAACATACACAATGTGGGCGAGGACATGCACGACGTGGCTAAACTTATGCCACAATGTGGCAGACATGACAGGCAATAACATAAACTATAGGAAAGCCTTAGTCTCAAAACTTACTTACATACCATCGATATAAAATAGTAAGGACCGGACGTGCTAGGGTCTAAGTTAGCCTGGGGTTTGCCACTCCGATACCTTTTTCGGAAATCATATTTATTTCATGTCATACTTAAAACATTATGAAAGATATGCATAGAATTTATAAGGTGTGTTTAGCTAATTATCAAAAGATTTTGGAAATTCATTTCGGAATAAAATTCATGCTTCAAACATTTCTTTAAAATCAACGATGAAAGTAAGGGATACCATCACAACTTTAAATTACATCCCTTACCTCAATACACTGTAGATCAATGCCTTATGTTGCACCCATGTGCTTCCTATCTCTCCGAATTATAAACTGCAAGGTAACAGTTTTACTATAATTAATTTTCAGTATAACTTATAAAAATTTCTTTTGCTTATCTAGCTACTATTTATCTCATCATTGTTCATAATATTAACATTTCCTATGATTTTCTCATAGGTAAATATTTTATTTGCTTTTCCTTTCTTTTTTTGGCATTATTAGCCCTTTTTTTTTAAGTCAACATTTCCTCAAAGATTGCATGGCCGAATGTCTTTCTTAGATGACTAAGCTTATTTAGCTTATGTCTTATATTTTCTTCTATGCTATTTATGTACTTTATCCATGTATATTTCCAGCCATCATTTCCAACCAACTTCTCCCATTTTCGGCCCTAAAACATGTCATTCCTCTTAGTCCATTAATGTGGCCGAATGGCCTTGGTTAAATGTAGGTGTTTTCTCCACTCAATATATATATATATATATATATATATATATTAATATATATATCACTTATTTTTTTTCATGTAAGTCAACTTAACCTCTATTGGTTCTTTTCTTTTCCTTTATTTTTCTGCCACTTATATCCAAACCGAGAGCTCCCTTTTCTTTTTATTTTCCTACCCAAATTGGCTTTATTTTGGCTAGGTAGTTTACTCCTTTAAAATGTCTATATATATTAACTTTATTGGTACAATACCTAGCTATTTAGTCAATCCAAACTAACCTTTTCTTTCATTTCTTTTGCTGTCTAAACCGACAGCCTCTTTCCCTCTTATTTTGTAATTCACGTTGGCTTCAATTTTGTCTTAACAATAAGGATATATCTAGTATATCATAGGTTGCCAATATTCTACCATTCACACACATAAAGTCATCTAAAAGTCAATCAAACCATTTATCTATTCTTTCCATTTTCGGTTGCTTTTCCCAGCCATATAAATTTCTTCATTTTCGGCTATACAACAGCCCAGATTTTCTTCATTCATCAGCCACAATTGTTGACTATAAGTAAACATGACTTCTCCTTTCCCTTGTTTCACGTAGAACCCCACTTAATTTTAATACTTAGCCCCTCTTAACTGATCATCTTACTCACGTTTCTAGCTCATTTATTTTTCATAGCTGTAATAGTTTCATGCTCAGCTTGGTTTCATGTTATCATATCAGTAAAATAAAATCTTTCTTCTTTCTAAACCCTTACAACCGAACCCTAGGTTTAGCTTATAAATATTTTTCAGTTCAAACCAAAGCTATAAACAATATATTCTTGATCAGTACAGCCATAATTAAAGAACAAGAAGCTTAAAACTGAAGTTGGACGTTACCTATTCAAGGAGCAGATCTGTCCACCTAAATCAGTTTCTGTTTTGAGGTTTCGGTTAAACTCTTTAGTGGTTCTTTGAAGCTCATAAATCTAAGTTTATTTTGCCTTAAGAACTTAGGTTAATTGCTGAAGAAGAGGAAGGTTCTGCTAGGGATAAGGAAGGCTACTCGACATACCATTCAGAGGGAAGAGTTTCGGTGATGAAGGTTGAAGATGAAGATGACTACGGGAAGAAAAATAAAGCAAAAGAGTTATTTTAAGTAGACTTCAACAGCCTTCATTTAAAAGCCTTCTTAATTGCCTACTTCTTTTTATTTCTTTTCTTGTCTTGTTCGGTGGAGCAAAAGAAATGAACAAGAAAGTCAATACTATAATTTCTGCCAACCTAAGGAAACAAGGAGAAGACTTTCTCTTGTCTTCTTTTATTTATTTTGTCTTTTATTTTCTCTTGTTTATATACTACTCAATTCTCCAACCGAGATTCCATCTAAATAGCCAACCAAATTTTTTTCTATATTTTCTTTATCGTCTGTTGACCAAGCCGTGAGCCCTCTTTCTTTTCTGTTTTCTACGTTGGCTTCCATCTAGTCTTTACATTATGATCATATCTATTATATCTTAGGTTGTCAAAAGTCTAGTGTTCACATGTATAAAGTCAAGAAAATTAACCTTTACTTCTCTCATTTGTTTCTTATCTCAGTTGTCTTCACCTTGACTTTCCATGCCAACATTTTTTTTGCAGCCAATAATTTCCTATCTTTTTCCTTGCTTTTACGTTTCTTATCTTGTTCTTGTTTTGTTCTTCGGTGTAGCAAGGAATCAACACAATTCAATACTTTTGTCAATCAAATAAAAACGTGGGAAGACTTTCCTTGTCTTCCTTTATTCACTTGTCCAAACCGAAGTCATGCTTCCTTTTCTACTATGTTTCTTTTATTTTCTTATGCCGTCCCAATACTCTTCTATTTTGTCCAAATCAGAATTTGCAATATCCATTTAATTATTTAATCCATCCTTTATGTAATAATTTCCATGCTTATATATATATATTTTATCTAGGATTAAATTTTTCTATGTGAGAAACACTATTCTTATATATTTAATTTCTCAAAATATTATCAATAATTTCTTTATTGATAATTTGTTCATATACATGTACAACTATAGTATAAGAAAATGAGATCTCACACTAGCCGAATTACCTTATCCTTGTTCTGGTTTACAGCAGCTTGAAGATGGCCCTCAACTTGTCTCTATTCTGCCTTTCCTTCACGTAACCTTGCTGCTGTTCCAACCCACTTCACTCACACCTTAGCTTTCTCAGATCGCTTTCAACATTTCCTTTCACTGCAGTTATTTCCTCTTCCCGTTCCTCTTCTCTCAGTCTTGATCTCCTTCCCGATTTTCTTTTGCTGCAGTTTCTCCTTCCTTTCAGCCACCACTTTCTCTTTTTCTCTCCCTCGTTTTACTCTCTTCTCCCGTTGCTTCTACCAGCTCTGTTTCACGTTTCTTTCTTCTCTTCTTTCATTTTCTCTCTTTGCTTTCTTTTCTATTTTTAATCGGGTTCTGTTTTGTTTAAAAGAAACAAAGGCTGGTTTTGTTTTATCTAAAGAGGTAGAGCCTCTGTCCGGTTTTGTAAATCTGTGGGTTCCATCTCTCACTAACGTGGGAATAAGTGAGGGAAGTCGGTGGCTTCCCAGGGAAGCCAAATCCGACTTTCCCTTTTTTATATATATATATATTTAAAATATATATATATATTTTTTATCTTTAATTTGAAACCTATAAATATTATACTTAATATATATATATATATAAACATTTAAACAGTTATATATCTTATTTGAATTATTCACATGTATACCACATTTAATTTAATATACATATGTCTTTTCTTTATTTAATTAAATAATTATATACACTTATATATATAAACTTTAATTATTTAATCCCTCACATACTTGTACATAGATTTATAACTATACTTACATAATCATTAACATATTTCATTCTTATATAAAAGTATCATTTATTTTCTTTATCAAATTAATATGTATATATCTCAAACCTATATATATATATATATATATATAATCTAAGATATATATATATATATTAATCGTTTATAGTCCAATGTACTACTCACATCTTCGATGTCATTACTAAAATAATTTCGAACTACGTCTCGATACTTAATTCATTTAAATTCCTTCTTTTATTTCACAAATTCTATATGCAATTTGCGGTTTTCACATATTATTTCCTTGTATTTAAACTATGAAGATGTTCAAAGAATTTTTATGTTATTTTGCAAATAAACCAAACCTTGTGGTGTGTTCTTACCCGAATTAGAACAAAACTCTTTTAGCTTGAAATTCTGTTGTTGACTGGGACCAAACAATATAATATATATATAGTAGAATTTCATGGGAAATTTCCCACCAAATCCACTTACATGGTCTGCTTTTAGCAGACCATCAGTTTCTTTTTTTGGGTTAAACAAAGCCAAAGGAAAAGAGTAAAAGGGGAGACAGACCCGAGAAAGAGAAAGTGTGAAAACGAAAAGGAAAGAAGAAGATTGGAAACTGAGAGAAGCAGGGAACCAAGGTACGAGCGAGAGTGAAGCCGTGTGAGAGTTGTTAACAAAGAATAGTAAAAAGGAAAGAACAGGCTGAAGGTGGCATTTCAAAGTTGTTGGAGCTGCGTGTGGTGGTAGTTCAAAAGGGCGATGACAAAGAAGAAACATGAATTTTCGAGAGGAAGAAATGTGGTTTGTTAAGGGTTGCGTAAAAGGGTTTTTAGGTGTTAGAAATAAAGGCTTCCTGACTAGAAAATACAAGAGAGAAATGTGAAAGATTGAAGCCTTTCAACTAAAATAGAAACTATAGGAGCAACGGTGATCCGCATCTGAAACATGGTACATTAAAGGAAAAATGAGGCTAGTTGCTAGCTTGGAAGAGGGTTGAATCCAGGTTGAACCAAGAGAGAGAAAAACGGGAAAAGGAAGAGAAAGAGAGGTAGTTGCCATTGCTGCCTAAAACAAATAAATAAAAATACCCGAAGAAGAAGGAAGCTGACGTAAGGAGCAAAAAACCGATTTTGAAGGATCTATTTTGGAGCTATGATGGTGGCAATTATAAAGACCTGAAATGAAAGCTGAACCAAGGCTTGAATCAGCCTTGAACATAACATTTTAAGGGCCCGAATTAGTAGTAACTGAGGGCTGAGTTAAGAACCAAAATGGAGGAAGAAACTAGGCTAAACTGGGGAGCCATGACATGTCACAGCCCGTGACCGTATTTTTTTCACCTTATTCTATACATCTTATATGGTTGGGCTGTCTGCGATACTTTACTTTTCTTTTACATATTAACAATTTCATATTAAATTATAATATGAAATACATCCCCTATCTTACTTCATAAGAAAATAGTACTGTGAAAATGTCTAAATACGAAAAATAAATGATCATACCTTATGTCATAAGTCGAGCTGTCGCATCGTCCCCAAATGTGTAGCCGAAATCCTTTAAGTGTTAGAATCTCAATCTTCGAAAACCTGAAATGTTAAAATTAAGGGGTGAGCAAACCACGGCTCAGTAAGGGAATTATATGCATACTTGATATTCAGCTTCCTATATGCTGAAAATCTTTTTCATTTTTTCTATGGGGCTCTAAGCTCGCATGTAGGAAGGATACTACAGTCGGCTAGGGATCCGGATGGAGTAAGGTAGGTATTTTGAAATACCTATCTTGTCCCGGAACCTAGAAGTAACTGTAGAGAATAATTTCCTTTTTGTTTGGAATTTTAATCCTTTTTACATTTTTATTCCATAACATTCTCATATTCTTTTCAAAATAATGCTTTTATAAAATAAAGCATTTAAATAAAGTAACTAATATTCATATATTCTTTGAAAAGAATATTAGTTAAATTCTCATCATTCTCATTTAAAACTCATTTCATGTTTTACTGTGCAACCATAATTAGTACAGTACTTTAAATAGCAAAATCACCTATTAAATCTTTTTCGTATAACAGATATATCATTTAAATCTAATATTCAGTTTAAATTTCAAAATAAGAATATTAGATTTATTTTTCCTTCTCTTTCCTTTTCGGAAAACATATCACATATTCATGTCACATATAGTCTAATATTCAATTAAAAATCATAGTAAGAATATTAGACTTATAAACTCCTTTTTCCTTTTGAAAACATATTACATATTCATATCACATGTCATATGAAGATCATCTCGTAGTACTAAAATCAGTACTGAAATAAGCATTATATAAAATGCTGTAAATCACTTTCATTTAACTTATCCCATATCATGTAAAACATTTACATTTCACATATCACATATCATATAAAACATTTTCATATATGGAGACTCAGGCATGCACGCCCAGCCCGTCCACTGGGTCGTTACTCATATCATGCTATAGACCCCGAAGGGTATAAAATCATCATGTCAGATCTATGGCCATAGTCTATAATTGTCCTCAGCGGATCACTGATCAGGTGTCGACCGGGACTACATATCACATATCACATATTACATGTTACATATCACATATCACATATCAGTATGATAGGATGCCATCTAGTCTCAAAACCGTATTTTTTTTCATCATCAATAAACCTTTATGGGATTTATAAAAATATATATAATTTCATAATTTAAAACCATAAAGGTTATAAAACCATTTAATGAATATTTAAGAAATATATATATAAATATTCACTTTATTTCTTTTCATTTTCCATCTCGTATTACGTGTAATTTACATATCAACAGAATTTTCGGTGATTTCATTATCACCATTCTCGAAAACATGAATATTTTAAAATCACTTTCATTTCATTCATGTTTTTAGGGCAAATATTCATTTTCTCAATTTTTGTGATTGAAAATCATTTCTCGTGAAATAAAATCATTTATTATGATTTTATGAAATTTTCTAGAAATTTTCGATAATTTTTCGACAGTAAAACGGCTGCCGATTGGCTAGCCTCCTGCACAGAAAATACAGTTTATAATTTCAACCGGTACTTCACCACAATTTTCCAACCAATCATTCATTGCAATATTTTCATAAATATTTTCATAAAATATTTCATAATTAAAATCATGCAGACTGAATATCCTTACAGTGCTGCACATGTATCCCTTACTTTTTTCCGGGTTGACGACTACCTCGTTGGTCGTGCCCGTGTTCACCTCGTCCGATTCCATCGTCTCGGTTCTCGAGGAAATTTTCTGGAATTTAAATTCTAAAATTTATAATTTTCTATAATTATTTAAATAAATAAATTATTTAAATAATTTAACATTTTTCAGGATTTCTTACCGATTTTCGTAATTCTCGGGTTTTCGAATTCTCGGGGTTTCTCGTAATTTCTGAAATTCTTCTTTTTTTCCTCTTTTTCTTCTTTTTTCTCTTTTCTTTTTCTTTCTTTCTTTTTCTTTTCTTTCTCTTTCTTTTCTTTTTCTTTTTCCTGGTCTGATCGGTTCAGACCAATCAAACCAGTTTGGCCTCCCCTCATGGTCGGTCTTCCGCCGGTGACTGGTTCCCCATCGATTCTGGCCTCCTACAGCTCGCTGAGGTGGCGACGAAGCTGAATCCGGCCTCCATTCTTCCCTATCGCCGGCGACGGTGCCGAACCTAGGATGGTGAGTTTCGGCTCCTTTATTCCCTATTTCTTCCCTCCTCCGTCGTTTCCTTCACCACCGGTGGCTCCTCTCGCCTTCATCTCCCTTCGACGGTGGTGCTGGTGGCGGTGGCGGTGCCTGAACGGGCCGGCACCACCGTTCCACTTTTCTCTTTTTTTCTTCTTGGGTTTCCTCCGTTTCCTTCGCTTCTGTTTTTCGTTTCTTCACGTCGCTGGCCTCCTTTCCTCACGTCGCTGGTGCCTTCTCTTCCTCTCCTCGGTTTGCCGGTCGCCGTTGCCCTTCTCTCTTTCCTTCTTTCTCTACTCCGACCGACGGCTCCCTCCTCATTTTTTTTACAGAAACGAGATCTAATTTCCCGTTTCTGTTTTAGTTTAGTTTTTTTTTTGTATTATATTATATATAAATAATTCTTTTATATAATTATCCACATATATAACTACAATATTCATATAATTATAATTGTAAAATTATATCTATAATTATTATATTAGATATATATATATATATATATATATATCTCTACACTTTAACTTTAAAATAATAATATATATATATTTCATATATATGTATATACATATGGAATTATATAAAACATATATATATTTAACAATATATTTTTATAATAAAATTATATAAATATATAATTACTCACATTTGTATTTCTTATAATTTGGATTTCTTCATATCCAAATTATATTTCTCCTTTTCATTTCTTATTTAATTTGGATTTCCATTTATCCAATTTAAATTCCTCAATTTATTCAAATTACTTTTCTCCACTTCTTCACTTCATCAATTTCAGGAATTTCAACGATATTCTCATCCTGTAAATAAATTTTATTTATTTATTTATTTAACTTCTCTATTTATTTTGGAATTTAATTACAAATATTTAATACCAAATATTAAAATTCGCGGTTACCACATGACATGCGCTAGAACAGAGAGGTTTGGCTGGCTTGGGCGTTGGTTTTGAGCAGTGTACAAAGGTTGTTGTGGAGGCTGAAATAGAGGTTGGTTCTGAGCAGTGTACAAGGGTTGTTGTGGAGGCTAAAATAGAGGTTCTAAATTGAGGTGTTTGGAGACTGAGAAGAAAGGAACATAGGGGTTATAGGGGTTGAATTTGTGGCTGTGTTGAGACTAATTTGGAGCTGAGTTAAGGGCTATGTTTGAGTTATGTACAGGGGATGTAACAGGGTTAGGAGGTTGGAATTAGGTGCTATAGTAGGGAGGCATTAGGAGCTATTGTTTTCGGTATTGCAAGATAGACTTTAAAGAGGTGAATTAGCAGCTAAATTTTAGGTTACAAATAACAGTAAGTTTAAGCTACCTTGAAGAAAATTAAGGGTAAGGCTTGTCTTAACTAATTGAGGCTAATGTATGTGTTTAGTGGGATTAATTCTAAGATGTTGTAGGATGAAAAGCTTGTTGGTGGTTTGGTTTCTAGAATGATGGAAGTTAGTAAGTTGTTTCTATAATTATGGTTGAGATTACATTATAGAGGTGAATAATTGGCAAATCTGGCTTTTGTTTAAAAAAAAGTTTATTTTGGAAAGACAATGAAATATTAGGTGTAAGTAAGAAATTATTAAATTATTATAACTGATAGTTGTTGAATGGTGTTGGAACACGAATTGCAATGGTAAGGGGTAAATTTAAGATGTAAGCTTGAATTATGAAATAAATAGAAGGATATTGAAATGATTTTTGGTGTAGGAAAAATTGAGAAAACCTTGAGGAATATTGTATTGTTTGACTTTAAGGTATATGATTCCTAAGAAATTATTAATCATGATATTAATGTATGTTTGTAAAAAAAATATTGAGGAAGAAATTACCAAAGTTGCACTATAGTGAAGTAAGGAAATTTGCCAAGGCAGCGAAAGGATAACAATAGGCCAGCGCATATAAGTGTGATGATTACTATGTACCAAGCCTCGGTACTCCTTGGTAAGAATAATATGTACTAAAGTGTATATTAGTATTATATTGTAGTTTTTTCATAAAGAATATATATATATATAAATAGGAGGATTAATTTAGAGTATAAATGATAAGGTGTTGCCTGAAATTGTGTTTATAGAGGCTGCTTGGTGGACAAATGTAGTGAAGGAATAAAGAAAGGAGGATTTCTGTTAGTAAGTTAGCTAAGGTAAGGAAATATATGTTAAATCTTTGTTAATGCCTCTATGTTCATGTATATTCATATAAATATAAAGTTTAATTCTTTACATGTTCTTACGGGTACATACAAAGATGTATTTTTCTTATGTACCAAGGACTTATGAAATATTGGTTTTAAACTTAAAACCTCATTGATTTCTCATTTTAAAGTATGCTTGAATTGCTTTCTTAATGTGTAAAGTTTGAGATTTAGAATGTGTTGGATTGGCATATAAACTGTACTTGCTTTTTGGAGTTTTTCTGCAGGTTATTTGGTTGTGGTTATGACGCTGGATAGTGTCTTACCTATGTCGTCATAATGCCAAAATTTTATTAGAAATCATTTAAGTAGATTTTGTGGTATTGGTTTAGACTTATATAATGCATTTAAAACCCCATACACTTTAAGCATCGTTACTTTAGTCGACAATTGCATAATCGAGGCAAGGTAAAAACATGATTTTACAATGTGTCAAATTGGTCAAATAAAAAAGGATTTTTCTTGTTATGATAGCTTTGTAAAAAGGAATCCATTCATCGAGATAATGGTTTTTAAGCATGATTTCATATGATAAGGTTTTCAAAACTATAAGTGTTTAAAACAATTCATGCTTTCAGTATTCAAATCATATAGTAAAAGCTATTTTTATACGAGTTTTGACTCATGAGACACATGGTGTTGTGTAATGCTTGTGTGGCATTTGGAAATGCCTGTGCGGCACTTAACTTGCCTGTGTGGTACTCTATGTTTGTGTGGCACTTAACTTGCCTGCGTGACATTTATCATGCCTGTATGGCATTTGTTATGCCTGTATGGCATTGAGGTGCCTCCTTATGTATACACGATTCAGATTCCTCCTGTGCGTTGATGGATATCTGTGTATATATATGGATTCTGAAATATCCTAGATGCTTTGTGATTTTCCAGGCATCCGACAAATAGTCGTGATATATACCTCAGCTACTAGATGATCACTGATGCTGTGATGATTCATGATCATTAATAGAGCCCTAGTATGGGACTGTGACCACTGCTAGATACAGTGGATGCTTTCGTAGAAAGTTCATTGGCTATATTTCCCAAGTTCTCGATTCTGTTATCGAATCTCATAAATTGATGCTTGTCTCATATATTACTTTTGAATATGTATTTTGCTTCTGTTGTGAAAAAGAATGAACTTATTATTTTTATTTCTATTGTATCTCGATTTTGTAAATACATGGGCACTAATATGTTTGGAACTGATTTATATCAATGTTTTATATTTTATGAATAAAAGTATGTTGACACTGCACTATTCTTGATAAACTGCTTTGAGACATGAGTTTTTGTGCATTTGTTTACGCATAATCATGCATAGAGCATAGTAGGAGCCCAACATCACTTAGTGTATATTTTCTTATTGGGCTTTAGCTCACCCCTCGTCCACCTCACAAATTTCTTTCGGTAGCCTCAGTGTGAGTGTGGTGCATTGAGAACATTTGTACATGTTGCACAAAGTTATATTTTTGGATTGAGGTATAATCCTCTTATTCTTTTGTTTATATCCCAGAAAAAATTCTTTTGTATACATAGTGTATAGGATTTGGGATGTAAGTACTACAAGAATATTGAGTCTATAAACAAACTGTGCCTTGTGATTGAGTTGTACCCTCGATATATTAAATTGATGGATGTGAAATGTTTCAAACACTATATTGAAACTGGAATTGTCACAGGTTGAAATGATGATGTATTGTGTATAGGGTTGGATAATAGTCCAAAGTAGGGTGGGATTTTTTTGTTTCATTTTTTTGGCACGTATTACAAGGAGACTTTAATGAGACTTTAGACAACTATTTTTAAACAATTAAATGAGTAGAAATCTACTTGTTAGGTGTTAGCCACACTGAGCGAGTGACAAATTTAATAAGTAAAGGAAAAAGTTAGCTCGAAAATCTCAACTTTTGAGGGTGTTACACCCTATTGCAAGTTGCACCAAATGCCTTTCATTTCTCTCCTTGTATTTCTTTTTTAACATTGGTGTAACAAATCACATTGTTTGCTACATTGATCTTTTTTATTCTTACAGATGTCTGGTGAATTCTTGTGTTAAACTTCTAAATGGCTAGTATGCAACAATAACCCACATTGAATTGATTAAACTAAACTCAAACCTTATTTAGAATATGCATCATTTTGTGTCAAGCTTTTCTTTTAACCCGATATTTCTTAGCAAATTGACACAACAACTTAATCATTTTCTAATTTTCCAATTTGATTTCTGTATTGTACAGGACATTAAGACTTGGAAGATGATTGAGTTAGTTAAGCAATAACAATGTCTTTATCGATTAGTAAAGTCATTGTCATTTGATTTTTCACAGTTTAAAATGTCATCACGTTCTCAACTAGCATCCCAAAATCAGGAAATAGATATATATGGCATTATTGTTTAGGCCATGCATCTAATTCCAGAAAAAAATTGCTAAGTGTTCTAAATCTTACAATTTGTTTACGAATTATACTCCTTGTGATATCTATCATCTTGCCAAACAAAAAGGAAATGCCTTTCCTATTAGCAATTCTGTCTCTAGTAACTGTTTTGATCCTATACATGTAGATATTTAGGGGCCTTATCATGTCACTTCATTATGTGACCACATGTATATTTTGACTATTGTTGATGATCATAGTAAACATGCATGGGCATACTTTATGAAATCAAAGAGTGAAGCTAGGGTTTTGTTGCAAAAATTTTGTTCTTTTGTTAAAACACAATTCATAGTATATGTTAAGGCTGTTTGGATCGAAAATGCTCAAGAATTCAATCTACCTTCCTTTTTATCTTGCTAAAGGAATTATACACCAAACTTCATTTGTCCGAATATCTCAACAAAACAATATTTTTGAAAGAAAACACCAACACATCATGAATGTGGCTAGATCTCTCATAATTCAAGCAAACCTACTTGGAAATTTTTGGTCAGATTATTTAGGTTATGCTATTCATCTCATAACTAGAATGCCCTCACTTGTTATAGCCAATAAAACTCCCTTTGAAATGTTGTACAAGAAATCTCCCACTTTTTCTCACCTTAAGGTTTTTGAATGTTTGTGCTATGCCTCAACATTTGCTCATCATAGATCAAAACTTGAACCTAGAGCTACAAAGTGCATTTTTATTAGTTTTCCTACTAGAACTAAAGGTTACAAGCTTTATTCATTAAAGAATAATCGGGTTTTTTATGTCAAGAGATGTAATCTTTTATGAAAGTCTTTCCTTTTTCATCTACTGCTTCTAATAATAATATACAACAAGAAGAAGAGTTTCCATTACCTTTCTTAAATTTATCTAGCTTAAATAGTGTTTTGTGTCATTCTCCTATTTTTAATTGTAACCAAAATATCAATACTTCCTCACCAAATTTTCAATTCGATAGAGGGCAACAACAAACTTTTCCAACAAATTCTCAATTAAGTACTCATGTACATAATCTAGAACAACAATCTTCATTGAGAAAATCTACTCGAAATAAGATTCCTCCTGCATATTTGAAAGGCTATAATTGTAACTTATTTAAGGCTGATCATCCACAAGTTTTGCAGTCCATAGTAAGAAATCCAAGCACACCTCACATTCTATCCTTAGTTCACAATTATGATAAATGTTCTACTTTACATAAAGCTTTTTCAATAGGAATTATTAACATTACAGAACCAAAAACCTACAAGCAAGCAAGCAAGCATGAGTGTTGGAGAAAGGCTATGGAGGCTGAAATAGAAGCTTTACAGGTAAACAAAACTTGGGAGATTACTAATTTGCCTCCTTCAAAACATGCAATATGTTGTAAATTGGTGTACAAAGTTAAGTACAAGGCTGATGGACAAGTTGAGAGGTTTAAGGTAATGCTAGTTGCAAAGGGTTACACTTAATAATAGGGGTTGATTCTACATATACCTTCTCACCAGTGGCAAAGATGAGCACCATCTGAACCCTTTTAGCCATCTCAGTAGCAAAGAATTGGCATTTACTGCAGTTAGACATAAATAATGCCTTCTTGCATGGAGGCTTGCATGAAGAAGTCCATATGTCACTACCTCCTAGTTATTTTGCTTCTAGGCCTGGAAAGTTATGCAGATTGTTGAAATCTCTTTCTGGCTTGAAATAAGCTGGCAGACAATGGTACGATAAACTCAGTAGAGCATTGCTTGATCAAGGTTTTACACAAACACCTTCATATCACTCTCTTTTTGTCAAACATGTTCGCTCATCTTCATTGCATTGTTGGTGTATGTAGATGATGTCATTTTGGCACGTAATGATGCAGCTCTTATCGAAGACATGAAGTTTTATCTTGATACCACATCCAAGATAATGGACTTAGGAAAACTCAAATATTTCCTTGGTCTTGAAGTAGCCAGATCAAAACAAAGCATAAATCTTTGCCAGAGACACTAGTTTCCCAGGTTGCAAACCAATAGCTAGTCTAATGATTCCCTCTCGGAAACTTTCAAAAACCATTGGAACTCCACTTGAAGATCCTCTTTTGTACATGAGGTTAATTGGTAGACTGCTTTGCTTGACAACCACACGGCTTGACTTATCATTTTCAGTACAATAATTATCACAGTTCATTGATAGACAAACTAATGTGCATTTAGTAGTAGCACATAGAATACTTTGATACATCAAAAGGACTCTTGGATAAGGGGTATTCTCCTCTGCCAATTCAAATTTAAAAGTAAAAGCCTTCAGTGACTCAGACTGGGCTTCATATGTAGATATTAGAAAATCAGTGACAGGTTTTTGTGTATTCCTAGGAGATGCACTTATATCTTGGAAATCAAAGAAATAACAAACAGCCTCAAGGTCATCCTCTAAAGCAAAGTATCGGGCAATAGCGACACCAACCTATGAATTACGGTTGTTGTTGTATTTGCTTCAAGATCTTCAAGTTTGTCATCATATAGCTGCTCTTCTTTTCTGTGATAATAAGTCTGTCATCACCATTGCTGAGAACCCTGTGTTCCATGAAAGGACCAAACATATCAAAATTTATTGCCATTTGATTCAACAGGAAATTCAAGCTGGAGTAATTTGATTGCTCCATGTTTCCTCATCTTCTCAACTGGCAGATATCTTCACCAAACCACATTCTCCTGCATCCTTTCATTCTTTTTTATCAAAGCTTGGGGTACAAAATCTTTTTACTCCAACTTGCGAGGGCTAACAGAGAATAGACTACCGATAGAAAAAAAAATTTCTTTATTTAAATTGTTAGTTGGAGGTTAGTTAGAGTCAGTTAACTTTAGGTTGTTAAGTTTGTTATTCCTGTTTTAGAGTTAGTTTTCAGCTGGTACATAAGAGCATTGTATAAATACAGCATTTTGTACCTGTTGAATTCAAGTGAATGAAGATCATTAGCTCACAACTCTGATAGTGTGAACAGGAGAGAATCAAGCTGCTGCCACTGCTTCTTCCAATTTCAATCTCGGGTTGCTTTACTTTGATTTAATTCTGTCTAAGCTTTGTTATCTATTTGTTCTTTGGTTCTGGTTTCTCTTAGAGAAATTGCTGTCTGCTGCATGAAGCTATTGTTAAACCGCGAGAAGGAGCAAGTTGCTGAGCAGAATTGAAAGCTTTGAGCAAGTGCTGTAAGGTGGATGATGAAACACTTCAACGCGGCCGCATAAATGGGTTTGCACAACCCATAACGTGGTTATACAGGTCTTTTCATGGCTGATCAAAACATGGAAGTGATGTTGCATATGTTTAATCATTAAGCCCTTTACATTTTCCAACAGCATGGGTGCATGCATGTAATTATAAAGAGGTTTTCAATTTTAGTTTCACATTTATAGTACTCAGGGTAAATTATTTTATTAGTCAAGCATTATTGTGTTTTTAGCATAATTTTGTTTTAATCATTTACATTCTTCATTTATTTATTTAGTTCTTTAAACTGATTTTTATGTTTTTATTAACATTTTTTAGTTGCAATTGAATTTTAAAAAAAAAATTTAATAAAATTAGGATGATACAATTTTAATCATTAACAAAATAATTTTTAAAATATTCAATTCTTGAAGAAAGGATCTCTACATCTATTTCATTTACTTTTATTACTTGTGACGAATCACAAGTAATATGTGAGTACAAATGTTTCATTTACACCTATACTCTAAACCCGGCTACCACCTTAAATTGAAAATTAAAGGTATAGCATGTTTAACACAATGATTGTTAGTTGTTACCTTCCTTGGAGAACTTGGTGAATTAAGGTTCAATATTCAACATCCATTTTTCTTTCTACTCCCCACCACAACAACACACCACCACCACCACCCCCGCCCCCACCCCCCCCCCCCCCCCCCCCCCCCCCCCCCCCCAAAAAAAAAATATTCAACAACTGGTGAAACACCGAGACACTATTTTTGAAACAAACACAATAGGAGAGCTGCATTATATTTATTTTTGAAGATTCGAAACATAAAATTTTCATCTACCTTCTACCAACATCAAACTCAAACTATTCACAATATCTTATTCTTGCTTTTACCATTGTTAACTATCTTACAATCCTATTTAGTTTATATTTACACATAGCCAGGAGCCATAGAAGGTGATAAAAGAGGTGTAGCTGCGGGCATCATGGCTGGGGGAATTGCAGTTGAGCCACCAATAACGCCACCGCCTCTCCCACCACCGCAGTGGTAGTGAAAGCAGTCGACTGGATGTTCTAGAGCAGCTTCACATTCTTTCTGACTTCTCTGGATTGGCTTCTTTGGCAAACAGTTACGGCGATCATCGAAAGCTACACCATGTGATGTCAAGTTCTGGCAAATCCCTTCCTCCTCACAGAAAAAGTTATAAGAGAAGGTAAAATTTTTCAGGTTTGGAAGAATACAAACTCCCATAGGTACAATCCCACTCATCATGTTATGCGCCAAATTTAGTTGCTCCAAATGAGCTAACCCTGCAAGGCTGTAAGGTATTGGACCAACTAAATTATTATTGCTCACATCAAACACCTTTAGTTTATAAAGGTAACCTACTTCCTCCGGTAAACACCCAGACAAGCTAGTGTTAATTAATAGCAGCTCCTCCAATGTATTTGCAAAGTTGGAAATACTTGGTGGCAGGCAGCCTCCAAGGTTGTTGTTGGCAAATACCACAACCGAAGCTGAAGCTCCGATGAAATTGGATGGAATCACATTAGAGAATCTGTTGTTGTTAACAAATATGGCATCGAGATTTTTACTGAAAAGCTGAGGAGGCAATGGCCCTTCAAACTCATTGTATCGAAGGTCAAGATACCGTAAAGAAGGAAGAGAGAGAACAACGTATGGAAACGGGCCTACGAACCTATTGTTACTAAGATCAAGCTCATAGAGAAGTGAGAGATTGGCTAAAGTTTGTGGCAGGATGCCACAGAAGCGATTGCTATTGAGATGGATGAGTGCAAGGTCAGAGAGCAAGCCCAACTCATCAGGGAGAAAACCGGCTATATCAGCACCGTTTACATCAATGCCAGCAACTACTTTGATTTTCTTGTCATAAGGGGGAGGCGCACAAAACACGCCTGTATACTTGCATACCTCGGGACCGACCCAGTTAGAAGTGAAGTTTTTGGGGTCTGAGTAGATGACTCGTTTCCAAGCCTGAAGGGCAACATAAGCTTGCTGGAGTTCTGGGTTTGGTAAAGGAGAATGGTTGTGGTGGCGGTAGTGATGAGAGGTTGAGTAGGTATGTTTTGCTTCCAGATTGTTGGATGAGGTAGATAGGTAGAGTAGCAAGATGATCATGGCACGGGAAACGAATGAAGAGCACAAAGTTGAAGCCATTGTTTTGGTGGATGCTTCGCTGAGAGTAGACTCGATTTTATGCAGAGAAGGCTTTACTGTTCAAGTCTAAAAATGCTTCAGTCTTCGTTTAATCATGCTGTTCATGCCCAATAAACATAGATTTCTTGTCTAGACGTTGACATCCGAAGCAACCTAGGTTCTTTATAGTGACAGTTAACCAATTACATTAGGCCTCGAAGAAATACTACTATATTCGCTTCACGGATTTTCATACTTCAATCGGATAAGTTCAGGAATTGTTGGTTTTCACCGGCTAGGACTGATAGTAATGCCCGACCAAAAAATTGATTCTGATAGATATGGTTTATACCAATTGTTTCGAGTATACTCCTGAATGAATAAATTTTGACCGATTGGTTTCTGTACCAGTAGCTATCTATCAGCTACTCGACCCGAGCTGAGGGGTAGAAGGAGATGCCCATTCAAATTAGACCTACACAAGGGTTTGGTTATCCTTCCAAGCTCAAAGATTTGCACAATATTTGATAAGGCGCATTTAATAACTTTTGATAAAATTTTTATATCCAATCAAAAAATGGGTTGGATCTGAGCTTGAATCTTCGAAGCTTAAGCTCGATTGACTTGAACATAAATAAAATTTAAAGTTTTTTAAAAATATTTCTTAAATATATTATAATTATATGAATATAAAATATTATTGATTAATAAATATGATTATATATATTTAATAAAAAATTAATATGTAAATTTTGACAAATCAAATTAAACTTCAAATGAACTAAAAGAATAATAAATAAATAAATAATTAAAATACCAAAAAAATAAACAAAATAAAATTAGGACCGAATTGAGTCAAGCTTGCATCACAAAATAAAAAATAAATTTGGACTAAAAGTCGAGTCCAAATTTACAGACCAAACCAAGCTTGAGCTTTTATATAAGTTATTATTACATGATCTAAATCCGAGACTCAAATCCACCTATAATTAGATCTAATTCAAAGTATCAGTTGCCAAGAGAAAGTTAACCAAGATGCCACCTTGAACCAGGTCTGACAACCGCAAAATATATTAGTAGTCAAAGTGGGTGGGGACCGGGGTGAAGAGGTTCCGTATTGAAGCACAGTTCTCGCACTCCAAACAGGAAGAGGCCATCCATCCGGAGTCAAGGACGAAATAAAATGTACTCGAGTCCCAAACATAGATTGGGTGTACGGCTGAGCTTCAGGATACAAGTTTGGTTTTTCAGGGGTCTCACTTCTGTGGGAGTTGGGGAGGGGATGAGGACGCGCACGATAAGGACTTATCTCCTTCCATGTAGTTTTCGCAGTTGTTTGAAGTGGAGCAGGAGAAAGACACCTTCAGACCACCGGAGAAAAAAGGGAAAGATTCCTTGGAACCGAAGGGATAAAACATGTTTTGCGTCAATGGTCTAAAAATTATATCAGACTATCATACAGACAGGACGGGGCCAAGAATTTTTTTTCTAGAGGGCCAATTAAAGTTCATATATATGAATAAGATGATATTTCTAAATCGAAACTCGTAATATAAATTTTTCTAATTGTATTAATGTTAGGGGTAGATGATGATCATCTTCAATTTTCAGTGCCTTTTTTTTTAAAAAAAAATTATTATGATTCATAAATATATAAAATGTTAGATTTACATAATAAAAGAATTTGATGCAGTTTTTTTTTCCAAGTTATTCAAGAATGAATAATCAAGCAATTCAATCTTTGCTTTTCATGCTTGAAAGTAGACATAGCTTTGTGAGTATTAACCAATATAAGTTTAAAATACTAAATTAATTAGATTGTGACGCCATAAACAAATTAGTTTTATTTATTTATTTTTTAAATTATAATTAAATAATAATAGAATAACTTTAAAGAACATGAACAAAATATCACTAAAAATATTAAATTATTTATTTTTAAATTTCTTTATGTGAAATATATTGTCCTCTTTATAAAATATCTCCTAAATTTGTGTAATTATCAATTTTAAATTTGAAAATAATTCATTTTATCGACAAAACCATATCAAATCTAAAAAATTAATCAATTCTTTGATTATAATAGATGGCCTCTATCTCTTTTATAGAATCATAATAATTCAAGATATTAATAAATCTTATTTTTTAAATAAATGATAAGTTTAATTTAAGATAATTACTAAAAATAATCAAAATATTCTTATCCTAATTCTCATACTAATGTCAATCCCAATCTTAAGAGTTCATTAATTAATCTTTATCTAAAGATTACATAAAAAAATTATATTTTTTGTATATCTTTTCAAACATTAATTTTCAAATCAATAATTAATTGAATATAAAAAAACTAAAAAAATTATGCTTATTTGTTATGTTTAGAGGTGGCAAACGAACCAGTTCATGTGGGTTTGGTTCGAGTTGTCTTCAAGTTTTGGATTCAAGTTTATTTTGGGTTTGAGACGTTTCGGACTCGAGTATTTTGGACTCTAGTTTTTTCCAATTCTAATTTTTTGGATTGGGATAATTTTGAGTTTAGGCTTATTTGGGATTGGTTATTGTTAGGTTTAGTTAATTTTGAGTTCAGTCTAGTTCGAGCCAAGTGGATATAAAGGGTTAGGTTCAAATTATTCTAAAATCTTATAAGCCATAAACATTTTTTTATAATTTTGAATGTAACAATTAATTTAATTTTTTATATAGTTAGATAAAAATATAATAAAAAAAGATAAATTTAAATTGTAATAAACATTTATATAAATATAAATTTCTATATTTTAATATTTTAATTACATGACAAAGAATTTTTTAAATTTCCTATGATATTTTTTTATAAAATATATAATTATATATCAATGACTATATAAGAATTTAGTTTTTAAGTGAGCCAAATAAAAATTATAAAATAAACTAAAAAAGAGTGAAAATCCAAATTCAGAATGCATAAAAAACAAAATTATTTCAAAGAAGTAACTAACAAGTAAACATGCTTAATGGGACAAGTCAATCTAGAATCAAACTAGTCTAGCTCAGCCTAGAATTGCAACCACCTTAGGCGGTTCCAATTCCAACTCATTTCAATCCATGACCAAATGGGTTGGTTACAAAGAAAGAGCCTGGAATAGTAACAAATAGATCTGCTTTAACCCATTATAGGTCCGATCATGGATTGGTTCTGTAACGCCTTCGAAAACTAAGATTTTTCGACTAATTTTTTCCTTTACTCACTATGTTTGCCACTAGTTCAATGTAGTTATTACCTAACAAGTAGATTACTAGTCGTTTTAACTATTTAAGACTAGTTGTCTAAGGTCCCATTATAGCCACTTTGTAATACGTGCCAAAAACAAAACTAAAAAACTCCACCCTTAATTTGGACTACTACACATCCTCATGCACAATACAATATCATTTCAACCTGTGGCATATATCATCTCAATATAATATCTGAAACATTTCATATTCATCAATTGTAATATTAAGAATACAATCTATTACAAGACACAGTTCATATACAATCTCGATACACTCCTAATACTTACATCCCGAATCTTATGCACTGTATATACCAAAAAGAATCATTAGGTCTAGAATATAAGTAGAGATATTAAGGGGGTTATACCTCAATACAAAAGTAATAAAGCCTAGTGTTGAACTCTTAATGCACCACACTTGTATTCGAGCCTATCTAAAATAATCTGTGAGGTGAAAGAGGGGGAGTGAGCTAAAGCCCAGTAAGAAAATATACACTAAGTGATGTTAGGCTCCTCGTATAAACGCATAAAAACTCATGTCTCAAAGCAGTTTATCAAGAATAGTGTAGTGTCAATGTACTTTTATTCATAAGATATAAAACATTTATATCGATCAGTAACAAACATATTAGTGCCCAAGTATTTAAAAAAAATCGAGATACAATAGGAATAAAAATGATAAACTTATTCTTTTTCACAACGGAACCAAGATACATACTCAAAAGTAATACATGAGACAGGCATCAATTTACGAGGTTCGGTAACGTAACAGGGATATTTGGAAATATAACCAATGAGCTTTCTACGAAAGCATCTACTGCATCTAGCAGTGGTCACAATCCCATACTAGGGCTCTATTCATGATCATGAATCATCCCAGCACCAATGATCATTTAGTAACTGAAGTACATGTCACGACTAGTTGTCAGATGCCTGAAAAATCACGAAGCATCCAGAATATTTCACTATTCATATATATACACGGATATCCATCAACACACAGGGGAATCTGAAATGCGTATACATAGATAGGTGCCTCAATGCCACAAAAGCATGATAAATACCACACAGGCACAATGAGTGCCATACAGGCAAGATAAGTGCCACACAAGCATGATAAACGCCACACAGGCATAGAGTGCTACACAAGCATAAAAGTGCCACATAGGAATTATATAGTGCCCTATGTCTCATATGTCAAAACCCGTACAAAGATAACTTTTGGAACATGATTTGAGTATTGAGAACATGATTCATTTAAACACTTGTAGTTTGTAAACATCAACGTATGAAATCATGTTTATTAAAACCTTTATTTCAACGAATGACTTTATTTTGGCATAGCTATCATGACGATAATAACTTTATTTATTTAACCACTTGACACCTTTATAAACCATATATTACCTTGCCTCAAGCATACGAGTCTCAAGGACGAGTAGTGTTTTCTAAAATACATCATGTTAAAGATTCAACATATAAGTTTAAACCAATCCTAAAGATTCAACATATAAGTGTTTTCTATGTACGTCAATTTCCAATGACAATCCGACATTATGACGGCATAAGTAAAACACTACCCAACGTCATAATCCTAACCAAAATAACTTGCAAAAAAGCTCCAACAAACAGGTACAATTTATATGGCAATCCAACACATTCCAAATCTCCAACTTTACACATTTTAAAATCAATCCAAGCACACTTTAAAATGAAAAATCAACGAGATTTTAAGTTTAAAACCAATATTTCATAAGTTCTTGGTACATAAGAAAAATATATTTTTGTATGTGCTCGTAAGAACATGTAAAGGAGTAAACTTTATATTTATATGAATATACATGAACAAGAGGACTAATAACTTTTAACATACATTCCCTTACCTCTTGTTGCACAATACCGCGATTATGAATGCCACTCGCACACCTTACCACTTTAGAACTTTAATTTAGGATATTAAACATCCACTATCTCATAAAATTTCCTCCTACATTAAGGCACAAACATTTATATTATTTATTCACCTTGGGAAATTTTATATTCTAAATTCTTCCATAAGATCATTACCTTGTAACTTCTCCCTTGGCTGTCAAATATTTTCTTTAACCTCCTTGAATTTTATCTTCACTCAAACCTACATCAACAACATTTTTAAGCCTCTTATAACTAGCAATTTAAAGCCTAATAAAGTAGACATGCCTTTACCCTTACAAGCTTGGACGGCCCGAAAGCCACCTCAACTACAGCCTCTATTTCTGTCCAAGAAAAGGGTTGGTAAGCAGCCATTGCTGCTTCTGTGCTGGCCAAATAAGAGAGGCCCTTGTTCCTTTCTTCTTCTCACCTGGTGTCTAGTGTACAGCCCCCTTTAATGGCTGACGTTTCTTACCATGGTGCATCATCGAAGAAGACAGCCATGTTTTTCTTGTTAGTACCAGGTTCTATTTTTAGTTTATTTTTCTCAGCCCTCTTTTCTTCTATCTCGATGTTTACTTCTTTTCAGGTCAGTGTGTGTTTTCATTCTCCTTTGATCAGTCGATATTAAAGGCCTCTGTTTTGGCCTACCTACAACCCTTTACTTTAGCCTAAACACCACATTCTTCCTCTGTTTCAAGCATCCATTCTAGCCATTATCCAGAACTAGCAAGGAGCTCTTGTTTACCAAGCCATTTTATTTCTCTTTTAACCAAAAGGAAGAGGCCACTCAATAGCCCATATTGTTGCTTATTTCTGCATCGTGAGAAGAGCAGCGTCTAGCTACTGGACGCCAAAGAAAAGTAGAGATCAGCAGCTCTCTTTGCTGCTTTCTGGTTTTGAACCGAAACAGAGAAACTCCTGACGACCAAAATGCTCACTTCCTTCACTCTTCCCTCACTTCCAGCCTACAATACCATTGTGCTTCCCTTCTTTAGCCATTTCAATCTCGCTTAAGTTCTTTATTGGCTACGGTTTTAGTTTTGGAGTTCCCTTTTCCAACTGCATTTCAACAGTCTCTCAGCCCTTCACGCTTCCCGAACCTTCTTCTGTTTTATCCAACCCTTATTCAAGCCCTTAAACTGCTATTTTCAAGGCTGATCCAAGCCTTCGTTCTGCCTTCCACTAGCAGCAACGTTTGCTGCCTCCTTTCTCCTCCCTTAACCTTCTTCTTTTCTCTCGATTTTTGATTTTTTTTATCGTTTTTGGCTGCTCCCACAGTCCTCTGTTTCTGTTATTTCTCAAGCTGTCTCTCACTCTCGTGCTTGCTTCTTTAGGCAACAATAGTGGCTGTCTCTCCTCCCTCTAGGCCGACAACACTCTAGCTTCCTCTTGACTTCCTCTTTTCTTTTCTTCTTTTCTTCAGTTCACTCTTTCTCTCTTGGTGTCTTATGCCTATTCCTTTCTTTTCTTCATTTATTTTTTTTTTATTGTACAAGAAAGGGGAAGAAGTAGAAGTGGCAAAAGTTGACCTGACCCGAAAAATTCGTCCAATTAACCCGAATCCAAACCCGACCGTTTCGATTTGACTAAAAAAGTCAACAACCCAAATCCAACCCGATCCAAATCCGAATTGATCCAAAACCAAATTTATCCGAATTTACATTGATCCAAACTCGACCGAATCCGAACCCAAATTCATCCGAATTTAGATTAACTCGAACTCGAATTTATTTGAATCCGAATTGATCATAATTCAAATTAACCCGAATCCAAAATTACCCAAACATGAAAAGATTATAACTTAAATTTAATATTATCAATAAATATTTAAATGTTAAAATTAATTATCAAAGTATTTTAATATAGTTAACCAAAAAAAGTATTTTAATATAGTAAAAATATAATTTTTTTCAATAATATGAGTTTTATATATTTTTTTAATCTAGTTAAATTTAAATATTCACTTTTATATTACATTCATTTGAACCTAATGTATAATTATTTAATGGCTAATCTATAATAGAGTACAAAAGCTATATCATCTACACTTAATGTCTCCAATTATTCTATAAAAAATCAAGATAAATTAAAGAGATATATAGTATTGTTTTATGATATTTAGTAGGGATTATTAAATCACTTTGATTCATAAAGTTATTAATTATTATAGATAATAAAAATAAAATGAAAAAAATGTAATTAATTTATGAATATGGGTAAATATATTATAAAGAAAACTATCATATATATTATTAAATATTTTGATTATTTCAATCCCAATTGTACTATAGGTCATGTAAGAAGAAAATTTTATTTTCATGAGTTTTGTAATTCTTAAAAATATGGTTTCAGTTGATTTTCATACCAAATAAATCACATCGAGATGACCAAAGCTTAACCCAATAAATCTATCCAATCGACCTGAATCCAAATCTGACTAACCCGAATTGACTAAAAAAGTCAACGACCCAAACCCGATCTAATTCGAACATGAATTAATCCAAACCTAAATTGATCCAAATTCAAATTGATCCAAACCCGATCTTATCCGAACCCGAAATGATCCAAACCTGACATAGACCGATTTTTCCTTGACCCAAACCCGACCTTATCCGACCCTGAAATGATCCGATCCAAAATGACCTAATCCAAACCCGATCCGACCCGCCCATTTGCCACCTCTAGGAAGAAGGCAACATAGGTCTGCCTTAGGTAAACGTAAGGGGTAGGCAGATTTAGGGGTCTGCCTTAGGGTAAACGGGTTGAGTTTGGTAGGAAAATTCCCACCAAACTCAATTGTACCATTATTGTTTTATTTATTTATATATATTATATTTATTTATTCATTATACATATGCATACATATATTTTAATTTTTTTATCATTATATATAATATACATACACCTTTTCCTTTTATGTCTTTAATATCTATATATTTGTTTAATGTATCTATATATACTTTATTTTTTTATTTTTTTATTTTTATTTATTAGTATTTAATTTTTTTCTAATCCTTCATATTTAATATAACTAACTTCCTAAAATTTAACAATCACTTAAATAAATTAATTCTATGTATGTAACAGTCCGTATGTACAGTAAATCACACATTTTCACACTTATAATAATGGTTGGGCTGTCTGTGATGCCTTCATTTCACACTTTCTTTGAAACCGTAACACTTAATAAAGGTAAATTAATTTAATTTACATGAATAAAATATTTACATAACAGTATCTCATTTAATGTCTACATCCCCTGTTCATAGTTACAATATAGTAGTACTGTAAAATAAGTATGAACATATAAAGAAAGTAAGTATACCTCCAGGATCAATACTAAGCTGCCTCGGGATAACCAAAAGCGCAGCCGAAATCCTCGGATCGATATATCACGCAGTCACTGTAAATAATCTATGGAGATAGAAAATAAAGATGTGAGCGAAACATGCTCAGTAAGAGAATTGTATGCAGAGCTGATATTATGAAATCTATATGCATTAAAAACATTTATTTCCTATTAGTACATTAGGGACAGTAAAAGAAGGATACTATAGTCAGCTAGGGATCCGGATGGAGTATGGGAGGTATTTTAGAATACTTGTCGTGTCTCGGAACCTAAAAGCGACTATAGGGAGTAGTTGTTGATTTTTGATACAAATCACTTTTAATAAATTTCAATATGAAATAAATCACATAAATGACATATAAACCATTAAATAAAATATTTAAGAAAATAATATTGATTTTACTTTAAAATGTCACCGTCACACTTTAGTAATCTCAATAAATAGTATAATAAAGAGTTTCATACGATAAACAGTTCAGTGATAATAACAATTCATCAAACAGTATGGTACGATTCAGTAAAACAACACAGTAAACAGTAACAGTGGTAGAGATCAGGCAACACTCAAAATATATCATGTTATAATCCCCGTAAGGAACAATAACAGTAACATGTGAGACATATGGCCATAGTCTATAGGTGTCCTCAGTGTGTATTGATTAGGTGACAACTGGGACGCTGAAGATAGGATCAGTATCAACAGCATAGTAACAGTAACAGTAATAATAACACATGAGCATGATACGAGGCCTAACAGTCTCAAAAACAGTATATAAACAGTAGTATCACCTTTATGAAAATTAATAAAATTAGATGAAATCTTCAATCAATCCATAAAGGTTAATTTATAACACAGTAACCAGTAATTTTCAAAATGGCAACCATTTGTGGCATTCGAAATTCCATCCTCGGAATAATTTCAATCTATCTCCATATTTTATAATTTATTAAATTACTAATATTATATGCCAATCAAATTAATTATACAAATTATTTTTTTATTTTACAAATTATTAGATTTTATCAAATTATTAATGTAAAATCCGATTTTACCGTACTGTACATGTATGGACATGTAAATTTTAATTAATGAATAAATTATTTTATACACTTTTACAAATATTAAATAAAAAGTTTCAGATGATGATATGAGTGAGCAGGTATATTTTTGGACGTTGAATTAAGGATTGGAAATTGTTAGGATAAAAAAATATCATGAGGCTTAAATGACTCATTGGTAGTGTTTCGATTATAATTTTGATCGGAGCATTCAAATGATAAAACGTAAAAATCTATTAGAAAGCTAACTTAAATATCTTTTATCCATATAAGGCTTGTATTTAAATTCATTATAGATTTGCCACAAGAAATTCCTACATTCACATCACATGTAGAGAATTTAGAATTGAACAATCAGTAAAGAGTAGGACATAATTTCTGATAGGGAATTCCAATTGAGGTGATTCAAATTGCGTTGGAAAGTTAACTCAAAGACCTTTCTGGCCATATATAGCTCATATTTTTATAAATTTTGGATTGATCTCGGTGAATTTTTAAAGTTGGGTATAAGTGTAGTAAAGCAATTAGAAAAATGAAATTAATGTTTTAAAGATGATAAATATGTATATAAAATATAGTATATGCCAATGATATATTTATATATATAAAATGGTAAATATATAATTATAAATATATGTTAATAGAAAATATATTTATAATATATATATAAAAAAAAAAAAAGAAGAAAGCTGCAGCAAGCTTCCCGTGGAAGCTTGCTGTCAAAAATTTTTCAGATTGATATATATATATATATATATATATATATATATATATATATATATATATATATATATATAATGATTAGTGGACCATGTGGCATTGTTTTATTGGATGAAGTATACATAAAAGAAGCCAAATTCCGGAATCTTCATCAGCCATTTGCACCGACTCAAAAACTCTCCCCTGTTTTGCTCTGTTGCAATGATTTCTTCTCTTGTTCTTCAAGCTCTTCACGTCGACTTTGTAAAACTTGATACTTTCTTCATGCCATCATTTAACCATCCTCATAAAATTAATCCCTCATCTCAAGAACACCCTAAAACTAGACGTGGGAGTGCAGAATGGAAGAAAAATCGGGACTGTTTTGGGCAGTAGCTGTTCGGTAAATTCAAGGTAGTTTGGCTTAATGATGTTTTCCTATTTCTAGTTATGGTAGCTGCTTGTGTTGGTATGAATAATCTGTTTAAAACCTTGGATTAAACCATAAGGAAACTTAAATAAGGAAACTTGTTGTGATCTTGATATATATTTGGGTAGGAAAATCTATTGAAAACAAGGAAAATTTTATTTAGAAATCTGTTGGAACTTAGTTTAAGATTGGAGTTAATGATGAGTTGTTGGCTGTGAAAATGGCGTGAATGTGGCTGCCATTCGGTCATGGCAAAAGTGAAATGATGATGATGAATTTGGATGCGTTAAGTTTGTATGACAAAATTCCTAAGTTTGTATGACAAAATTCCTAAGTGAATAGAAGAAGAATGAAAAACATAAGGAAAGAGAAATTGGGCTGCCGGCCATGGAAGAAGAATATTGAGTTGCCGGCAGTGAAGAAAAAAAATATGAAAAACTGCAAAATGCCAATGTAAATGAATAAATGAATATTTGGGCTAGTGTGAAATTGGTTAAAGCCCAATGTATGAACTTATTATGTAGAATTTCATAAGCCATTAATTATTAAATAAATACATGGATTCATTTGATGATTAATGAGATTGAAAGTGGGAGGAAATGAATAAATTTTTGAGATCAATTGTAGTACATTCCATAATTTGAAATATGGAATTGATGGTTAATGAATAAGAAATAATATAGTAATTTAATATACTATATAGTTAAGCAAAATAAATAAAAGGATGATAGAATTAATTGTGGAAGTGAATTTGGAAAAAGAATGAGTTTTGGAGAACAAAGACATACTTGATCAAGTATGCTTTACAACTTGATCATGTGAATTTTATGATATGAAAATAAATCTTTAATTGATGGAAGGAATTTAGAAATTTTATGATTTATTGAATTTCCATAATTTATAAAGGAAAAGTAAATCAAAGGGAATGAATTATTGGTGAAATTATTTTGCAGTCGTGAGTTACGATTTACAAGTGGTGCGATCGAGAAACGCGTATTCCTCAGACAGGTAAGGGATGTATGTGCAGCACCGTAAGGATATTCAGTCTGCATGTTTTAATTTCAAAATATTTCATGGAAATATTTTATGAAATTATCATGATAAATGATTTGTTGAAATTGGAATGAAGTACTGGCTGAAAATTGTAAACTGTATTTTTCGTGCAGGAGGCTAGCCAATCAGTAGACGTTATTCTGCCGAAAAAATTATGGAAAAAAAAATTTCAAAAATTACTGAAAATCATAATAAATGATTTTATATCACAAGAAATGATTTTCAACCACGAAAATCGAGAAAATGAATATTTTCACAAAAACATGAATAAAATGAAAGTGATTTTAAAATATTCATGTTTTTGAGAATGGTGATAATGAAATCACCGAAAATTCTCTTGATATGTAACTTACACGTAATACGAGATGAAAAATGAAAAGAGATAAAGTGAATATTTTTATATACATTATTATTGTTAGCTTTAAATTGCCATACATATTTTGAAATGACAAAAACTTAAGTAAGCTTTAATGTTTTAATTCATATTGTAGATTTGCCTTATCACACATGATTTTCTCAATACATTTTAAGTGATCATATCAAACATTAAGACCATGATTTAATGATACATTCTTATGGGTCTTAATTCTTTATAAATGTTTTGAATATTTTAGAAAATCACTTAATGAATTTTTGGACAATGTTTTCATCAAAGAAAGTCAAGAAAAACTCCCACAAAAGTGCCAATATGTTTTGGGTTGAATTAGGATCAAAAACCACATCATTTCTAACTCAAAAGTGCAGAAAAAATGCCATCTGGAAGAAAAGGATCGATCCCCTAGGGAAAGGGATCGATCCCTTTTTGGCAGAATGCCCCGGAAGCAAGAAAATGAATCATGGGATCGATCCCTTAAGGAAAGGGATCGATCCCTTTGTGTCAGAATGTCCCAACGGCTAGTTTCTGTGAGATACAACAGCTAGTTTCTGTTTTGGCTCCAACCAACGTCCACAAACCATCCAAGGGACTATAAATAGAGGCTTAGAAGCTAAAGGAAGCAAGAGGAACAACCAAGCAACATCTTTCATCATCTTATTCATCTTCCTCAAGCCTCAACATCAATTCAAGAGATAAAGAGTCTTCATCTTCTATCATTCATCTATTTCTTGTATTGCTTAGCACAAACTTTGTATAGGCTTTTCATTGTGCTTAAATTCTGTAATCATTTGCCTACCTAGAGGCCTCTCTTGATTACATTATTTGTAACCCACCATTCCTTGTAAAAAGGCGAGGTTTCTCTTAAGCCTTGAAAAAGAGGGAGGTTACTCTTTAACCTAAAAAAAAGAGAGAGGTTTCTCTTGAGCCTAGAAAAAGAGGGAGGTTACTCTTGAGCCTTGAAAAGAGGGATTGTAATCACAAATTCAAGATAGTGGATTTGGAGAAAATCCTTGGGAGCGTCTCAAGGTAGAGGACGTAGGCAAGGTTGCCGAACCTCTATAAATCGATTGTGTAAATCTCTCTTTCCCTACTCTCTTTAATTAATTGCAATTATATTGTGTTTATTGCATTGAACTTGGATTGCATGCTTGCCTAGCCTAGAGAACTTAGAAATTATTAATATAGGCTAGAGAATTTAGAGAAACCGAAAAACGAGCTTATAGTTAGTTAAAAACCGATTCACCCCCCTCTCGGTATCGCCTATAGAGCCAACAATTATAAATATTCACTAAATGGTTTTCTAACCTTTATGGTTTCAAATTAAGAAATTATATATTTTTATAAATTCCATAAAGGTTTACTGATGATGAAAAATACGGTTTTGAGACTAGATGGCATCCTATCATGCTGATATGTGACATGTGATATGTGACATGTGATATGTGATATGTAGTCCCGACCGACACCTGATCAGTGATCCGTCGAGGACAATTATAGACTATGGCCATAGATCTGACATGATGATTTTATGCCCTTCGGGGTCTATAGCATGATACGAGTAACGACCCAGTGGACGGGCTGGGCGTGCGTGCCTAAGTCTCCATATATGATATGTTTTAAATAAAAATGTTTTACATGATATGTGATATGTGATATGTGAAATGTAAATGTTTTACATGATATGTGATATGTGAAATGAAATGATTTATAGCATTTTTATAAATGCTAATTTCAGTACTGTTTGTAAGTACTATGAAATGATTTTCATATGATATATGACACGAATATGTAATATGTGTTCAAAAGGAAAGAGGAGGAAAAATAAATCTAATATTCTTATTTTATATTTTAAATTGAATATTAGATTTAAATGATTTATATGTTATACGAAAAAGGTTTAATAGCTTATTATGCTATTTTAAAGTACTGTACTAATTATGATTGTACAGTAAAACATGAAATGAGTTTTAAAGGAAAATGATGATGATTTAACTAATATTCTTTTCAAAGAAAATAGGAATATTAGTTATTTTATCTAAATGATTTATTTCGTAAAAGCATTATTTTGAAAAGAATTATGAAAAGGTTATGGAATAAAAAGGAAAAAGGTTTTAAATTTCAAAACAAAAATGAAATTTACTCTCTACAGTTGCTTCTAGGTTCCGGGACAAGATAGATATTTTAAAATACCTACCTTACTCCATCCGGATCCCTAGCCGACTGTAGTATCCTTCCTACATGCGAGCCTAGAGCCCATAGGAAAAAAGAAAAAGCTTTTTAGCATATAGATAGCTGAGTATCAAGTATGCATATAATTCCCTTACTGAGCCATGGTTTGCTCACCCCTTAATTTTAACATTTCAGGTTTTTGAAGACTAAGAGTCTGACACCTAAGGGATTTCGGCTGCACATTTGGGGACTATGCGACAGCTTGATTTATTTAATAAGGTATGATCATTTATTTTCTGTATTTAGACTTATCGACAATACTACTTTCTTATCAAGTAAGATAGAGGATGTAATTCATATTATAATTTAATATGAAATTGTTTATATGTAAAAGAAAAGTAAAGTATCGCAGACAGCTCAACCAAATAAGATGTATAGAATAAGGTGAAAAATAGGGTCACGGGCTGTGACAATTAATTAACAAATTATTATCAAATTAATATTGTTAACATTATTAAAACAAAAATTAGCCATTATCAAAATAAATATTAACGTGCAAATTGTTACCACATTATTTATATGTTAAACTATCAACTATTAATTTAATTATTATATAAACAATTAAAGCCCAATTATATATACTAACCCAACAATTATGCATTATCCATTAATTAATTAAACAATTTTTTTTGTTACAATTAAACATCTTTTTACTAACCTGTAAAATGGCTGAAACCGTGCTTGCTTCTTGGTATTTCCTAGTTACAGCTCATGTGGAATGATGAGGAACAGGGGTGCGACTATAAACTAGCTTGATGAACACGATGGTGATTGGCGATGTTAGAGCAAGGCTGGAACAACGATGAAGCAGAGGCAGGTTGCAACACAACAGGGCAACGATGATGATAAAATAGGAGGAGCGGCGATGAGCGGAATCAATACAAGGAAGCTTGATCGAGCAAGAGGCGGAAGTCGGTCTTTGAAGCAGTGCAGAATGGAGCAAAATTGCAGCCAGTAATGATGAAGATCCGGCAACACAGGGGCAAGGAAACAGCAGCCGTAGATGACAGTAGTGAGCAATGGTGATGAAGCAATGAAGCTGGGTTCGGCAATGGTACGGTGTTGGGTTTGTTTCGGTTTTGAGATAAGTAAAAGTGTGAAAGTGCAAAGGGTAATGATGGCAGCAAGCAGGTGACAAGTAAAGATGGTAATGGACAATTAGATTTGCTGCTGTATTGGGTACAAGAAAAAGCTGACGGCTAATGGCAGCAAGTTGGTCAATTTTTTTTCAAGTTATGGGGTTTAACCCCTTTTTTATAATCACAAACTTGTTAGAGTCCTAATACAACTAAACATATTCTATTAATTATATCTTATTTTTAATATTTTATCTATTTAATTCTTATGTTAATCCTAATCTAATTCTATCAAATTTAATATTAATCTAAATAATTATCCTAAAATCAATTTTCTTTTCTTTTCTTTTCTTTTCTTTTCTTATCTCTTCTTTTTTTCATTATCATTCCTAAATCCTATTTTAATTTTCATTTCCTAAGTAATGTTAATTCTAAATCTAAAAATTCTAATTTAATTCTAGCCTAATTCTAAATTGTTAAATTAAAATACAATGTCACCCAATCCAATTAATTATTTTTACAAATTAAGACTTCAGACAAAATAAGGTGTCTATAATAATAAATTTTGTAAACCTTCTATTACACTGTAAAACACTCATAGGAAATTATCGGTAGCTTCACTTTAATTGAAATCGATAACATGAATATTTAAATAATGTTTTTCGGTAAAGCACTATTTTATGAAAAATATTAAATATTTAATTTCTAAGGCTAGGAATTCACTCAATAATGTACTAAAATATTTCATGATATTTTTAGAAAATTGTCTAAGAAATTTCAACAACATAATGTTTGCTTTTAACCTAGCCTCCCTGCACTGAAAACACAATTCATAATCCAGCCAAAAACCACAAATTTCACAGTTTCCAAGGCAATTGAGTATCACAATATTCTCATAAAATTATTCTCATAAAAATCATGCATCTATAATATCCTTACAGTCTACACACGCATCCCTTACCTGTCTAGCTTAATTGACTTTCCCAATAGTACCACTTGAAATCCAATTCTCCCGGGCTGCAAAGAAATTCACCAAAAATATTTATTAACCTCAATATAATTTTTAAACTAATTTATTTCAATAATTGCAGCCACTTTATACATTGAAAATATTAAACTAGTATAAATTCTACCGGTGCTAAAACGTAACTTCTCTGTTTTAAGTCTGATTTTAAATTCGATTGCACTGGTGGACTCCTCATAATTTCTACAATCTAATGGCATCCTAAATTCATCAAATGCAGCCATGAAACCCTCTTCCCTTGCCAAGGCCGAATTCATCATCTTGCATAATCCATGAAATTTCAACAATCTAACTTCACATTCATGCTTAATCATGTCTATTCATCATTTTAGCATCATTTTCATGCATTAAACACTAAGTTTTCATTGACCTCTACACTTGGCTGAAACCCCCATTAATGGTAGATTTTGATTCAATTCAATTCTAATGAATTTAACACCATAAACATGCTTAACATGCTTGAATTAATCATTTTCCACCATTAAAATCAAACGAAACATCATATATGGTAAGAAGTACCTTGTGGGCGAAACCTTCTCTCCATCTTTTATCCTTGTTTTTTCACTTATTCAAAGAGATTTTGATATAGGTGAAGAGAGGAAGATGAGTAGAAGAGATTTGTAGAAGAAATTTTAGTGAGAAAATGTGATTTTAATGGTGTTTGGAAGCTTTCTTTTTCTTTTCTTCTTCTTTCTTCTATGGTGTCATGGGGGTGAGGTTGAAGAAGCATGAATAGTGGCCGGCAACAATGAGGGGAATTATTTAGAGAATTCTAGACATTGGAAAAATTATCAAAATGCCTTTAGTTATGAGATTTTTAGACAAAAATGCCCTTAAGCTTCTGTAATTTTTATAACTATGTAATTACACTCCAAAAATTCAGATTTCATCACCAAAAATTCTTATTGGATGTATTTTGATGAATCATGGCCGTTGGGTTCAAGTTTGACCTACCATAAAGGTAAAATTATGAAATTACCCCTATCGGATAAATCGCGTAAATTTCTGTTTTAACCACTGATTCAGTCTATCTATAGGTATAGCCTAGACTTATATTTATGCAGAATATCATGCTATTTTTTCTTGGTCCAAATTCATTTTAGTTTGAGCACAATTTACGAAAATGCCACCAGGCTATATCCTTAATCGTCATTATTTAAATTGTTGGCATGCATTCTAAAAATAATATAAACAAAATATTTTGGGCTTGAATTTCTTACCTTAGGCTTATCGTACCCTCTGGACACTATTTGAACAGTCTCATATCCATCCGAGCACTGTAGAGCCCGTGAGGCCCACGTCACCGTTTTACTTATAACTTGCCAAAATACATCGAAATTAAATAGTGATCCATTGTCCAATATCATGTAAAGTAATAGTATAATTGGATATCACAATTTAACCCATTAAATACTTTAATTCACTAATTGAATCCTTTATTTCGTTTGTACACTTTATCTTTCATTCTTCTTTATCCAACTATCATTCTTAATATCTCAATCCACATTATCCACTTAACTCTTATGATTCCTTAATCCTCATAATTCTCAATTCTTCAAGATCACCTTATTTAGTTCCTCCAAATTATAATTCTTCATGCTTAATTAATTTCATGCTCCAAGATAATTTCTTAATTATGAAATCTAATTTCCAATAACTTCTTAATTCACTTACCAATTTTAGAAAATTCGTAGTTATCATAGGTTCCAAATTGATTTTAACAGTTCCGATCATTGCACCAATTAAACTTTATGCTACTAACGTTGTGATGAAATCAACAGCACATTAGGCAACCGCTATATAGCTGTTGCCTTTTTGCCTTTTAAAATTTTTCTTTTTTTTTCTTAATTTTCCTATAAATACCCCCTATTCATTTTTTTTGCACATTCTCTAAATTTTTCTCTAATTCTCTCATTCTAATATTATTATTGTGATAACTGCATTTTTCTTAAACATTATGTAAGCTACTTGATGCTTGATATGTATTCGATAATCGAATAATAAAATTTTGAATTTTTGTGTAAGGATGCAAGTACAAAGATGCACAAGTACATGGGCCTCTTGAAAGATTACACTCATTCTGGAATCAAGGAATTCCTCTATATATCCTAAGCACAATTAACATCAGATAAGAGATTCTAACCCATGTAGCTAAAGTTTCGTTATGCATAGGAATAAGTGCAAACAAATCGAATAATAACTAGTAAGTCCATAGGATGATGAGTCAAGATGGTCGAACAGACAATAAGATTTGATTTTCGGATTCTAAATAGAACTAGTCAAACCCTATACCAAAGTTAACCAAGTCAAACCTTAATTGCATAGTCAAACTGTATTTGTCTAATTAAACCTTAATGGACTAAGTCAAAGCCTAAAACCTCTTAAACGTTACAAGCATGGTCAACCATTGTTTCCACTAAAAGACAAAAATCCTAGTCTCCTAACGTGTATATGTAAGATGAAATATGAGCAATGTAAAATCAGTTAAACTAGAACCATGAAAAATTATGGAATTAACTAAATTAATATGGATAATATCAAATAATCTTAATAATTAAAACTATAAAAGTATCTTAAGAGGCATCTTGAAGAAGCCAACTTGGTCGTCCATTGACCAAGACAAAAAATTGAAGACAAAATCTCCTAAGTGTAAGAGGAGAAGCATTTGGCCACTTAGGGAAATAAAGAAAAAACGTAAGGGAAGAAAAGAAATAAAGAAAGAAAAGAAAAGAAAAAGAAAAGGGCAAAAGGAAGAAGAAGAGAAAAAGAGTAAACCTACTAAACCAAATCTGATTTTCTACAATTTAGCAACTTAGAAAGCTTGTTTCTTTTCTTGTTTTCATGATTTTTTCACGAAACAACACTTTGAGCTCAAGAGAAACATAGGTTTGGCCATAAGCAAGAATAAGTGGTAAGGGTTGTTTTTATGGTTTGATCTTTATATATATAATGTATATGAGTATACTAAATGATATTATGGTGCTAGTTTATACAGGTATCATAAGGAAAGAAGGTTTTGAAATTCTGCCCTATACTTGAATTAAGGGTAAGTTATGATTTGTGATGATTTCTATAGAACTATAGTCATATACATTATAGTTATTAAGTATTGGTGTGATTCAAATGTAGAGAAGTACAAGGGAACGCTCAGGGAAGCTCACGACCAAGCGAGGATACTAGGGTGAGATTAGTTCAACTTGATCCAATTCCATTTCTATCGTGTATATAGACTTATTTCTAAGTGACTTGATGTGTTGGATTGTAGAGAAGCGATAAAGTGGTCGTTGTGCATAATCGGCCAAGGCATTATATTTGGCTAAGTGTAATACCTTTGGTAAGTTATTTATATAAGATGGAACCTAGTATCATATTATGTAAGAATGTGTTTTGGAAAGTTGAAATGTTACTTGAATTGATACATGTGTGAAGTGTGTGCCATACTGCCTAATTAAGGCATAATAGCCCATGTGGTGCATGTAATAGTGTGATATTAAAGTGAAAAATAATTAATGCTAATGAAGGCAAAATGGCTTATGTGAAAGTAAGAATGATTGATGATTATGTCAGGGCCACATTGATGCATAAGTTGGCAATTGAGACATTGTGAGTCTAGCGTAGTGTATTTAGTCTAGTCTTGCATTACATGATACATGTGATTGTTTGATGGAGTATGTTATGCATGTAACTTGATTCATGGACAGCCATTGATAGCATGCATTTGTTATAAGTACTTGGCAACTATAACATTATTAAATTAGTACTCAATTGGTGTATAATTGAAAATGATATGTTATATCAAATATTAATAATATATTGTCAACTGGTGTATATAATTTTTCAATTCAACGTTCTAAATTTTTAATAAGATATTTGATTAATTAGTATATACAATTATATTTAAAGTAATAATGTTAATATTATAATTTCTGTAAAAACCAAAAATGAAATAGATATACAATTGAGCTAATTAGTTAACTAATTATTAATATTAGTGTTTTTTACAAATGATAATTGGTACTTTTTTTTCATAATATTTATAAATTTTGTAAGTGGTAAATATAATATAACTAATGTTAATGTTAAAATGATCAAATTAGATCAATACTGCTATTTTTATTAGTTTTACATATCATGGTTTTCTTAACTTTTCAAGTATAATTGAATAATTAGTCAACTAGTTATACGATTAGATCTAATGTATATATGTTGGTATTTAAAAAATAATTGTACTAAAAATTCTTGAAAATTTTATTAAAAATATAATATAATTTCTTAAAAAAGCTAATAAAACAAACTAAAAAAAGAATAAAAATAAAAGTTTATTGGACTAAAAGAATCCAAATTCTAATGGCCCAATTCTGGCTAAAAAAAAATTCCACAACTTGATAAGTTATTGTGAGAACCCTGTTTTCCTCATATCTGATAAATAGAGTGTAGGAACTTAAAAGAAAATATTGATTCTTAAAATATTTAAATGAAGGGTCTGTTCAATAAAGTTCAAAGAAGTACTCGATGTGGGCCCCACTAGGACTTTCTCTGTCCAGATCGAAGTGAGACCTTACAATTATGATATTTGAGGTGAAACATGAATATACCAAGAATCTGCATCTCAAAATCACCTCGATTGAGCATATTTTGAAAAGCGTGCAACAATGTCGAAAATGATGATTAAGTCCATAGGTGTAACAGTCCAAATGTACAATAAATAACACATTTTTACACATAAATTTCCGTTGGGCTGTCTGTGATACCTTTACACTCGTACAGTAACAATAATAAACAATAACTCCAAATAATTTTATAAATTTGGAATATGATATTTAATATCATTTTCTTACAACTTACATCTCCTGCTCCTATATTACAAATTAAGTAGTACTATATAATTCATCTGAATGTATAAAAGAAAGTATAAATACCTCTCGGTCTGACACAAGTAGTCTCAGGTAACCCAGATTTCAGCCGATATCCTCTAATGTATACCCTTTTTTAATCACTTATAATATCCTGTGGAGTGAAAAATAAAGGGGTGAGCGAAATGTTCTCAGTAAAGGAATCGTATGTAAGACTAATATAACGAAAATCTATATGCTAGAAAACATTATTTTCCTAATAGTTCACTAGGCATAGTAAATGGAAGGATATTATAGTCGGTCAGGTAATCGGATGGAGTATGAAAGGTATTTTGAAATACTTGTCTTCTCCTGAAAATCTAGAAGCGACTATAAGAAGTAATTGTTAAATTCTCAATATAAAATAGTTTAATAAAATTTTCAATTAGATAATGGTAATAAAACCATTTAATTTATCACTTCAGTAAACACCTGAAACACTTACAATAACAGTAGTAGAAACAATTCAATAAATCGTTTGATTAACAGTAGTAACTGTATAGAAACAGTTCAATAACAGTACTATGGTAGTACGAAAAACAATGGAAATAGTAGTTAACACAATAATTACTTCAGTAAAACCGTGACTAATTCGTTCAGTAAGCAATTTCACTTAAACAGTGATTAATTTGGTAACATCTTTAATTGTAATAGTTTAGTAACAGTAATAGTTTTCAGTCAACAGTAGCAGTTCAGTAAACAGTAGTGGTAAACAGTAGTGGTTTCGGCAAACCATGTAGGTTTTGGAGACAATAAAATGTTTATTTCAAAACATTATCAGTTTCAGTAAAACACTTCAATAACAGTTTGGAACAGTACTCTTACAGTAACAGTAAAACAGTTTAGTATTGATACGGTAACAGTTTAGTAAACAGTGTAAAAACAGTTCAGTACAGTAAGCATTTGAGTTTCTCAGTACAGTAATAGTTCAATAAATGTTTTAGAAATTACTAATAATTTCCATAAAACATTTTTAATTCAGTAAACAGTAATAATCCAGTACAGTTCTGTAAACAGTAAACAGTACTTCACGGTTCAGTAAAATAGTTTACAGTAATTTCACAATTCAGTAACAGCAAATAGTATGTCTCAGTTCGGTAAAACAGTTAACAATGAATCACAATTCAGTAACATTAAACAGTAGTTCACAATTCGATAAAAACAATTAACATTGATTCACAGTTTAGTAACAGTAACAGTATGTGGAGACTAGGCATCACCCTCGATATATCATGTTATAATCCCCGTAGGGAATAGTAACAGTAAGCAATAAGATCTATGGCCATAGTCTATAAGTGTCCTCATAGTACACTTGCCAGGTGTCCTTAGGACTGCTGATGACTTGGCGAGTCTATAAGCCACAGTAACAACACAGTAATACACGTGAGCATGATATGGGGCCTAACAGTCTCAAAACATTTCATTTACAATGGAAAATACCTTTAAGGAATTTAAACAATTATCATTAAAATTTAATAAAGTTCCAAAGGTATTTAAATTCACATTTAACAGTACAGTAAAAATAGTTAATAAAATATTTATGCTTCAGTGAGAAAATTTATAAACGTTCAAATTTACTGTAAAATATCTTCAAGAACATACTAGCAAACTCACTTTAATAAAATTTAATTGCAAGAATATTTAAATAATATTTTTTGGTAAAATACCAATTTATAGAAAATATTGGAAATAAATTCCAGAATACACAATCTGACTCATTTCATGCTCATAAAATATTTCATGATATTTAGAAAATTTTGGAGGAATTTTCGGCAGCATAACAGCTACAATTACTCTAACCCCCTGCACTTAAACACAGTATTTATACCAACCATAAACCATAGATTTGCATGATTTCAAAGGCAATTTAGTACCATATAATTTCACAAAATCATATCCATAAAAATAATGCATTCGCTATATCCCTACAGCTTCCACACTCATCCCTTACCTATCTCGTGTTACCGATCTTCTCGATAGCACCACACAAAATCTATCTATTTCGGCTGCAAAACAATTCCACCAAAATTCTTAGTTCATCTAATACTTATTTTTAAGCCACATTTTATGTCTAATTGCAGCCACATTGTACACTGCTAATATCTAACCAATGTAATTTACATCGGTAGTAAAACATAACTCTCCCGTTTTAACTCCGATTTTAGATCCGATTTCACCATTCTTCTTCTTTTAATTTCTACATTATTTTGGCATATCAAATACATGAAATGCAGAACAATGACACCTCCCAAGCACCATGGCCAAAACCTCCTTTATGGTGACAAGAAGGATTTTCAACAATCTAGGCTTATAAATCAACAAATCCATGCTCATTAAGCTTTTTGGCAACATTTTTATGCAAAAACCACCATGATTTCACACCCCCCCCCCCCCCCCCTTATGCAAACTGAATTACCATGGTCCCCATTGTGCTTGATTCAATTTGATTTAAGCAAAATAAACACTAGATCCTTGCTTAGCAATGTTAAAAACATAAGAATCCACCTTTAAAATTCAAGAAACTACAATGGGTGAGAAGATGATACCTTTAATCGAATCCTTTCTCCTTCCTTTTCTTCTTGTTTTCTTCCTTATTTGATGATCTAATGGTATGAATGGAGAGAGGAGAGTGTGGGGGACATTTTTCTAGTTTTAATCTAGGTGAAAAAATGTGTATTTAGCTATGTTTTTGTTGATTTTACTTCTTTCTTCTTTTTCTTCTTGAAAATGGCGTGGGAGCTCTTGAGGAAGAAGATAAATAGTGCCAGCTTCAAGTTGGCTGAATTATAAAGATGTTTATAGAAAGGGGCAAATTTACCAAAATGCCCCCGATTATGTAAATTTTGAACAATTTTGCCCTTTAGCTTCCGTAATCGTAAAAACTATGTAATTGGACTTAAAAATTTCGGATTTCACTACCAAATAATCTTATTAAATGTATTTTGATGATTGGACGTGGTTTCATTGACGCGCAGTACACTTATTGCGTGAAATTATGATTTTACCCCTAACGGACCGCCAGCGAAATTTTTCAATTAAACCACCGATTTTGATAAATCTTTTGACACCATCTTATTCTCCTTTTCATAGAAAATATCATGATATTTTTACTTCATCTCAAGTCATTTTAGTTTGGGCATAATTTACAAAAATGCCCTTGGGACGTAAACTTCATTTTCCAATTTATTTTCCACCTTCACAAAATAATTCAAAATAATTCATAACAATATAACTCAATGATTTTAAACCTCAAAATCATCATACTATATTTTATTACACCACTGTAGACAGCATTTTAAGTCTCGAGCCATCTAAACTCATTAAAACTAAGTGGGCCCACATCACACTTTCACTTATAATCACTTAACACATTAATTTTCACTAATAATTAATTATATATCACATGTACAGTTCAGTAAAATCGGGTCTCACAATAGGTCGTCGAATTTTCGTGAATAACGGTCAAACTGAGATGACTTTTGACCAATTATCAGTGGTGAATAATTTTTCATGTAACAAGGTTTTAAACCTTGTGGACTGATGAAGAAATCAGGCGTAAAAGCAAAAATTTATAGGATTTTACGGTTATGAGTATTTTGGTAATTTCGCCCAAATGATCAGTCAAATCCCAACAAAAGCTCAATCAATGATTAGAGCAAGTTAAATAGAGGTGTTTTATTATTAAATAAAATATTTTGGAGGTTGGATAGACTATTTTCAATAAAGTCAAAATGTAAAGGGCAAAATAGGAAGAATACTTAAGTGTAAGGGTAAAATGGTAATTTGCACAAAAGATATTATTATTTTAGAAAATTCCAGCCCTTTCTTCCTCAAATTTTGGCAGCCATTGTTTTCTCTCAATTTGCACCATTTTCCATAAGCTTGAATAGAGAGAAAGCTTATGAAAACACTAGTAAAAGACACTGAAATCGAAAATTCTCTTCATTAGCCCTGTCTAACTTTCAGAGTTCTACAACTTGACATTAAAATCAAGACCTAAAATGGCCATTTTCAAGGTGTTTGGGATTTTACAACTTGTGGCCATGGTGAAAGGTGATAGAAAGCTTGTGTTTTTCATGGTTTTATGATAAATTGTCATGTGTTCTTGATGTTTAAGCATGTATTTGAGCTTGGATTGAATTAAAATCATGTTAATCTCTCTCTTAGGGTTTAACTCAAGTAAGGGTTTATATGATATCATGTAGTTTGGCATGCATAAATGGTTTAATATGAATGTAGAGAATGTGTAGAAGCTAGCCATAGCATTAGAATTGAAAAATGATGAGTTTGAAACTAAGAGGTAGTTTTAGCCAAGACTAGGGAGGCAAGAATAAGATGCCATTCAATGCATAACTCATGTAGAAATTTAGTAGAATTAATTTGAAACAAGTAATGAAGCTTAAATTGAAGAAATACAATGTGTAGGAAGGAAGAACCTATTCAGTCAACATAAGGGAAGGTGAAATTGTGCTTATTGCAATGTGTTTTGGGTTCCATGATACTGTATAAATTCATATGAGACTGTAGGTGCGATCGTAATCGAAAAGGAGGTGTTTTGATGTTAGTGCAGTATTAGCACCGGTAGGAATTATATCGAATTTTAGAGCTGCAACAGACAATATGCTGGCATTTAATGAGTTAAATATTCTTTTAATTGGTGGTAAATTTACCAAGTTTGTATGGTAATTGCAGCTCAAAGGTCAGAATGTGCGACTAGTGCTAATAAGCATGATAGCGAACATTTAAGAGGTAAGAGACATATATAGGAAACATAGGGATATCATGTTTTGCATCATGATTTGATTTCTGAAACTTTGATATCTAAACTTTGAATTCTGAAATGATTTTGATTGATTTGGATTTGAATGACTTTTGAATCTTTGATATTTGAACCTTGAAAGTTGAAAATGGTTTTGATATTGAATATGATTCTGAATCCAATATTGATTTTGACATTGATGTATATGAATTTGGAATTATTGAATGGTTTTGACTCTGATTTAATACGCATGAATTCCTTCTCTGTTTGATTATTCAAGATTCTCTATAGATAAGAAGTTAGGGAATTGGGACAGTGAGGTGCTCTAAAGCATTGTTCCTAATTCACCCCAACTTCCTAACTCGTTATAAAAATCGTTCCATCCTAATTTTCTGTAGATGTTTACTGTTTCATTTCGGCACCTAGAAAAGTATGTTTAATATTTCAATTAGTGATGGGCTTCGTAAATGAAAGAGAATTTAGAAATGATGGGTTATAAGGATTATTACCTTTGAGTGATTATGATTTGATTAATGGATTTAAGGAATGCTTACTGTTTGTGTATTTATGAATAAATAATGGGACTATGAATATATGGATTTGTACTGTTTGAACTTGTAGGAGTTTTCGATTATAGAAACATTATGATGCCAAAATTTTTATAAATGGTTTGAAGTGAAAGTGTTATGATCTTTAGAAAAAGTATTTGAATGATAAGTTTAGTGCTGTTTGTAAGGATATGTTCTGAAGGTACTAGATTTGATTGTTAGTAATCAAACATACGTTTAAAGAGTATAGAACTGAAATGTTGAAAATATTTAGAGATAATTGAATCGTATTGAATTTGATATTCGAAAGTTTATGGCAAAATTCTGATAGAACGAATTTAATATTTGAAAGTATGTGACTGACTCTTGTATAACGACTTGATAGTTTATGAAATGTGTTGAAAAATTTGAGACCGACCCTATACAATGAGGTTTGATTTGAAGGCGAATAAAATCATATATTCTGTTATTTGATTTATGCATAAAGCATAGTTTTGCATACATGTCAGTTTTGAATATGCATGATCTCATGAGTTTTAATTTATTAATATTTGAAACTAATGATCGATATTTGATTATTTTAAAATATGTCTGATGCCATCGAATGCATTCTGGTTTATGAAATGTATTATTTAATGTTTTGAATGTCAGGTTGAAATAATGTTTCGAATTATTTGGATTTATTTGAATATATTGAATGAAATGTTTTGTTTTTTAAATGATATGTTTTGAAATGAAACTTGGTTCCCAAAAGCTTATATTTTGATTTCTGGAATGGTAAATCCCTGGTTAATGTAGATCCAAGCAGTCTTAGACTTTGATAATAAAATGTGTTATTATATTATTCTATTTGGTTTTGAAAGCTTACAGAACTGTTTTGTTTTTCTCTTGGGAATCAAGTACATGTGTGGAGATTGTTGGCTTTATAGCTAGCTACAGGCACATGCTTTCCATTCCGTTTCGAATGCTGTTAATCCCACAAGTGTTAGCTAGCTAGTATACACACTGTGGCCCCTTAGATATTGGCCATATGTTCATAGCATGAGTCTACTAGGTGAAGCATAGTCTCTACTGTTTTATTTATACTTGGGTGGTAAATCTCTGATTAACGTAGATCCAAGCACTCCTAGACTTTGATATTTTTTTGATTTTGGTGTTTTGTTAAATACATTTTTAATTTTTGCACTATTATGGAAAATGATTATATTACAATTTAATAAAAATAGTTTGGAGTGTTTACTAAAATTTGTAACCAAATAAGTTTAAATGAATTTCCGGCTAAATACTAATTTTCAATATTGACTTTAGCATCTTTGGCATCGATTTTGAAATGATACTTGCATATAGTTGCATGATATCAGTTCTTTTATGTATCTTTTACTGGGCTTTCCCCAAAGCTCACCCTCTTCTCTACCTTCTAGATTTATCTGCAGACATAATCGTTTGATGAGAGTATATTTGTAAGACCCGATTCTACACTACTGTAGACCTTAATTTCATAAAATGGAAAATGGAAATTAAGTAAATAATAAATATTGAATTTCCACATGGGTAAAGAGCTTCTTAATTTAAGAAGTAAATGGAGCAATTTAGGTGAAATAATGTATGGACGAGAAGATAGAGTAGCTCGCCAATAGGCGAGCAAGGGTCATAGCCCAATGAGACGCACCATCAGATTCGCCCAAGTGGTGAGAATGGCGAGTTGATGATGGCGAGTTGGTTGTTTGCCTCTTTGGCGAATAGGTGAGTTCGCCAGTGTGATAACCGTAAATTTTTCCATTTATTGGAAATTAGAAATATTGAAAATAAATATAAGAGAAATTTAATAAGGGGAAATAAATAAAATTTGCGAGAAACGGGATATTGGTGAAAATCCTGAGAAATGAGGAAGTGATGAATAAGGAAATTCGTGTGAAGGAAATTAAATGAAAATAAAAATAAAACCGTTGAAATTCCCGAAATTAAGGAAAGTGAGGAATTTAAAATTGGATAAATTGGAAATAAGGGAAGGATAAAATTATGGGAAATAATGAAGAGAAAAATTTAATTTAGAGAATGAAAATTCAAAATTTAATAAGAGAATAAGAAAATAAATTAAATATATTTATATAATTATATATTATATAAATGTATTTTTTTATACCAATACATATGTATTCAAAATATTATATAGTATATTTTAAAATACGTTGTTATATATATAGAAATATATATATACTATTTCATAAATTCAAATAATACATATGTATATAAATATAATGTTTTATGTGTACATATAATTATGTAAATACATATAGAAGAAAAGTAAGTATGGTTTTATATTAAAGTTTATATGTATAAAATATGTTATATAATATAAAGTATATAGTATGATATATACTAAAAAGGGAAATAGAAATAACCCAAAAATAGAAACAAAACAAAAAAAAAGAGAAAGGCAGGATCGGGAAGCAAGCCCGATCCCTCCCAGCCAAACCGACGGTGGCGGAGCCGCCACCGCCGGCGAGGGGAAAAGAAAGGCGGGACGCCACCGGCCAAAGAAAAGGAAGACGCTGCCGGCGACGTGAAGAGACAGAAACAGGTTCGACGGAAAACAGAAGCAAACGCCAGAAGAGGAAAAGGAAAATGGCCGACGGCGACGCCGGTCGAATCGGTGGCTGCCACTACCACCGAAGCTTCACCGGAGGAAGAGGAAGCCGATGGAGGCCACCGAAGGTGCAATGGATGGCGGAGGAACGCCGGCGAAGAGGAAGAAGAAACCGAGGCAAAACCGTCTCGATCCGCCGCCGTGCCGCCGATCAGGGCAAACGGAGGGCACCGGCAAGTTCGTCGTGCAGCCGGCCAACTGAGGGACGCCTGAACCGCCGGAGAACCGGCCGCCGGCGAGGAACCGGCGAGCAAAGGAGCTGGACCGGTTTGACCGGGAAAGGAAGAAGAAAAAAGAAAAGAAAAAGAAAAGAAAAAGGAAAAAGAAAAAGAAAAGAAAGAAAAGAAAAAGAGGAAAAAGGAAGAAAAAGAGGAAAAGGAGAATTTCGGGAATTTGAAAAATTCCCGGAAATTCGACAACCCGGGATTTACGAAAATTCGGTAAGAAATTTTCCAGAGAATTAATTTTCAGAAAAAATTAAATAAATTATGAAAAAATTCTAAAAATTAGAATTTTAATTCCAGAAATTATTTTCAGCAATCGGGATAAGGAATCGGGAGAAATGGAGTGCGGGCGCGATCGATAAGCGAAAGTCGCCGACCCGGAAAAAGGTAAGGGATGCATGTGCAGCACTGTAAGGATACTCAGTCTGCATAATTTAATTGAAATATTTTATGCAATTATTTTATGAAAATTATTATGATGCATGATTTGTTGAAAATAATTTGGGAAGAAGTACTGGCTGAAAGATTTTAAACTGTATTTTCCGTGCAGGAGGTTAGTAAATCGGCAGCTGTTATACTGCCGAAAATTTTAGAAAAACTTTATAAAATCTTATTAAATGATTTATTTCCGAATTTCGATAGTAAATCACGAGACATGAGGAAATTTCTAAATTTCATAAAATATGAATATAATGAGATGGAACTTTAGAATATTCATGTATTCGAGAATGGTGATAATGAAATCACCGAAAATTCTCGGAATAGATAAATTATACGAATTACGAGACGAAAGATGAAGTGAAATATAGTGAATATTTTTATGAATATTTTTATCAGGATTCACTAAAGGATTATAACCCTTATGGTTTTAAATCATGGAATTATATAATTATATAAATTCCATAAAGGTGTATTTTATGATGAAAAATACGGTTTTGAGACTGGTTGGTATTCTTATCATGCTGATGCATGATATGTGACATGTTTAGTCCCGGTCGACACCTGATCCGTGATCCACCGAGGACAATATAGATTATGGTCATAGATTTGATCGGTTTAGTCCTTTACCCTCCGGGGTTTATAGTACGACAAGATTAACGTCTATCTTAGAATCCATAAATGATAGGTGACATGTTAAAAAGGGAAATATTTTACATGACATGGAATATGTCAAACGGAAAAGGCCAGATCGAGCAGAGACTCGATGATTGAACCGTGGGAGCCACCTCTAGAGTCCTTCGGGAACTAAGTGCTACACGTGTTTTGATGTTTCAGTACAGGCCATACCGAGCAGAGACTTGATGATTGAACCGTGGGAGCCACCTCTAGAGTCCTTCGGGAACTAAGTGCTACACGTGTTCTGATGTTTCAGTACAGGCCATACCGAGCAGAGACTCGATGATTGAACCGTGGGAGCCACCTCTAGAGTCCTTCGGGAACTAAGTGCTATACGTGTTCTGATGTTTCAGTACAGGCCATACCGAGCAGAGACTCGATGATTGAACCGTGGGAGCCACCTCTAGAGTCCTTCGGGAACTAAGTGCTACACGTGTTCCGATGTTTTAGTAAAGGCCAAACCGAGCAGAGACTCGACGACTGTACCGTGGGAGCCACCTCTAGAGTCCTTCGGGAACTAAGTGCTACACGAGTTCTGATGAGTTAGTAAGAAATTCTGTAGGATATTGTGATGATAAGTAAGTGATTGTGATTCGTGAATTCGACAAATGTCAAAGGATGAAATAGATCTGGTGCATATGACATATGATGTGTGTGATATATCGGATGAGTAAAGCACTGGGGTGGTAAATCCCTGGTTAACATAGATCTAGGCACTCCCGGTCCTTACAATAAGTTCGTTTCTTTCACACTTAATCATACTAATAAAAAGAATGATGCCTTGTGAACTTAAGAATGAAATAGATTTTAATAGCTTATTTTGCTTTTTAAAGCACGGTACTAATTAAAAGAGTACATTAAAACATGAAATGAGTTTTAAAGAAATAAGATGATGATTTAACTAATATTCTTTCCAAGGAATATACGAATATTAATTATTTCATTTAAATGCTTTGTTTCGTAGAAGCATTATTTTGAAAAGAATATGAAAAAAATTATGGAAGTTTTGAAAAAGGAAGAGGATTGATTAATTCAAAACGAAATGAAAATTTCTCTTTACAGTTGCTTCTAGGTTCCGTAACAAGTATGGTATTCTAAAATACCTACCTTACTCTATTCGGATCCCTAGCCGACTGTAGTATCCTTCCTACATGCGAGCCTAGAGCCCATAGGAAAAATGAAAAAAAAAGATTTTCAGCATATAGGAAGCTGAGTATCAAGTGAGGCATATAATTCTCTTACTGAGCCGTGGTTTTGCTCACCCCTTAATTTTCAACATTTCAGGTTTTGATGAATGTGAGTTCAGTGGATTGCGGATCCTGGCTATACATGAAGGACAATGTGTCAGACCGACTGTTTATTTGAGGTATGATCATTTATTCTCTGTATTTAGACATGTCAACAGTACTACTTATCTGATAAATTACGATAGGGGATGTGTATAATATAAACAATACATTGTAAAATTGTTTAACAGTCAGTACAAGTGAAGTATCACAGACAGCCCAACCGGTTAAGATGTGTATAAGAAGATGAAAAATGTGGTCACGGGTCGTGACAGCCAGCTAGTTGTGTAAGGTGATCGCCAACAAAGTAGCAGTGGTTGTGATCGTTAAACCCCTATGTGGTCGCTCATATTGAAGCACAAATTATAGTTTAGAGTAAGGCAATGAGTACTCGCCAAGTCAATGTAATCGCCACGAGATGGAAATCAGCTCGTAAATCACTAAATATTGCTGGCGAACTGAGATTGAAATGGAATGGGCAAGCTGAGGTCTCAGGTTGAATAGGTGAACTGGAACTGGAATCATTACATAACCGTTTTGCCATTTTGCAACAAAAATTGACTTTGTATGTTATTTGGTTAAAGACAATAAATGAAGAAAAGTTAAAGTCAATAAGGGAATTAGCCTTATTGGTTGTGGAATTAAGCAAAGTCTGCAGCAGAAGAAAAAGGTGTGTGAAAGGGAGACTTCCACGCCACTTTGAGCTGCAGTTTTCTTCATGCCTTAAATGCATGAAAGACGTGGAATAAATGCAAGAAGATGGGATAAGGCCAAGTGACGAGCTCTGATTGGCTAACATGGCTATATAAGAGGAAATGCTTGAAGAAAATCCATTTAGCAAACTTCATCTTCCTCCCTAGAGCTATGCAACTGCAATGGTTATGTTCTGATTTTCTCTCGTTTCTACCATGCCCGATTTACAAAACTTCACTTTTAGGTTGGCTAAACACATAAACTGCTTATAAAACCTTTCCTCCATAGTTGATGAGCTGAAGGAATAAGCAAAAGGAGGCCAACATGAGACAGAAAACAATTTATTCTGGAAGTGCAAATGGTTAAGGTGAGCTTCCTTATTTCTATGATTATCTTGGTGTTTGATGATAGATTTCTATGTTTTACAAAGTAATAAACATAGAGGCAACCTTGTTTTGAGTTAGATCTTTAGAGAATATGAAAACAAGGAAAATAATGGAATAAGTGATGGGAATGGCGACTACTGTGATCGCCCACGTTGAAATTAATGATCGCCAATGGGCGAGTAGGCAATGTAAACTTGCCATAGTTGTTGTTGAATGGGCGAGGTCGCCCAATTTATTACATTCATGGGCGAACTTATAAGGGACGGGCGAGCCCATCTCTGAGTTGAAAGCCGTATGGCGAACTCACAAGAATAAAGCATTGGGCGAGTAAAATTGTGGGCGAACTCCCGCATTTAAGTTAATGTAAACCTGGCTAGTACTGGCGGGCGAGCTCCCACGTGTAAGCCATTTGGTGAATGGCGAACTCGGTCGGGCGAACTAGTTCGAGCTCTGTTGGGCGAGTAGTCATTTGATTTATCTCAATCTCGCCAAGTAATATGAAATGAAAATATTAATAGAATTTATAAATTATTTGCAGCCGGGAATTATGAACTCGGTGAATGCAATTTGCAAGGCAAGAAGGAAACAAGGCTTCGTTGGATCAGGTAAGGGAGATGTGTGTAAAGTGAATGCATGTCCTGTGGAGTAAATTTCTTAGAAATTATCGAGAAATTGTTTTGTTTTATGACATGCATTGTTTTGATAATTGTTTGACTTGGGCGAGCTAAAAGCCGACCCTTATGATAAGATTGGGCGAGCTAGTATAGGGCGGGCGAGCCCTTGTATTTTTATGTTGGGCGAATTGGTATTGGTGGGCGAGCCAAGCCCTTTTATAATTTTTATAAACCCGTTTCTAATTTTTAAGGCAGGCGAACGCTTGTTCACCTCATTTTCGAGTGACCATGGGTGAGCCATGCGGGGCGAGCTGACCATGGCGAACAGATTTCTATAGTGTTTTCAACGAAAATGAGCCATTTTAAATATTTTTGAAAAATAGAAAATATAAACCCTTTTTGGGCGAATTGATAAATGGGCGAGCAGTTAAGGGCGAGCCAGTTTTGCTTTCTGATTTTAAATGCCAAGTTGGGCGGGCGAACACAAGTTCTCCGCACTGGCGAGCTGACCATGGGCGAGCAGAGTTTAAATATTGAGAATTTGGAAGGTTTTTCAACGTATTTTGTAAACAGAAGCCTAAACCTTTTTGGAAAATCAAATCATTTTGAGAAAATGATAATATGATGAGATAATTCCATAAAGGTTTTCATGAGAGATAAAGTGATTTTGAGACTTTAGGCCCTGAGTTCACGCTTTATTATTCATGTAATTGCGTGACCCGCCTGGGGCGGTGGCTCGGTCGATGGAACAACGAGTGCACCTCAGGGCGTCACAGGGCTGATGGACCCGCCAAGTCATCAGCGGTCTCGAGGTCACTTGGCAAGTGGACCTGAGGACTACCTATAGATTATGGCCATAGATTTAGCCGAGATAGTCGTGAGGGGCGATGGCCTATAGGTGCACCCCAAAAGCGGACGACTTGTGTTCCTGGGGGAACAATGAGAACATGATTTGTTTGATGCCTAGTCTCAACTTGTTGATCTCTGTTTACTAAGAGGATTTGTAAAATCCTATTTACTGTTTACTACAATTTAAAATAAACTGTTAGCCACAGATTTAAGTGGTGTGTTGAGAGTGTTGTTTACTGTATACAATGTTTTTTTTCCTATTTGATTTAATGGTATACAGTTTTGCTGTATTAAAAGAAGTATATGTCTCCTTTACTAAACGTATGAATCGCTCACCCATTTGTTTTAACTCCACAGATAAAAGACACGGAGTTTGAGAGAATTAGCGCCCACATGGATTGCTACATATAAAGCGCGGGGGCAACTTATGTCAAATATGACAGGTACAGTCACTTCTCTTATACATTTCAGACATATGTATACAGTACTATTTTATTGAGACAAAGATAATAGGGGATGTCAGATGTAAGGAATAATGAAAAGAAATTTCATATTCCGTAATTGATAAATAAATATTATTATTTATCACTATCATTGTAGAATGTTATTGGTATCGCAAACAGCCCAACCGGTAAAGTTGTATGGAAATACGTGCAAAATGTGGTAACGGAATGTTACAGATTTAATGGTATCAGAGCTTGATGTCTGTTGATGCCTTTAGCATGGGAAGTATTGAGAAAGATTAACATCCCCTATAGTACTGTGTAGTCTGAATGTATAGAGGAGTCAAGTGATTGTGAATTGCGTTAAGTGTTGAAATATGGTGAAAGTTGATGAATTATGGGTTACAAATAGAGATAGTAATCCGGAAATTTTGCATGAGATAGGCGATCTTATCATCATAATGTCAGATCTATTCGGTAAGGTGCAGTGAGGAACTCGGTGAGGGCCCCACCAGGACTTCTCTGTCCATATCGAACTAAGATCCTGAAATGATGATATTGAGATAAAAAGGGGTGATATTAGCATATAAGCCCTAAGATCGTGTGTTTGGATGTATATCGAAAAGAGAGAACTAAAAGGTGAATTGTGTGAAAATTGATTTAAAATCGATGATAATACTGATTATATATATACTCCTTATGTTTTAAGAGAATGAATATTAGTAGTAACTTGACAACTAAAGAAGTCAAGTGTTCGAGTCACTGTGGATGCGAAAGAAAAACCTTGAGGTAGGCGAGCTCAAGCACGGTTGGAAGGACTGGGCGTCGAGGTGATCGCCAAAGAGGACAGTATGGATAAGTAGCGCTGTCACAGCAATCGTTGTCGATGGGCCTAAAAAGGGGTTGCCATGGCTAGTTGGGCTGGTCCGTTACGATATCCATAGAACTAAAATACTTGTAAAGTGACTTGAAAATTTATATATGCGTGTTTGGAGGATACAAAGTGAATTGGTTGGATGTAAATAACGAAACATCCAAGATAATATGAGTTTGTGAATTTAAGAGATGAAATTCTAAATAAACTTTGGAATAACGAGGATTCGAGAGATTGTTGACTCGATTCACAACATGGAATCTGTTTGTAAGCTCTTACTAGTGAATCAGAAGAGCTTGAGAGATTACTCAAGAGATTGATGAGTAGGGAACTAAACTGTTTTGGGTATAATTCGTGAAAACGAAAATTATAATTATATCGTTTTGAAAACAATGGGATTTGTACTCTCTACAGTTGCTTCTAGGTTCCGAAACAAGTATGGTATTCTAAAATACCTATTATATTCTATCTGGATCCCTAGCCGACTGTAGTATCCTTCCTATTTGTGTGCCTAGAGCCAACTAGGATGATTTTAAAGAGAATAAATATGTATATTGATACAAGTAATATGGTTGAATAAGGTATGGAAAAACCTTACTGTTAAGCCAGTGAATATAAGTTCTAATTGAACTATATACAGTAGAGACGTGAGGTCTCGAATGATTAAGTGGACAATGAAATTGTCTGAGTAAAGGATCTCACTACTTAAGTGAGATTAAAGTGTGTTTATTGGGGTATAAAATTTATAAAGTTGACCCAAATGTCATAGATGATTTGTTGAAGAGTTTGTAGAATTTGTTGCCTTCCTAATGTGACATATTCAGGTGAGAAAGTGAAAGTGAATGGGTATGTATGAATAAAGTATATGAAATGGTTACGAGATAGTAACAGTAAAGTACTATATTAAGTAGGAAAACAATAGTGGTGGTGAATGTAAAAGAATTGAAATTGTCTTGAGAAGACAAGTCATATGATGACTAAGGAACACGAGTTATGAGGTTGTTCCCAAGTATATGAATAAATGTGATTTCCTCTGATCATTATGTAGTTATGGCTGGAATTAATGACAAGCCAAAATTAAAAAGATGAAGTTGCCATACTCAGAAGAGCAGATACAATAAGTACTGCTAATCCTGAAAAAGGATATACATATGTGTATATATGCACATATTGGGAATGTGAAATAGTATAAATAAAGTGGTGATGAAAATCTGAAAGATAATAAATTTCAGAAATTGATGTGAGGAAAAGTAGATTCTCAAGTATATTCTCCAAGTAGTGACATTTTATGTACTAGGAGAATAGAAGAGATAAAAATGATAATTTGATAAAAGAGAAGTTATCAAGGTAAATGATTACCTAAGACGTAATCGATGGTTAGTATTAATATCTGCAAAAGAATGGCAGTCATAATTTAACCATGAAACAATCACTGTAGGATGGTAGAGAGTCCGAAGAATCATGAGGTTATAGTAGCGAGTATGGATTGAGTAACCAAATTATTTCACTTCTTCATCATTAGGTTTCGGGAGGTATTGAGTGCCTTAGTCGATATATATCAGTGAAACAGAGAGAACGTATGTGAAGTTCCAGTGAGTGGGTACTTGTGATAGGGATCCTTGATTTGCCACATGCTTTGAGAGAATAGCAAGAGGCTTGGGATTCCCAATTTTACTGTTAGCACCGCCTTAGATTGATATAGATATCCGAGCGCATTATGTGGACGCTCCGGGATATATTGAGAGCGAGTGCGTGGTATTTCAGAGACTACTGAGACAATTACATACGAATGATTAAAATTATTTACATAATAGTCACCAAATTATTATCGACTAGCACCGAATGAGATGATAAGTGATAAATAGTATAGATGAGTTACTAACTATCAAGGATGATAAAAGACTTGAGGGAGTGTAGATTGGTTTTGAGAGAAGAAGCCCGAGTTCTTCAGGATCCTTGAATAAAATCTGGGATGGCGACTCATGAGTGGGGCGATCACCTAATAGCGGATAATAGGTGTGAGATATGGGCGAACTGTGTGGTCGCCGACTCACTTAAAAGAGTAATCCTAGAGCGCGAGAAAGTGCTAAAGGGAGTATTATTGATGGCTTGGAGAGACGGGTAGTACTCTTAAAGACAATAAGGAGTATAAAGAGATACTCGTAGTCTCAACTTAGAGACGAGATTTACTAGAAGTTGGAAATGTGGTAAGGAAGAAAAATACCTATATTAAGGGTACTTCCTAAAGTAAGTGGAAATAATTGAATTAACCACAAAAAGGTGTGTTGCTATCTGGATAGTTGTGGATATATTAATTTAGTCTGCTTATTTCATCGATTATGAAAATTTACTGAGCTAATTAATGCCTTGGCCAAGTTATATGCCAGGGAAATGGTGAGGTTATACAGTGTTCCAGAGAGCATTACATTTGATAGGGAGTCTCGCTTCGTATCTCAGTGTGGATAGAGATTACGGGAAGCTATGGGATCCCGATTGAGTTTTGCACCGCAGTGTATCCGCAGACTGAGAGACAGTCTGAGCGTATGATGTGGACGCTCGAGGATATGGTGTGAGCGTGTGCAGTTGATTTTATAGGCTCCTGGGATAATCCTCTACCCTGGCGAAGTTTGCTTATGATGATGGCCAAAAGAGGGTATAGGCATAGCACTTGAAAGGGTTTATTTAGCAGACGATATAATCCAAGATAGCATGAGAAAATGGGAGACCGAGAATAATTTTCGACTTGGTCGAACAGATTTCTTGAGATATACAAGAGATTATGTATATTAAGGTCTCACCATTGGGATGTATAATGAGAGAGAAATTGAGTTCCCGATGCATTGGATCGTTAGAGATCCTAGATCGTGTGAAAGATGTGCACTGCCTCCAAAATTGTTGGGAGTGCTTAATTTATTTCCTATATTGATACTGAGAAAGTACTATCCATATCCTTCTCACGTGATTCGAGATGAGTCCTAGAGATTGGAGAGGACATGAGTTACGTTGAGAAATCGGTACAGATTTTGGATAGGAAGAATAAATTATTGTGATAAAGTGTGGTGATCAAAGATTAATTCTTGATGGGATTCTCTAGTAGCATGAGGCTAGTTGAGAATTTGAAAGCCTCATGCATAATAATTATCCAGAGCTTTATCTTTGATAAGTCAGGTTGAAATTTGGAGGACCAAATTTCTTAAGGTGGTAAGAAAATGTAAGACCCGATTCTACACTACTGTAGACCTTAATTTCATAAAATGGAAAATGGAAATTAAGTAAATAATAAATATTGAATTTCCACATGGGTAAAGAGCTTCTTAATTTAAGAAGTAAATGGAGCAATTTAGGTGAAACAATGTATGGGCGAGAAGATAGACTTGCTCGCCAATGGGCGAGCAAGGGTCATAGCCCAATGAGACGCACCATCAGATTCGCCCAAGTGGTGAGAATGGCGAGTTGATGATGGCGAGTTGGTTGTTTGCCTCTTTGGCGAATAGGTGAGTTCGCCAGCTAGTTGTGTAAGATGATCGCCAACAATGTAGCAGTGGTTGTGATCGTTAAACCCTTATGTGGTCGCTCATATTGAAGCACAAATGATAGTTTAGAGTAAGGCAATGAGTACTCGCCAAGTCAATGTAATCGCCAAGAGATGGAAATCAGCTCGCAAATCACCAAATATTGTTGGCGAACTGAGATTAAAATGGAATGGGCTAGTTGAGGTCTCAGGTTGAATAGGCGAACTGGAACTGGAATCATTACGTAACCGTTTTGCCATTTTGCAGCAAAAATTGATTTTGTATGTTATTTGGTTGAAGACAATAAATGAGGAAAAGTTAAAGTCAATAAGGGAATTAGCCTTATTGGTTGAGGAATTAAGCAAAGTCTGCAGCAGAATAAAAAGGCGTGTGAAAGGGAGACTGTTGGATTATGCCCTTAGAACCATTCATTAGATGATTGACTTTGGCAATTTTATGTATCATGACATTTTTATTTATAGTTCATTATTATATTTGTCTTATAACTGCGTAATATAATCTTATATGATAATGTCCTTAGAATAGTAATAACACACTATTCTTAAAATATCCCTAGTCAAGTATTATTGTGAACAAGGATAACAATGATACGATAAGACTAGTATGTGGTTGACTGATGACCATTTTCATGGATATAGGATATCAAGTCATCACATAGGTACATGTTAGAGAACTATATACTGGATCGACCCTCCATGAGAGCGCTACATGGATTGTTATATGAGTGTCATAAGCGATTCTCATAGTGATGATGGTGTATGTGATCCTTTGACTTGAGATCATCAGAGATCCCAACATAGAGAATTGTATACTTTAACGTTGCTAGATGTCATTCGTAACAGGATGGACTATAAAGGTAGTAATTGGGTATGCCTTGATCTATGTAGAGGGATGTTGAGTGATCAAGATAGGATTTATCCCTCTTATATAACAAGAGTGATGTCTTGGGCCCTTTGATAGAGTGAGACTAAAAATGCATGGCCGTGCTCGAATAAGTCAATATGAGATATTGATTTTATTTGTTTAATTAGTCTACTCAAGAATCAAGAAACGCTGATTAGACTATACAAGTGTGACACATTCCATGACTTGTGTCTAATCAAGACATTAAAGGATAAAGGGATTAGACTATACGGTAACATCTATCACGAGTAAGGTTATGTCGAGTCATTGACATTCTCGTTACATGGGTAGCAATGATGTGTTGCTAGATACCGGTCATTGCCTGTGACAATTTTGTCATTGCCATTGTTTTGAGAACCTATTGGGTCGCACACTTAGAACGGATCAATGAGGAGCTTAATTAATCCTATTCTGAATTGTATTAAGGATATAGTTAATCCTATTCTGAGTAGGATTAGAATTCTGTTTGGCAGTAAATTTTAGGGTAAAATTTACTGCTTATAAAAGGATGTTTTTCTAAAACAGAGCTGAACAATTAAAAATAGAAACGGTATTCTTTTAATCGAAGCTAGCAAATCGATTATAAGAATCAAAAACGCTCTTTAAGGCTTCTGATCGTGAGACGTTCAAGAGTCGTGAGGTCCGTTCGTGTGGATACCATAGAGGCAGGAACGAAAAGTTGTTGCTTGTGACTCGACCAACGACAGAAATCAGAGAAAACGTTAGGTAAAATCTCGAAACCCTAATCAGGCAACTCTCCGAATCGATCCTGGTGGAGGCCGAATGATTTAAATTCCGCTGCATGTTTGTTTCGGTTTCCTTCAGAGACTTCCACGCCACTTTGAGCTGCAGTTTTCTTCATGCCTTAAATGCATGAAAGACATGGAATAAATGCAAGAAGATGGGATAAGGCCAAGTGAGGGGCTCTGATTGGCTAGCATGGCTATATAAGAGGAAATGCTTGAAGGAAATCCATTTAGCAAACTTCATCTTCCTCCCGAGAGCTATGCAACTGCAATGGTTATGTTCTGATTTTCTCTCGTTTCTACCATGCCCGATTTACAAAACTTCACTTTTAGGTTGGCTAAACACATAAACTGCTTATAAAACCTTTCCTCCATAGTTGATGAGCTGAAGGAATAAGCAAAAGGAGGCCAACATGAGACAGAAAACAATTTATTTTTGAAGTGCAAATGGTTAAGGTGAGCTTCCTTATTTCTATGATTATCGTGGTGTTTGATGATAGATTTCTATGTTTTACAAAGTAATAAACATAGAGGCAACCTTGTTTTGAGTTAGATCTTTAGAGAATATGAAAACAAGGAAAATAATGGAATAAGTGACGGGAATGGCCACTACTGTGATCGCCCACGTTGAAATTAGTGATCGCCAATGGGCGAGTAGGCAATGTAAACTCGCCATAGTTGTTGTTGAATGGGCGAGGTCGCCCAATTTATTACATTCATGGGCGAACTTATAAGGGACGGGCGAGCCCATCTCTGATTTGAAAGCCATATGGCGAACTCACAAGCATAAAGCATTGGGCGAGTAAAATTGTGGGCGAACTCTCGCATTTAAGTTAATGTAAACCTGGCTAGTACTGGCGGGCGAGCTCCCACGTGTAAGCCATTTGGTGAATGGCGAACTCGGTCGGGCGAACTAGTTCGAGCTCTGTTGAGCGAGTAGTCATTTGATTTATCTCAATCTCGCCAAGTAATATGAAATGAAAATATTAATAGAATTTATAAATTATTTTCAGCCGGGAATTATGAACTCGGTGAATGCGATTTGGAAGGCGAAAAGGAAACAAGGCTTCGTTGGATCAGGTAAGGGAGATGTGTGTAAAGTGAATGCATGTCCTGTGGAGTAAATTTCTTAGAAATTATCGAGAAATTGTTTTGTTTTATGACATGCATTGTTTTGATAATTGTTTGACTTAGGCGAGCTAAAAGCCGACCCTTATGATAAGATTGGGCGAGCTAGTATAGGGCGGGCAAGCCCTTGTATTTTTATGTTGGGCGAATTGGTATTGGTGGGCGAGCCAAGCCCTTTTATAATTTTTATAAACCCGTTTTTAATTTTTAAGGGCGGGCGAACCGTTTTGATAGGAAAACTACGGGCGAGCCGGAAGTGGCGAGCTAGTATTTTGTTCTAAATACAGAGGGTGGCGGGCGAACGCTTGTTCACCTCATTTTCGAGTGACCATGGGTGAGCCATGCGGGGCGAGCTGACCATGGCGAACAGATTTCTATAGTGTTTTCAACGAAAATGAGCCATTTTAAATATTTTTGAAAAATAGAAAATACAAACCCTTTTTGGGCGAATTGATAAATGGGCGAGCAGTTAAGGGCGAGCCAGTTTTGCTTTCTGATTTTAAATGCCAAGTTGGGCGGGCGAACACAAGTTCTCCGCACTGGCGAGCTTTCATGGGCGAGCTGACCATGGGCGAGCAGATTTTAAATATTGAGAATTTGGAAGGTTTTCAACGTGTTTTGTAAACAGAAGCCTAAACCTTTTTGGAAAATCAAATCATTTTGAGAAAATGATAATATGGTGAGATAATTCCATAAAGGCTTTCATGAGAGATAAAGTGATTTTGAACTTTAGGCCCTGAGTTCACGCTTTATTATTCATGTAATTGCGTGACTCGCCTAGGGCGGTGGCTCGGTCGATGGACCAACGAGTGCACCTCAGGGCGTCACAGGGCTGATGGACCCGCCAAGTCATCAGCGGTCTCGAGGTCACTTGGCAAGTGGACCCGAGGACCACCTATAGATTATAGCCATAGATCTAGCCGAGATAGCCGTGAGGGGCGATGGCCTATAGGTGCACCCCAAAAGCGGACGACTTGTGTTCTTGGGAGAACAATGAGAACATGATTTGTTTGATGCATAGTCTCAACTTGTTGATCTCTGTTTACTAAGAGGATTTGTAAAATCCTATTTACTGTTTACTACAATTTAAAGTAAACTGTTAGCCATAGATTTAAGTGGTGTGTTGAGAGTGTTGTTTACTGTATACAATGTTTTTTTTTCCTATTTGATTTAATGGTATACAGTTTTGCTGTATTTAAAGCAGTATATGTCTCCTTTACTAAGCGTATGAATCGCTCACCCCTGTGTTTTAACTCCACAGATAAAAGATACGAAGTTTGAGAGAATTAACGCCCACATGGATAGCTACATATAAAGCGCGGGGGCAACTTATGTCAAATATGACAGGTACAGTCACTTCTCTTATACATTTCAGACATATGTATACAGTACTATTTTATTGAGACAAAGATAATAGGGGATGTCAGATGTAAGGAATAATGAAAAGAAATTTCATATTCCGTAATTGATAAATAAATGTTATTATTTATCACTATCATTGTAAAATGTTATTGGCATCGCAGACAGCCCAACCGGTAAAGTTGTATGGAAATACGTACAAAATGTGGTAACGGGATGTTATAATATTCTAATAAGACGCATATGAGGATTCCATTGTTGTACCTTACAGGTATGGTATTTAAACATTTACTATACAGTACTTAAATATGTAAGGGGATGTAAAAAGTAAATTAAAGAGATTTGTAAGTAAATCATGGTATTTGTTATAAAGTATCTATATTGAAAAACAATGCATACTCTAATTATGTGTATTGGGACCTATTTAAATAAATAAATATTGTATTAGCAAAATAATTCTAGTGTAAAGTCAAAATAAGAACACTAGGCACTGCTCAACTATTTGTGTGAAAATGAAAAATATCAATTTTGATTTTCAAAAATCGAGGAGTGATAATTATTAGCTTAACTTATGAGTACAAAATTATTTATATAAATATTTACTTGTTTAGTGTAATTTGTTTATAATTTTTTTTTAAAAATAATTTTGTTCTTTATATATTGTAACCAATGATTTTGAATTCACTTTTTTTTAGTTTACTACATATTTTTTATTTTGGCTTACTTAAAAATGAAATTCTTATTATTAATATATAATTATATATTTTATAACAAATATAATAAAAAATTAAAATAACAATAAATAATCATTGCCAAGTAATAAAAATATTAAAATGTAAAAATTTATGTTTATATTATTAAATATTAACCTTGGAATTTATGATATATTTTATTTAACTATATAAAAAAATTAATTTAATTATTACATTTAAAATTATAAAAAAAATGTTTATAACTTATAAAATTTTAAAATAATTTGAATCTATCCACTAACCTATGCAACTCAAATTAAACCAAACTCGAAAAAACCTAATTCTAAAATTATTTGAACTCAAAAAAACTCAAATCCAAAAAACCAAAACCTAAAAATATTCAAACCTAGCTTGAAAAAACCTAAACTTGAAAACAACTCAAACCGAATCCGTTCAAACCGATCTGTTTGCCGCATTTAAACGACATATTCTAGCAAAATACAGTAATATAACAAGAATGAAGAAACTGACCGTGTAATTCATGGCTGTACTTATATTCTACTGTGAAATCAAGAGATTTCACCGTTTGAAGCTGTTTTTGGTTACAATTTGTCGTTTGGATTCCAAAATTACAAATACCGTTACGAAATTTCCATGGAAATGATAATCAGTGGTGCATTAAGCAGAACACAAGGTAGCACGTTGTTTCACTAGCAACTCCTTTAGTTTCTTTATAAGCAAGGGGTTGTCATGCATGTAGTCTAGGAATGACTTCCTCAAGCTATGCAACAATTCTATATCATTGTTGCCTGGGCTAACATTAAGCAGCTTTGTAAAGAGATCCTTCCATAGGTCAACATTCCAATACCTGAAAGCAATAATGCAAACATAATGGAAGTTAAAAGCTGCAGCCGCAAGAGATAGAAGGAAATATGGCTCTTGGTTTATGTGTGAATTTTAAATTTTGGCAATAGAACCAAAGAAGTTAACCAAGAAATTGGCACCTTAACTGAAGAACTACAGAATTGTCTATGAATATGCAGTAATAAAAGAACAATACCGTTTAAAAGATGATTTTGGCAGATAAATGTAGCCACCGTCGGAGGCTTTTTTCTCAATCTCCATGTAAGCATTATGCAGCATTAAATGGACAATAACACACAGGCCATATGTGTCCGCCTGGAGACAAATGACACTAAAGGGTCAAGGTAATCGTTCCAATGAAATTAAAGACATTAATTTGCAATGGTTCATGAAACACAGACTTGCCTGGAAAGTCCATGGTTTTTTCTCTTGCATTTCAATACAACGAAACCCAGAAGTTCGACAATCACCCATGAATTCAGTGTTGTCTGGAAAAAGATGTAGATCTATCCCCCTCCCCCAGTCAACAAGGCAAAGACCCTGCTAGTAGAACTCTTAAGTACAAAGTTTAATTGTCAAATTCAACCGTAAAGTTTCTAATTTTCTATTCAGAGTTAACCTGATCACTCCAAGGGCCAGTTCTATCTTTAAACCCTTCTTCCGATAGGTCTTCCCTGCAAAATGTCAGATATCTATGCATTACATGCCAATCACCCAAAATCACAATTAAATAATAAAGAAAAAGAACTCAAATGAAATTCATATCATATTAAAAATATGTTAATAATGACTCTCAAGCCGAAGTCAATTTTACACTTTGTCTTTGAATTATTTGAAACGTGGAAAGCAGAAGTGCAGAGTACAGGAGTATTGCATAAATATTTTCAAGACTTTTGTGAACATTTAGAGATGGCTTATGCATTGGTGCGCTACCGCTGGTCCACCTGCATGTGATGCTACTCCTGCTTGATGCTTTTTAAAATAATATTAGTTCAGGAATGTAATGTATATTGTGGTAGGGTTGCAACTCAAAGAATAGAAGTATTCCAGTTCCTACGTTGTCATTAGGGTCAGTAGTATTCCTTTTATGAACATCTTTATTATTTATTTTCCTATGTTCGGTAATAAACATATCAACAACCATGCTATGGATAAATGAAACTTGTAGAAAACATAATGAAACTTGTAGAAAACATACAGTCAAGATCTATAGTGGTGAAAAGAAAAAGGCACTTACTTAGAATAGCGAATAAGAAGATTATCAGGCTTGAAATCACCATGAATGATGCCAACACTATGCAAGGTTTCCAACATGTAAAGCATCTCTGTAGTGTAATAAATACACAATACCTCTTCCATGGACTTGCCAGTAACCACATAAGAATTAATTGCATCCTGTGGACCACAAGGGAAAATATTACAGAAGGTACTTTTCTCCCTAAACTTATATTTGGTTGGAGCTGTGAAAGGAGCATAAACCTACCTGAAGTGTCCCATGTGATAGATAGTCACATATGAGTATGCTACAGTCGGAATAGATATGAATTTTATGAGCAAAGCCAAAACTTAATCTCTGATACAATGACATAAAAGAAATCAGAAAAGCTCATTGGACCAGAATATACTGATAATAATGTAAAATTATAGTCACCTAGAACTATTATACCTGTTTGTCTGAGATGCGTTCATCAACTTGGCGGTACATGTAGAATTCCCAAGGGAAAGCAGGCTTTTGTATCTGCAAAAGTAATTTTTAGTGTTAGGACACAGTCCAACATGCGAAACTGTTAACTTTAAAGGGAGGAGATGAAGGTTAACAGTAACCTTTAATGCAACAACATCATCAGGGTTGCTATCAATGTATGCTTTAAATACTTGAGCAAAGCCACCCTGACCAGCGCACCCTTTGATCTGATACTTCTTTCCACCTTTTGAAAATAAAGGCAACAAAAAATAACCAATTTAGCTCCCTACAACGAGTTTGTATGTTTCTAAAAAATTTAGAATTCATAGAAATCAGATGGTAGCTTATGATACAATTCTTGGCTCTCTCTAAACTCATGAGATATTGCAAAGAGATTTGTCAACTAAGATGAGAAAGCATTGGTATATAGATTGAACACAACAATGAAGCATACTGTACAAGTTTTACAGATTGGAGAGCACGTTCCAAAATGAAAGATGTATATATTTGCACAACTAGGTTATCGAAGTGCACCAAGGAAGAGAAAAAGCTGCTATATTCTTTTTACACAATCTCTGTTTCTCTAGTTTTAGATCACTGTTGGTATTTTATTTAAAAGACTAGTCATTTTCCTCCCATGCAGGATCCAACCTCACAAGCTGTATAGGCCCTTCACACTTAAAAAACGAGGCATAATCTTTCAGATGCAGTGGAAAGCATGAATAACTAATATAGAGAAAGGCCTTCGATGATAATCTTGTACAAGGGGTAGATTAATTGTGAAAAAATAAAAAAAGCAAGCTTGCTTCATCTATGTGACTACAGGTTCTTCAATATTTCACACAGTTTTAATAAATTTGTAGGATGGGTAGGCTAAAGATTAAGGAATATAGTCCATAAAATTGGTAATAGTGAGAAGCCAAGAGAACGAAAGACAAGATGAAAGAAGTTGCCTGCAATTGTAGTCACTTCATTAGAGTGTAAAGTGAAGCCATAGATTGGTGTTGGCAGCAAATTTAAATTTAGATCTCATAATTTGCTTCTAAACCTCATCCTCACCTTCAAATCTCACTATTTATTAAAGTAAATCTGGTAAAGTTTTAAATTTTGGTTAGAAAACTTTCACATAATCACACAAAGGTTTAAAAGCATCAAGCTAGAAACATATTGCAAAGTCACAAAAATTACCTATCTCGATAATTTTATTCCTCGACGATTTCTTCAAAGAAGATAAGGCCACTTTTCCAGAGTAAACTTTCTTACTCAGGTGGTATCCCTGAAATAAACGTCAAAAGGCTAGAGTAAGACTACCCAACAAAAAGACTGAAAAGTGGAGAAACATGCAAAAAATAATAATAATACTAAGCAAACTGTCTCACATCATATTTTGTGATTTGAAGATGTATCTTCTTTGATAGCTCTTCTATGGTGAAGGCAGACCATGGATTAATAAACTTTTTGCTAAACTCTTTTTCACTTCCGTCAACCTGCAGTGCATATATGTGAACAAGTTTAAGGAACAAAGAGATGGAAGGAAAAAAAAAAGTACCCACTCAGGCTTTTAACCACAATTTCTAAACTCAAACAAGAGCACGGTATAATGTAACTCTCTATGGTTAAATGTTTATCAATTATACCCAGTTGGGCATTCATAGAAAGGGTAAAAAAAAAGAAATAGCTGGTATCTTTAGAAAAGAGACAAAAGACTGAAACACCCAACATTGAATCCCTGAAACTTCAAAAACTATAACTGCGTACTTACGAAAAAAAAACTTCAAAATTCCTATACATAAAAGGAAAATTAATTTTGCATCAGCCTGACATTTTGGCATCACCAAATATTTGTAATGTGTATAAAAATAAAGAGAGTTCAACTTGCGCACCCTACTGTATATGCAGGCATGAATTCAGACATATCAAATGTGCTTGGAATATTCAGGGAAAATGTTTAGAAACGGCATGAGTTTTTTTCCTGGTTAAGCTTCAATTACCTTCCCAAAAGACGAAGTATTAACCCTTTCAGCCATTCTTCTAATAAACAAGGATTGTGCCCCCTTCAGCTTCTCAAGCGGCTCAACTTTCCTATTCTCCAAATATAAAAAAAGCATCAAATCATAAAAGTTGAATCCCAACAAACAAAAACTTAAAAGTTCAAATAAAGAGGAAAAAAAACCTTGAGATGCCAATCTGATAAACCATGTGTGCTTCCTTCCACTTCCCTTTGGCTTCAAGGAAATATGCATACCACTCGTAAAGTAGAGAATTTCCAACACATATCTCATTCTCCTCCATTTGTCTAAAAATACTTTCGAAATCTTTACTGCCTTCCAACTGAAAAAAGAAAACACACACACAATTGAATTAATGCAACATTTAAACCTCCATAAATCTATGCATTAAAAATATCAAATCCACAGAAAAATTGGAGCATTATTTGTAAGTAAGCAAACAATCTTAAATTAAAATCTTACAAGCAAAATTCAAGAATTGCTAAAATGCAAAGGCAATAAATCAATAAACCCATTTAAGTTATCCGAACCCTCAAAAATATCCACTGCAAACATGATTCCATTCATTGAGAAAAACTTCAATTCTCTCTCTATAAAGGTATATAAGCTGGAAGCATATAAAATTACACAAAATGCGAAAAATCATATCAAACCATCAAATAACTGACTTATCAACCTCAATCAACGATCGCAACATCCCGAAAAGTAACTCCAATTCAAGCTACATTTTAAATTTATCAAAATCTTAAACTAAACCGCGAGCAAGAGTAAGTAGATAAATAATTACATAAATGAACCAAATCTTGAGAAATCTGAGGTCGTTTCGGTACTGAGCATTGTGCTTGAAAGTAGAGATACAATCTGATAAAAGCTTGTCAAGATTTGGGGCGGTTCTGTTCCCTGAGTACAATTCATCCAATGCCTTCTTTATCGACCTGGATCTGCAACAAGTTAGAAAGAAAAAAAGAAATTCATAAAAAAAACATTTATTAAAAAGAGAGAAGAATACAGGAGCCATGGCAAGAGAGGGTCGTGAGCGGAGGAAGAATCATTCGACTCTGTCAGAATGACACCCATTCTTTAGTGTGTTTTTTTTCCTCCACGGAGTGGGATGGGGAAACGAGCGGACATTAAAATTAGAGGGAAACTTTGCTTTTCAAATTCGTTTGTTGGGCGCCCGTGGGCCTATTTTTTTTAGAACGTGTTTGAATAAAAAATTTTGAAATTTTAATACATTTTAAAATGAATACATTTTATAATTCATCATTTTAAAATGCTAGTATTTATTTTTGAATAGTACATTTTCATTAGATGTTACAGTTACAATCATAATCAACTTATGATAGTCATGAACAGGTAACTATGAAAATCACATTATTCAAACTAGGTAAACTAGTAAATAACTATAACAAACTAGTAAATAACTAAACTAATTCAAGCTCATATTTAGTGAGACTCGAACCTGAGACTTCAAAGTCTCAAGGCCTCCTCCTTGCCATTAAGTTAAGGCCTCATTGGCAAAATGCTAGTATATATAATTGACTTATTTCGATAAATAATTTTTAGAAAGAATTTTTAAATACTAGAATTTGATTAAATAAAAAAAATTATAAAAAAATAATATTATATATTAGAAAATGAAAAATACCAAATAAAATATGCAATATAGGTATAATTAGATTTGTAAAAATGTATAAATATTAATAATATATAAACAAATATATATTAAATTTAAATAAAATAATATGTTTTTGCTTTTAACTTTATATTTAATAATAGGTCATGTTTAATAAAAAATGAATAATGGAAGGAACTTTGAAAAACCACCTCTTTAAGTAGATTTTCAAAAGGAAATTTGAGCATCTCAAATTTTCTTTTGAAATTCCTCCTAAATTTTGAAATTATTAAAAAAATTTTGCCAAACAAAGAATTTGCATTTTTGACTTTTAAATATCCTGATTAAAATAAATTTCATCATTGAAATCCCTCATCCAAACACACCCTTAAGAAATTTTGTTTGTCTTGCATTAATTTGGAATAAACATTGGTAAAAGAAGGGAAAAGAAAAGTTTTTGGATTAATGTCAAAATTAACCCTCAACTAAAGAATAAAAATGGTCACATTTGTAATTAACTGTGTTGCTACATGTTATTTCTAGTATAACAAGGTGCAACCACCCTTTTTATACTAATTCATTAGCACTTGGTTTTAATCAATATTAATTCTTGCTTTTTGATCAACATTTGAAGAGATTAGAAAAACAACATATATATTTTATATATATATATATATATATATATATATATATAAAATAAAAAATAAGCAACTCCAAACTCAAAAGAAATAATAAAAATTATAATTCGAGATTTCTCAATGGCAAAATATCAAATATATTAAGGGTACATAAAAAATAATCAATTATTTTGCAGGATAATTATTTCATACACCGTCAGTAAAGTTTTTTTCTCTACAAATGAGGTTAGGATCATGACACATGTCCTATTTTATTTATTTCTTATTTTTGTAATATTTTTATAGGACATATGTTATTATCCTAACATACTTGTGGAATAAAAAAACTCCACTGACGGTGGAGTAAAAAAACTTTACCGACGGTGTATGAAATAATTATCATATTTTGAATACAAGTAATTGTTTGCAAGTGAGAATTTAACCCCATTAAGCAACACATTAATTGCTTAGAAGTGAAAGCAACAACCATATGCCAACATAAATTAAAAAAATAGGATAGAAATATTTCATACCAAACCAATAATAGCAGCAAACAAGCACGTAATGGTTTCAAAAACAGTATTATGAAAAAAAAAACTTATAGAGTTGTTCCAGTTTTTACCAAAAAGATCCAAAATCTTACGTTTATTGCAAATTGAACTTGGGTTCTTAATTATTTTTGCAACAATAGAAAAAAAATTTAAAAAATCTCGTGTTTTTTTCACTTTTTTCTAATTATTCTCAGCATTTTCTTTGAAAATAATAAAAAAATAATTTTTTTGTTCTCTGATTTTAGCTAATTTTCATTCTCATTTTCAAAAATTTATTTTCCATTTCTTCAACCAAACATATTTTCCCTCACATTTTATTCTTTTTTATAAAAATGAAATACAAACAACTTTATTTTCATAAACCAAACACAAGCTTCATATTCCCACTTTTGCTATTTTCTACTGTTTTTGGCTTCATATTCACTGGAGAAATCTAAAAATAACAAAGAGTAGAAGTAACTGAAGCTCAAAACCAACATGTCATTCTAGGATTTTTTTTGTTATTTTGGATTAAGGGCTCTAATTTACACCTTGATGACGATTCTCTTACTGGGCATTAGCTCACCCCCTCCTTTCTCCTTTCAGATTATATTTAATGATCTCTCAGCTTTGAGCGAGAGGAGTATTATTTTGTATCCCCCAAGCGGACTTGAGATTTCCATAAAGGTATACATGGTTTATATTTATATGTTCAGACTTATATGTACAGTACTTTTGCTATATGTATTTAGACTTGGGATGTAAATTGAATGAAAAATATATTTTGAAAAAAAATTGTGAGTTGTATATATTTGTTTATAGTGAATGGAAAGAAATAGTTCCTGGGATTAATTAAGAAAATAAATATAAATTTTAAATTAAATTATCAGTGAAGGCACTGTAGACAGCCCAACCGACGATAAGTAAGGTGTAAAATGGCATGAAAAACTGTATTATGGACTGTGACAAGAATGCATAAAACTCCATCTATTCAATAATCCTTAGTTATTCAATGAAGTATCAACAATCTTGTTCAATTGCCCGTTTAGCTCTATCCATTATCTCATAAATAAAACCCATTGTTGGTTTATCATCACCATCCACAAGGCACAATACTTTTACCAAAGGCTCATAGACTTTTTATCATTTCACTTGCTTTTTTCCAAAAAATTGTTTCTTAAAATAATTTTTTTTTGCTTCATAAGCAAGTCTCGACTTTTGTTGCCCCCATTTAGATTCTTTAAATTCCTATATATTCATCAATAAATTATTAGAGTAATATATTTTAAATTAATATTTAAATAAGATATCAAAAAAATACTAGATTTAAATAATTGTACTAATTATTAAGTACTAACTAACCTTTGAATTGAACATCTCTTAGACCTTGTTTATGCTTGGTTATTTCTTGTAATTGGATGAAATGGGTGGCAAATCGGGTAAGAGCAGGACGAAGTATTTGCTTTCTTTGTGTATATTTCTTCATCAAGTCAATTGTCCACCTATGATTTGTATATGAAACATGTGACTTTCTTCGCCTCCTCCAAAGTATTTGCCACACTTTGCTTCTTCCCAACATCTTCACGGCATAAATCTAAGTAATGAGCTGAACAGGCAATCTAATACAAATGTTTTTTTCTCAACATTATTTTTTTTCAACAGCCTTAAGTGCTGCCTCATTATTGGTGACTATTTGAACAATATATTGCTCTTCGATTTCTTCTATAGCTTGATCTAATATTTTGTAGTAAAAATTAGTATCTCTAGTACGAAAACTAGAGACATCCACAGATTTCCAAAAAAACGATCCCTTTACTACAATAAACTGGGAAATTAATTACATGCATTTGATTCAAGCTGTTGGTCCAACCATCACACATTAAGGTAGCACCTAATTCACTCCAGTGAGCCTTTAATCTGTCAACTCATTCTTTGACTTGTTGATACACTGATTCCAAATACACATCAAAAACCTCATAAGGTGTTGGAGCTTTACATTTTGTCCAATTTCTACTACTATAGAAATTAAATTGTGCAACCATGGAGAGTTTGCTAACTGAAAAGGAAGTCGATCATATATCAAAAACTTAGATATTGATTTACCTAGCTTCCTTCCTAATGTCTTTAAAAAAGAATCACTTATCTTTGGTTGCTTTGAACTCTTGTTTCTAACCAATTCAAGTATAACTCCATTTAATGAAACTTCAGAGTCACTTGGAGTGGATTTCCTTGCTCTTTAATCAAAACAGTCAGCAACTGAGCCATGAGAGCTCCGTCCCTCTTCATAAATATTACTAAAACCACCAGTTCTTTACCCAAATTCTTACCTCATATGCCACCACATTGTGATTTAACACTTTCTCTCATGGATCATCTTATAGCGGCATCTTTGTCTATAAATCCTTCGTAATCGTAATCCTCCTCTCCTCTTAATTAAGATTACAATTCCTCTTTTCTCTTTTTCTTCTCAATTTTTTTTATTTACTTTCTTGGAGGAGTTTCATCATACTTTCTCTAATGATACCTTTTAATAATATAGTTAAGAAAAATAAAAAAATTAGTTGTACATGTTCACGTAATTTTATAATCTTTATTGAAAAATTAACATAATATTTATAACATATCGGTAACATTGGGGCATGGTGCAACATTGCCAGTCTTATGAGCAATATGCTCCTTGAAGCATGTTATTCCTCCTTTTATAATTTTCCTGCAAAGTTTACACAACACATTTCCTCTTGTATTTGGTACAAGGATTCCGAAATGCCAACCAATATCATCACTTGGCGCACCTTCTAGTCCTTTACTTGGAAACTCCTCATGTTGTGACATGTTTGACATTTTCTGTTAAACAAATAATTATAAACAAATGTGATAGTCATCACATTTTTCATATATAAATAAAAATTGAATTTGAACCATTAATTAGTCACATATTCATCCCTCTAATAAGTAACATTAATTTAATTTATTGCATTTACATTATTAATTAACTTAATAAGTAAAAATAATTTACTTTAATAAGTAAATATAATTTAATTCATTACATTTACTTAATTCAATACTCTTTTTTTCCCAAAGAAAATTGCTTTTGTTATTATTGATAACAGAAAACTCACAAACAACAAACATGATATACAATGAGACTACAATGCATAGCTCAAAAAATTTGTCCTATTGCGCATTTGGTTACACAATCCATTACTTTAATAAGTAAAAAAAATTCATTTAATTTACTTACTTTAATAAGTACAAATAATTTAATAGATTATATTTACATTATCAATTAACTTATTAAAAAATTAATCATGTTTGAATACTAATTTGCTACTATCAATTAACTTAAACCTAATCAAATATCAAAATCAAAGTATCAATATTATTTTTTCTTAAGTTATAATAATATTTAATACCATATATTTAATTACATTACAAATTTTACTAAAAAATTACATTAATAATTTAAATTTATTATTACCTAATATTATTTAAAAAAATTACCAAATATTAATTCCTAAAATATTAAAATTCTTTGGCAAAAAAAATAAAACTAAATAATATATTAAAAAAACCCACCCGACCCACCCAAAAACACACCTATATTCCCAAACCCACCCATTCTTGGTCGTCTCTGCCCATTGAATTTCATCTCTCAACTCTCTCAACTCAACCAGACCTCACGCGTCCTCGTCACCAACTAAGGCAGGATTTCATGAATCATTCCTTTCAAGCTAAAACCATCTCCACTCCACAACTAAGATCCCCACCTCTCACAGCACCCTCAATGCCTCACAACCACAATCACCCTCAAATCAAGAAGCTGCAACCGCAAGCCAGAGATGCTCTCCACTTGCAAACGATAGAAGCCACCACTAATGCTGTGAATTGGCAGCATCTCAGGCTACCCATGCCGCCCCGACGCCCACATCCAGTTGCTGACGCCTACACAGATTACAGAAACAGAACAGAGAACTTCGGTTCGATTTCAGTCCCTCACCCTCACCCCTCACAGATCCCCTTTCTCAATGCCCGATCCAAAATCCAGTTGAAAAGTTAAAAGTTTTTAAGTATGCTTTCATCTTGCTTACCTATTGAATTATGCTGCATTACTGCTGTTGTTTGTTGTTGATGGCTTGATGATGCTGTGAACTTACGTTGTGTGATTTCTAATGAATTTATCTTGATTTTTTATTATTTGAGGAGCTTGGAATCTTGATTTGGTGATGAAGCATGAGTCTGAATTGAGTCTGATTTTATTCCTTTCTCACTAAGATTCGACTGTCTCTCTAAAAAGGTTTTTTCAATCTTTTTTATACTCGATATTCAACAGAACAGAGATAGTGGCGATAACGGCCCGCTACCATCGCTATTCACTATTACGCCATTTTGTAACGGCCAATAGCGGCCGTTACATGCGTGAATCTGTATCACAACCACATTTCGTTCAATAACGATAGTGGCTACCGCCACTACCGTGATATAGTTGTCGCTATTCCGATAAACAGCCACTATTTGAAACCTTGCCACCTGTTGCCTTGCTCACCCACAATTCCTGCTGCACTAGAGCCTCCTGAACTTCCTGCCCCACTACATCCTTGTCACCATTGTTGAACTGCTACCTGTCGCTCCACTCCAGCTTAATCTTTGCTACACCACGATTTCAGCTCCCTAAGTTGCTGATGCTCTATCACCGGATCCGTTACATTGTGCATTGCCCTCTTGTCTTGCTGCTCTGTCCTTCCTGAAGCGAGTTCCCTCCTGCTGCTTTGGTCCCTTACACCTACAACTGCAACTCACCATGATTCCACCGATACCATGGTCGGTTGCTGCAAGTAAAAGAGAAAGACCGAAAGAAAGGGAAAGAAAGCCACATTGAACAAGAAAATAAAGGAAAGAAAGCTAAGAACTACTTCTAGGTTTTTTTTATTTATTTTAGGTGATTAATTAATTGATCAATTTAATAGATTGATAATTAATAATTTGATAATTTAGAGGTTAAAATTTAACTTGATTTAATAATTTCAAATTTGTAAGATAATGTATGTTATAATTAATTAATTAAATTTGATAATATATGTATTTGAAAGTTAATTAGTTCAAGTAGAAATTTAATTAATAGAAATTTGTATAATAAGATAATATTGTTTATTATTTTTGCATGTTATTAATTTGGATATTTAATTTGTATTATTTAGTTTCATAAGTAGTGAGATGTGTAATTAGGATATGATTTAAAACTTTAAGAGTTGAATTTTAGAAAATATAACCTTTTAGGAAAATATAATAGGATAAATAAAATTATAAAAACAAATATAAATATATAGGAAGATATAAAGTTAGGATAAATAATCATAAGATTTAGTAAATAAAAAATAATAGTAGATTTACGAACATGAATATGATTTATTCCAATAATGAGACTCCAAAAAGGGTTACGCTTAAGTAATGCTCTAAAATCTCTAGATGAGAAGATTTCTTTCATGGTCTAACCAGCTTAATGGAAGGAGCTAAAAGAAATTTTCAATAAAAAATAATTCATGTCCATTTTTCTAAAAAAATTATAATAAATAATAAATAATAAAAATAAAGTAATAATAAGAATTATATGATAATAAATCATAAAAGTCAATACAGATTATTTCGATGATAAGATTACAGAGAGTTACATTTAAGTAATACTTTGGAAATCTTTAGGGAAGAGAATTTCTTTTAAATACGACTAGGTTAATGTGGGATTTTAAGTGAATTTTTGATAGAATAATTTATATTCATTTTCTAAATAAAAATAATTTATATTTATAGATAAGAATAAAAATAAGTAATAGATAAAGATATGAGTTCATAAAATAATAGAAAATAATAAATGATAAAAATAAAATAAGATAATTTGGGTAAAGGAGTCAAAGTTAGAAAATTTTCATAAAATACTAAAATTTATCCGACGACGAAGCCTCTTTAAGCAAGTCACATAGTACTACTTGAATACTGTTGAGGTGAGAAGGATTTTTAAGTTATCCCACCAGCTTAATGGAGGATTGATGGAGGCCCATCAAGCTCACAAATCTCAAGTCATGTTCATGATGATCGTGACCCTTTGAGCATCCATGGAGGTCCAATAACGAGAGCTAAAATGAAAAGACTGTAACAAGCCCTGGTTGGTTTCATTAATATTGTTAGAGAGAAAGCCCAACAAAGCTTGAGCATGGAGGATGATAAAGTCTTCTACAACATGACCCAAGCCCAAGTTCAACCTTCTTGAAGATTTACAAGTATTGGGCCTAGAGCAATTAGGTCGAATGCTATACTCAATTTATTTAGTTATGTATTATTGGGCTGAACATTGTCTTAATTTAATTTAAGCCAAATTCCTTTTTATTTAATAGGTATGTAGGATTTCTATTTCTTGTTCTGCAAGTTTGGAAAGTAGGATTCCTATTACTTGTTCTACAAGTTTGCTATTTGCCTATAAATAGCTATGTAACCCTTTGGGTAAAAAAACAATTGATTTTGAGTTATAAAACTGAAAGACTTATTTTCTTTGGTTCTCTTGAGAACTCTTGAACTTATCAAGGTCTTCTTTGTAGCGTTCTTTTACCTTCCACCAATTTATACCTTAGGTTCTTGCTTCTCTAAGGAACAGGTCTAGGTCCAATACCATAGGTTCTTGTGTTTCTACACAATAGGTCTTGGTTTTATCTCTAATTTTTGCTTTACTTTGCTGCATTTTTAACTTGTTCCTATTTTTCTTCGAGTATTCTTCGTGTTCTTCATTGAACCTCATCTTCTTTCGGTGAGGTTCATATCAAGGATACTTACAAATATCGTTCAATATTAATTATATCGAAATTAAAGATTAGCCAAAGCAAATTTAAAAGATAACATAAGACTAAGTGGTACTATTTTAGGATGGGCGTTTTGGGAGTGCTAATCATTCCCCACACGTAACCGTACTCTTGAACTTTAGATTTTTTGAATGTAAACCAAATCTTGTATTTAGTTTGAATAGGTGACCAATCACACCTTAGGTTAGAATAGTTGATGTCGACTCATTGAATTTAAGTCTAGCGAGTTAGGTTTTAGGACTTAGCACGTTACGACAACACCCATTAAGAAATAACAATCAATGAAATATCATATAGGCAATAATATAAAATTAATTTTTGATTAATGAACGCTTAAAAAAATAATCATGTGATAACCCCGAATTTCATACTTTTTAGTAAGTAAACAAATGTATTAATGGAAGTAAATTAAGGTTAAGAATTATGAGGATCAAGAAATGATGAGAGTTAAATGAATAATATGGATTGGGATTTTAAGAATTTTAAATTTGGACAAGCATCTAAAGGATTTAATTTCTACATTGATTACTTTGCAAGAAATTTCATGACTGATTGATAATGTTTTGATCATAGCTTGTAATCAGAGGATCCAAATTATAAACCGTAAAATGTTTTGGAAGGCTAACTCTGAAAGCTTTCCAACCATATACAGCCCACTTTCTAATTCATTGGGTGATCACTATGAGTGAATTTTTGAAGTTGCCCCATAATCAAGGGATTCAGTTAGCCGACCTCTCAATAAAGAGTTATATGTATATTTTAGTAGGAAACTCCGATTAAGGGGATTCTAAATTTGTTTAAAAGCTAATTCGAAGATCTTTTCAACCATATATGGCTCACATTCTAATTCCCTATAGACCAATACCAAAAAAATTTGGAAGTCATGCCATGTGCAAGAAAATTGGATAGCAAGCAATCAGTAAAGAGTTAAGCATAATTTTTATAGGGAAGTCTGATTAAGATGATTCCAAATCCGTTGGAAAGCTAACTTAAATACCCTTATAAACATGTAAAGCTCATATTTTAATGCATTGTGGATCAATTCCAGTAAGTTCCTAAAATCACGTCACATGTAGGAATTTCAAAAATTAGCAATCGGTAAAGAGTCGAACATACTTTTTTGATAGGGAACTCTGATTGAGGTGATTCCAAATCCATTGAAAAGTTAACTTAAATACATTTTCAAAAATATGTGGCTTGTATTTTTATTCATTTTAGATTGATCTATTGAATTTTTAAAGTTCTATATAAGTGCAGTAGAGCAATTAGAAAAGTGAGTTAAAATATTAGAGTATAAATTGATGATGCATCGTGGACAATTACCATATGTTATTAACTAGTAGAGAAATGAGTGCATTTAATTTAAATTATATCATGTAAAGTAACCAAATAAAAGTCTTAAATAAATTCCATGTAAATGTGACCAAGGTAAAACATTTTAGTAAATTGAAAATTTAAACTTTTAATTGTAAAGAAAATGTATAAATAATGCATATATAAATAATACATGGAATGGCTTCTAAAAGAAGCCACATATGCCACCAAACCCCACTGAAAGGGGTCTTCAATTTCAGCTACATAGAATAGAAACAAGGATAGGAGGGAGCAACAAAAAAAATGAAAGGAAAAAAAGGGAAAAGAAAGGAAAAAAAAATAAAGGAAAGGGAGAAAGGTGCTTTGATCCTCACCAAGATACCTCTGTTTCCACCTTTCTTTTAACCCTTCAAAACTTCAAAACAGCTGTTAGAATAAAGATGGAAAGCAGTTGAAACCAAAACAGAGCAAGTAAGGGAGTGATGGGGAAACAAGAGAGAAAAGAAGAAGAAAATGATAAAAAGAAGAACGGAAAGAAGGTGAGGTAAAACCATATTAACCTTACCTTTGAATTTACTTACCTTAGGCCTTAAAACCTCTAAAGTAGCTACTATCTTGGGAGAGGAAATCAGCAAATAATGTGAAGCAACAGGCTGAGAAAGTTTCGATTATTGAAGGGAAATTTGAGGTAAGGGCTAGTCCGTTTGGTAAAGCTTAGTGTGTGTATGTGTGTGTGTTTTAATGTAAGAAGTTGAATAATGAAAACCTACTTGAAGCTTAAGGTTTAGTTGCTATCCAAGAGGTATACAGCAGCCAAATTCTTGGTTAAGGACATAACAGCAAGCTCGGCACTCTTGGAATCTTAAGGTAAGATTTATCTAATTTAGTTAAATAATATACATATTGTGGAGATGATGATATGATGCTTTGTATGTTTATAGGGTGTTGAAAAAGATATTGAGGAAACCTATAAACATGGTTCGACCTTTTTGAGGTTAAAAGGGATTTGTTGAGATCTTTGAGAAAGCCTATTAAAAAGGATTTGGTCAAGGATATGATGCTTTGTATGTTTATAGGGTGTTGAAAAAAATATTGAGGAAACCTATAAACATGGTTCGACCTTCTTGAGGTTAAAAGGGATTTGTTGAGATCTTTGAGAAAGCCTATTAAAAAGGATTTGGTCTAAGGGTTTTATATAGGGTAACTGTGACTTAGTGTTAGGCAATTGAAATTCCATTATGTGTAAGAATATATTTTAAGAGTTTCTTTTTTTGGTGTAATTGAATTTATAGAAATTGTCAAAGAGGGGAAATTACACCATTAGCCAAACACTACAAGAAATTTTCCATATAGTGACGCTTGACTATACTGACGATCATTTTTTGTCAGTAAAAATAGATTATACTGACGAATTTTTATTATCGTCAGAATATATTGCACCTATACCAACACTTTCTTCAGCTATAAGTATAGATTAACTCTTTTCTGACAATCTATGAATATCCATCAATATAAGTATGACATATACTGACAGACTTTAAATAATGTCAGAATATACAGTATCTATACTGACATTTTATTTCACCGTTGCTCTAGATTAACCCTTTTCTGACAATGTCTGAATATCCGTCAGTATAAATATGTTATATACTGACGGGCTCTTAATACCATTAGAATATATAGTATCTATACTAACACTTTCTTTAGCCGTTAGTATAGATTAATCCTTTTCTGACAATTTATGAATATCCATTGGTATAAATATGATATATACTGACGAACTTTTGATACCGTCAGAACGTACAATACCTATACCAACAATTTATTTAACTGTCGATATAGATTAACTCTTTTCTGACAGTCTACGTATATTTGTTAGTATAAGTATGGTATATAGTGACAAATGTTTAATACCGTCAGAATATATTGTACCTATACTGACATATTATTTAACTGTTTGATATAAATGAATTATTTTCTGACAGTCTATGAATATTCGTCAGTAAACATATGACATATATCGATGAATAGTATTGTAATTGTCAGTATTGATATCAAAATTGAATATCCAATATAATATATATATATATATATATAGATATATTTATACATATATACACACAAAATCATTTTATGCATATTCTAGATTTTAACATAAAGTTATAGATCATGATAACCAATTTTTTGTGTTCTGTTTAGAGCAATGTAAAACGACAATGAGAATTCAATAAACTTTGATCATCATCATCATCATCATCATCATCATCATTATTATTATTATTATCATCATCATCACATTTTTATTTATTTTGAAAGAGTCACTTGTAAATTAAAAACTATAACATATATGTGCAAGTAAAAATTTTCAAAAATTCAATGCAGCTTCATCATTTATTAACTATAAAATATATTAAATTTAAATTTATATAAAAAATATAATAAATAATTAAATAATTTATTTGTGTTCTTTAAATTTAGGAAAATACTAAAAAAATTGCAAAAACTAAAATGACGAGTATGAATTAGAAAAAAAAAACTAATTTTTTATGCATTTAAAATTTTCAATGCATTATTAGTTAATTTACTAAATCCACTTCATAAAATATTTGTTATTTCCAAGTCTATTTTTGTCTTGAACAAGCAAACTTATTGTAGTCTTGGCTTGCTCCTAAAAATGTTTGCTATTAGTTACAAAAAGGCATCTGATTAACTATTTTCTCCATAAATTTTTTCTTACAAGGCGACACCACTGTAAGTTGACTTTTCAATATTTTCTTAATTGTGTAGTCAACCAATCAAGGGGTTATTCTTATATCCAATTTGATGTTTAACATCATCTTTAATTGATTCAATTTTCGTTACTATATATGTAGATTTGATAATTTATGTATATAATTTGTGTTTTTATTATGTCAAATCATGATTGTTATGTATCGCGCATGTTACCTTGTTGTATGCAGAATTACCATATATAAATATATACATGGTTGATCAAAATAAAAAATATTTATAAACTTAATTTTTTATGGATGACTTTTTTATTTACTTTATTGAAATTCATTTTCTTAATTAATTATATCCCAAAATTTGATCCATATTTAAAATAATTTCTCTTCTAAAAAAATATCAATACTTATATAATGAAAATATTAAAAGATTATATTATATTAAGCTACACACGTAACCATGTATTGTATTTAGAAGATTTATATTCAAAAAAGAGAGATGAAATGGAGAAGCACTTATTTAATAACCATGTATTTTAATAATTTTCAAATTTAAAATTTTATTCAAAATATTTAACAACTTGATTTATAGTAACGAGAGTGAGTATCTGCAAGTTGAATTACAAATCCTTTATTGCTTTTGTTGTCTTCCCTAAGCAAATCTAAAAATTGAAATCAATCCAATAAAATAGAAAAAAAAAATGAAGCAATTGAAGTTTACACGAGAAATTGGTGGCCAAAATAAAATATGCATGAGAAATAAAAAAGCCAATTGGATGTTTATTGGAGAAATCAAATGAAGTCACAGACGAAAGCTGTCTTCGGAACATTAATCAAATAAAAATAAAAAATTTGGGTGTCTGTTTGTCTTAATGGCTCAAGCTATGCTTTTACGGATGCTTTTAAGAAAGATGAAATAAAAAACAACTTTTGTTAACAACGTTGACAATGTTTTGTTTTATAAGGGTATTACTGAACAGCCGCTAAACATGTATAAAGCGATGAAAAGAATAAGACTCGCGCGGCTTTGAAGCGAGCAAAGGAGTTCAACCCAAAACAAAAAGCAACGAGACGACTTTTTCGGGACAACCAAATCCACTATGCATTTCATTCGCCCCTGCTATCTTACAGTTATAGAGCAATTGAAACTCTTGGGAAGAGCCAGTAGAGAGAAAAATACAAGTCCTATTAAACTTCTATCTCAAAGTGTTATCTCAAGATATATAGATTGTGACCGTTGCCTTTTCTACAAATTCTCACATCTAACACCAAAAAATTTAATTCTCTCAATACTCTCAGCCCAACGATACTATACCCAAATCCCAATTTTCCAAATCATTTATTCCTCTTTTCAAATTTGCAATGGATGCATCTATGGGTAAGTTTCTCCTCTCATTTTCTTTAATTATAACACATCATAAACAGATTGCTCACTTTCTTTTCTTTTTGTGTTGTTGTTGTTAGCAAATTAGGTGTGCTTTCTTTCTCAAATGCTGTGAACAAATTTCTGTTTGAACGTCTCATATCGTTTTTGGTTAATTACTCCGAAAAACTTGTAAGTATTATTCTTATTTCTTATTTTTCAACTGCAATATTGTTCTAGTAATCGTTATGCCCATGTTACATTTTACTAATATGATTTTACTGACTTCTGTTTCATGTAGCTATAATGTAATGCTAGATTATGCTTATTCATTTTAGATTTCGAATGTCATTGTTTAATTAATTCTTGATTTAATAGAATGTGTATATAATTTATTAGCATCCTTTTAGAGTGTGAGGAAAATATAGTAGTTATTAGTGTCATAATGTACTATGCCCCTAAATCATTGTTTGTTAAGAGAGCTCTTTGCATTGACATTTAACTTGTTTAAAGCTTGTAATTTTCTTGTCACTTTCTTTAGAAAAAACCCAACTACCCACTGCATATAAGTTTTTAATTGGACCTAAAACTCAAAACTACTCTACTAAACCAAAGACCTTACCTAAGGGAATTTAAGTGTAAGACTTAAACTTTAATTAACTAAAACGACACCTAATTAACTACCTTAAAGCACTTAATTAACTAATTTTAAAATGCAAAATTTACTTGAACTAAATCTACCAAAACAGAAAATTATTTTAACTTTAAATTCAATCAACTAGACTTACTTGGCGATGGAATTGACCTAAACTAATTCTAAACTTAATGCCACCTTTAAAGCTTACACTACTAAGACTATATTAACCAAAACTCATACTGAAATAAGAGTTAAAAGGCTGGAAATTAAATCTGGAATTTTTTTGATTGGAACTAAAACCGAAAGGTTTTGCCATCTAGACACCATGACAGGAAAGGACCTCAAGCCTCTTTCTTAATTAATGAACTAATTAGACCTATTAATTGATTGAGACCCTAAGTTAACTTGATAAACATAAAATCTGGAAATTTTCCACTTCAATTAACAAGTAAAACATGAGTAAACAACAACTAGAATATAGGCAGTGAAGCAAAGAAAAATGGTGACTCTATATGCACCAAAATTAATGGTATTCAAGTGTAAAACCTAAATGTAAACTCTAACCAAGTAAAATAATACCTAATTTACTACCTTAAGACACTTAATTAACTAATTTTAAAATGCAAAATTTACTTGAACTAAAGGTTCCAAAACAGAAAATTATTTTAACTTTAAACTCCATGAACTACACTTAATTAGCTAAGGAATTGATCTAAACTAATTCAAAACTTAATGCTCCCTTTAAACCCTACCCTACTAAGTCGAAATTAACCAAAAATCTTATTGAAATAAGAGATAGAAGACTGGAAATTAAATCTGGAATTTTTAAATGTGATTGGGACTTAAACCGAAAAGTTTTGCCATCTAGACACCATGACAGCAAATGACCTCAAGCTTCATCCTCAATGAACTAATTAGACCTATTCAATTGTGTGAGACCTTAAGTTAACTTGATAAACATAAAATCTGGAAATTTTCCACTTCAATTAACAAGTAAAACATGAGTAAACAGCAACTAGAATCTAGGCAGTGAAGCAAAGAAAAATGGTGACTCTATATGCACCTAAATTAATGGTATTCAAGTGTAAAACCTACATGTAAACTTTAACCAAGTAAAATAATACCTAATTTACTACCTTAAGACACTTAATTAACTAATTTTAAAATGCAAAATTTACTTGGACTAAAGGTTCCAAAACAGAAAATTATTTTAACTTTAAACTACATGAACTACACTTACTTAGCTAAGGAATTGACCTAAACTAATTCAAAACTTAATGCTATCTTTAAACCTTACCCTACTAAGTCGAAATTAACCAAAAATCTTATTGAAATAAGAGATAGAAGACTGGAAATTAAATCTGGAATTTTTAAATGTGATTGGAAGTAAAACCGAAAAGTTTTGCCATCTAGACACCATGACAGCAAATGACCTCAAGTTTCATCCTCAATGAACTAATTAGACCTATTCAATCTAAAACAGAATTGAAATCTCAATTAGCCAAAACATTGAGCTAGCAACAGGACATGCTTGGTTTGTAACTCAAATGCATCTTAAACTTGAAGCTTTCAAATGCCTAACTTTCCTCAAACATAAGCCTAGTTTCTAATGATTTTATAATAGAAAAAAAGTTAGAATTTCTTATTTTGAATTTTTTTTTAGAATTTATTAAATAATGTCTAAATTTCCTTATTATAATTTTTGGTAATTAATTATATTATTATCACAGTGTTAACCATTTCACAATCTATGGATAAGACGTGGATAAATCTCACGTCAAGAGCCAACGAAGAATACATAAAAGGAGTCACTAGTTTTTTAGATTTTGCCTTTTCAAGATCATCTGAAGATGGAAAAATTTGGTGTCCTTGTGTTAAATGTGTCAACACATATAGAGTGTCTAGAAGAGATGCATTTGATCACATAATATGTGATGGGTTTCTTAAAGGATATGTTCGATGGATATTCCATGGGGAAGTCTTGGATGGATGTTCATCTAGTAGTAGAACTAATGAGGAAGAAAGAGAGTCAAGTCTTGACGTTCATGATTTACTACATGATATGATGGCTGAAAGAGCTATGAATGTTGATATGGGTAACATACACTCAAGAGATACTACTGGTGAGCAATATTATGGTCATAGAATTGATAGTGACAAGTTTTATGGTTTACTTAAAGATGCGGAGGAGAAACTATATCCAAATTGCAAGAACTTCACAAAGTTCTCCTTTGTAATCTATTTGTTCCACATTAAGTGTTTTAATGGGTGGACAAATAAATCTTTCAATACATTATTGGAGTTGCTGAAGCTTGCTCTACCAGAGGACAATACATTACCTGGATCTTATCAAGAATTCAAAAAGATGATTACTGCATTAAGTTTGAGTTATGAAAAAATCCATGCTTGTCCCAATGATTGCATGTTGTTTTGGAAGGATAATGAAAATCTGGAATTTTGTCTAAAATGTGGCGCTTCTAGGTGGAAAGAGAGCTTGATTGATGTAGAAAATGACTGTGGAGATACTTGTATAAAAAAAAAGAAGAAAGCTGCAAAGATTTTACGTTGGTTTCCTCTAATTCCAAGACTACAAAGGTTATTTATGTCTTCTAAGACTGCTCATTTGATGACTTGGCATGAAGATGAGCGTACTAAGGATGGACATCTTAGACATCCTGCAGATTCTCCAGCTTGGAAAGAATTAGATTTTCAATATCCTCAATTTTCTTCCGACCCTCGTAATGTTCGTTTGGGATTGGCTTCTGATGGTTTTAACCCTTTCAAAACTATGAGTGTGATACATAGCACTTGGCCTGTTATATTGATACCTTATAACTTGCCTCCATGGATGTGCATGAAACAACCAAACTTTATACTTTCCCTACTTATTCCTGGTCCAAAAGGTCCGGGAAACAATCTAGATATATACCTGCAGCCTTTGGTAGATGAATTGAAAGTACTTTGGGAAATTGGTGTTGAGACTTTTGATGCCTCAAAAAATCAAAACTTTCAACTACATGCAGCATTAATTTGGACTATTAATGACTTTCCTGCATATGCCAATTTGTCTGGGTGGAGTACTAGGGGAGAGTATGCATGTCCTTGTTGTGGATTTGACACTTCATCTAAGTGGTTACAGCATGGTAGAAAGTACTGTTACATGTGTCATCGTAGGTGGTTAGAACCTAATCATAGGTTTCGAAATGATAAACATTCTTTTGATGGAACTCAAGAATTTAGAAGTGCTCCTTCACCACCATCTGGGAGTGTAGTGTTGAGACAATTGGAAGAATGGAATGGTAATGAAAATGGACCGTGGAAGAAAAAAAGCATTTTTTTTACATTACCTTATTGGGAGCATCTTCTATTGCGTCACAATCTTGATGTGATGCATATAGAAAAGAATGTTTGTGATAACATTCTTGGCACATTGATTGGGCAGGAGGGGAAGTCAAAGGATAACTACAAGTCGCGACTTGACCTTGTAGAAATGGGTATTCGAAATGTTCTTCATCCAAAGACTCGTCCCGGCACTAATACTCAATACTTGCCTCAAGCATCATATCAAATGAGTTTGAATGAAAAAAATACTTTTTTGAAGATTCTTAAGGAAATGAGAACTCCAGATGAATACTCTTGCAATATCTCACGTTGTGTACAACTTAAACAGCGAAAGCTGATAGGGCTCAAAAGTTATGATTGTCATCTCTTAATGCAAGAATTTCTTCCTATAGCATTACGGGGGTCTTTACCTGAAAAGGTGTGCTTGGTTCTTATTCAATTGTGTAATTTTTTCAAGGATCTTTGTTCGAAAGTTCTTCAAGAACATGAGCTTGAATTACTTGAGTCTCAGGTTGCATCGATTCTATGTGAAATGGAAAAGATTTTTCCTCCATCTTTTTTCACAATAATGGTACATTTAGTTATCCATTTGGCAAATGAAGCAAAAATTGCTGGTCCAGTCATATATCGATGGATGTATCCTATTGAGAGGTATATATTCAAGTGTTATATGTTTTAGTATCTTAATTTCAAATAGTATTTTTGCTGATTATCTTTTGTTTTTAAACTTCATCTAAATAGGTTTCTTCTTACGCTTAAATCTTATGTGCGCAATAGAGCTCTTCCAGAGGGTTCAATTGCAGAAGGATACTTAGCAAATGAATGCATAACATTTTGTTCAAGATACTTTGATGGGATAGAGACTATTTTTAGTCGGCCTATTCGAAATGATGACAAGAATCCCCTTGTTGAAGAGGAAGAGTCTATTCTTTCTGCTGTAGGAAGGCCATTAGGGAGGAAAAAACATAAAGGTTTTAATTTCAACAAGCGTAAAAGGGTCTCACGCTTTACACTTGATAAGCAAACTTTGGTACAAGGACATCGATATGTGCTATTTAATTCGGATGAGGTTGCACCATTTCTAAAGTAAGAAAATATATCTTTATAAGTTTCTATTTGATAATTTTCTTCTTTATTATGTTTTAGACTCTTCTAAGAATTTTTTTATGTAGGAAACATGAGCAACTTATTAAGAGGCGTAATCGTTCTCGTCGTCTCAGTCCATTTGAGATACAAAAGTTGCAAAGTGAAACTTTTCATGATTGGTTTCGTGATCATGTAAGTGTTGCATCATGGCTTGGAATATGTATTTATAGTTTTTATTGTTATAGTTATTTTAACCAATTACGAAATTACTTAGGTTGCACATTTGGATCAACAAGGAAGTGCAAACATCACAGATAAACTCAAATTGCTTGCTCGTGGCCCAACAGATACAATTAGGAAATACACTGGTTATATTGTTAATGGTTTTAGATTTCATACCAAGGCACGTGAGAGATACTTGAAAACTCAAAATAGTGGGGTTGTTGTAACAAGTAAGATGATGAGTTATGCAAGTGCAAGAGATACACAACCTACTGAAGGGGAAGTTAACTATTATGGGGTTTTGACAGATATCATTCAATTGAATTATTCTGGTAGATATAAGGTTGTGTTATTTAAATGTGATTGGGTTGATATAAATAGAGGTTGTAAGAAAGATAAGTTTGGTTTCACTCTTGTCAATTTTTCACATCTAGCTCATAGTGGAACTAATTTGGTTCATGATCCTTTTGTCTTGGCATCACAAGCTAAGAAAGTCTTTTATATTAAGGATGAAAGACATAAAGGTTGGGTTCTTGCCAAGCATGCAAAACTTAGAGATGTTTTTGATATGGGTGATGAATCCTCCTCAAGTAGAGATCAAGGAAATAAAGAAATTCATGTTGAATCTGATGAAACTTATAATGCTTCAAATTGGGTTAGAAGTGAAGTTGATGATGGAGTGGAGGTCACATCGGAGATGGAAAATGAGCATATAGAAGATGATCCAATGGATGAACATAATAGGGAGGACATTTTTTAGTTCTATGTAATAGAGTAACTTTATATAATGAATTTGCATTGTAAAACACTAGTTGATTCATATTCTTTAAGCCATCTTACTTTCGAGTAAAATTTTTCATAAGTCCCTTAATTTCAATGAAATTTCATTTTGATGTTGAATATTTTGATTGCTGCATTAATATTCGTTCATTAATTAATACATGTTACATCTTATATTGTGCTTATTATTATTGTGTGTTATTAGACTTGAAATGGCAAAGCGTAAAAGATTGAATATCAGCAGAGTAAATCGACCCTCTAGCTCTCAATTGCAAGCACAATCTGAAGAACAACAGGTATCACTTGAACTAGAGCCTTTGCGACGTGACGAAAATCAAGTTGAACAAGTGGAACATAATTCGGGTATTAAAACATAATAATTTGTTAGTATAAATCTTTAAGCTTTATAATGTTGCACATTTAAATTATTTATGAATTTAATATATATTTGCATGTAATTTTTCTATGTAGCAAATGCTTCTCGTAAAAGAACTCGAGGTCCCACACGTATGGCTGATATTTGGGATTTGGAAGAAGGAGAGCATGTTGTTGTTAAAGTGAATGAAGATGCTGTGCCAATTGGTGATGAATCTTGCTCTCTAACACGATTCATTGGTAGTATGGTGAGAATGCCTAGCTTTGCTCCCATTGATTATAAAAATTGGCATGACATGTTAGATGATAAGAAGGAAGAAATGTGGAAAACATTAGAGGTATCAAACATATTTACTTGTTAGTTAATTGTTTCTAAGTGTTATTTATATACATTGACATTTTATTTTCATTTTACTTTATCAAATTGTAGTTGAAGTTTGAATTCCACAAACTTGATTCTGATGAGCCTGTTGATGAAGAAACAATGAAAAGAATTAAGTCTTGGGCAATAACAAACATGAGTGGTAAGTGGAGGCAATGGAAGAATGAATTAAAGTCTAAATTTTATGATGAACACAAGACACCTGAGGAAATGGCTGCAAAGGTTGATGATTCTCGAGTAGACAAAAATCAATTTCTGTTTCTTGCTAGACATTGGTCAACTGATGAAGCGAAGGTACATGTTTACAAAATATGATACTAACTTTGTTTTAATATTAGGAAATGACAATGAATATTTTATGTTTTTATTTATTTTTAAAGGAACAAAGTGAAACAAATAGAACTAATCGCTCAAAATTAGTTGAGCCTCATTGCACAGGAACAAAAACATTCTCAAGGATCATCCAAACTATGGTACATATATTAACTTTCTTTCTTGGACTAATATTATATGAAATATATTTCTTACACATGTAGTTTTGTCATCTAAATATTTAATGTTAAACTTTTGTAGACTAAAGAAGCTAATGGAATTCCACCATCACGTGCTGAGATGTATATTCATTCTCGTACAAGGAAGGATGGAACTGTTGTAAATGACAAGGCAGCTGAAATTGTGGTATTTATTTTATTTTATACTTGTTTGTGCTTATGTCTAGTTTATTGCATATTGCACTAAATTTATATTTACATTTTAGGAACTCATGAAAAAAGGCTTGAGTGAAACTAGTTCTCAGAATTCTCAAGGGATTTCATGGAAAGATGATGTCTATTCAAAAGTTAAAGGGCCAGAGAGAAAAAGGCGTGTTCACTCTATGGGGATGATATCTATTTCATCTAATAAATCTAGTCAATGTTCTCAATCCGTGCAGCCTAACGATGAGGTACAAGGATTGAAAGCTGAAGTTCAAGAATTAAAACAAACTTTGAGTAACGTCTTGGAATTACTTCAAAGCCAACGTCATGATGGGAATGTAGATGTCTTGAACACTATTAGTCGCTTGGTGAACAAAGAGGTATATGTTACAGCTATTTTACTATTATACATATATGTGTGTGTAATTTTTGTTTAGGATTATGAATATTGGACTTTTTATTTTTCTTTGCAATTATTTTTAGGTACCTAATGCTAGTAGCGCGCCTGGAACCTCACAAGGTGAAAACAATCAGTCTTCAAATTCAAGTCATCAACTTAATCAAGATGAACATGGTAAACCTTGTGTTGTTATGAACATTGTAATATTTTGGTATTTACAGTACTGTTGTACAAATCCTTTTTAGATTTATTTGAATTTTTTATGTTCTTAACTTAAATATCTTTTTTTTTATGCAGATGTTCCATGAAAGCATATGACAAGATGATTTACCTTGGGACAATTGTTTATTTACTTAAAGTATTATGTTTATAGACATTCAATTATATTTGTTTTCATCTAGACTTAGTACGATATTTTTAGTTCTTGTCTTGATCTTAATTTTTAAGATTATGAAACATTTGATTGTAGTTTTATTTTAAATGTTATTAAATATTTTGAACTTTTATTTTGGTACTTTCATTTTACATGAATATATACTGAATTAGTATTATAAATAAATATTAATAATTAAAATATAATTTAAAGAGATTTTTATTAACGCTTTAATATTTATACCAACGGTGTTGTTGAAATATTCGAGGCTATACCAACTATAATAGATTATTAGATAAATATGATATTGACCGTTAGTATAGATTAAAAACACAGGGCTATACCAACAGGCATCATCCGTCACTATAAATACTGCATCAGATTGATCGTCGGTATAAGTAAGGAAGCTATACCAACAGTTTTAGTTTTACTGACAGAACCAGATCATTGGTATATTCTTACGACTAATTCTGACAGTTTAGACTGTTGGTATAGGTAAGGAAGCTATACCAACGATGTTGGATTTACTAACAGAATCAAAACCGTTGGTATATTCATACTACTTATTCTAACGATTTAGATTGTCGGTATATAGAAAGGAGCTATGCCGATGGGCATGGATTTACTAACAGACTTAAACCGTTGGTATAATTCTCATACCTATTCCGACGATTAAAAATTTGTCAGAATAGGTCTATACCGACAAGATATGTACCAACGGCTAAAAAACTGTCGGAATAAATATTTTGACCGTTGGTGTAGGGTCGAATGAACTATAGCAACGATTTTTTGGGTTTTAGTGACGATTTTTTGAGCGTCAGTATATGGCAATTTTCTTGTAGTGAAAGTTTGCAAGTGTAGTGTGTACTAAGCACCAAGTCTTGGTATAATTGGTAAGAATTTCTATACAAAGAAGTTGCTATGTTTGTATTATTTGTTGACAATATAAGGAAACTATTACTAATTTGTGGTTCGCCATATATATTAGGTAAAAGTATATATACTTAATCATATGACTTCAAGGAATTTTGAATGTGGTTGATGAATTGGTTTTATTTTAATATTTCAAGTTGTGAATATGCTATGTAGATGAGTTAATGATATAGTCTGATGAATATACATTGATGTGGATATTATATAAAAATAAATATACTCACACACACATACTTGGTAATATGCCCATGGTTTTGGCACAAAGAGAATATAAATGGGAATGTATGCAATGTTGTGATTTATATGCCATGATTCTTGAAAAATTATGAATGTGGGACAAGTCATTTTTATTATGATAGGTATACACACACACACATATGATGCATGATTCTTGAGAAAATATGAATGTCAAGACAAGGTGATAGAGATGTTATTATATATGTATATATATAAAAGGTGAAAATATGGACTTTAGGGTTGTAATGATGCTATGGCGTGAGAAAATTTTGCTAAGTGTACGTTGGTGATATATTGTTAAGGTATTGTTTAAATATCTTTAAGATAATAAAAGGACCCATACTGATGGTCGGGGTCTTAGTATCGACACTTAGATGTGAAAGTGATTGGATTGTGTGAGAATCATATATTATGGTAATGTTATACATGTAAGACTTCTCATCACTGTTCAATTCAAGTGTATTTTGCAGGTATAAAGGGAAAGTGTGGTGGGTCCCACAGACCTTATAGTGCCCGGATGGACAGGAGACTTGGTGCACATAGTAAAGAAAGCTGAATAAGCTTATGGTAGGAATCTAGAGTCCAAATCCTTTATTTAAGCTATTTTGGAAAGTGTGCCAACAAATTAGAAAATGACGATTAAGGACATAGCCCGGTTGAACTTTCGTAAATAACGGTCAAACTAAATAGACTTTTGACCAAATGATTGAAGTACGATAATCTACATGTAAATAAGTTCTTGGCCATGTCAATAGATAGATTGAATTGGGGGGAAATAATATTTACGCGATTAACTCGGTATGGGTATTTTGGTAATTTACCCTTACGATTAGTCAAACCTTAATAAAACCCCATCCAATCATTAAAATATGTTTAATAATTATATTTAATGATGAAATAAAACATTTTGGAGTTAAGTTGAATAGTTAAAAATATTATGGAAGTTTAAGGGCAAAATTGTTTAAAATCATTATAAGTGAAGGCATTTTGGTCATTTTGCCAACAAGATCATTTTTAAAGAATTTTCTACCACTTTCTTAAGTGCCGGCCATCTTCATCTTCAACCTTACCTCTCTTCCTCCATAACCAACCTTGAGAGAAAATAAGAAAGCTTCTAAAACATTAGGAAAACAAGCTTATAACTGAAAAGTTTCTTCTACAAAGCTATCCCAAATTCAGTGCTCTACAAGCCCATATTAATATTTAAGTGTGAAGTGGACAAAATCAAGGAGAAAGGCTTCCCCTCATATTCAGCCACCATAAGGTATTTTTATGCGTTCATTTTCTTTATGTTTTAATGATGGAAAATGATGAAATTAAGATAGTTAAGCATGAATTTGGCCTTGGATTGAATCAAAACTCACTCAATCACTTCCCTAGGGCTTCGGCCATGATAGAAAGTCTATGAATTATTGTGTTTTGGTGCATGAAAATGGTGCTAAATGGATGAAGAACAATGATAGAACATGAAACTAAGCTTAAATTGTTTAAAAAGCTTGAGTAATGTACCATGAAGCATTCGGCCATGAGAAGGGGACATGGGTTTGGTGCTCAATTTGATGTGTTCTAGGTTCCATGATATTGTATAAATTGAGAGAAAACTGCCAGTGTGATCGAAATCGAAATCAAAAACAGAGTTGATTTAAGCATATTTGCATTTTAGCACCGGTGTAAATTACATTGGTCTAGTGACTACTGAAGACAATGTGGTAGATTTTAATGAAGAAGAATTTATTATAATTAAGGTATGGTGAAATAATGGTGTGTCATGATGTTTTGCAGCTTGGGAGTGAGAATTATCACGTGGTGCTGTTAGTGCTTTTGGTAGGAATTGATAGGTAAGGGATGAGTATGGAAGACGTAGGGATATTATGAATGCATATTGTGGTTGAAAATGATTTAATAAAATTATTTTGAAGTCAATGGCTTTGGAATTGTTGAAATTGTGGACTCTAGCTAGTTTTATGAACTGTGTTTTCACTGTAGGAAAGCTAGGGTAGAAACAGTTGTTATACTGTTAAATTTCAGAGAAATTTATGGAATCATTCTTTAATATCCTTGAGTATTATAAATGAAAGAATTATTAAGCTAATCTCATCTCATTTATTGAAATTTCATATTTTCACTAAATATCGAAAAATAATATTTAAAAATTTATGTTATCGAATTTTACTTACGTGAGAGTACTGGCATGTTCTTATAACTTGTTTACATATAAATAGAACATTTTTAGAAAGGAAAACTGAACTGTGAATATTTTATGAATTTTTATTACTAAACTGCCTATGTTTTCTAACATATGCATTTATGGACTGAATGAAGATTTTATTATTGGAATTGATGTCTTTAATGGTAATTGTACTGCTTATAAATTGTTTTGAGACTGTTAGGCCCCATACATGCTAACGTTACTATTACTGTATTGTTGCTGATAGACCTACCAAGTCTTTAGCTTTCGCAGTTGTTACTCGGCAAGTGTACACTGTGGACCCACTGACTATGGCCATATGTCTTACTGTTACTGTTTCTCCCTTCTTGAGATACTATTATGGTATGATATTTATTGGGTATTGCCTGGTCTCCACTATACTATACTGTTTTACTGAATTGAATTTCTTACTGATATTGAAGCGAATTGTTTATATATCAACTCTATTAAAATTTCTAAAGTATTTACTATACTGTTTACTGGATTTCTATACTGAATTGTTTACCAAAGTGATTCATTTAAATTGTTTATATACTGAAATATTGCATGACATGATTTTAAAGTGATTTATACTGTTTATTTATATCACCACCAACCGTTTACTCCCTATAGTCACATCTAGGGATTTTGACACGACAGGTACTTCAAAGTACCTCCCACACTCTATCCGGTTACCTAGCCAACTATAATATCCTTCCTATAAATGTCCTTTAGTGTACTGTTAGAAATCAAATGATTTTATGCATATAGATTTCATCGTATCAGTTCTTGAATATGAATTTCTTACTGGGCATTTAGCTCGCCCCCTTTTTTCCTACCTCACAGATTATTTGTAATGATAGTGATATATCGTTCCTGGCTTCATTTCTGGTACCCTCAAGCAGTAGTTATCTGATCGTGGAGGTATATTTATTTTCTTTTATATGTTCAAACATATATAAACAGTACTACTTTTGTATAATTTATATACAGGGGATGTAAAATTGGTGAAATGTATTGGAAATAATACTTTTGATGTAAATATTAGCATCAGTTATAGATAAACTTTATTTACAATATGATTATTGTCATTAGTGAGTGTTATAAAAGCATTGTAGATAGCTCAACCAACTGATTGTATATGTGATTAATGATATTTATTGTATATAAGGGATCATTACAGAATGATGTCAATACTTTTGTGATATAATTATATATATATATTGGATGATAGTGCAGGTTAAATGTGCCTACGTGATTGTTGTATTGGAGATAGTTTTATTTATGCTGTTATAATGCCAAAATTTATGTTAGAAATCACTTTAGGTACACCTCATAGGGTTAGCCTAAGTCTGTATTGTGAATTGTGGTCATCATGCATGGCATATGAATGATTTTATGCATAGAGATCTACACACTTTTTCTAACGAAAATATTGTTTTACGAAAGTATCAAGTCCGATTTATATGAGTAGTAATGTGATTATCTTGACAACATTGCTACAGTGATTTTGTATGTTGTGATAAGTGTTCAAAGCATGTTTAACTTACCTTGATTTTTCAAATGCAGGTGCATGTGTTTTACACCATATTTGCTTCGATCATGCAAATATCTTTTATACAGATTTTGATACTAGATATGCCTTTGTGGCATCGTGAGATGTCTTTATGACATCATGAGATGCTTGCGTGGCATTGTAAGATATCTTTGTGACATCGTGAAATGTCTGAACGGTAAACTAATTGAAAAAGAAAAAGAAAGTAACGAGGAGAACGAAGCAAGCTGACCGAGAGAGGGAGTAGGCTAACAACAAGAAGAGGGAGAGAAGCGAAAAGAGAAATTAAAGAAACAATTGTTAGGTCTGCCGACAGGGAACACTAGGGGAAGAAAGAATAGAAGCGAGTGTCGTTATAGGTCGACGTTCCTATTGTTCTTGCAATGTAACACCTTCGGAAGTTAGGTTTTTCGGGCTAACTTTTTCCTTTACTTATTATGTTTGTCACTCCCTCACTGTGGCTAATACCTAGCAAGTAAATTGCTACTCGTTTAATTGTTTAAGACTAATTGTTTAAGGTCCCATTATTTGATTACCTCGTTATGTGTGCCTAAAATTGAAACTGAAAATTCCATCCCTATATATATACCTATTGCCCATCCTCATACAACACAGTAATATTTCCACTTGTGGCATGAAAATTCATCTTAGTACGCCATTCAGAACATTTCATTGTCATCAAGACATAATATCAAGTTACTCTTCATTACAAGGCACTGTTACATATAGTTCTCAATACAATCTTAGTACTTATATCCCAATCTATTTACATTGTGTATACAAAAGGAATCTCAATGTCTGGAATATAAACAAAAGTAATGAGAGATTATACCTCAAACAAAAAGCCGTAAGTTTGGTGGAAAAAGGGGGTAAACTAAAGCTCAGTAAGAAAAATATATGAAAGTGATGTTAATTGTCCATCGTACAACATGCATAAGGATGCATGCTAAAACTGAGTAACAATGGTGTAAAATGTGCTTTATAAAATCAGTGTATCAAAATCATCCATAATATGTAATTCATAATGAACACCAGGTTCAAAACATATGAATAGTGTAAAATGTACTTAATAGTATGAAGGTAGTTAAACTAAACAAAGCTCATAAAGGGTATAAAATCGAGATCCTGTACACTTAATGCAAATACATAATTCACTTTGTTGTAAACATAACCATACCACATACCAAATACATAATCAAAGAGACATGGTATGCAATTTCACATAATACAATAAAGTAACCGGGAAATGGTAATGTAACTAAGAAACTTTTGCATGAGAACATTCACTATAGCGAGCAATTAAAGGTGGTAAATGGGTGGATTGGACCAGGTTTAAGTTAGGTGATTTTGGATTGGATCAATTTGGATTAAGGAAAAATCAGAACATTTCGAGTTCAGATCATTTTGGGTTCGAGTCAAGTTAGGTTTGGGTCAAGGAAAAATTTGTTTATTTCGAGTTTGATTATTTCAGTTCAGATCCGATGGGTTTGGGTTAATTAAATTTGAATCAATTTGAGTTAGGATCAATTCGAGTTCGGATTAGGTCGAGTTTGGGTGGTTGACTTTTTTAGTTAATTTGGGCTGGTCGGATTTGGATTCGAATTGAGCGGGCAAGATTTTCGAATTAGACTTTGGTTATCTCGGTGTAATTTATCTAGTATGAAAATGAACTGAAACCATATTTCTAAGAATCACAAAGCTCATGAAAATAAAATTTTCTTCTTGAATGACTTATAATAAAATTGGGATTGAAATATTCAAAATATTTAATAATCAGTATGATAGTTTTCCTTGTAATATATTTACCAATATTCATAAATTAATTACATGTTTTTCATTTTATTTCTATTATCTATAATAATTGTTAACTATATGCATCAAAGTGATTTTGTGATAACCGGGAATTTTTCTATTTTTGGTATTAATTACTCGAAAATTTAATTTTAATGTAAATAGATAAGCGAAAATAAATAAATAAATTTATTTACGAGATGGGAATACTGTTGGAATTCCCGAAAGTGATGAAGTGATGAATTTGAGAAAATTATTTTGGATATTAAGAAATCCAAAAATAAAAGAAATAAAAATGTGTATATTTATATATTTATATAATTATATTATATAAATATATTTTAAATGTTAAAGAAATAAAAATGTGTATATTTATGTATTTATATAAGTATATTATAAATATTGTATAAATATACATATGAAATATAAATAGTATTTTATATTAAAGTGTATAGATATATAAAAATTATAAATACCAAATATATATCTATATATATGGAAAATATAGTATATTTATGTATATATAAATATAATTATATTTTGTATTTATATATATTTATAAATATAAATATATATAAATTAAAAAAAATTGAAAAGAGAAAACGAGATTGGTATACCCGACCTCGTTTCTCCTCTGTTACAAACAGAGGAGAGAAAACCACACAGCCAACCCCCGTCGACCGAAAGAAGAGAAGGAAGAGGAGAGAGAGAGAGGCATCGCCGGCGAGAAGAGGAAGAGAAAAAGCGACCGACGACGGCCTGAAGCGGAAAAGGGAAGAAACGAAGTGGAAACAGAAGAGGAAAAGAGGAAAAGAAAGGAAAAAAGAAAGGGGCGGTGTCAGCTGATTCGGGCACCACTATCGCCACCTTCGACACCGGCGAGGGCAACCCAAAGGAAAGGAGGACTGCCAGTGAAGGGAAAGACGAAAGAGAGGGAGAAAAGAGGAGGAAAAGGAGATCGACTGCCACCGCCAGATCCGCCGCTGCCACCGCAGATTTGGAGGAAAAGAAGACCAGAAACGGCTTCAGCACCACCTCGGCCAGCTGTGGAGACGTCGAACCGATGGTGAACCAACCGACTGATAAAGGCTGAACCGGCAGGGAAGGGTCTGAACTGGTTAGAAAAAAAGAAAAAGAAGAAGAAAAAGAAAAAGAAAAAGAAAAAGAAGAAAAGGAAAAGGAAAAGAAAAAGGAAAAGAAAGAAGAAAAAGAAGAAAAGAAAATGGGTAGGAAAAATTTATTAGAAGTTTGTTATTATTATTTTGTTTAATAATTTTAATAAAATTCTAAATTGAGTATGGAATTGAATTTGTATAAAATCATACTCGGTGATTAGAGATGATGGAAATCGGGAGAAGAGGATTATACGCGCGACATTAGTGAGAAAGTCGCTAACACGGAATAGGTAAGGGATGCATATGTAGCCTGTAAGGTGACTAGTCATATAAGTATATACCTAGGTATATATTATACATAAATATATATTATATATATGTTTATTTATTTACGTGTGTATATATATATTTCTTAGCTAAGTGGCACTTTATAGCTTAAATGAATTACTATTCATCTCTTATTAATTAATATTGTATTTAAAATTGCCTTTGGAAAATTTGTTTAACTAAATTAAATGAATTTGTGTCTTAAACATGTTCTTCGTTAAAGTGTCCGTTGGTTCCATTTAATCAAGATTAGGTTTACATTCTCACATAGGGATTTTAAGGTTTTAGTTCTCTTTAGGGTTTTGCTCGGCAATATTACCGTGCAATATCATGCCGAAGCGCTAGTTTAATCGTGTGTCTAATTAATCAAATCCCTACACAAATATTCTATAAAACCCGATTTTACAGTACTGTAGAGGTAATATGTAAAAATGAATAAATTAAGTCAACTATATAAAAAATAAAATAAAACAAAAATACTGCAGCAAGCTCACGTGGGAGCTTGCTGCATTGTTAAAAAAAAAGCATGAATGAAGAGAAAAGAGAGGAAAAGTATTAGTGGACATGTGACGTTATTTTATTGGATGGAATGTTATTAAAGGAAGCCTGTAAGTTCCCCACATAAGTTAACTACTTAGTCAGTAGTGTTTTATAGGAAATAAAAAACTTGAGGTTAGTTTCACAACCTCTTAAAACTTCCTATTGTGGTCTTATATTTTATTATCGTTATCTAATAAATTTTTAATTATTTATCCATATCTACAAGTGATAACTGCCCACAAAAATTGAATTACGTTTTTAATGGGAAGACGTATATAAAAAAAATATAGGGTATTGGGTCCCTAATCTGAGTATTCTGAAAAACACACCATTAGTGAGTTTGCTTAAGATTAGAAGATCAAATACGAAAGGCACGCAATTTTATCGCAGCTTAATATTTTCAGTATCAATGGCTGGAGGTTAGTATCCTGTTCCGCATTTATAATCTATGATGTGTTGTTTTCGGTGTTGACACATTAGATAAATCGATTCAAAATTTCTTACAGTTGGTATCCGAGCCTGTTAACCTCTGCCTTGATTTTGCTTGAACAATTGATAATTGTTTGTAATATAGAAATATGGCATTTAAAACGCTGAATCTTAGCTTTTGCCTTAGTCTTGTTTCTGATCTGTGTATGAGAAGGTTTTTTAAACTAGTATATTATTAAAGCATAAAGGATATTAAAAAAAAAAGGTTCTTGAATCGATTCATGTAACTTAGTTACTGAAAGAAAGATTAATTGAAGAATCATTATATTTTAAACGATAGCCCAATATGAAAGCATGAATAATGGATGGCAATCATGAGATCTTAAATTATTGCACAGACCACTAAAGAATTTAAAGGCTAAGAGGTATTCTGATAGAATAGCTTAGTTAAGTTTAATATAAATGTATATTATATTTGAATATAAATTAATTAAGGGAGCCATAATGTGGCATCGTAAATTTTTTTTATTTCTCTTTTGTTTTCGAGAGGTATACGGTTTAACCTCTTGCCATTGTTTCTAAATAATATAATAAATCTTGCATTATGGTTCTGGGCAAGAATTTAAGAGTGTTGATTATTAAATTAATCATAAAAGAATTAAATTTATACCATTATTTGATTCATGATATATTTATATGCTTGAATTTTATGTGTGAGTAATGAATGTATGTATGCAATATTATCTATTTATAATATGCTGACTGTGTACATGATCAGAAAACTATTATTTATGCATAAAATTTGATGTCATGTGATCCATATAATTTTTCTTGATCAAGGAATAGCCACAGCATCTTTGATTAAGTTAAATTATATATCAAGTATATTCGGTCACATATAGAAAAATGATATTAATTGTAATTAATCATATTTAATATAATAAATTTTATCCCACATGAATTTATGTTATATTTGTGTGATTAATTAGGATGAAGTAACAAATTATTTTTCTTAGTTTACCTACAGGAGTTAAGAAAAGGAATATAATTTGTTAGTTTCATCATAAAGTTTATATATGAATCTGTTTAAATTAGAACTTCGCCCACAGGCAGTTTTATATGTTATTTGATTCATATTTTGATGCATGATTTACATTGGTAAAGCATGATATATGTTTATTTGCCTCAAATTTTGTAACATAAGCATGAATGTTTGATTTATTTGCAGTTATACAACCTCTGAATTTTTCTAATGATAAATGTGATGTTCCCTATTTAAGTGGTGATAACTATAAGATATGGAAGGAGATAGTTCTTCTTCAGTTAGGGTGCATGGACATTGATTATGCCATTAGGAAGGATGAACCATCTGTACCTACTGATACTAGCCCTCAGGGTGCGATTGCCTTATATGAACGATGCAAGCGATCTAATTGTTGAATAAGAAACAAATAAAACAGATATAGGATTACAGCTCTTGTCCACTTGGGGTACTATGAACATGAAAAACTTGAACTTCTTCTTGGACTTCAACTTCTGGAATTGAACTTCTTTGATCACGAACAGTCACGAACTAAATGCAGAAAAAGACTTCAAGGCGTGCTGCTATAATGCCACTTTCCTTAAGACTTATTTCACCCCCACCAGTTATGGTATGCAACAGGGATTATGGAAATAGCCTTAGGATACAATGAAGTCAACTTGTTTAATATTACCTTGCACTTGTAATATTAAACCACTAAACACTTTAGACAAATACAAAAGTATTATGTCTTAGCCAAAGTTTTCTGCAACAAATAATGTCTAAGAGACTTGTTTTCTGTTTTGAGATTGGGAGAGAAAGAAGAATTCATAATATTTTCGTTATCTTTTATTCTGTTATCTTGAATGAACATTGTCATCTCTTTTATAGAGATAATTTCAAGATATGTGATCTTTGATTTGAATGATACAACCTTTCAATTGTGTTGTTTCATTTAAACAAACACATCATTCAAATTGTTCACAACCTCTCAAATTCAATGGTTATGTCCTTTAATCATTCTGTAGTGAAAGATTACCCTTTGAATGAGGTTGTACTATTCAAAGAAAACTAGTCGTTACAATTCATTTTGCACTAGAGCAGTTGACTGCCATAAAAGGCAGTTGACTGCCTTTGGATTTCCAGGCAAGGAAGTCGGATGCTCGAAAATAGCATCCGAATGCCCTAGTGTATTTTTGAAACAGTATGCAACTTCCAGGAGGGCAGTCGACTGCCTTAATATGGCAGTCGACTGCCTTAAAGTAACTTAAAATCCGAGTATTCACATTGTATAGGCAGTTGATTGCCCTATTTGGGCAGTTGACTGCCATCCCGGGGCATCCGACTGCCCTCCCAGGGCATCCGACTGCCAAGTGCATTTTTCGAACAGAATACTTACTGCGCAAGGGCAGTTGACTGCCCTATAAATTAAGTAAAAATCATTTTAACATGATTTTACTTCACCCAGAGTCATACTAAACACTAGTTTTACTTGTACATTGATTAAACAACATTTTAATCAATCTTTTCACTTTATATTTTGAAATTTTCTAACAATCCCCCACCAATTTCAAAATAGAACAAGTCTAATACTTGAGGAATCCTCATGCATAAAATGATGGTGAACTAGGTCTTGAATCATCACCTTAGAGAAAAAGTACTTTCAGTTAATCAGAACGGTATGGTGGACTAAGTCTTGAACCAACGGTTCTATGATGATTAACTAATGACTAAATCTCACATGAGACTTCAAAAATTTGTCCAAAGTCATTTAGTAGAATTTCGACACTTATACTGACCATGTGTCTTGTATCATTTCATGAGTGCTTAAGAGCTAAACCCTAAGCTCCTAGAAGCGGCACCACTTCCACTCATATAAGTGAACTCATCAGAAATGCAATCATATAAGCATTCCAACACTTATACTTACGTGTTATGGGTTCATTAAGAGTAACAACTCAACCTCCTTATTTTCATATGATTTCAAGTATTCATAACCTTTGGGATGTTTAACAGCACAATACTTGCAGCCACATTCAGATAATGTACTTGATCTCATTGAACTCAAGACTTAATGTCCAATTAAGCGTTAAGTTGAGTTTCCATTATGTGTGACTAATTCAAATGGGTTTTAGTCCCATCCCCTTGGAAGTTCTAGACGCTATCTCTCTTGTGAGACCTTTTGTCAATGGATCCGCCAAGTTTTCACTTGACTTGACAAAGTTAATGGTGATCACCCCATCTTTAATCAATTGTCTAACATAGTTGTGCCTTAGACCAATATGTCTAGATTTCCCATTATATACTTGGTTATAAGCCTTTGATAGTGTAGCTTCACTATCACAATGTATTGATATAGGTGACATTGGTTTAGGCCATAGAGGAATTTCATAGAGTAAGTTTCTCAACCACTCAGCCTCCTTACTTGCCGAAGCTAATGCCACAAATTCTGAAGCCATAGTAGAATCAGAAATACAAGTTTGTTTCTTGGATCCCCAAGAAACTGCACCCCCACCAAACATGAATATCCATCCACTAGTGGATGAATGATCCTCCATGTTATTAATCCAACTTGCATCTGTGTAACCTTCTAAAACAAAAGGTTCACCACTATAAGCAATGCCATAATTCATAGTTTTCTTCAAGTAACTTAATACTCTAGAAATGGCATTCCAATGCATGTTACCTGGATTGCTTGTATATCTACTAAGCTTTCCAACAGCAAAAGCAATATCTGGTCTTGTGCATGTCATGGCATACATCAAACAATCAATCACTCTTGCATATTCAAGTTGTGCAATTGGTTTATCCTTATTTGAATTCAATTTCAAATTTGGATCATATGGTGTTGCAACTATTGCATGTTCATAATGGTTAAACCTTTTGAGAATATTCTCAATATAATGTGATTGGGATAAGATTAAGTTGTTTTCTCTTTTATGAATTCTTATTCCCAAAATCACATCTGCAACACCCATGTCTTTCATGGAAAAGTTTTTCAATAAAAACTTCTTGGTATTTTTAACTTGTTCTAAGTCTGTACCAAAAATTAACATGTCATCTACATATAAACATATGATGACACCTTTTCCATTTATGATCTTACTATAGACACATTTATCGGATTCATTTATAATGTATCCATTTGCTAGTAGTACTTCATCAAACTTTTGATGCCATTGCTTAGGTGCTTGCTTAAGTCCATACAAGGACTTAATTAATTTACACACTTTCCTTTCTTGTCCAGGAATAACAAACCCTTTGGGTTGTTCTATATACACCTCATCATCCAATTCACCATATAAAAATGCTGTTTTGACATCCATTTGGTGAATTTCCAATTTATAAATTGAGGCCAATGCTATTAGCATTCTTATTGTAGCAATTCTTGCTACTGGTGCATATGTATCAAAATAATCGATTCCATGTTTTTGTGTAAATCCCTTAGCAACAAGTCTAGCCTTAAACTTGTCTATAGTACCATCCACTTTCATTTTCTTTTTGAAAATCCACTTGCAACCAATTGGTTTGCAACCTGGAGGTAAATCTACTAAGATCCAAGTATTGTTCCCCATAATTGAACCCATCTCATCATTTATAGCTTCTTTCCAAAAAGCTACATCTTGAGACTTCATAGCCTCTTCAAATGATTTTGGATCAGATTCAATATTGAAACAATATTCAATGTGATTGCTTATGGTTTCTCTTGATCCCTCCACAAGAAACATGTGAAAATTTGAACCATAAGTCTTGGCTTTTCTTGCTCTTTTGCTTGTTCTTGGTACAAGGTTTTGTTCTTCAATTGTGGTGGAATTCCCTAATTCCTTAGAATTAGTTTGAGCAACGTCTTTTTGTAAAGGAATCAGTTTGAACCTTCCTTCATCAAACAATGCATCTCTTGATTCAATAACCGTATTAATTGATATTGAATTATTTGGTTCAACAACTAAAAATCTATATGCCTTACTATTTTGTGCATAACCAATAAAGATGCACTCAATTCCCTTCTCACCTAATTTCTTTCTTTTAGGTTCAGGAATTCTTACAATTGCTCTAAAACCCTATACCTTAAGGTAACTCAAGTTGGGTTTCCTTTTCTTCCATAATTCATATGGGATAATATTGTTCCTTTTGATAGGAACTCTATTAAGAATGTGACATGCAGTCAACATTGCTTCCCCCCAAAATCCTTGTGCTAATCCTGAATAGGATAACATAGCATTAACCATTTTGATTAATGTTCTATTTTTCCTTTCAGCCACACCATTAGATTGGAGACTATATGGTGTTGTAATCTCATGAACAATGCCAACAGTTTCAAAATATGTTGGATCATAGTACTCTCTTCCCCTATCAGTTTTTAATCTTAACATTACAATGTAATTCTACTTCATTTTTATAAGCTTTAAACTTATCTAATGATTCATCCTTAGAATGCATTAAGTAGACATAACAATATTTGGAGAAATCATCTATGAATGTCACCTAATATTTCTTTCCTTCAATTGATGGGGTTCCATGTAAATCTCCTACATCACTATGCACTAATTCTAACAATTTAGAATTTCTTTCTACCTTGGAAAAAGGTTTCTTTGTTATTTTAGTTAGCATGCAAGTTCTACATTTTTCATCACTTCTAACTACATATGGAACCATATTAGATTTAGACATCATGATTACTTTATCATAGGTTATATGTCCTAATCTACTATGCCATAAATCAAAAGAATCTACAATATAAGCTGAATCATTCTTCTTATTATTGATATTGAAATGAGATACATTAAGTTTAAACATGCCTTCATTGGCATATCCCTTTCCCACAAAAGTTTCACTCTTGGATAGTATACACTTATCCCCCTCAAAGACAACTTTGAACCCAAACTTATTTAGTAAACTAACAGACACTAGATTCTTCCTAACTTCTGGAACATAAAAAACATTGGTTAAAGTCAATGTTTTTCCAGAAGTGAAGTTTAAATCTATGGTCCCCTTGCCTTTGATTTCAGTTGAAGAAGAATTCCCCATGTAGAGCACATTGCCATCTACTTCCTCTTTGAAAGTTTTGAACATAGCCTTGTTTGTGCACACATGTTTTGTATCACCAGAATCTATCCACCATGCTTCTTTGTCTTCAATGACATTAATTTCAGAAATCACAGCAACAAAGTTGTCCTTTGTTGCATTGGATGCTTCTTTCTTCTTTTTGAAGACATAGCAATCCTTTTTGAAGTGCCCTGGTTTTCCATAATGGAAACATGCACCTTTCTTCTTGATTTTCTTGCCTTTGGTGGAAAGTTCTTTCTTCTTCTTTGTGGATTTTTTGTTGGAAACAGTATCTTCCACCACATGGACTTTGGAGATGTTAGTCTCCTTCTCCTTTTCTTTGTCATTCTCCTTGCGATATTGCTCTTCAATCTGAAGATAGTTTGCAAGGTAATCAAGAGTGATTTCTTCCTTTTTGTGTTTCAAGGTTCTCTTGATATCCTTCCATGATGCTGGAAGTTTGTCAACTATAGAGGACACTATAATTGACTCATCCATATTCATTGAATACTGCTTAAACTTGTTAAGGATGACTTCAATCTCAGCAAACTGTTCCATAATAGGTCTGGAATCATTCATTCTAAAAAAGTTCCAACTAGTTACCCGGAACTTTTTGCTAGTTGAGTCTTCCTTCATGTATCTTGCATCCAGCTTTTCCCATAACTCTTTTGATGTATTGATTGTGATGTAAGTATCAAATAAAGAATTAGACATACCATTTAGGATGCATCCTCTACAAGTGTAGTCATCGTTGTTCCACTTTTGTCTTTGATGCACTTCCTCATTTGTGTCATCTTCTTTTTCTTCTGGTTTTGGTGTTGTGAGTACATGGAGCACATTGAGGGATGTAAGTAAAATCTTCATCTCCTGTTGCCACCTTAGGAAGTTCCCTCCATCGAACCTCTCCAACTTTTGGAAGTTAAATGCCAATTCTTTCAATGTTTCCATCTTCATGGTTTCTGTGAAATAAGTCTTAAGATTGTTGAATAAGAAACAAATAAGACAGATATAGGATTACAGCTCTTGTCCACTTGGGTACTATGAAGATGAAAAACTTGAACTTCTTTTTGGACTTCAACTTCTGGAATTGAACTTCTTTGATCACGAACAGTTACGAACTAAATGCAGAAAAAGACTTCAAGGTGTGCTGTTATAATGTCACTTTCTTTAAGACTTATTTCACCCCCACCAGTTATGGTATGCAACAGGGATTATGGAAATAGCCTTAGGATACAATGAAGTCAACTTGTTTAATATTACCTTGCACTTGTAATATTAAACCACTAAACACTTTAGACAAATACAAAAGTATTATGTCTTAGCCAAAGCTTTCTGCAGCAAACAATGTCTAAGAGACTTGTTTTCTGTTTTGAGATTAGGAGAGAAAGAAGAATTCAGAATATTTTCGTTATCTTTTGTTCTGTTATCTTAAATAAACATTGTCATCTCTTTTATAGAGATAATTTCAAGATATGTGATCTTTGGTTTGAATGATACAACCTTTCAATTGTGTTGTTTCATTTAAACAAACACATCATTCAGATTGTTCACAACCTCTCAAATTCAATGGTTATGTCCTTTAATCATTCTGTAGTGAAAGATTACCCTTTGAATGAGGTTGCACCTATTCAAAGAAAACTAGTCGTTACAATTCATTTTGCACTAGAGTAGTTGACTGCTATAAAAGGCAGTTGACTGCCTTTGGATTTCCAGGCAAGGAAGTCGGATGCCCGAAAATAGCATCCGAATGCCCTAGTGTATTTTTGAAACAGTATGCAACTTCCAGGAGGGCAGTCGACTGCCTTAATATGGCAATCGACTGCCTTAATATGGCAGTCGACTGCCTTAAAGTAACTTAAAATCCGAGTATTCACATTGTATAGGCAGTTGACTGCCCTATTTGGGCAGTTGACTGCCATCTCGGGGCATCCGACTACCCAAGTGCATTTTTCGGACAGAATACTTATTGCGCAAGGGCAGTTGACTGCCCTATAAATTAAGTAAAAATCATTTTAACATGATTTTACTTCACCCAGAGTCATACCAAACACTAGTTTTACTTGTACATTGATTAAACAACATTTTAATCAATCTTTTCACTTTATATTTTGAAATTTTCCAACACTAATCACTTAAGTATGATGTTCATAAGGACACGTATATCATCTAGTATTCGTGGTTCAATCCCTGAGTGTAAAAATGTCCAGGAATTGCTGAAGGCTATTGATGAACAGTTTGAGTCTTCGGATAAGGCACTAGCTAGCACCCTAATGATAAAGTTATCATCTATAAAGCTCACTAGTGTTAAAGGTGTGCGTGAGCACATCATGCAGATGAGGGACATAGCGGCTCAGTTGAAGTCTCTTAAGGTTGAGATGTCTGAATCTTTCCTTGTGCACTTTATTCTGAATTCCCTTCCACAACAATATGGACCTTTCAAAATTTCTTACAACACACATAAGCAAAAATGGTCAATAAATGAACTCCTGACCATGTGTATTCAAGAGGAAGGGAGGTTGCTAATGGAAATGGGTGAAAGTGCACATATAGCAACACAAGGAAAGAACAAAACGCAAGCCAAACAAAAGGGAAAGGGTAAAATACCTATCCAAACTGAGAAGAAAGAGTCCAAGTGTTTTTTCCGTAAAAAGAAAGGACACATAAAGAAGGACTGCAACAAATATAAGGCTTGGCTTGAAAAGAAAGGTAATCCAATCTCACTTATTTGTTATGAATCTAATATGATCGATGTTTGTCGTAACACTTGGTGGATTGATTCTGGTTCTACAATCCATGTTTCAAATACTTGGCAGGGTTTTCTAAACCAAAGGAAACCAATGGCCAGTGAGCAATGCATCTATTCAGGAAACAAGATGCGTTCTCAAGTGGAAGCAGTAGGGACGTGCAGATTAGTTTTAGATACTGATTTTGTTTTGAATTTGGAAAGAACCTTTTATATTCCATGTTACTCTAGAAATTTAATTTCAGTTTCAAGACTTGTACCACTTGGATTTTCTTTTGAATTTAATGAAAATGCTTTCCGCTTGCTTTATAAATCTAGTGTTGTTGGAAATGGGATGTTGATTGATGGTTTATTTCGAATTCATTTACAAAATAATATTTCAAATAGTATAATGCACGTCCAAGACAATGTAGGTATTAAACGATATGTTATGAATGAAAAGTCCTCTATATTGTGGCATCAGAGATTAAGACATATCTCCATAGAGAGAATTAAAAGGTTAGTGAATGATGGAGTACTTAGTACTTTGGATTTTACTGACTTTGATACTTGTGTGGACTGCATAAAGGGAAAGCAGACCAACAAGACAAAGAAAGGTGCCAAGAGGAGTTTAGACATATTAGAGATCATACATACAAACATTTGTAGTCCGGATATGGACTCATATGGTCAGAAATACTTCATCTCATTCATAGATGATTATTCACGATACATGTATCTCTACTTGCTTCATAATAAGAACGAAGCATTAGATGCTTTTAAAGTTTCAAAGCAGAAGTAGAGAAACAATGTGGAAAGCAAACTAAGATCGTGAGATCAGATAGAGGTGGAGAATACTATGGTAGATACACTGAGGATGGACAAGCGCCTGGTCCATTTGCAAGGTTTCTTGAAGAGCATGGGATTCAAGCCCAATACACTATGCCTGGATCTCCAGACCAGAATGGTGTAGCAGAAAGAAGAAACCGAACCTTGATGGACATGGTGCGGAGTATGCTTAGCAACTCCAAGCTTCCTAAATCCTTGTGGACTGAAACTCTTAAAATGACAGTGTATATATTAAACCGGGTTTCAACTAAAGCTGTTCCAAAAACACCTTTTGAATTGTGGAAAGGTTGGAAACCGAGTTTGCGACATATACGCGTTTGGGGATGCCCGTCTGAAGTAAGAGTTTATAATCCACAAGAAAAGAAATTGGACCCAAGGTCTATAAGTGGGTATTTCATTGGATATGCTGAAAAGTCTAAGGGTTACAGATTTTATTGTCCATCATATGTCACTAGAATTGTGGAATCAAGAAATGCAAAGTTTCTTGAAAATGACTTGATTAGTGGGAGTGATCAATCTCGGAACATAGTTTCTAAGAAGGATCATTCAGATATTCAAGCTCCCATTTCAAGTGACAAATTGGTTGTTGTTCATAACTTCCCTCAAGTTCAAATGGATGTTGAACAACCAATCATTGAAGCTCCACAAGTTGCTGATGACAATCCAGTAGATCCAGTTGTTCAACAATTACCAGAGACTGTTGAGCAACCAGTTGTGCAACATACTCTATAGGAGGATGCTGACACAACATTAAGAAGATCAACTAGAATGAAGAAATCACCAATACCTAGTGATTACGTTGTGTGTCTACAAGAGTCTGACTATAATTTTGGAGCCGAAGATGACCCTGAAACATTTTCACAAGCCATGAGTTGCAGTAAGTCTGAATTATGGTACAATGCCATGAAAGATGAGTTGAATTCTATGGCATCTAATGGAGTTTGGGATCTTGTTGAGTTGCCTAATGGTGCAAAGGCCATTGGATGTAAATGGGTCTTTAAAACAAAGAAGGACTCATTAGGCAACATTGATAGATATAAGACAAGACTCGTAGCTAAAGGATTCACTCAAAAGGAAGGGATCGATTACACAGAGACTTTTTCCCCTGTATCAAAGAAAGATTCTCTTCGAGTTGTTATGGCATTGGTTGCTCATTTTGACTTGGAACTGCATCAAATGGATGTGAAAACAGCATTCTTGAATGGAGACCTAGAGGAGAAAGTTTATATGAAACAACCGGAAGGATTCTCCTCTAGTAATGGTGAGCATTTGGTGTGCAAGCTCAAGAAATCCATATATGGATTGAAACAAGCCTCCCATCAATGGTATTTAAAATTCCATGATGTCATCTCTTCATTCGGTTTTGTAGAGAACATCATGGATCAATGCATATATCACAAGGTTAGTGGGAGTAAAATTTGTTTCCTCGTCCTATACGTGGATGATATCTTACTTGCAACCAATGACAAAGGGTTGCTGCATGAGGTGAAGCAATTTCTCTCTAAGAAATTTGATATGAAGGATATGGGTGAGGCATCTTATATCATTGGCATTAAGATCCATAGAGACAGACCTCAAGGTATCCTAGGACTGTCTCAAGAGACCTATATCAATAAGGTTCTTGAGAGATTTCGGATGAAAGATTGCTCACCAAGTGTAGCACCAATAGTAAAGGGTGACAAGTTCAATTTCAACCAGTACCCGAAAAATGAACTTGAAAGGGAACAAATGCAAAACATTCCATATGCTTCAGCTGTTGGAAGCCTAATGTATGCTCAGGTTTGCACAAGACCTGACATTGCATTTGTAGTCGGAATGTTAGAAAGATATTAGAGTAATCCGGGTATGGACCACTGGAGAGCTGTAAAGAAAGTAATGAGGTACCTTCAAGGGACCAAAGATTACATGCTTATGTATAGACGAACTGACAACCTGGAGGTAGTTGGTTATTCAGATTCAGACTTCGCTGGATGTGTTGATTCACGGAAATCAACATCTGGATATGTCTTCATGCTTGCTGGCGGAGCCATATCTTGGAGGAGTGCAAAGCAGTCTTTAGTTGCTACTTCTACCATGGAGGCTGAGTTCGTTTCTTGTTTTAAGGCTACCTCACATGGTGTATGGTTGAAGAGTTTCATATCCGGGCTTAGAATTGTGGATTCCATTTCAAAGCCATTAAGAATATACTGTGACAATTCAGTTGCGATTTTCTTGGCTAAAAACAACAAAAGTGGTAGTCGAAGTAAACATATCGACATTAAGTATTTAGCCATAAGAGAACGTGTTAAAGAGAACATAGTGGTCATTGAGCACATTAGCACTGAATTGATGATAGCAGATCCTTTAACAAAAGGCATGCCACCAAAAAGTTTTAAGGATCATATAGTGCGAATGGGACTTGGTTCCATCTTGTGAATTAGTTGTATGGACAACTTTTATTTGTAATGAAACTCTTATTCATTTGTTTTGTTTTCTCAATATTTGGTGCACATATTGGTTATTGAGAATAACAATAAATTTTGGACCTAAAATAAACATAAGGTTTATTCATTAAGATATGTTATCACATATAGGCTGATATTGAAGAGATGAAATATATTGTAATACATGGAAGATATTACTCATTCTTAGAGGACTTGTCGCCATGATTCATGTATTTTGTTTCTTTAATTTAAGCATAAAGATTCATAGATTATGGATGGAATAGCAAGTATAATAAAATATACGGACCAAGTGGGAGAATGTAAGTTCCCTACATAAGTTAACTACTTAGTCAGTAGTGTTTTATAGGAAATAAAAGACTTGAGGTTAGTTTCACAACCTTTTAAAACTTCCTATTGTGGTCTTATATTTTATTATCATTATCTAATAAATTTTTAATTATTTATCCATATCTACAAGTGATAACTGCCCACAAAAATTGAATTACGTTTTTAATGGGAAGACGTATATAAGGAAAAATATAGGGTATTGGGTCCCTAATCTGAGCATTCTGAAAAACACACCATTAGTGAGTTTGCTTAAGATTAAAAGATCAAATACGAAAGGCACGCAATTTTATCGCAGCTTAATATTTTCAGTATCAATGGCTAGAGGTTAGTATCCTGTTCCGCATTTATAATCTATGATGTGTTGTTTTCGGTGTTGACACATTAGATAAATCGATTCAAAATTTCTTACAAAGCCATCTTAGCCCCCTTAACCGACCTTCTTCCTCTGTTTATTTTGCTGCACCGACTTTTCTGCAACAGCCCATTTTGCTCTCATCTTTCCCTCACGCCACCTTCTTCATCATGCTAAATTATCCCTTCAAGCTTCTAATTCTTTAAAAGTCTTTGATAAACCTCATTTCCCATTTTTGGAGCTGGATTATGGTGGGAAATAGAGAGCAGAAACCAACGTGACAGGACGGGAATGAATCTGCTTCTGTTAGGCAAAGGTAAGGTAAGCTGACTTGGTATGTATTACTTGATTTTTGGTGATGGCTTTAGCTTGCTTATGGTTGGGATGATGTGTTTAGGACTTTAAAGTGAATTAAACGAAAAAAAAAAAACAGGGAGTCTCGGCTGAAGAAAGAAAATAAATAAAGAAATAAAGAATTTTGTTATGTTAATGGATGACTAGGTAGGAAAGTAATAGGAGAGTAATATTAGATGAGGAACTTCAATGAATTTTATGATGGTTGCTAAAATAGCAAGGCTGGCGTGAATCTGGGTATTTCTTAGTAGAAATAGAACTGAACGATGGTGATGATGTTTAATGATTTGGAAGTGTTTGATGATAATTGCATGAGAGTGGAAAAAATTCATAAACTTAGACTTAAATGGAGCATAAATAACCACAAGGTAGACCAACTAGAAGCTAACGGTTATGGAAGAAAATTGAAAGTTACCGGCCATAAAGAATAAAACAGAAATTGCTTGAAACTTGGAGATGCTGAATTGCAAAACTGTAACGTGCAGAAAAATGGCGTGGATATGCTGTTTGGGAACAGGGTAGCCACGATGGTGAGTAATTGTGGTTGAAATTAACATGTTTGATAAATATACTAAGTGAAAAAAAAAGTATTCATAAGGTTAGAGTTGAGAAAAGAAGAGAAACAAATGCTAAGGGTAGATTTCAACTCTGCTAGAATTCTGTCCTGTCCAAGCCCCAATTTAACAAATTCAGTTTGGGGGTTTTAGAAAGAAATAAATTCTGGAAAAATTATGAAAGATAGTCTTATCAATTAGAAAAATTCTATTTTGGAATTACCTACTTTGGAGTTGTGTAGCCTGAGATATAGGCAGATGAACACAGGACACTCAGTGCAATAGGGGAGATGCTCTGTGTCAACTTTGAAAATTTGTAGAAACTAGCACAATTTGAATTTGGCCGCAAGCTTTATGTTGAAAGAAAGGTAAATGAGTTAAGAATAATATGGTTTTGAGTTTGCACAATTTGGACAAACTTATCTTGAGATATGGCCCAATTTGTACATAAAGATCAGTAGACAATATCCAGAATGCATCTGGAAACAAGGTAGTTTTGAGAAATTATTAAAAATAATTCCGAAATGATAAAATTGTGAAACTCACTATTCTGAATAGGGAATTGGATTATGATTCATATGGTCTTGGATTCATAATTTTTGGATATCCCTATAATTAGAAATATAATTTTTAACGTACAAAGGTTAGGAAATCATCCTGCCAAATGGGTCAAAATTTTGCTGAACTTTGGAAAATTGTGAAGAACAATATAGAATGAATTAGCAAATGGACCTTATACTCCTGGATAGGGAATTAAGTCAGATTATATATAAAATTGACGGTGCATTAATCAAAATTCAATATGTTTTTGTTATGAATAAAAAGGCATTGATAGGTCAGAAATTCTTATAAAGAACAATGCTACTCATATAACAAAATAGTGAAATTTTGGATAATGGAACTATTAATGAGCAGAAATTCTAAGAATGCTCTATGTATATATTTCAAAATTGAACGATTATGACTCATCTTCTGCAACTCCAAAGCTAAATAAACAAAATTGGAAAAGAGATGGAGAAGGACTTAATCATTGGTTCAAGGCCACAAAGTGTACGGTTTGAATGAAATGACACTGTACAGGTAAGGGATGCATGTGCAGCACTGTAAGGATATTCAGTCTGCATGCTTTTAAATTATAAAATATTTTATGAAAATATTGTGATGATTCATTGGTTGAAAAAGTGTGATGATGTACTGGCTGTAATTATAAACTGTATTTTTCGTGCAGGAGGCTAGTCAATCGACAATCGTTATGCTGCCGAAAATTTTTAGAAAATTATGTAAAATCATAGTAAATGATTTTATTTAACGAAATACGATATTAAATCACGAAAAATGAGAAAATTATTATTTTTCATAAAACATGAATATAATGAGATTGAATTTTAAAATATTCATGTTTTCGAGAATGGTGATAATGAAATCACCGAAAATTCTCTTGATATGTAAATTACACGTAATACGAGATGAAAAATGAAAAGAAATAAAATGAATATTTTTATATATATTTCTGAAATATTCACTAAATGGTTTTATAACCTTTATGGTTTTAAATTATGAAATTATATATTTTTATAGATTCCATAAAGGTTATTTTATGATGAAAAATACGGTTTTGAGACTAGTTGGCATCCTATCATGCTGATATGTGATATGTGACATGTGACATGTAATATGTGATATGTGATATGTGATATGTAGTCTTGGCCGACACCTGATCAGTGATCCACCGAGGACAATTATAGACTATGGCCATAGATCTGACATGATTATTTTATACCCTTCGGGGTCTAGAGCATGATATGAGTAACAACTCAGTGGACGGGCTGGGCGTGCCTTAGTCTCCATATATGAAAATGTTTTATATGATATATGATACGTGAAATAAAAATGTTTTACATGATATATGATAAATCAAATGAAAGCGATTTACAGCATTTTACAAAATGCTTATTTCAGTACTGATTTTAGTACTACGAGATGATTTTCAAATTATATGTAATATGAACATGTGATATGTTTTCAAAAGGAAAAAGGAGGAAATTAAATCTAATATTCTTATTTTAATTTTAAATTGGATATTAGATTTAAATGATTTATATGTTATGTGAAAAAGGGTTTAATAGCTTATTTTGCTATTTTAAAGTACTGTACTAATTATGATTGTACAGTAAAATATGAAATGAGTTTTAAAGGAAAATGATGATGATTTAACTAATATTCTTTTCAAAGAAAATATGAATATTTGTTATTCTATTTAAATGTTTTATTTCATAAAAACATTATTTTGAAAAAGAATATGAAAATGTTACGAAATAAAAAGGAAAGGATTTGAATTTCAAAACAAGAATGAAAATTACTCTCTACAATTGCTTCTAGGTTCCGAGACAAGATAGGTATTTCAAAATACCTACCTTACTCCATCCGGATCCCTAGCCGACTGTAGTATCCTTTCTACATGCAAGCCTAGAGCCCCATAGGAAAAATGAAAAAGATTTTCAGCATATAGGAAGTTGAATATCAAGTATGCATATAATTCCCTTACTGAGCCGTGGTTTGCTCACCCCTTAATTTTAACATTTCAGGTTTTCGAAGATTGAGAGTCTAGCACTTAAAGGATTTTCGACTGCGCATTTGGGGATGATGTGACAGGTCGATTTATTTAATAAGGTATGATCATTTATTTTCTGTATTTAGACTTATCGACAGTACTACTTTCTTATGAAGTAAAATAGGGGATGTAATTCATATTATAAATTTAATATAAAATTGTTTATATGTAAAAGACAAGTAAAGTATCACAGACAGCCTAACCAAATAAGAGGTATAGAATAAGGTGAAAAATAGGGTCACGGGCTGTGACATATTCGGATGATTATTATCAAATTAAAAGAATTTATATTGAGAACCAATTGTTAATTTAATGAATTAAGGTCAAGAAAAGTCTCAGTTATTACATTCTCCCCATCTTAGGAAACTTGGTTCTCCAAAATTTTCAAGTCCATTTATGGGCTCAAGGATAACTGTTTCAATATGAGTAATTTTCTCCATTGAAAAGTGGAGGCCTAACAGTGGTGTGTCTTTCACTACCTAAGGATGTAGCCACATTTATTTGAGCCATTAAAGATCATTTTGCTTGAAGAGTGTTAATCCTTTTCTAATCTCGAGCTCAAGTTTTGATACCAATTGTTGGCTCAATTACCTAACCGATAAGGGAGTGAATCGGTTTCTTACTAACCTTAGGTTCATTTTTCGATTCTCTAAATTCTCTACTCTATTTTATTCTATCTTACCATGCAATTAAAGTTCAATACAATAAATATAATTGAGCAAAAAGCAATGTAAAAAGAGTAGGGGTATAGAAATATACACAATGATTTATAGAAGTTTGGCAACCTTGTCTGTCCTCTTGTATGAGACATTCCTAAGGATTTTCCCCAAATTCACTATTAAATTTGTCTTCACACTCTCTTTTTGTAGGCTCAAGAGAAATGTTTCTTTTTACAAGCTCAAGGATAACTGTTTCCTTTTTCTGGGATCAAGGATAACCTTACAACCTCTACTTTTTTCCAGGCTCAAGTAGAAAACCTTACAACTTCTCCCTTTTCAAAAGCTCAAGGAGAAAACCTTAATTTCTACCCACAACTCACTTTACAAGTTAAGCTCTCAAGGGTTTAGTCCCCTTTACAATTTGTAAATGGGTTTACAAAAGATTTAATCGAGAATAACCTCTAAGAAAGTAGGTGATTACAAGTTAAAGCTCTAATATCACGACCCGAAAGCCGTGACACTTACTTGACACTTATACTTAATCCTGTTAACAAATTTACGGACTAATTTTTTCATTTTCATTTTACGGTTTGCATTTGGTGTCAGTGTAGTCACTAAACCATTTTCATTCATTCTTTAATTCAATTATGATTTAAATTACTCTATAAGGTAGGGAAGGATCATTTATAATCCATAACATACTATTTTTTAGAAACAGATTGAAAATATCCCTCCTTATATTTTTAGATTTCCCCAGTTAACTACCTACAAATCATTACAATGCAATAGAACAATATTTCCCATAGTCCACATTATATTCACCAAACATGTATCATCTCAACAGTCCTAGTATTCACAATTAATCACCACATACACATCATATAATATCAGAATATTACATCAACTACTCATTATCCTAGTTTACATTCCATCCTACAGTACAGTACAAACATTGCCTGAAAAAAAAAGCATATAGAGAAGAAATATTGCTATACCAAGATATTCAACAACAAGGACTTCAAGAGTCAAGACACTATCAAGTCACCAGAACTGTCCAACGTGTCCCTTGAATAAATCTAAAAAATAGTTCTCGTTTAATGAGTTAGGGCTTAGTAAGTCATTTATATAAGTGTAAAATTAGGCTTATACTGTTCTAATGCAAATGCATGAAACCTTTAAGTAAAGATTTTCATATCATGTTCCATTTGTAATTGTTTATCAAAACATCTTAGATCATGCCCTAAAGTCTATAAGTGGCAAGAGTCTTAAGATATCGATGTAAGGATACTTGAAGATACCTTATCATCTCTCGTTCCGGCACTTGTTTATCACATAGACCTCTGATTGTATCAATTCAATTATTTTTCAACTCTCTTGTCCTTATACCACAGTATATCATGCATAATGCATCATATATAATTCCAACATCGTATGGTATTAAGCCAGGCTCATATCAATCTCATGGCATGTCACATCTCATATGAAAACCATGATCAAACACAATAACAAATCAAGTCATTTATCATCTAAAATTTATGCTCTTGTACTTTATTAAATCATCTCACTTTTCATGTAGAAAGACATGATCACATGTAATATATAGTCATGGCACTCTTCATATAAATTCCATGTTCATGTGCAGTATAAAGTTATGACATCTTTCACGTAAAGAGCATATTGTTATATCTTGATCTAATATGCAAACTCATGCAAGCTTTACCATGTAATGCATCTTTTCAAATCATATTGCATTTTGACATATAGTCATATATAAAGTTTATACAGTCTTGAAATCATATTACATACACTTTTAAAACATGTTCAAAACATGTAAAATTTCAAATCATTTCATGTTTACTTTTAAGACATGACAAAAACATTTATAACTCGCAAATCATATCACGTGTACTTTTAAAGCATGTTTAAAACATATCTCATGTTCATATTTTATAATATGTCTAAAACATGTACAGTCTCAAAACATATCTCATGTACTGTAAAAATCATGTCAAGATTAGAGTTCATATCAAATAAAATCATATTCTAGACTGCATATCATATCAATTTGAGACTAGGCTACATCCCTAATGCTTTATCAATAAAGACTTAAATCATTGTAGCTAGCAGTGAAAATCATGTCATTGTCCCCTGGAAATCAACTAGGGCGCTATCTATGGCCATAGACCTCATGTTTCTCAGCCCTACTAATCAAGAGTGACTGAGCCCTGTCCACAACTATTGTTAGACAAACATCTTTGCCTAATGAGTAATCTCCAATTAGGCTGTTTCCACTATGCTTTATTGAATTTAACTCTTTTAGGGTGCCTATAGTCTCATAAAACATTTAAACATTTCACCTTTCTTATGAAAATAGTGTAAAGTATGTAACACATTTCTTTAAGATCATTTACATATATGAATACATACACTTACACTATATATTCAGTCTTCTCAAAACGATTCAAACATTTAAAGTATTCATATAAGTATTGCATGAATAAATCCTTTCAAAATCTCAAGTTATAAACAAAGCATGCTTAAAAGTGATGTAATTTAAAACATGAGTTTATAAAGTATAAAGTAGTACCCATGTAATGTGTCAATTCAATATCATTTGGTATATGACTAACCATAATGCCAAGTCCTACTAGTATCTTCTATCTCAAAACACCTTAATGTAACACCTATATCCACTTCAAGATTGTTACATATTTCATTTTAAATTCCTCAATATCCTTATTTCAATTTCAATAAGATTGTATTTATTAAAAGTCAATTCAAATAAAAATGAACTCATCATAAACCAATTCCGTAGCTCATTCGATCATAGTGTTAATAACGTTCAATCATTTTGTCAACTATCATCATACCATAACCATATCATTCCTTATATATCATTGAGTCTCAGTCTTTAATCATCACCATCATTACACAATCCTAACTACACTTATACAATATAATTCTAACTCTAAATTATATAAATGTCTTACCGACTCCTATGCTCGGGGCTCATGCGTCAAGCTTAGCCCAAACTCGAATTAGGGGCTTAGCGCCTTGCTACACCTTTAAGATGGTAGCATTAGATTAGTACCCACTATCCAAATCATTTTCGAATTTAACTTTATAAAATGGGCACCTTGAAGCGGTCTTACCAACTTAGAGCTTAGCGTGCACGTAGTCCGAGCCTCATCGAGTCTGAACTCGTCGTCTTATCGTCGAGCTACATATTCAATATTATTAAGATGGCTTAGCATCAATATAATAAATTTCTAAATATTTATAAAATAAAATGGCGTTCGCTTACCAACTTCATTAAACCAGACACTAGGCGAATGCCCAGGGTTTAGCTAAAATCGCATATGTCACTCTAATATTGTGCTACACGTTTAAACATAATCAATAAAGTTTAGTATCGCCCAACTTATTACTAAATTATTTCATTAAAAATAAAAGGTAAGGATATAACATTTCTTACCAAATATGTGCACTAACTCGAAATTTCTTTTATTTTATTTTATTTTATTTTATTTTCTTTCCTTTCTTTATCTCTTGGCCAATACAACAACCCAAGGATCCTCCTCTAGTCAAGTTTTCTAGTCCCTAATTTACCTTGTTTCTAGCCTTTACGGAATACACTAACAGCCACCAAAGACCAGTATTTTCAGTCCTATTTACAGCCCTTACCAGCCTCTACTCTAGCCCTTGAAATAGTCTTGATCACTGCTTAAAACTCCAAGCATTTCAACACCTAAAGAAGATGGTAAACATTCCACCCGAAAGCCCCTTGTACATTGCTCCAAAATCTGCCTTCAAACCTCAGGTCTTCACACAATAGCTTCAGCAAATCTAGGGCCATAACTCAGCTCCACGGCAGCACTAACCTCACCTATCAGCACAACAATGCCCCTACCTTCAGCCTTTGAAGACCATGGTTTCAGCCATTGTCCAAGCACCAAACTGACACCCTAAATCAATTCTAGTCCACGCCATTCCCAGCTAGCCTTCCAGCCTCTAACCACCACCCATACATCCCTTACAAAATGATACTTCCAGCCCCAACAACCAACACCAAAGTCACTATTTTCAACCCCTGTTCTCATGCCATTTTTAGTTTGAAATTTCTACCTAAAAGCCTTGTTGAGCCAGCCTTGAACGCCACCCTGCTACCTTTTATCACACCAACAACCACTTGAGAGTCCAACCTTAGTTCCTCTATTCAGCGCCTTCAAGCCTCAGCTATCAGCTCTTAGTTCCTCTTCCCTCATGTGGCATGCTTCAGTTTCTTCCTCTTTTGCGTGAAACTTCAGCTCAATCCTCACTTTTCTTTGTTCCAATTCCTTCACTCTCAATTGGCTTCAATTTCTCAAACCAATGAAAGCAGATTTAGTTCACTCAGCCCCTTTCTTCTCTTGGCTCTTTTCTCTTTACAACTTTTACTGAGGAAAGAAGTTCCTGATCAGTTCCGGATTAGTTCTGATTTTGGGTGCTTGGTTCAACACCAAATAGCCACAAAAGCAAACACTAACGATCAGTCGAGAACCACCATGTAATGCCTCTATTTCTGCACTTACAAGCCCAACTCATTTCAGCCACTAATAGTGCCTCAAAAACCCAGCATTCTTTGGCCCCAATCAATGCCTAACACCCTTGCTCAACGGCTTCTTCTTCCTCTATTCTTCTTCTCCAGTCGATCAACGCCCCACTCCTTCTCGGGCCTCTTCACTTACGGTCTTCTTCTTTTGTTTTCTTTTGCAAATAACTTTTTATTTCTTTCAAATACCTGCTCCCACTAACCACTAATGTGGAGTAGTTGAGCTTAGAGGTGGCAAAAGTTGACCCGACTCGAAATATCCGCCCAATTAACCCGAATCCAAACCCAACCGATCCGATTTGACTAAAAAAGTCAACAATCCAAATCCAACCCGATCCGAATCCGAATTGATCTGAAACCAAATTTATCTGAATTTACATTGATCCAAACCCGATCGTATTCGAACCTGAATTCATCCAAACCCGAATTCATCTGAATTTAGATTAACCTGAACCCGAATTGATCCAAACCCAAATTGACCCAAACCCAAATTGACCCGAATCCAAATTGATCTGAATCCAAATTTACCCAAACCTGAAAAGATTCAAACTTAAATTTAATATTATCAATAAATATTTAAATATTAAAATTAATTATCAAAGTATTTTAATATAGTAAAAATATAATATTTTTCAATAATATGAGTGTTATATATTTTTTAATCTAGTTAAACATAAATATTCATTTTTATATTGCATTTATTTGAACCCAATGTATAATTATTTAATAGCTAATCTATAATAGAGTACAACAGCTATATCATCTACACTTAATGTCTCCAATTATTCTATAAAAAATCAAGATAAATTAAAGAGATATATAGTACTGTTTTATGATATTTAGTAGAGATTATTAAATCACTTTGATTCATAAAGTTATTAATTATTATAGATAATAAAAATAAAATGAAAAAAATGTAATTAATTTATGAATATTGGTAAGTATACTATAAAGAAAACTATCATACAGATTATTAAATATTTTGATTATTTCAATCCCAATTGTACTATAGGTCATGTAAGAAGAAAATTTTATTTTCATGAGTTTTGTAATTATTAGAAATATGGTTTCAGTTGATTTTCATACCAGATAAATCACATCGAGATGCCAAGGCTTAACCCAATAAACTTGTCCAATTGACCCGAATCCAAATTCAACTGACCCGAATTGACTAAAAAAGTTAATGACCCAAACCTGATCTAATCCGAACCCGAATTAATCTGAACTCAAATTGATCCAAATTCAAATTGATCCAAACCCGACCTTATCCGAACCCGAAATGATCTGAATCCGAAATGATCCGATTTTTCCTTAACCCAAAATGATCCGATCTAAAATGACCCAACCCAAACTCAATCCGACCCGCCCATTTGCCACCTCTAGTTAAGCTAGATTGGCTTCTTCAAGAAGCCAATTGGGCTTATATTTTTATTTTTTAAAATCATATATATCAAATATTTATCCTTTTTTTTCTATTACTATTATATATACATATATCAAGTATATGTATAAAGATATATATATATATATACACACATTTTTTATTACCTTTTTTTAATATATATATTTCCTTTAATAAATATAGTATATTTATATTACTTCCAAAAACATAAAATTATATTTTTATTTATATATATTTTTTAAATATTTATTTATTATAAATATTTTATATAATATCTATTTTAATTGATATACCATATATGTCTTTGTTCCTTCTATAGATATGTATCTACTTCTCTCTCAAATTTTTATAATTGATTCCCTAAGGTGAATCTCCAACAATTAAATTTAATCATACATAACTAATTAAATATTTTGCTCCCATTAGTAATCCTTTAATTTAATTTACTTCAACATGCCCATTGGCACTTACGATTAAATCTACATCACCTTAATTTCCACTATTTTGATTTCTATTAAGTGAGATTACCTTTATATACTTACGGAGTGCAAATATTTGCAGTTATCACATCTAAAGAATTTTATATTAGATTTGTGCTATACAAGAAATATGAGAATGGTAGAGAATATTGAATTTTTAGCACAAGAGATGATTTTAAAGCTTGAAGAAGATGTAGAATGGTGTCTCTTTTGTGTCTTGAACTTCTAAGCTTCTATTTATACTTCCTTAGTTGTTTGTTAAACCTTGGTGGAGGCAAAACAATTTCTTCCCATTGGTTCTCACAAAAAACTAGTCATTTGAGCCTTCTAGGAGACAAGGGGATTGATCCCTTAAGGGAGAGGATCGATCCCTACTTCAACTTCCTGCACAATTTAAGCCAAAAAACAAAGAGGGGATGGATCCCTTCCTTGAAAAACAAAAGAAAAATGTCTTAGGGGATCGATCATGTCAATGAAGGGATCGATCCCTTTAGCTCCCTACCTAAAGGGGATTGATCCTCTTAAAGGGGGATCGATCCCTTGCCTCCTTAAGGTAATTTTTGGGCATTTTTAATTGAAAAATGAATAGTTCTTTTAATTCTTTTAATCCAAAAATCATTTTTGAATTCTATTTAAATGTAATAAGTATGAAATTGAGTCCAAAAATTTACTAAGTAATTTTCTAAAAAATTTTCAATAAATTCATGAGAAAATTACTATGTTTGATTTTCCAAACATCATTTCTAGATCAATTAAGACCAATTTTTATAAATCAATTAAATCATGATCTTACATTGCTTAAATCATATAAAATGGTTTGTGAAAAATCATAAGTGAATAAGCAAATTTACAAATTGAATCAAACATTTAATTTTGCTCAAGTGTTTGTCATTTCAAAATACATATGTCAACTTAAAGCTAACAATATCCTTTTTAAAAAAAATTTTATTTCTCGTTGTTGTGCATCTTGCATTTGAATTTGTTTACTTGGCATTTGGGTGCCCCGAAGTTCTTGAAGGGCAGTCGAATGCCTTGTTAGTTTAGGGGTTACTGATTTTTTGTACATGTACTCCTGAGTTTTAAATAATATGGTGATTTACTGACTTTTTTGCTTGATTGGTTTCAACTTTCAATTTGGAAGTGTTTATATTGGGACTTTAATAAGACTATTAACCAAAGGATTATCACGCTAAAACAGAGCAAGTAGAGGAAACAAATAAAAACAGGATATGCATTGATGTTTCGAAGAGGGAAATGAGGAGAAATCCAATGGCTAGAGATGTTTCTGTTACTTCCCATACATTGGCTGATGATATGCACATGAGACTTCTATAACTATAGAACAGAGGTTATACTTTATGTGGGGATTTACTATGACTTTCTATAGCTATTTGTTTATAAGATTGCACTTCCCAAATTTTCATTAAATAATAGACTATAGTTGTTTTAAAATTATCGACAGGAAATTTTTTTCACGAATATGACAATTTCTAATTAGCTATAAAATGTATTGGCATGTGATATCGAATTTGTGCGAATGGAACTACAAGAGTAAAGAAAGCCTAGTATATCTTGGATAAATAGTACATTTATGTTCTTTCTTTGTGAATAATAGCTTAGGAAATTTTCAAGTGTTAATAAGCCACATTATAGTTCGAATGTCTTCATGAAAATGTTAGATACATTTCCATATGCATATAGCTGAAGATTCCATAACGACTGGTGATTAACTATATTATGGATGCACCTTCTGAGGTTATCATCATTTTGGGACAAGTAATGCTAAAACACTAGTTGAGCTAAAGGTGTTTGATCTTATATTGTCTCTCGTTTATGATGTCTTGATAAAAGGCTCTGATTATTAATTGGATAAGTGTGAATGTCTGATGTAGTCAAATACTTGGTAAAAGATGGGCTTCTGCTCATTTGACTTTAGATAGACATATACATGCAAACATATTCTCTTTATAATTTGGTTTAAAATTTAGTTTGGTCTTTTGGATTTATCATCTTGCATTAAAAAATGCATTTGATTCATTCGGCAAGTACTACAATTATGAGTTCATATTCTTTTGGGTATTAGCTTTGAGTGACATTGTCTATTGCAATGGCATTTGCAAGGCTTCTTTTCCCTTGTGAGGCAAAGTGGACAGAGCACATGTGGCACCAACCTTTGAGTTTGTTAGTCTTTCATCGAAAGGTTAAAACGGAAACTTAAGGAAAGTTGACTTGAATGAGACTCCCATTATTCAGAAGAAACGACTTCTTGCAAGAATGGAGGCCCTTATGAAAACGGGTGATTGAAAGTTTTAAATATCATAATATGTAGGTTTTCCCATCGACTTTTCAATTGTAGCCTTTTTTCCCTTAAGTACTTAAGAGACGTTTTTGTCAAAGTCTTGTCCAAACAAGTACTATTTGGTACAAGGATCATATGGGTTTGGACAAAAAGAATTATTCTTTAGGTCAAGAGGAACACAGATAGATCAAACTACTTTTTAACTTATAAACAAAAAGTGAAGAAGAAAATTAAGAAGTTAACCAAAAAAAAAAAGTATCTTGCTCTATTTTCTTGGTCATATTTGTGAAGTTGTTCCTGAACATCTAGTCATATCTTAGGCTTAATGGATTTTGATCATTACAGAAACTTCTCTTAATTTCTTTCTTGATTAAGTTGATGTTCATTTTAACTTGATTAAATTGTGTGCCTTTGTGTGCCTTCATCATTTCTTTCTTGCAATTCAACTTCTTAGGGAAATTTCTATTAGTTATCGTGTATTAAATTTTTACCATTGATGCATATTACTAAAAAAATGTACCTTTTCCAAATAACTTCTAGCTATTTTGGAATGATGTTTTGAGTAAATTCAAATTTAATGTTGTTTTGTTTGAGCACTAAATTAAGTAAGTCTCTCCTTTAGAAGATCCCTTTTGGTGCTGGATTTATTTTAGTTACTTTGCACATCATACAAAAAGAAGGGGATTAGTAATGCCACACGCTTAAACAGGTTTCTAGTGTCAAGTTTCCCAAGGGTTCCGTGCACCGTTATTATATATTTTAGAAGGACATACTATCATACATAGAAGCTTATGGCATTTGGTGCTAAATGCACGAAACTTGCCCAATGGAGTGAGGGAGAAGCAATAAAAGTGCTATATGTTATTGTCTTTGCTGAAGAAGACTTTGGAGCAACTGGACTAGTATTTTTTTTTTTTTGTCTTCTTTGTAGTGCCTTGGTTCTAATTTTCAAAACTCTGGGTTTTTTTTTTGAGTTTGTATATAATGCACTGACAGTGTATAGTTTCTATACACTGTCAATGTACTAGAAGTTGACACCTCATCAATAGGTCCTTATGGGCAAATTAAAAAAATTTATTTATATTTGCATATAAGGGCTTATTGATGATGTGTCAACTTCTGGTGTATTGACAGTGTATAGAAACTATACACTGTCAGTTCATCATATATAAATCTTTTTTTTTTGTAAACCACAAGATGTTCACATATTATATTGGATATCAGATTAATTCTTGCTTATGTTTCGTAGCTTGCAGAGACCCAAAGGAATTTGACTTGGTGAGATTTCAAACACAAGATTTCTCCCTATAAATTGTCTTCACTTAAGAACTCAATAGGACCTTTTACTATTGAGCCAGTCTTTTGGATTTCTTGTGTTCGATTTTGTTTACATATTCTTTGCGAATTAAAACCTTAGCAAAAAGGAAATAAACTTGATGCAATTTTGTTATTAAGCGGTTAGAATTGATAAAAATGAAAAAAAAAAAAAAGAAAAGGAAGAAGAGTTGGCCGCTAGTTTGGCTTTTGGAATCAATCATTGCCCATGGATAGAAAATATATTTAAGGAAAATTTGATAAATTGAAACATATGGAATTTTAGACATTTTTAGGATATAAAAATAAGAAAATGGATAAAAAATGTAAAGAAATTTTGATAAATTAAAACATAGTCATTTTGAAAATTTTTTAAGATAAAAACAAAAAAAGGGATAGAAGAAAATATAAAAAAAATTGACAAATTTGCTAAATAAAAGTACTTTGGATATTTTCTTAAAACTAAAAAAAAAAAAAGAAAAGAAAACGGATAGAAAAAGTAAACAAAAAATTTGATAATTTAAGACAGATGGATATTTTGGATACTTTCTTGTCTATTCCTCGATTTTTTTGGTGCTATTTTTGTCCTCAGAATACTTATTCTATTTTATCAACCAAACAATAATATATATTCTACCTATATTATTTCTCTTTTCTATTCTATAGAATACATTTTTCAGTCTTCTTCTATTCCATTTTACAAACCAAATGTACGCATAAGATTTTGTTAGAATGATTGCCCCCTATAAACATAAAATCTATTGAAATATATTTTAAAATTTTAATAAAAACACTAATTTTACCACTATAATTAAAAAGATTAATGACAATAATAGTTTTGCTGCATTTAAATTTAAGGGTTATATTTGATGCATTGAAAGTGTAGCTTCTGCACAATGTCAGTCAACCACATATTGTCCCTCCATTAAACAAAGTTTTAAAAAATAAATTAAAAAACTTTATTGATATTTATTAATTATTAATTTTATTCATTAATGAGGTGTTATTTTGTGATTGATTGATAGTGCATAAAAATTATATATTGTTGTGCATCAAATATAAACTCTTAAATTTGTCAATTTTTAAAGTTTTGAGTATATAAATTTTTTTTGAGTGAACGATTTTTTTTATAATTAAAGGTAAGGGTTAAGATTATTCAGACTCGAACCTAAACCTTTTAACATGTATCAATTCTATGGGAAAAGCCGACGGAGGAAGTGAAAATCAAATAAATCAATAAAACAAGAATTTTTAAACAAAGTAATTGTGTAAATAAAGTAATTATGTAAGGCAAAGTGAAGCATCAATTTTCTTTTATTATTGTTTAAGAATTTGAAAAAAAAATATTATAATAAAAAGTAACCAATCATTTAGATAATTTTACACACTGTGTTTTTCTTTATATATTGGTATAACGAAAGATTTGAAAATGTCAAACATTCTAACTTTTCTGTTTAGTTTATATATGATTATGTTTAAGTTATTATGATTATGTGTTTAGTTTATATATATTATTTATACTTTCTTTTTTCATTTTACTATGGGATACTCTATTTTCAATAATTAATTTTTTCTCACAAAAAAAAATAATTTTTTTATTGACAGTAGTATCTCAATTTAATAATTATAGTGTTGCAAATTACTATTTTGATTATAAAAATTCAGATTTGAAAATTAAATTATGTTTCGTAAGAAAATTATTAAATGGTACCTAGATTCACATTGTTATTTGAGTTCCAGGATGTAATTATAATTTTGGCTTCTACCCTTTTTCTTTGTCTGTTTAATAAATTTAATTTTTTAATAGCCAAATATACACTCAATTTTTTACACAAAATAGATATAAACACTCAACTTTTAATTTTATTGTAAAAGTTTATAAACTTTTATTTTACTATAAATTAGCTCTTAACCTTTCAAAATAATACAATTAAATAAAATAAATAAGAGGTTAAGATCTTATATGACCTAATCTTTTTATTTTACTGTAAAATTTTATAATTAATTTGGACTTAATTGTATTATTTTGAAAAGTTAGAGGTATAGTAAAATTAAAAATTGAGGGCTTATTTTCATTTTATACAAAAAATTGATGTTATATTTGGCTATTAAACCAATTTATTTTAACAGCTTCCATTCACACCTAAAAAGATAATCTACACACCCTATTTTAAATACCAAAAAACCCTTATAAAATTACATAATTACTCTAACTAATATTTTTATTTTTTAATTTTTGTACTCTCAAAAGTGGATTTTCGAGAATGCGAAGGTGTTCTTGGAAATCCATTTCTAAGAGCACAAGAGGGCTCTCGAAAATCTGCTTTCGTGAGTCGATTTTATTTGTGCTGCCAGGCAGCACTTTTCCATGCTGCCATGTAGCATTCATGTGCTGCAAAAAAAAAAAACAAGTGTAATGTTTTTTTTAATAAAAATAATATTGAAAAAATAATTTTTTTTAGGTGTGAGGAATGATCTTAGAATTTAGGATTTTCTAGTAAATAAGATATGTTTAGCAACCCTTATGTGTGAAAATAATTACTCGTTTATTTTTGCCTTTATGTATTAGTAAAGAATGATTTAACCCTAATATAGATTATCTTCCATAGTCAATTTAAATAAAAAGGAAAAGATAAGAACAAAATGACCAAAGTATCCATTTGAGAAGAAAATAAATAGAAATAGAAGGGCGTCCAACGAAACATGTGCTCTTTTTACAATTGATTCCGAAATCCTCTTAATTAACTCATTAATTAATTAATGAATAATTAGTGAATTTTTTTATTTCATAAATAAAATTAAAATGATAATATATATTTTATTTATTTATTTAATATTTTTAAAAGATATATATCATTATCTCAACATCAATTATTGAGTTAAAAAAATTTTCAATAATGATATATTGAATATTAATAAGTAATTAATTATATACATTATTAGACCCTTAGAAAAAAGAAAAAGAAAAAAAGCAGTAGCTGTGACTGTAGCAGCTGCCAAATCTCTATTCTCTCCCCGTCTGTTTTCTTTTTTTCTTTATTCTTTTTATCGACCCATACAAAAAATGTAAAAGAAAAAAGAAGTGAGCAATCTCTGGGTCGTCCTTCTCTTCGGCTGCGTGTCTCTGTTACAAAATAGAGAAGGCGGAGAATCGCGAAAGCAAAGGCATCAATGCCTGCCCAGAAGCAGTCATTACCAGAGAATCTCGACGATGAAGACTCCAGCCTTCATCACCAAAACCACACCAAGCAATATGGAACCGAAGATGAACAACACATTGATGAAGATGAGACACCGCAACGGGAAGAAGAGCAAGAGCCAGAGGGAGAGAAAGAGCAAGAAGAAGAAGAAGAAGAAGAAGAACAACACCATAAACAAGACCCGGATGGCCAAAATCACCATCTACAACTCGAAGCCGTCTACGAAGATGAAGAAGATGAAGAAGGTTATGTCCCTTCTCTTATTACATATTTTTCATATATAGGTCGACACATAGGTGTAAACACGTGTTTGAAGTTGATTTCTATTGTTGGATTCTTTTTTCTCAGATTCTGATGGAAGCCAATCTTCTACTTCTCAAGAGAAACCCGAGTACTCTTTTCTCTCTTTTTTCTCTGTCAATCATTTTTTTTGTTTTGTTTTTGTTAGTAAATTTTCGATTCCAGTTTAGCTGCATAATTAACTTTGCTCTGCTTTTATGAGTTGGATTTGCTTCGTTTTTATTGGCTTTTTTTTTTAACGACCGTGTTTTTCTTTTGGGTGGTTTTAGCTGTTGAAGAGAAAGGGATTTGCGTTTAATTTGTTGGGTATTATGTTATTCACTATAGGACATTGTGTTTTGTGATTTATTTCTTCATCATTTAGTCGATTGCATTTTGCATGTCAACGATCTGTGTCCTGTCCATGCGCGTCACAACTCAAAGCTCGAAAATCCTGAAATTTGTTCTTGTTATTTTCTTTACCGGTGCGAGGTCCTCTATTTGTCAAGTAAAACACTGCGCATGCTCATCATCAATTTGTAAAAGTACTAGCTTAAAAACACGTACTAGTATGCTTGTAGTTTGTCATCCTTTTACTGTTCATATTGTGCATGATTTATGTTGTAAAATTTCACTTTTATATTTGATTGTAGATTCATTTTTTCCCCTTTTTAACTGATCTTTTGGATCCCATTATGCGACATACGTTCAACTCTAGGGAATTGGATAAAATCATAATGAGTCACTAGCACAACTTTGCTAAGCAGTGACTCATAGAGTCATATATTGATACTAGGACGTGCTTCTATGCCTGGTCTTTTGAAATTTTCTTACTTCAAATAGCATCATCTCAGTAAAATACTACCAATCTTATCGATTTGGTGCTGGTGGCTCTTTGAGCAATAAAAGAAGAGCAGAGGCAATCTACTGGAGTTTAAAAACGCTGCTTTTCTTTGTTAATTCTAACCATTGAGAGGAATCAAAGTTTCGAACTAACTATCATGGAATCTGTTACAATGGGAAGAGATTGTTGTCTCATTTACAAACCATGATATTTGGGTCATTCTTTTCTTTGTTAGTTTAACTAATACATGCGCGTACACACACACACACATATAGGAACATGTGAGGATTCTCATACTGAGTAGATTTAGGCTTGGTTGCATTTCTCTCTTATCTGTCTAGATTTACTAAAGTATGATAGCTTTATTCTTGTTTCCTCGTAGTGTTCATGGAATAATTGTAAAACATCAATTGACACTTTGGGATTTCCTTGCTCATCATGGCATATTACTTGTATGTTTACTTGAAAACGTTTAAAATGCCCTTTTAAAGTAGGTAAACTTGTCTCTTCGAACCCATTCAGTGCAAATATGCTTGTAGTCATATATTTACATTGATGATATTGATAGATTTATTTCTTTGGCGGCATGCTTGCTGCTATCCTCTTACAGATGGACTGAGTTTTATAATGCGTCTTTTTTCTATAAATGACTTGATAGAAAGTTCTATTAACTTTTTATGTTTGTCTTCCAGATTCGTCTTTGTAGAACTTCCAGAAATTCGTAAAGATGTTCAATGTCCAATTTGTTTAGGTAATATTTACTTCAATTTGCTACCATTTGATATTTTTTTTCCTAGTATTTCTATTGAATGTCTGATTAGGAGTTGAGGAATATGTGTAACAGTGGGTGTGGTATTTTTTTTTGAACAAATCATATTTGGTTATGTACTGGGTGGAGGTCAAAGCTGTCATCTTTTTTTCAAGTTTGAATCCCATTTGCATAAGTAATTATTTTAAGCACACAGTGTTGATTAACTTATTTTTGAAAAATCATGAAAACCATCACAAGGACAATCAGAGAATCAAGCGTCATGTGTATAGTGCACATATTGTACAATTAATCGATAAATTGTGTTATTTAGCTGATATTTACGTAGAACAGAGAGGTTTCTTCTTTAAGCATTTAATATTTATGTTGAATTTTCCAATTTCAGTTTTGTAGCCATATTGTGTGATTGTGATAACTTTTTTAGTTGGTTTTTGTACAAATCAAATGTTGTCTTCTCCTTCTCTAGTTTGAGTTAAAGTTAAAATGACATTTTTTTTTAATAGAAGATAAATTGTCAGAACAAAATGACAATCTAATATGAGTGTGTCCTATAATGAAATATAAACTTTAATTGTACTTAACTAAAAGTGACTTTCTAAACATTATTCTTTAAATTTGATTTCAGATGATAGATCCCACCTGTCCTATTTCGTAGAATCTTGTTATGTTTTGCTGGATTGTCTTTCCTCATGAGTTTTGCTTGAATTGGAAAGTTATTTTACTGTTGTACTTAATGGTAATAGGAGATGTAGTGTAAATTTAATGAGGTAACAAAAATGTTTCTTACCCATGAGTGGGCAAGGACCCATAGATGTTATAGAAAACCAAGGAGATAGTTATATATCTGGATGCTTCTTAAAAGATCTAATGTTGACAAGATAGGATAAAAGATAAATGAAGATTGTTGATTTTGGGGTGTCTGAATTTTCAGGTCATGTTTTCACTTGACTAGGAGCAAGAGGTTCTGATGTTATGTAAATCTAAATTTTATAGCATTGTTCTTAGTGAAATAGGAGGAAGGAGTTACTTAAGAATTGCAGATAAGTTACATACCAAGGAGATAGTTATATATCTGGATGATCCTTAAAAGATCTAATGTTGACAAGATAGGATAAAAGATAAATGAAGATTGTTGATTTTGGGGTGTCTGAATTTTCAGGTCATGTTTTCACTTGACTAGGAGCAAGAGGTTCTGATGTTATGTAAATCTAAATTTTATAACATTGTTCTTAGTGAAATAGGAGGAAGGAGTTACTTAAGAATTGCAGATAAGTTAGATCATATGAGCATGAGATTATTAAAACACTTAGTAATTAGGGAAATTTATTGGATAGGTAAATCTTCGCTGTGAAGTTTGGTTAGTCAGATTTTGGATGTATCATGTCTATAAAACAGAATTTAGTTAAATGTTTGTGTGTGTAAGCATGTTTTCTCTGACTGAAAAACCACGAAAGAGTAATCTTTTAGTATTTGTATCAACACATGTAATGTGATGTGCTGCTCGTACTTTTTTTACGGAGACATCCAGGATAAAAAGCATTTGCTATATATAATTACATAAGGGTTTATACTTGCTAGTCTGCTTTTAATCTTTCTTTTCTGTGGTCATCAGTAATGTTATACGTTTATTGCTTGAGGTATTTATAGTGCATTGCATTTTGTTAGCTAGCTCTGCGATTTGATCAGAAGGAAGCTCTGACACCCCTGCTCATTTGATCTTGTTAACTTGCTCATGTTTCCTATTATCCATTGTTGGGCATAAACCTGGTAGAAGATCCATTATTTATTCTTTCCTGTGTGTACAGGAATTATTAAGAAAACAAGAACTGTAATGGAATGCCTGCACCGTTTTTGCAGAGAATGCATTGACAAATCAATGCGACTGGGGTATGTTATAAAGGATTATTACTATCTTGCCATAATTTTGTAAATGTCTGGAAATTTTATGGTTAAAATTGCTTACATAATTCTGGTTGTAGGAACAATGAGTGTCCTGCTTGCCGTACACATTGTGCTAGTCGACGATCTTTGAGAGACGATCCAAATTATGATGCCCTAATTGCAGCCTTATATCCTGATATCGATAAGTATGAAGAGGAGGTATAAGTCATTTCCTTTCTCTTCTTTTTGCTTTCTCAGTAGGTATTTTTTAATCACACTGCTATTTTAAAATTTCTGACATCATGATATTGCTAATCAAATGCTGGTTTTGTGCATTTGGTCTCAGGAATTGGCTTTTCATGAAGAGGAAAGGACTCGCAATAAGCAGGTCAGATATATGTAGATTTGTTATTACATGCATTTATTTCTCACTTTTCTACTTGCATTCATGGTTAGGGTCAATCATCCTTTATTCTAGATCTTGATAAGAATCCTGGCAGATATTTGTGGTGATTTGTGTTCATAAACTTGGATTAAAACATGCAACACGGTTTTCTTGATGTTACATGCATTAGGTGCATCCATTAGACAATTGTGTGAATATTAAAGCCTATACAGGTGTCATTATTGCAATTTGTCTTTGTGACTGTATGGTGGGACAAATTACCAAAATGGAAGCACTTTATTTGTTGTTTTATCCATGTGAGGTTACAGAATAACTTGTCCTAGATACAGACCTGGCTAGACAGTTATATGATGATTGCTTGGTACTTTTTTTTCCCTCTCTGGTGGTATGTTCTAAGAATATCATTGGCCCATATTGTAAGTTCAAGACCTTCACGCATATTCTATGTTCTTCCTAATGGTTGTTTTAATGTTTTGTTATTACAGATTCAAGCGTCAATTGCTCAAATATTTCAGAAACAATCAGAAGCACTCGTTAAACGACGTAATTTCGGTAAAGAGAGCACAGGTTCCTTTATGACTAGATCACAACGCAATCATCGGAGTGCTCATCCACGTAGGAGGCGGAACTCTCGAGGGGCCGAGCATCACGGATCTGAAGACAATGAGGATGAAAATGATGATAATGGAGGCAAAGATTCATCTTCCACTGATGAGCGCTCCACAGAAGTGAGGCAGAGAAGGCGCAAAAGACGTACTGGAATTCAGTCATCCCAGCCTTCTTCGTCAGTGGTAAACTCAGATGGTGGATGTGTTGAAAATGATACTGGAGTGTCTAGAGACACCAGAGGAATTTCTCCTGGCCTTGTCTGGAACCCAGACATGCTTGCTTGGGGGAGGGGTGGTGCTCGGAGTCACACTCGACATGGAAATTCTGGTGGTGGCAGTAGCAAGAGTTCACGTGCTCGCTTAAACAGACTGGTAGAGTACCTCCGGAGCTTGGATGAAAATGATGATGAGGTATAATAAGGCAATAGTATTAGACTCTTTATTAGTTTATGATTTCTGATTATGTCAATCAATGGTATTAAGCTGCCACTAGTGGCATAACTTTCAGTGGTTCTTATCTAACTTATGGGTTTCATATTCACTTAAGTAATACCTTAGGATTCTTCTATCTATGCTCTCTGCCCTGCCGCCCTCCTTTTCTTTTCAGTTTTCCCTTTTATCCTTTGCCATTCTGTATGCAAGTCCACATTTTGTATAACTAGAGCATTTTCTTTGCCTGCAGTTGGATGTTCATCTCAAGCTTTTTTCAGTGGATGAACAAAGTACATCAAGTTTGCAGCAACCCTACCTTTGTTGTCGGCCCAGTCTGTCAGTCAAGCGGCTATGTGAAGTGAGATTTCTTTCCCACCAGCTTAATACATAGACTGTCTCTCTCTTTGTAAAGAAGATGGTAGATGCTAGGAAATGATAGTTTTTTTTTAACCTTGATATTTTCAAAATGCTCATTTGCATTGGTTGAATGGATATAATGCATTAAATAGAAAGATAGTGGCATTTAAATTGGGCAAAATATGATTTCAGTTGACCCAAATCCAACCCAGACAACTTAAATACATAGTTTTTTAGTTACTGTGCCATATGAGTAAGTGTCAAGGTCCACCTAAATTTCTAATGCGAGAGCAACTGACTTCAATTGATCCAAATCTAACCAGTCTCCTTGGTACTTAGCATTTGAATTGCTTTGCCGATATGGTTAAGTTTTTTTGTCCACCTAAAATTATGATGTGACCGCAATTCATTCAATTTCTAACTTATTTCCAAAGCTGGATGCATTCTTCATGATACACTACTCCTTCCAACACCCTTTTTCCCTCATATCTCCCTCTATCAAATTGGAACTATCGATTTTTGTTCCTTTTCTTTCAAGGCTAAAACTTTTAGGCTTTGCTTGGTCGGGTGAAAAGAAAAATGAAGGGATGGAAAATTAGAGGGGGAGAAAAGTGGAAAGATAGAAAATATATTATTTATTTCCATAGGTGTGCTTGGTAAGAAAGATGGAAAAGTAAATGGAAAGCATATTTTTTTTCCTTCCATTGCTTGGTAGAGTTGAAAAGTGAGAGGAAAGAAAATAAAAGCAAAGTGATTAGTGGTAATTTAGTATTTTCACCTAATTTACCCACGTGAACCACAATTTTTTTTTCTCTCTCCAATTTGGAGAGAGTAAATTTTGTGAGTAGGGAAGAAAACACTCATCCCTCCCATTTTCTTTCCTTCCTATTTTCTTCTGTACCAATTGTTTTGAAAATTCATTTGCTTTCCATTTTTCTCTCCACCGTATTTCCTTCACTTTTCAGCTGTATCAAGCACAGCCTTAGAATGATTCTCTAAAGTTATAGTAATTGTTGTTGCACAGTACATTGCTCTCCAGACACCATTGCGAGCTGAAGAAGTAGAAATATTAATGGTAAAGGGACAATATAATGCTGATGACAACTGCTCCAACCCAACTCCTTTGACCTTAGAGGATGAAGTACAAATTTTGGAAGGTCAAGAAACTTTGGCAGGGCTTAAGGTCGAGTGCAGGTCTGGCAGAAATCATTTGGTGAGTTTCTCAGAATTTGACACCTCTACTTGTCTAATATTCTTCCAGGTTATATATTAATATCTCCTGATTATATCCATACGTGGTATTCTTGAATTTCATAATCACATTTGTAACTTTATGCAAACATTTTGTTTCTATTATTATTTGTGAAGATTGTTGATTATTTTCTAATAAACTAAAGTCTGAATATCATTTTGTTTCCTATACTGTTTCAGATCCTAGCATATCGGCAGAAGCAAACTAGCTAGCAAATTTGTTTCCAACAAGAAAGATGTTGACTCAGAAATTTACATGAGTTGTATGTAAATATACAAAGTGGAATTGTCTGGTCATACGATGAAACAATTGATTGAGTTGCCTTCTTGGTTATGTAAAATTTATGCAAAGGGTGTTTAGTTTACATTGTTTTATTAAAAAAAAAGAAGTCTAAGATTTCCAACACACATGTTATAATACAATTTGCTTTGCCTGCTTTGACCATGAGAAATGTTTTTCAGGAGTTAATTTGTTTGAGAACAAGTTGTCTGATGTATCCTGTGTAAGGATCCTAGTAGTTGTAGGCAGGATAGGTAGGACATCAATTAAACGAGAAGATTTCTAGTATTACTGCATTTAGGCAGCTTTGGAAACCCACACTCCTGAAGTCCATTTAGGAGCATTACTGCAATCTAGAATCTGATTAAACTCCCACACTCCTGAAATCCGTTTACATTTTTTTTCAAGATCAGGACAGATTCAAATCATAGGAATTCGTACTTAGTTTTGTGCTTTGCATTCAAATCAACTACTTGCATTGGATCTGTCAAAAATAATTTAACGCATATTATTTTCATTCCATGTGGCAGTATACATTTTTTTTTGGTGTCCAATGGAATTAATGGTACACAAAAGAATGTAACTCTCCTTTTCGTGCTTTTAGTACTGAAATTTGAGAAGACTACGTAAAACTAATACACGAAACGAATCCTCAATGTCACAGTAATGAGGGGTTCAAAAGTTCTTGAACAACCCCTGCGGCCTTTGCTTCTACCAAAATCACCTCATAAGAGTGGCGGGACTGGAAGTTGCAGCAGTGAGCGAACTGAGCATTTTCCTCTCTTTTCTTTGGAGAACACGTAGATGTGGTGATTTTGGTTTTGTAATTTCCTTGGAAGACCTAGGCAATTTAAATTGAGGATAAAGAATGAAACACTAATCGTTCAATGCCAATAATGAAAACACATTTCTTACTTTTGTGGGCAGAAAGGATGGTCAAACTTGGGAACAGGCCTAGCGTGGGGAACCATTGTCCTTCTTAATTGCTTCAATGCTTTCTCTTCCTCTATCTGCCAATACATAATGGTGTTTTGTTTTTTTACTTCTCACGGCAAGCTGTCCAAAAACAAAATTGACAACAGAAGTGTAGTACAGAATACGTGCATACCATTCTTGCAGCCTCACTTTCCTCTCTGTATCTCTTGTACATCATTTCTTTCTCTTTAATCTGCAAAAAGGATTCATTAATTCTTGATCGAATGGAAATATAATATACTTCACAAGAAAGAGAAACTATAATATACTTTTTGATCAAAGTCTGCTCTATCCACCGCTCTATGATCAACATGGAGATTGAATTCTTGCACTTGTGTCAGAGGCTTGCGAACTTTTTCCGGAACAGGAATCGGGTCCCTGCAGATTGCATGAAATTATTTATATATTTCTTTAAATGAATTGCATGAAAACTATAATCGGGGCTCTGTAAATACAATAATGAATTGTGGATGAATCTTACTTTTTTACAATTGGCTGGGCCTTGAATATCCTCATCTGTGCCTCTTCTTTCTCCTTTTTCTTTCTTTCTTCCATCTCTCTTTGCATCTTCTCCTCATGCCTCACTAGACTCTCCAATTGGAAGGGTTCTGGTTTTGTACATTGGTTGGGTTCTGATTTCGGAGGAATCTGCATAAGAAGAATCACCATTAACCCACATTGGAAGGCTTCATGACAAAAAAACATTAAAATGAAAGCATATAGAATTAACATACCACAGGGTAGTCAGTGGTGTAAGGATATGGGCTAGCCTTGGGAACCCTGGCTCTTTCCTCTTCAAACTGCTTCTCTATGATCTCCATCACGAACTTTCTTTCTTTCTCAACTCCTCTTTCCTGAAGTAAGAACATTTGAAATTTGATATGATACTGAACTCATCTTTTCTGGTCTTGCATTCAAGAACAACACGAGAAAATAAATATACCTCTGTTCGGAGATGGAATGGATTAGGAATGGTGTTTCTTGGAATTGGATCTTGGCTAGATTCTGACTTCAGAGAAAGCTGTAAAAGATAACAAACATATAATGAGCAGTAGTAGAAGGTATCTATCATACATGCTGTTTTGCCTTTTATATGCTCGGACCAGTGGTAGAATACATGCTATGGTGCATTTCTACAATTACCTTATCAAATAAATCAACAACTGCTGCTGGTGGTGGTATCCTCTCATTTGTTGCAAAGCGGAATTCTTGAGGTATAGTCAACTGTTTCTTTGCATTACAGAAGATTCCCAATTCTCCTTTGCTCTCAAATATCTACACAAGGCAAAATTGAAAGATGAAAGAGTTACTTTCTCATGTGAGCATGGTTGCCATGCCATATGCCAAGCGAAATTGAAAAATGGAGAGAATACCTTTTTATTCAATGGCCTAGCCTTAAATTTAGGTGCTTTTTCAAGTTCCTCCTGTTCAAGCTCAATAGAACTTTTGACCTTTGGAGGCCGTGCCCTTAGTGATGTTTGAAGTACAGGGGTTTTAGGATCTGTGAGATGAGTTTTCCACTGATTATTCTGTTACAGGAAAAAAAGTACACAAAAAAGGAAAGAGGAAAAAGAGGTTAGCAGCATTCAAAGGTTCTAATACAAAATGAAAATATATAGGATAATTGTTCTCCAAACCTTAAGAGATGCTTCTATTGAAGCTACAGAAGACGTCTCCGCATTCTTATTGGCTCTAGCCATTGTCTCAAATCGAAATTCCTGAGACAGAATGAATTTTTTAGTCTGTTACAACAAGGATTGTCTTCATTCATTTTCATTTCATACAACAAGGATTGTCTTCATTAATTTACCTGGAATTCTGGAGGCTTTGGAGTACTTTTTGGAAATGCAGTTAGTGTTGGAGCTTCAAAAATCTGCATCAGAGGAGAAAAAGGAAAACCAAACTAAATTGAAACTTACTGGTAAAAATCTTAAAAAGTAACAATCAGTTCGATGATCATCAGAATCCAGATAAACCGGGAAATCATAGTTGGTATAAGCATTAGACACCTTCTTGTTAAATGGTCTTGCTTTGAACTTTGAAACTTTAGCCATCACTTCTTCCTCAAGCTCTGCAGTGCTCTTCACTCTAACTGAGCGTACTCTCTGTGCTGTTTCAAGTTCAGGTTCTTTAGGCCTTGTCAACTTGAGCGCAGGCTTCATCTAGACAGGAGTAGCATCATCCTAATTAATTGCAAGGAATTTTATGAAAGAAGAAAGGAATTAAGAAACCAAATCCATGCTGCAGCCAAATGATGTGATTTTGTTTATTTACATTTGAAACAAAGCTGTGAGGAAGTGACAAATCTCTGGTACTTGATTGGAACTTTTTCATCATTTCTGCCATTGAAACAAATGGTGTTGCTGGTTCTCGTACATAAACCTTCAAGGGAAACAAAATAATTATTAATACTAATTCACAATGTGAGTGAAAATGTGCAATAAAGGAAATTAGCACAGAGACGCAAACCTTTCTTTCCAATTTGTTAGAAGAAGAGCACAAGTTGGAACTACCATCGGTAAGACCAAGTTTTGACTTGTGGGCCAAGTTGTGGGGTTTTACGTTTAGGATCTGAGGCATATAGAAAGAAGCAACAAAAAGACAACTTCAGAGAGAAGTTACAAAATAACAGTAGCTAACATGCAAAAGCCAAGAGCATATAAGTACCTGTCTAGATCTCCCTCCCTCTAGTTTCTGACGTTTAATGGCTTGGTATTCTAGAGCCAAATTAGGGGTTTTAGCATTGTCATTTTTCAGCTTCAACACTGATGGATTTCGTATCATGCTAGCTATCTTTTTCGCTGTTTGATGCTTCTTGTCACTCACCGGTTTCTTCCTAGAATTCATCAATAGTTTAGGGGTGCAAGCTTCGGATTCTACTTCCACAGAATATTTACTTTTCTCTTCATTAGCAGTTACATTTGAATGTGCTTTTTCAGTCAGGAAACTGAATATTCAACAGAAAGGATCCAAAGGCACAATAATGAGAATCAAAGTATTCATGAAAGAAATCAATTAGTGTTGTGACAAAATTTTCAAAAACGCTAAGAACAAACCTTCCATTTTGCTGAGAACATACATTCCCTAATTTTTCCTTATTTTTGTCGTGATACTCATTAGTAGCAATCTGCAACACGTTAAAATCATGAGAAAACGGAAGAATTAATCAGTAGCTAGAATGGATAAAGAAGTCCACTAATTACCTCCGCAACAATTTGATTGATTTCAACCTTTTCCTCAAAGGGTTTAAGTTCTTCTTCCTTTACTTTTTGAGGCACGAGCTCAGCTTGAGGCTTATCTTCTGAGTTACTGTTAGGTGTTGTTGCATCTGATGATTCTGAGGCCTGCGGTAATAACATATTCATCATGACCAATATAAATGAGAAAAATTGCTTTATAAGATATTGAAATTTAGTGAGGGTATAGAAGATAATTCCCACCTTCTGTATCTGATCTGCTTCACTAAAATTGCAGAGACTCTCCACATGAATGGCTCTATTACTAGCTTTGATTCTAACCATAAAAGCTGCATTATTAAAAAAAAATGAAATGAAAATCTCCGGTTTTCTCCTTGCTTAGTAAATGGGAACAGAATGTAACTTGATTAAATTTACACTTCAAATCCTTGAAACGATTCTAATTAGGTTATGCTTATTCATTTAGGTAAATATTTTGAAAAGATAAAAAATAATTAATTTATACTTAGTTCATATCACTTTCTTTTCTTTCTATTATATATCTAGGCAACCAAACACAAATCATTCCTGTATCAAACCATCAATCAATTGTGACATTTCAATTGGACGCTGAGAAAATGTGGGAAAATTGGATAGAAACGTAGAGATAGCTTTTTTTCTTCCTTTCCCGTGAAAGTCTTCTAGAACTAGGATAACCTCAAATCCTAGAATTTTGGAACACGATTCAGTAAGAAACAATTAAAATTAACCAAGTTATAATCGGAAAACGCAAATTAGTAATCAAAAACTAAATAAATTAAAAGCCCTAAAATTCCAAGAAAATCAAGAACCACCGACCAAAACGATTCAGCTATGGAGAAAAGAATGATTAAAAAAACGTAATCTTTAAACAGTAAGGTTTACTTTATTTCGTAACTTCAACGGTTATAAGAATATATATACAAAGGAAAGAAATAGGAAAGAAAATGTGAGAGAATGTACGAGATGGGGCGTAGCTTAAGGCGGTTTCGAACCAGAGCTCGGCTTTGCGCTTTTCTTCTTCCGACTCTTCTTTCATGAAATCGAAGAAACACGGCGCTGAGAACTCGTATAACTCGTCAATCATCGTCGGCATTGTCCCACTTGATTCCTCCATCAAACGCAAAACAGTGAGATTTACTCTTTTTTTGGAATGGGTGAGGGGCGAATGAGAGAGAAAAGAGATTTTTGGAAGGTCTCTGGATTTTCAGTTTCCGGTTAATACTTTCAGGAAATATGTTTTAGTGGTAGATGAAGAAGAAGAGGAGAATATTGGAGTTAAACGTTGGGGAACTGCAACGGTCGATTTTTTTTTTTTTGAATTTTGAGGAAGGTGTTCTAACGGTCGGGTTTGCTGCAATTTGGTGCCTAAGATGAGATGAGGTTTCATTCTAACGGCTACTTCCCACGCTCTTAAGACCAGCGAAGCGTTTCGATTCAAAGTTTTTCTTTTCTTAAAAAAAAAACCCTCTATTTGCAATCTAAAAGATCTCTTTACAATAATTGTTTTTTTTTTAATTTCATGATAAAAATAATCATTATCAAGAGCTTTTATCTCAATAATAAAATAGATTATATGAACTAATATATAGATTCACCTTTAGTTGTTATCAACTTTCCTCCTCCTTCAATTTCTATATAAGATAATATATTAATTCAACTATTGTGTTACCACATCTTTACTAAAAAAACTTCATTTCAAGTCTTTTTTGGTCTTCCCTAGTCTCACATTTTTTTTATCACTTATAACATCCACTCTCCTAACTAGAGCATTCCTTAGTCTACATCGTATATCTCTAAATTAACGTAGATGACTTTTGTTTATCTTATTTTCAATAGGTATCATACCAAGATTCTTGCAAAATGTCTTTATTTATCATTTTATCTTTTCTCGTACATATATATATTCACTGCAGCTTTTTCATTTCTGCTATACTAAACTTCTATGTATCTATTCTCTTAGTTGCCCAACATTGACCATCATAGAGTAATGTTAGCATAACAACTGTCGTATAAAACTTATTTTTCAATTATATAAGAATTCTTTTATCACATAATACACCTATAGTACTTTTCACTTGCTTCAGCCAGCTTGAGTCCTCTTATGGGTTGCACGTCATCAATTTCTCCATCTATATATATTAGTGACCCAAAAAGCCATGAAGAAAATAATTTTATTAACCTTATGAAAATTACCTATCACAAAATTTTCGGATGTTTCAAAAGTAGACTTCTGCAAACCTTTATAGTGCGTTTGGATGAGGAATTTTAAAATTTTGAGGCATTTTAAAATGAAAGCATTTCAAAATTTATCATTTTAAAATATTAGCATTTATAATTGACTTGTTTGGATAAAAAAAATTTTAGAAAGAATTTTTGGATACTAAAATTTGGTTAAATAAAAAATAATTATAAAAGAAAAATAATAATATTATATATTACAAAAAGAAAAATATCAAATAAAATATGCAATATGGATATCATTAGATTTGTAAAAATGTATAGATATTGTTAATAATATAAAAAATAAAGATATATATTAAATTTAAATAAAACAATATGTTTTTTGTTTTTAACTCTATATTTAATAGTGGGCCATATCTAATAAATTAGGAAAGAGTATAAGGAATTTTGAAAAACCACCTCTTTAGGTGGATTTTCAAAAGGGAATTTGAGCATTTCAAATTCCCTTTTTAAATCCCTCCTAAATTTTCAAATTCTTCAAAAATTTTTGTCAAACAAGAAATTTGCATTTTGGACTTTTAAATATCTTGATTGAAATGAATTCCCTCCTTGAAATTCCTCATCCAAACACAACCTTAATGGTTTTCGAAAACTTGTAAGGGTTTGCAAAACTGAACTTTCGAATCTCTAGAAGTGGATTTTGGAAAGACCTTTGTGGTTTTTGGAAATCCACTTTTAGAAACCCTTGAAGATTTTCATATGAAAAGTTTTGAACTCCATTGATTGCTTGAAAACCTTAATGTCGATTTTTAGAGAGCTTTTATCAAAGTTGATCTTGTTTGGTTTTGGTATTTCTATGTTTATTTTCTACTGCATAATTCTGATTGGGTCTTTGAGCATGAGCTAAAACCCAACAATTAGTATCCAGGTCTCATTTGACAAAAGCTTGAAATTGAAATTGAGTTGTTAATTTGTTGTCATTGATGCATAACATGCATGTTAGGTGTTTGTTCAAATTGTTTGATGAATCAATTATTATAATGACATATTATGAATATGAAATCAATTTTGAAAATTAATTATGATTGTTGATTCCTATTGTTTAAATAGAGATTTAAACAAATCAAAGATTGTATGCAAAATTGTAACCAATATAGATTGAGATGTTCCACATGATTCTATGTTTACTGAGATTTATGTATGAGCTTCGTATGATTGATTGTTGCTAGAATTTGATGATTCTTAAGCTTAGATGTATATGTAAAATAGTTTTATAAACATGCTTGAGATATTTGGGATTCATAAGATCATGAAGTGTTCATGAAAAGCTATGAAAATGAAACTTGGATTTCCTTATATCTTACAAATTTTAACAGCTTGTATAATTCAGTGGTAGTGTCAATTTTTTAGGATTCAGGTAATTTTGACCTTGAATTACTGTCCTTTTGAGTGGTGAAAGTAGTAGTTTGAAATAACCATGAGAAGACCTTAAACTAAAAACCCGAGAGATCTTTGTGACATGTAATTTGGCAACTTGATAATTGTGTCTAGGGATGTGCAATTTACATGCTTTTGGTGTCTATGACATTGTATCACTTGTTATTTTATGCGGTGAAAGTGATGGCTCGAGATAATCAAATGTGGGTTCGATTTTAAAAAGTTTCTAAAAATAGAAAGTGAGTTTTTAAAACTAGAAAGTTTAGTTAACAAGCTCAATTTACCTTAGATTTCTAAAATTAAACTTATAGATTTAATTATGGATGTTTTTGGTGCCTAACATGTTCCAATAGCTAGTTTTGTATGTCTTACGACGGGAAGATTTTTAATTCAAGCACACCAATAGCCATATTTCATAAAAGGGGTATAAAAGGAAATTTTAAAGAGTTGAAGACTCTAGAGCCAAAGTTCCAAATCAATCATCATTTACTTATCTAGCTTACCTTTAGATTTAAGACAATTTTTTTGCATATCCTTTGGTCTCTTTGTAAGTCGTTCTAGTACTAAACTTGTAACCACTCAATCTTGTTAGAGGTATTTAGATTACACAACTTGTAACCTTAATCCACTATTTGTAAAAAAGGAGTGAAACTCTTAAGTGCTAAATTGTAAGGTGAGATTGTATAGTATTTGAAGTTTTCTCTTTGAGCTTTGAAAAAGGAGGTTATAAAAGGTTTCTTCCTTGAGCTTTTGAAAAATAAAGAGGTAAAGGTTTCTCTTTTAGCCTAAGGAAAGAAAATGATTGTAAAGGTTACGCTTGAGTCTTGAAAAAGATTGTTGTAAAGTCCAATATTCAGAGTGAATTTGACAATACCTTTAGGGGTGCTCAGGAGAGAGGACATTGTCAAGAGAAGCCGAACCTCTATAGAATCTTATGTACAATTTCTCTATCCTTACTCTCTTACTTGAATTTGTTATTTACTTATTTGCTTAATTAAATTGTGATTGTGATAAGATAGAGATTTTTTGTGAAAGTCGAATTAAAAAAAAAAACTTAGTTTAGAAAAACGAATTCACCCCTTCTCATTTAGTATTTTAACCAACATATATTTATAATTAATGGATTTATTTTATATAATGATTATAAAAAAAATCATAATCAACGGATCTTCATATATATTTACATTAGTTTATGGTTTGTGCAATGCACAAATTTATTTTATGTATTCTAATCTCTAAATATGTAATTTGGTTTATTAAAATCATTTGTGTCACCAAACTAAGTATGAATTCAACAATCCAATACAAATCTGAAACACTGCACTTTACAAATACATGGCAGTATGCAAAATGAATATGAGAACTTACATGAAGATCCAAAGACCTTTAATGACAAGGATTGCACCCCATAATATGTGATAACCGCGAATTTTAATATTTTGATATTAAATATTTGTAATTAAATTTCTAAAGCAAATATAGAAGTTAAATAAATAAATAAAAATTTATTTACGAGATAAGAATACCATTGAAATTCCCAAAATTGATGAAGTGAAGAAGTTAAGAAAAATTAATTTGGATAAATTTGAGAAATTTAATTTGGATAAATGGAAATCCAAATTAAATAAGAAAGTGAGGAAGAATATGAAATATATTTATATATTATATAAATATATTTTTATACAAATACATATGTATTGAAATATTATATAGTATATATTAATATACATTAGTATATATATGTATATATACTATTTAGTACATTTAAATAATACATATGTATATAAATATGATATTTTATGTATATATATATAAATATACGTATATAAGAAAAGTAAATATTATTTATTATCAAAACTTGTATGTATATATATATATATACATATATATATATATATATATTCTAATACAATATATATCTATAAAAACATATATATATATATATATAAATGAAATATATATATTAATTCAAATTAAAAATTTATATATATGTATTTTGTGTATAAAATATATATATGTTAAAATATTATGTTTATATATGGTATATATAAATATAATATAGGATAATTAAAAAAAAAGAAATAGAAAACAGAAACGGGAATTGAGACCCGTTTTTGTCGAGAAGAAAAAGGAACAGAGGTCGGCCACCGTCGGCTTGCCAAGAGAGGAAGAAAAAAAGGAGGCGAAGCCGCCGGCGATGTGAAGGAAGGCGACCAGCGACGGAAGAAGGAAGTGGTGAAGCAAAAACGAAAAATAGAAACGACGGAAAGCGGAGAAAACCAGAAAGAAAAGGGAAAATGACAGACGGCAGTGCCGGCCCAGGCACCGCCACTGCCATCGAAGCACCGTCGGAGGGAGAGGAAGAGGATGGAGGCCACCCGAGGCACGATGAATGGCATAGGAGGGCCGGTGAAGAGGTGGAAGAAACCGAAGGAAAATCGACTCGATCCACCGCCGTGCAGTCGATCCAAGCCGAACGGAGACCACCAGCAGACTCGTCGTGCCGTCGGCCAGATGAAGAGCGCCTGAACCGCCGGAGAACCAGCCACCGGCAAGGAACCGGCGAGGAAGGAAGCTAAACTGGTCTGACGGGAAAAGAAAAGGAAAAAGGAAAAGAAAAGAAAAAGGAAAACGAAAAAGAAAAAGAGAGAAAAGAAAGAGAAAAAGGAAGAAAAAGAGGAAAAGAAGAAAAAGAGAGGAAAAAAAGGAGAATTTCAGAAAATCGGAAGATTCCCGGGAATTTGGCAACTCAGAAATTACGGAAATTCGGTAAGAATTCCGGAAAATGATTTTGAGTAAAAGTTTAATAAATTATTTATGAAAATTTTAAAATTTAGAATTTAATTTTCAGATATTATTCTCAGCGATCGAGACGATGGATCGAGAGAGATGGAGTACGGGCGTGATTGATAAGAGGAAGTCGCCGACCCAGAAAAAGGTAAGGGATGCATGTGCAGCGCTGTAGGGATATTCAGTCTGCATGTTTTAATTACGAAATATTTTATGAAAATATTTTATGAAATTATTATGATGAATGATTGGTTGGAATTTGAAATGAAGTACTGGCTGGAAATTGTAAACTGTATTTTTTGTGCAGGAGGCTAGCCAATCGGCAGTCGTTATACTGCCAAAAAATTATTGAAAAATTCCTGAAAATTACTAAAAATCATAATAAATAATTTTATGTCACGAGCAAGTGATTTTCATCCACGAAAATCGAGAAAATGAATATTTTCATAAAAACATGAATAAAATGAAAATGATTTTAAATTATTCATATTTCGAGAATGGTGATAAGGAAATCACCAAAAATCCTCTTCGAGAATGGTGATAATGAAATCACCGAAAATTCTCTTGATATGTAAATTACATGTAATACGAGATGAAAAATGAAAAGAAATAAAGTGAATATTTTATATATATTTCTTAAATATTCACTAAATGGTTTTATAACCTTTATGGTTTGAAGTTATGAAATTATATATTTTTATAAATTTCATAAAGGTTATTTTATAATAAAAAATACTGTTTTGAGACTAGATGGCAACCTTATCATGTTGATATGTGATATGTGATATGTGATATGTGATATGTGACATGTGATATGTGATATGTAATCCCGGCCGACACCTGATCAATGATCCGCCGAGGATAATTATAGACTATAGCCATAGATCTGATATGATTATTTATACCTTTCGGGGTCTATAGCATGATCTGAGTAACGACCTAATGGACAGGCTGGGCGTACGTGCCTAAGTCTCCATATATGAAAAATGTTTTATATGATATGTTATACGTTAAATGTAAACGTTTTACATGATATGTGATAAGTTAAATGAAAGTGATTTACAGCATTTTACATAATGCTGATTTCAGTACTGATTTTAGTACTACGAGATGATTTTCATATGACATGTGATATGAACATGTAATATGTTTTCAAAAGGAAAAAAGAGTTTATAAGTCTAATATTCTTACTATGATTTTAAATTGAATATTAGACTATATGTGACATGAATATGTGATATGTTTTGAAAAAAAAAGAGGAGGAAAATAAATCTAATATTCTTATTTTAATTTTTAAATTGAATATTAGATTTAAATGATATATATGTTATACGAAAAGGATTTAATAGCTGATTTTGCTATTTAAAGTACTGTACTAATTATGGTTGTACAATAAAACATGAAATGGGTTTTAAATGAGAATGATGAGAATTTAACTAATATTCTTTTCAAAGAATATATGAATATTAGTTACTTTATTTAAATGCTTTATTTTATAAAAGCATTATTTTGAAAAAAATATGAAAATGCTATGGAATAAAAAGGTAAAAAGGATTAAAATTCCAAACAAAAAAGAAATTATTCTCTACAGTTGCTTTTAGGTTCCGGGACAAGATAGGTATTCCAAAATACCTACCTTACTCCATCTGGATCCCTAGCCGACTGTAGTATCCTTCCTACATGCGAGCCTAGAGCTCATAGGAAAAATGAAAAAGTTTTTTAGCATATAGATAGCTGAGTATCAAGTGAGGTATATAATTTCCTTACTGAGCCGTGGTTTGCTCACCCCTTAATTTTAACATTTCAGGTTTTCGAAGACTGAGAGTCTGATACATAAAGAATTACGGCTGCATATTTGGGGACGATGCGACAGCTTGATTTATTTAATAAGGTATGATCATTGATTTTCTGTATTTAGACTTACTTACAGTACTATTTCCTTATGAAGTAAGATAAGGGATGTAATTCTTATTATAATTTAATATGAAATTGTTTATATGTCAAAGAAAAGTAAAATATCACAGACAGCCCAACCAAATAAGATGTATAGAATAAGTTGAAAAATAGGGTCACGGGCTGTGACATAATAACTTATAAAAGAGAGCTACAACTTGTCGAATCTAATGCAATATATCTTCAAATTAAACCTACACCAGAACTCATCATCAATTTTTTTTCCAACTATACCCAATTCAAGTTGTAGTCATTATCATCCTATTAAAACCCCATTTAACATGAAAAAACCCACTAAATTAAACGATTTCTAGAACTGAATTAGCTCAATTAAGAGCATGGTTATAGTAAACAGTTACTATGTCTATATAATTAATAGTAAAATTTTGAAAACAATATTTAAATAATTTTAATTGTTTTTTTAATGGACAGAGAGATTTTGGGGAAATGGAGTACCGGAAAAGTAAGTTCACATCAGCAAACCTTGTCAAGTAACCTTGTATCTTTGTGTGTGTAGATATATATTACATGAAAAATATCAATTTTATTTTATTTAATTTATGATACTAAAAATGTTTATAATAATATAATCTTATAACGTAGATTGTCAATCAATGATGTTTCATGTTTTTGACTTTTTTTGAGAGAGAGAGAGAGAGAGAGAGAGAGAGAGAGAGAGAGAGAGAGAGATTGATTTAGAAATTTGTATAATCGCTTTGGCTAGAACCAACAATTTTTATCTTTAATTGAAGTGTTTTCCATGTGCACAAAATATGGATGCGAAATGAAAGTTTTAAGTTTTGACCCTAGATAACCTAATAAAATATTCCGTCCTGCTTGGAAACTAAATCATCCAGATAAAGTGAAATTTCCTCATGAAAAATTTCCTAGAAATTGACCATTTTGATTCCTTCAAGTATTCAAAGCTGAAAACTACTCAGCAGTTTTTGGGTTTCACTTTAATAATATCAATTTTATCATTTAAAAATACCATTTTAAATGATCCAAACACACAGGCCCCTAAATGCTGCTTCAAATGATGGATTAATATCCTATACATTATTAGTGGAGATTTTTGAGTCTACAAGCGAAGTTAGAATAATAATACATATCCTGTAAAAAAATTAAAAAATAAAAAATAAATAAAATAGGACGTGTCATCATCATAATTTTATTTGCAGAATAAAAAATTCTACGACCGTATATTGCATAATTATCCTCAAATGATTACAAAAAAAGAAAACTGTTTGGTGCATAAACAAAAAACTTTTCATTGCTTGCAAGAAAATAACAATATAATATGATTAACAATATCCTTGTATATGCAAATAATTAAATTGAAAAATATCAAAGTCTCCCTCATTGTTTAGACATTGGAGAAACATCCACATCAACTAATCAAATCTATATCATCATCATCATCATCATCAGAGCCTTTATCCCAATAAATTGGGGTAGGCTGTATGAACCAATATCTAAAATCACGTTAGATCGTCCACATGTATTCTCCGTCTCCATAGATTCCTATTCAAGGTCATTTGCTCATCTAATTCTAAAACCTCCATGTCTTTCCCAACTACTTCCTTCCAAGTCTTTTTCGGTCTTCCTCTAGTCTTAACCCTTCTCTCAACATCCATAGCCTCTATTCTCCTAACTGGAGCATCTATAGGTCTACGTCTTACATGTCCAAACCAACGTAAACGATTTTCACACATTTTGTCTTTGATAGGTACCACTCCAATCATCTTACGAATATCATCATTTCTCATTCTATCCTTTCTTGTATATCTGCATATCTACCGTAACATTCTCATTTATGTTACACTCATCTTTTGTGTATGTAGCCTCTTAGTCGCCCAACATTCACTACCATATAACAATGTTGGTCTAACAAATGTCCTATAAAACTTGCCTTTCAACCATGTAGGAATTCCTTTATCGCACAACACACCTGTAGCACTTCTCCACTTACTCCATCCAGCCTGGATCCTATAGGTCACATCACCATCAATCTCTCCATCCATCTGTACTATTAATCCCAAGTATCGAAAATGATCCCGCTTAGGTATCGCCACCCCATCTAACTTCACTACATCATGCTCTTCCAGTCGGTTAGAACTGAATTTACACTCCATGTATTCAGTCTTCACTCTGCTTAGTTTAAATCCTTTTGATTCCAACGTTTGTCTCCATAATTCTAACTTTGTATTGATCTCCGCTCTAGTTTCCGCATATAGGACAATATCATCTGCAAACATAATACACCAAGGCACCTTATCTTGGATGGATTTTGTCAGTTCATCCATAACTACCGCAAACAAGAATGGACTCAACGCTGACCCTTGGTGTAATCCCACAGGCAGAGTTTAATCAAATCTATATAAAAAAAACTAATGCAATGTTCTTAATTTTCAAAATAAAAACAATAATTGTGGTCTTCATAATAACAATAAACTCAATATTTAATAATATATAACAGTATTTATTTATTTATTTATTATTATTATTATTATTCAAAATGGGACACCTTAGAATTCCTAATACAATCCGGAAAGCAATTGAACATGCGTGTGTGCATGCATAGACATTTACTTATATGATAAATTGATAAAAACATTTGCACTCCCTTTGTTTTGGCAATAGCATGATCTCAAACAAGATTACTGTGTCCTGTAACTTTATTACGTCGTGCATACCTTGCACAGGCAGCACAACATGTAGCTGCCTATATCACGAGCTACCACTTTTAGTCGAACACGTGCGTCTTTAAGTTTGTATTTTTCGTCATTTAAAACTTAATTTTTTTTAACTTTAGAATTACACTCATGCGTTTGGAACATTAAAAAACACTCAAGATATTGGAACATGGTTAAAGACCGGAAAAAGTAAAGAAATGTAGAGAGAACTCATAAGCTTTGTTTTATTGAAAACTCTGATATGATATGATGATCTGATACAAATAAGGATGGAGAGACTTTCTATTTATAATGAAATCTCCTTAGATAGTAAGACTTTTCTAAGCCTCTCTAAAAGTATTTGAAATACAAGAGAACTCTATTTACAAGAGTTTAAATCTGTAAGGACTCTTAATCTTAGGGACTTTAAAGTTTTGGCTGCCAAGAACTTTGACTTAGTTCAGGATCTCCATTTGTAGTCAGGTTATTGTCCTGCGTGCCTATCCACATGAGTGGTCTCGTACACCCTACTCCCGGTGTTCCAGTCCTAAGCGAGCAGTCCATGTAATCCCTTGTCCCTTTGTGTGCCTAAGAAATGCTAAAGCAAGCACAAGGACTCTTTTCGTTGAACACTTGGTGTATGTGTGAGAACTCGTTATTTTATACTGTACATGTATGGAATTGTAAATTTTAAATAAATAAATAAAGTAATTTTGAATATTTTTATAAATATCGAAATGAAGTGGGATAGAATGGAAAAATTCGAAGTTGTACGAGGGCACAATTGATTTTTCTCAAGGGTTGATCAAAGTTGATCAAATTTTTTATTTAAATTGGCTTGAGAAATAAATAAATAAAATAAATGAAAAATGGGCTGGACAGAAAGTGTATTGTGCAATGGCAACATGAGTGAATAAAATGATTTTTGAGGACATTTTGGACCTTAAATAAATCATATCAGATTTCTATAAATTAAAAAAATATTATGGCCAATTAAATTGAGCCAACAAGCAAGCTTCATTTATTTCTTCAGTTGAGTTGCACCGCCTCGGCCATTTTCTCTGCATCTAGTGCTATTTTTGTTTTCTCCTCCACTGTTCCTCATGATCCAGCTCTGAATCATCATCTTTTCCTTACTAAATCAGTTAGATTTCTGCATATAATCTCATCCTCACCTTCATAGCTTCATTATTCTTTAAAAAGTTCAGCCAAAAACCGCCCAAAGAGGACTCCCCTACAGCTGGACAGTGGCGTAAATAGGTAAAGAAATCTTCAGCCAATGTTTCATCCAATATATCTTTAGTTATGGTGATGATTTGTTAAATAGGTGATGTGTATGCATATAGTTTGACATGAAAAACATGTAGCAAAGTATGACTGAATTTCTTACTGGTTGATAGTGGCGTTAATGGTTGAACAAAAGCTTACTGGTGTGTGCGTGAGTGGCATGAGTAGATGAAGCAGAAAATTCTGCTGTTTATGTGGGTGATGTGAAGAGCAGAATTTTCAGGTTTAACATGAAAATAAATCAATATTATATATATGAAGCTATGATGTTACGATAGCCATGAGGGTTTCAAAGAGGCATCAACATGGTGCCTTGATAGTGTGAAAATAGAACAAAAAAAGGGTTGAATCGAATAAAACATGCAAGCTGGAAACAGAATGGAAATTTTAGGCTGATAAATTGTTGTTGACCATTTTAATGAAGGCTTGTATGGAAGTCAACAAAAGGGGCTATTGTGGGGTGTAAATGAGAAAGAAAAGAGGATGTTGCTGTCGTAAATAGAGGAAAACATGGATTGATTTGTAATAAATAGCCAAGTAAAGAAAGTAAAAAATGAAGGCTAAAAATAAAGAAGATATGATAATAAACATAATATAAATACAAGGATGGTCAATGAATGTTGGGTTGCCAGTTATGGCAGGAAAGAATAAAATAAAATATTGCATTTTGCTTCTTAAATGGTGGAAAATATACAAATGAGAGGCAGCTCAATTAATTGATGCATTGACTAAAAATGAAACAATGAATTTAATTATCTAAAGGCCATTCGGCCATAGAGGAAAAAAAAGGGAGAAAGAATGGCATGAAGAATAGCCATTTTAGCTATGAGACCGTACTTACATTTACATTTTTATATAAATCATAGCTCAAAAGTAAAGAATAATTAAGCTAATGATTTGTTGAAATTACATTGCAGTCGGAAGTCCGACGTTCATGGGGTGCACGAGATAGCACGATCTCGATACACAAGTAAGAGACGCGTGTGTAGATTTGTAAGTATATATGAATGCATGATTTACGTGTTATGAATTTTATACGAATTATGGGATATTGGCTTGCCTCAAATTACATGAAATCTGTGGTTTTCCGGTTGGTGAACTGTGTTTACAAGTGCAGGAAGGTTAGGACTCGTGCAGCCATTATACTGCCGAAATTTATTCAAAATATTTCTAAAAATGTTAGAAAATATTTTGGTGCATTATTGATATTTCTCCTAGCCTCGAAAGGGATAAATTAAATATTTTTCATATATGGTTATTATACTGAAAAATATTTATTAAATATTCTTGACACCGATTTCGGTGAAGGTGTCACTACTGAAAAATTCATTCCATATGTTCCATAGTGAAATGTGTGATTGGTGAAGTGAAATGGTGAATAGTGAATATTTTATAATTATTTTCAGTAAGATATTTACTATGTTATTTATGATTTTCCTTTATGGAATAAATAAATTTTTATCATGTGTAATGATTTCCATAAGGCTTTATCATTGTGTAAATATGGATTTGAGACTAAAATGTCTCTACACGTGTTTATGGTGGAAAATGTGTTGGCCAAATTATTAAATTTGGAAAATAAAATATTTATTTTTCCATAAATCATGAAAATATTGGAATTGATTTCCAATAACTTTGAATTTCATGTTTTGTAAAGAAAGCATGGAAACACGTGTGTATGTGTTCTACGGTGAAAAAGAATAGTTATGGAATTTTAATTTTACTGTGTGATTATCTTATTAACTGTTTTAACCGTATGAGATATTTTGATTTATACCTTTATGGATTTTCTGAAAGAGGTTATTTATTTTACTAAATTTCATAAAGGTAATGAGATTTCACATATACTGTTTTGAGACTGATAGGCCCCATATCATGCTGATATGTGACATGTAATATGTGATATGTGATATGTGATATGTGAAGCTGTTGACATTGAGCCGTCTTCAGCGTCCCGGTTGTTACCGCTCAGTGTACGACCGATGACACCTATAGACTATGGCCATAGATCTTTGTGATGATTTACTATCCCTACAGGGATCTCACGTGTACCCTATTATTCCCTATGGGACTTATAGCATGATATCATTAGGGTGTTGCCTGATCTCCACTATTATTCCACGTGTTTGGATTTGATGAGAAATGTGGAAATATACTGTTTATTGTGATGTTTTATCACTGATTTGTGAAATATGTGAACAGTGTATTTTACTGCTACATGTGTTTAAAGTGATTGATTTCAACGGTGGAAATTAAACTGAATTTCAAATGTGGTTCATATGATTTACTAAATTGTTTATTTAATCATATGACATTTTATATGCAGTAAACATTTTAATAAATTTTATATTTTAAAGACTTTACTGCATATAGTCGTTGAGGTATTAAGATTTGCATACAAATCTCTTACTGAGCCGTGGTTTGCTCACTCCAATATATTGTCTCTCCAAATTATTTTCAGTGACCGGTTGAGTATATCATCCGAGGATTAGAGGCTACCCACTGAGCACCCTGAGGCAGCATTTATAGATCCCAAAGGTATATTTATTTTACATTATATGTTCAGACTTCTGATTTATGGTATTATAGTGTTATATTAAATTAAGGGATGTAAGTATGAATTAAAGTACAATTTGTAAATATTTATTTTCGTTAATTATATTAAATTACGGAAATCGTGTTTTTAGTGAATTAAATGTGGAAATTAAGATATCGCAGATAGCCTAATCTGTTCATGTGTGGTGAAAACGTGTAAAAAGTGTAAAATACTCTGTACTTGGGATATGACAATACGGGCTGTGACATTTTCCCCCACCTGTTCTAGTGACACCTTTGTCTCGTCCTGATCATGGAACCAATCAATGTGTTCCTAGAATTGCCACAATGCCTTAGTTGGCTTCAAACTAATCTCACCGTCGGATATTCCCGTTCATTAAACAAGATATTTATGCCTTGGCATGTAGTTCTTCCTCTATATCACTTTGTAGGTTACAATACCCTAGACCTCCTTGTCAAATGAGGCAACCACTCCTACTGGTACATGTTGAGACTTCGCTCTTGCTGGATCATCACTATCCTAATAAAATGGCTTAAGCATACTAATATTCTCTTGCCTAGTATGCCTTGGCATGTAGTTCTTCCTCTGTATCACTTTGTCGGCTAGAATACCCTAGACCTCCTTGTCAAATGAGGCAGCCACTCCCATTGGTACATGTTGAGACTTTGCTTATGTTGGATCATCACTATCCTAATAGAATGGCTTAAGCATACTAACATTCTCGTGCCTAGTCTCCATGGACTCTTCAAGCTTTAATGCAAACAAGTATGCGACCTCTTTACTCTGCACACTCTTGGAAAATTGAACTGTTGATAATAAATGGGCTCTAATCATTTGTTCTTGTCTCACTTAAACAATACATAGGCAATAGTGATCCATGATGCTCATGTAGATTGCAAAAGGAACAAAAAGTGCATGAACACAATCAAGGAAATCTAAACCAATCACAAAGTCATAGTCATCCAATGGAATTGCCTCAATTGATTCCTCACCCTTCCAGTCACCTAGTGATAGCATTACACCATGTGCTACTCTAATTGTCAATATTAGCTTGGAGTTAATTGTCTTAATTGTTTTGTTTCCTTCCTTTACAATCGAGCCAAGCTTTCGTACTACGCATTCAAAACAAATAAACAATTTAAAAGCCCTCGTATCAACTAAATCAATGATCAATTTGCCTACAACCAATGTGTCTGCAAACATCAATCCCTTCTTTGTCGCCTAGCCTTAAATTGATCTAGGCAAAATCGAACCAAGCTCCAAAGTCTCCTTCTTTGGCTTATCTTATGGCTTTGTGATGAACGACATCTTGTTTCTTTTAGGGTGGTCACGTACCTTGTATGGCCCCTCACATAACAAACGTTTTTGATGATTCATTGTCCTTCTGGGAATCTTCCCCATCAAACTCACTCTTGGACTTCCACCATGATGGTTTACCATTGCCACCCTTGCATTGCCGACTACGGTCGTCCCCACCATTACCCTTTCTATTAGGCTTGGAAGATTTAGACTCGTCTTGCCTCCTCTCAAACTCAACCAATGACTCTTCAACAGTTATGGTCATCGTCAAGTCTTGGACACCCATTTGTTCCAACTGCTTATGGGCCTAAGGTTTTAGATCGTTAATGAACTTAAAGAGTCTGTCTCCAAGTTCAAAAACCTAAAATATGATCTCTAAGAACTCTATCACATACTCCCGTACCTCACTTCACTCACTGAGCCAATGTAACCTGTGCCGCACCTTGTTCTTGACATATACAGAACAAAATTGTTGCTTGAATTCTTTTTTGAATTTGTCCCATCTTCTGATCTCAGCATTTCCACACATGCGTCTCCACCAAAATAGTGCAATATGAACCAAATACATACGTGAAGTTTTTAACTTAATCACATTGTTAATATAACCAACCACACGAAAATATTGCTCTATGCCCAACAAAAAATTATCCACATCCTTAGTTTGCTTGTTGGTGAGGTGTCAACATCTTGTATATTGACAGTGTATAGTGTCAGTGCATCATATATATATATATATCCTTAAACAACTGAGTTTTAAACAAACTTTAAATAAATTTGTTTGCAAATATAAGTGAAGGAAACACAACTATGTTTGTGATCGTTTGTTAAGTTTAATAAGCAAACATAAACAAATAAAAATTGAGCTAATAACCAACTCTTTAGTCCTATTTTGAATTTTCAAGTTTTCAACCATTTCACCTAAACTCAATTCACATTAATTAAATTAAATTAATATTTTCCTTATTAATTCAACTAATATTAATTATTGATTTTTTTTTGGTTTATAAAGAGGTACAAGGGAAGAATAAGGGAATCGTACTTTGAACTTTATCCCTATTAAGGAGGAGTAATAGCTACTAGGCCAAACCTTGATTGCTATTTGAAAATAATTTTCACGAAATCTAGGTCTTTGAGATGAAAACTCATTGATACAAATAAAGTAAAGAAAAAAAATTGTGTTTATGTAATATCTCAGGTTCAAGTTTCATCATATGTTAGCTTAAGTTTAGTCTAGTTATTTAGTAGTTTAGTTAGCTATAGTTATTTAGCTTAATACCCAAATATACCATCAATGTTTATCACAAAATAGAATTAAGTCCTTAACATTTAATTGCATGAAAATTAGTCCATTAAATTTTATTTTAAGCAATTGAAATTTAAACATTTCAAAATAACAGCATTAAGCACATTTCCATTAAATCCCTTTAACTATCGTTAAATTTTAATTGTTGTGCTAGGTAACGACAGTTAAAGAATTTAACAAAAATATACTTAATTCTATTATTTTGAAATGTTTAAGTTTTAATTGCTTAAAATAAAACTTAATAGACTGATTTATGGGCAATTAAATGCTGAGGGCTTAATTTTATTTTGTAATAAAATGTTGATGGTATATTTAGATATTAAACCTAATTATTTACTAGTGTACTTAATTTGAATAAAATTATTTTTTATAATTACACGTTCTAGGAATGTAATACACTGATCATAATTATAACTTCTAATAAAAATGTATTTAAAAAAACCAAAATACACCGGATTGAAACAACTTCCTCAATTAATTTGGAATAAAAAAGAAACATATCCATGGATGCTTTCTACCCAATTATATTTTAGAACATTCTGACTCTGAATGCACGAGACGTATATAGTCCATGAATAAAAGAGGCATAATCCAGTTGTCCCTAGCTGACTAATTTTGACTTGACCCTTTCAAACACAAGCTTTTCTCATGGAAACTCAATCCTTTTCAAGAAAAGAAAATTAAGATGAAGCTACCAATTATATTTTTATTTTCCCTTTTTTTTTCTATCAAAAATAAATCACAATAGGGACAGCTCGCTAGTTAACCGAGAATATAGGTAGAGACGACAATGGATAAGTCTATAAATGAGAACTTTGTAAATAAAATTAATATATATTTGTATAAGTACAAATATCACCATTTGTTTTATGATTTAAAATTAATATATTTTATTATAATTTTATAAAATATATAAAATTAATATATTTTATAACTGAGTTTAGATGATAAATTATTATTTGTCACAAATTTGAGCAAGATTTTGATGGTGCACACTTAATTATTTTTTAGCTTTAACTTCTTTTCTGAGATAACTTAAATTTATTAATTCATTTTTATAAATATATGTTAAAATTAATTTTAATTTAAATTTAAAAATCAAATTTTGATTTAATAAATGATTAATTAATGAATTCAATTATTTAAAAGTAATCATTTATATTTATGAATAAGTTTCGGATAGTAAAAATTAAAGTATTCAAATAATTAATGGAATTATAATGCATAAAATTTGATGAAATTAAAGATAAATATTTGCAAAATAACAAAACAATCTACTGTTATCATCCTTCAAATACCGAGTAAAATAAAATGAAAAAAATAACCAATACTTTTTTGACTAAATAATTAAAAAAATTTTGATATATATATATATATATATATATATATATATATATATATATATATATATATATATATATATATAAAAAGGAAATTGAGTAACGTGAAGAAAAATCGTCGGCAACAACGCGTTCATTTCAAAACACGCGGGGGCGGAAATGCTAAATCCACACGTAGGTCACATTCTGGGGTCAACTCTCATGAATCTCAGTCTTTTTATATAACTTCCATTTTTTTCCGTCTCTGAAGCTTTTCTTTCTAAATAATTCCTGATATTCTGTTTTTCTAGTTTTTGGAAAATTTTCTGTGTAAAAAAATCGTTTTGGTGCTCAGTGTGATAAAGCAAAAAACTTACACCATGCATGGGAAAGAAATTCTTAACAAAATGAAGGTCAGTTGGAAGTTCCTTTTTTTTTTTAATCTTTGATGTAATTTTTTTCATTGTTGCTTTATTTTTTCTGTTTATTTTGCATTTGGTGTTAGAGTTAATGCATTAAAACAGAGTAGCCTTTTTGCTGTTGGAGTAGTTCTTTATTGACTAATGAGTTCAAGATTGTAATTTTAATGGTCTTTTGGGATAACTTGGGGCAATAGTTGAATTGGGTTATGCTCATTCCATTTCAAAGGATTGTACTTACATTTAATTCCCAAAAAAACTTGGGGAAAAAAAAACTGTATGATCTGTTTTTTGGACTGTAAACGAGATTGGTGCCAAACAGAAACGGTTGTTTTGATAAGTAATAGTGAGAAAGTTCCTGCTTGACTTGTGAAATGCTTCATTTCATTATAATTTCAGACTGCATCATGAGATTGAATCTAAGATGTTAAGTAAATTTGGCATTCTAAGCAGGATTGTTCATTTGGGTACTCGGACCTTATTCATCAAAGTTGTTGACAAGTAGTTGGATGTTGCTGCTTAAGAATATTGTCCGTGTACTGAGATGGGCAGTAAATCAAGCATTAAACAAGCTAATGAAAGTAATAAATATCCAGCAACTGTGATGACACTGTCATTTGTGGAACCCTGATTAATGTCATTGGCATGGAAAACAATTGTCGTCTTATGTCAAAAGCTATGCACTGTTGCTCTTTCTGCTACGAAAAAAACCGATTCCTGAGAGAAATCTATATTTGGGTATTATAAAATGCTCATATATGCATTTCACAAAAAAAATTGCTCATATATGCATATGACATATCTGCGTGTATTCCTAAAAAGTCCAGCCATTCAGTTCCTAATGACATATGGATTGGATAAAACATTTAACCCTCTGCTGTCTCATGCTCTGCTACAGGGCCAGTATCATTTTGTTACCTCTCTCGTGGAAATAGTTTATGGCATTTAAAATCCATCTAGCACTTTTTTATGAGCTTCCCTATGTTCTGGCTCATTCAGTTGAATTTATTTTTTCTGTTTCTTGAAATTGGGATCTACTCTATTTCTTACATGCAATCTTCTTGTTGTATTATGCTCGCTCATGCTGCGCCCAAATGAGTTATTGCTTTTTTTTTTATGCCATGAAACAAGTTACAGAGTTTTCTTTTCAGGTGTAAAAGGAAAATATATAGTGTAACAGCAATACTATCGTAGCATAAATTTGCTCATAATTTTATTTGGCTCCTGAATCGACAGACATATTTTAGTTATAATTACTAAATAGCGTACTAAACTTTTTGTTTTTATTTTTTGAATTTACACTGCTGTCTTATTGTTGCATTCATTCTGTGAAAGATGCTTAACAGTCCAGATATTAGTGTACCACGCTTAGTTTCTAAGTGATGATTTTTGATCCTTGGAATTTATGACACTAGAGCAGAGCATATCATAGAAGAATAGCATATATTTTTGTTCAAAATTAAATTAAGAACTCAAGAGCTGAAGTTATAGTGAAATGATTTGACACTTGCAGTGAAAGCTTTATTTGCTTGTGATCAAATCTTGCTTTTGATTAAAATGAATAAATCTGTGGCAAATCTTTCTGATTTGAATTCCTGCCCAAAGTTTCCTTTTGAAGAATTTTGTGCAGGTAAATTACCTAAGTCTTTTATGTGGTTCAATTGGGTGTGTTCTTTTCAGCTGAAGGCTGGGTTATTTTCAACTGGGGCTGACACAGGAAAAGGGAAGAGCAAAATGTCAAACCATATTACACATGGTTTTCATTGCATGAAGGGAAAAGCAAATCATGACATGGAAGATTATGTAGTTTCTGAATTCAAGAAAAAAGATGACAGCGAGTTAGGTTTATTCGCAATCTTTGATGGACATTTGGGCCATGATGTTGCAAAGTACTTGCAGAACCATCTGTTTGATAACATCTTGAAAGAGGTAGAGATTAGTTTGATACTCAACATATGATTCTATCACAGCCCTTATATTTATTACTTTTTTTTTTTGGGGCAAATATATTTATTACTTCTTCCTGCAGTTTTCTAGCTATTTAATGTATGTTTCTTAATTTTAAGCAGCATGACTTTTGGACCGAAACAGAGGATGCAATAAGAAGAGCCTATCGCTCAACAGATGCTGAAATATTGGATAAAGCAAGGCTTCTGGGCAGAGGAGGGTCAACAGCTGTGACAGCAATACTTATCAACAGTCAGAAACTGGTAGTGGGAAATGTTGGAGATTCTCGGGCAGTTATATGCAGGAATGGTGTGGCAAAACAACTATCAGTTGATCATGAGCCAAGCAAGGAGAAGAGAATGATTGAGAGCCGTGGTGGTTTTGTATCAAACCTTCCAGGTAGCTAGAACTGTATACAAATGGTTCCACTTTCTTATGCCAAACAAACTCAATTTGGATGGTTTGACGTGTTTGTTAGACAGCTAAATGTAACTACGGGTTGGAACCAGTATTGGGATTATTATACCACTTAAGATAGCTTTTGTTCCTGCAAGTATAGGAAATTTTAATTTAGGATTAAATGACTATCTGTTGTCACTAATTTTGTTGTATGCTTTAGGAACTGTAATTGGAACTGACATGTTATTTGATGGTTACAGGGGATGTTCCACGTGTTGATGGGCAGTTGGCTGTAGCAAGGGCTTTTGGTGATAAAAGTTTAAAGCTACACCTTAGCTCAGAACCCGATGTGACAGTGGAGGTGATTGATGATGATGTTGAGTTCGTTATTCTGGCTAGTGATGGGATATGGAAGGTTATTTTCTTTTCAAGTCTAGTTTCACTATTAAGGAAATCCAGAGTTATTTAACTGCTGTTCTTTATTGCCAACTTTGCTTTTGTCTTGTGTAAGTTTTAATTCAATTCTGATTGAGGGATTTTTATTTTAATCCTATCTCTTGGCAGGTCATGTCAAACCAAGAAGCAGTGGACATTATAAAAAACATAAAGGATGCTCAATCAGCAGCAAAGCTCTTGATAGAGGCAGCAGTTTCTAAGAAGAGCAAAGATGACATCTCCTGCATTGTTGTAAGGTTCCGTTGATATATTATTGTACTAGTACTATGCTTTTCCCCATTTGAATGGAGAAAATTAATAGCTGATTATGTGTATACCATGCAAATTGTTTTGCCCTCTTAGTAGCTATAGTGATTGCTGCAGCCTGCCATAAAACTGTTGTATGTAAAATTGACTGAGCATTATTAAAATGATTACTTGTGAATTGCCTGTAATCCTTTCGGATTTGTCGATGATGCGCATGAAGGGATGCTGCCCCGATTTCATGCTGCTGTGTCGAATGTTGATAGGACCATCACTCTTCTGAAACTGCTCAATAAAACTTATCAAAAGATTAGGATATGGATAGAATATGAGATCTTCTGGAGAGATTTGTACAATCTATTTTCCACTGGCAGACCTTTTAGCAAACAGGCTAGTGCATATTCCATTGAAGCCTATATTGTAGTTAACTAGTTTCTAATAGATACAGGGTTCAATATTATTTTCTTTTTCAAGGTCCTCATTGCTCGATATGGCTATTAGGAGTTTGAGAGCTGGTTGGACGATTCAAGGATAAGGCTGATATGTTAAATTCAATTTCAAAGAGATATTTATTGAATTGGATTTGCTAGTTAAGGCCTATCCATAGAAGCCTGGGTATACATTTGCTGTTTCTTTTTTCCATTCTTCTATATACAGTCCATTTATAATGATAGTTTCTACATTCTAGACATATGGTAGTATCATCTTATTTCAGGCATGGAATACTGAATATTCTATCAACTCTGTTGGAAACTTGACATTTTCCATCAGCTCCGGCTATTTTTAACACCCGTCAAGGTTTTGATAAGGATACTGAGAATTATGTGATGGTGTCCATGTTTAAATGATCAAAGTTTTTAAGCAACTATCAACTAGCAAAGATATTGATAGAAAACTTTATTGCTAAAACAGAGCAATTCGAATGCTCACAACACCAGAGATTTTGAGAGAGAAAACTGGAAGAACTGAAATGAGTCAGAAGTTCATTATTTGGTAGTTTTAACAGAATTCTAAAATACTTGTACCAATCCCATTATGACACCTGTCCCTTTTTTTAACAACTTTTTATAACTACTAACTTCTTATACTCGAAGGAAAACGAAAGAACACAAGAATAATCAGGGGTGTTCATAATTTGAAATTAATTTGGTTAATAAATCGATCGAATTTAATTCGATTAATCGTTCGGTCATCGAATTTAATTCGATCGGTTAATAAAAGTAAATATTAAGAAAATTCGGTTATCGATTAATTTCGTCCAAAAACCAAATTAATTTTAGTTAATCAAATTAAACAATTATATGAAAATTTTATATTGATTTTTTATATTGGCTGTTAGAATGTTTATTTTATATTGGTTTTTTTAGTAATAATATGTATCTGAAAATTTTGTATAAAGTTTGGTTAATTAATCCAATTATATTTTGGTTCGGTTAATTTAAAAATATAAATTTTGGTTCGATTAATAAAAAAAAAATATATTTCGATTAATTCGATTTCGATTAATTTGATGATAAATTAATGGAATGAACACTACTAAGAATAATAGAAGGTTGATGAAGCAACCCAACTCACTTTGAACCAAGGCCCTGGCTCTGAATAGCTTCTAAACTGGTGATGTAATTTCTGGTTTTTTGAATCCCAAACCCCTGGTATAGTATTAGAAAAGCCCAAGTAAATGGCCATCACGTTATTCAATGTATCACTGTATGTTGCTGTCAAGTTAAAACATACAATTACAGTATACAAACAATTAGAATCTATCTTTTTTTTGAAAAAACATTTTGGATCATGTATCTGACTCTGAGTATTTTCCTTTTCAGAGGAAACCCCGGCCATAAGCTGCTTTCTGGTTATACTCTAGTTTTGATTGAGAAGTACTGCATTCAAACTTCAAAGCCTGTGCTCTTTTTCTTTTGCTGATTTTGAAAAGGTTTTCAAAGGATTTACCTTCTGAAAAGCTAAACTTGAAATCTGGATCAAACTAATAGTGAATTGTCCACCTCATGCTGGAACAAATTAGAGCATGATTACAACAAGGCAAGACGCATGGTCCAAAATTGACAACTGTAGAGGCAAAAGATTAATTTTTTACAAACCAAAACAGTAAAGCTAATTAATTAATTAATTTGGCAAATTAGAAGTGCAGGTAATTTTTTAAAGATCGTTTGAGATTGTTGTGAGTTTTTTATTTTATGTTTTTAAAAATTTTATTTTATTTTATTTTTAATTTATTAAAACTGAAAACATGTTTTGTTATAATCTTTTTTGATGCGAGAATATGTAAACAAAAAAAGAAAAGCTGAAATAGGTAGGCTTTAGGTGACCCAGCCTGACAAGTTCGAATTTTGGTAGTGACAATATTTGTTCAGTGCGTGTGAGTTTTTTTTAGAGGTGGTAAAAATTGGTCCAAGCCCGAAAATCTGTCCAAATCTGTCCGAGACCGAACTGGGATCAGTTCGAATTGATCAAAAAAGTCAAAGGCCCGTAACCGAAAAAGTTCGGAACCAAAAAAACTCGAAACCGAAAAAACTCGAACCCGACACAATCCGAACCTGATATAACCCGAGCCCGATACGATCCGAAACTGAGACCGACCCGAACCGAAAACCGAAAAAACCGAATTTATAACCCGAGAAAACCCGAATTATATTTATATAATTATTATTTAAAAATAAATAAATAATTGATACACTTTTTTAATTAAAAAGTTTAAAATTTTGAAAACAATTATTATTTATTATACAATTTTATCAATTATATATTACCAGCATAATAAATATTAAATCTTTTTAATTAAATTAAATTAATTTAAAATACCATAAAAAGAGATCTGTTTGATTTTCATTTTGCAATTCCCTCCAAACAAGCTTTTCCCACATTACCAAAAAATTCAAATTCTTTGGGAATATGCATTTTCCCTCCCTTGAGAATCACATGAAAAAACTTCAAAAGCAAACTTTGAAATATTTTTATCTCAATATACTGTCATGCAATGTAGATATGATAATTAAAAAAAATGAACGTGACATTGGATCAAATTTTGATAAAAATTAGAAAAAAAATTGTGTTTGGTATATCAATATAAATTTTAATACAATAATTTTTATATTTTATATGATACAAATATATTTGATGCAATACGAATACAATATATATATGCGAATTATTATGTCTAATATAATGTAATGTCTATTATAATCGTTTTAATTATAATCGAAATTCAAAGATGATTTTTTTTATTATAAGGGAAATATTAAATAACTGAGGATGAGGGTGTTGGATTCAAACACAAGACTTACAATATGTCACAACTCATATTTAACCACTAGGCCAAGAGGTTGTTGGCAATTCAAAGATGATTTTTAGTAGTGGGAGTTTGTGGATAAAAAAAATTAATTAGTACAGAAATCCAGATGCTTCCAAGGCAGAAATTTACAATAGCAAAAGTGCTTTCATTTCTTGCAAATGCAATGCAAGATTTAAAACTTTTTCAATGTCTTTTACGTCTTCAAGTATTTTACTTGTAATTCTTTTTACGATAATTAATCAATTATAATTAAAAATTATGTACTGGTCCATTATTTACAAGTGCGAACTTTATGTATTATTTTGATAGATCTCATGTGACTTTAAATTTTGATTAATTAATTATAATGTAATAATTATAGATGATATGTTTTCTTTTATTATTGGAGATAACTATATTCTTCATTGGTCCACTCCCAATGTTTTCAAAATCATCCCAACCAAATTTCTCAATATATATATATATATATTATACAATTCTCATTTATTAAATTTTAACTTTAATTTAGTATTTCTATTATATTTTTATTTAACTATATAAAATTAAATTAATTATTACATTCAAAATTATAAAATATTTATAATTTATAAAATTTTAAAATAATTTGACTAAGCCCGCTAAGCTCGCCCGATTAAAATCGGACTGAACCTGAAATCGGATCGAAACCGAGAAAATCCGCAACCGAAAAAATCCGAAACCGAGAAAACCCGCAACCGAAAAAACCTGAGACCGAGAAAACTCGAGACCGAGAAAACATGCAACCGAAAAAACCCGCAACCGAAAAAACTCGTAACCGAAAAAGCCCGTAACTGAAAAAATTCGGACCGAAACCCGCCCGAACCCGCCCGTTTGCCACCTCTAATTTTTTTGCTCAAATTTTTACCGTAATCGAAACGGATACTGTTCAGTAACAGTGTAAAAACTGCTTTCAAAATATTGAAAACATCAAAATTTCGTTTTCCAACAATTTCCAAAATTGTATTTTTATTTTTTAGTTTTTAAAACGAAAACATAATCCCAAATACAATTTTTGCTTGCAGTTTTTGGAAAAAGTAAAAATAAAAACATAAAACAAAAACAGTCCGAAACAAATCCTTAATTTTTTTTCTCTGAAAACAAACCCTTAATTAATTCGACAATGTGTGCACTGCCACATGTTGGACTCTTTGATCCCCAAATCTCCAAAGCCCCAAAAAATAATATTCAAAGCCCACTATGTGTGATCAGATTTCTCAATAATAAGCAAATACATAGCATGATCTTGCGTGCTGTGCATCGTGAAGCTGCCACATACGCCTTTTTGCATGCTCTTTCCTAATGCTATGTGGCCACGCATCTCTTTGCCAACAACTTTGCCTTCTCTTTTCTCTCTCTCTCTCTCTCTCTCTCTCTCTCTCTCTCCATCCACCCCTATCCTATGGCCTATAGGCCTATATATCCATGCCCCCCTCCCAACCCCTTTTGCTCCTTTATCGTTCAACACTGCCTTCATTCTTTCCATCCCCCAACAGCTAAAGACATCCGTTTCCATCCCTTCCTTTCCCTCTTAATTTTAACAAACTAATAGGTCATTAGCATTTGCCATCCCCAAAGCAACGATGAGCACCGCTTGTGCTGAACAACGCAAGTTCAAGGACATTGAAGTACCTCCGAGGAAACTCCTCCTTTCCCAAAATCACATCTCGGAAGACACCATCATGAAACTTCCCTACGAAACTAGCATTCACAAATATCTCCCTTCCAACAGGAATAGTGATGAAGACGATGAAAATGACACCGATCCCTATGCTACTGACCATTTCCGCATGTATGAATTCAAGGTGAGAAGGTGCACCAGGAGCCGGAGCCATGATTGGACCGACTGTCCCTTTGCTCATCCTGGCGAGAAGGCCCGCCGTCGTGACCCTCGCCGCTACCGCTACTCCTCCACCGTCTGCTCTGACTTCCGCTGTGGTGGTGGTTGCCCTCGTGGGGATGATTGTGACTTCGCTCACGGGGTATTCGAGTGCTGGCTACACCCTACCCGCTACAGAACTGAAGCTTGCAAGGATGGCAAAAATTGCAAGCGCAAGGTTTGCTTTTTCGCACACTCTTCTCCTGAACTACGTCTCTTGCCTGAGGCATCTACAAAATACAAGAATTCAGGCTATTGCAGCTCTTCCCCAATGAACAGGAATAATCATTGCTGCTTGTTTTGCCACTCCGTTACCTCCTCTCCTACGAGTACTCTGCTGGGTTTGTCTCATTTATCAAGGTCACCATCTTTATCACCGCCTTTGTCTCCTATAAAGCAGCGGAATTCTTTAAGCGGGTTTTTACCAATGTCTAGGTACAGTGACCGCTCAAGTAAATTTGGAAGCGAAATGATGGGTTATAAGGATGTGCTTAACGAGCTGATGAGTTCTTTGGAAAACATGAATTTCTGTGAAGTGCCTTCGCCTACTGCTGGTAAGAACAACCTGCCTACAAACATTCCCTGGCTTGATGTTTCCTTCAATGGTGAGGACCAGAACCAGTTTGTTCTATCTCCTTCCAGGCCAAGCCCTTCTGGATCTGGGGAATATTGCGGTCCACCGTCAGAAGGATTTGGTAGTGAAGATAAGCTGAATGAAAATGCCGTCGCTTGTGATCCTGATCCTGATATTGGGTGGGTGAATGAGCTGTTGATGTAGAGAAGAGGAGATGATGACAAAAACGAAAGGAGAAGTGCATGTGTAATTACAGTCATGCAACAGCCGTACATATATATACACACATCTGATCTCTAAAGTATATATATGTGATTCGGTTAAAATTTCTGATCTGATTATTGTTTCAAGCTCTCGATTGTCTTTTAAATTCAGAGTGTTTTAAGCTTGTTTGAATCTCTTTTCTGTAAGTTTTTTTGAAGATCGATCTGATCTTCTTTCATGTACTCGATCAATCGGCTTTTGAATTATTGAAGTCAAATTTATATTTCTACCAAGTAAAGTGGCACTTCATAATATCTTGCATGTAACCTACGTGGTTAAGCTAATGTAGCATAGCAATAACGAGATTTTTTGTACCAGAGCAATAACGAGATTTTGGGTTGAAAAATCATGGTTAAGAGAGAAAGAAGAAGATATTTGGGATCTGATCATAGCTTAGGTGGCCAAGTAAATCTGATTGGATTACGTGGCCAACATGCAAGAGCGGAGGCATTAGGGGATTCGTTTTATTAGGCAGATATTTTTTTGGCTGCTGTTTCTCTGTATGTTTGGATTCGGGGTGAAAACTAAAACTTGTTTCTTAGCTGCCAGCAGCAGCCTATATACATAATCATAAATTTCTCTCTTCTTATTCTACCTCTTCCATCTCAAAAGGAACTTAATTTTTGCTTACTTTAATTAGTAAGAGATATACATTAACTAATTTCTGTGCACAGTATATTCAATTGAATAAATGGATGTCACTAAATATTTTTCTCATGATTACAGCTTTGGTTTTTTTTTTTTTTTAAAGAAATGTGCAGTTTGCTTTGCTTGGGTTGGAGGTGGTAGCTAGAAATGGGGCTTCAATTGCTCTCATAATTATTTCATTTCAGCGGGACAGATAGATCGATAGATAAGAAATTGTTTTAAGATTTGATGGTTTCCAAACCCTCTTAATGCATCAAACTGTTTCCCCACAGTATAATTACCGTATGAGACCTTTCATTTGTAGAAAAATTGAGTCAGAAATGAGACGCTGAAGCAAAAAGCGCAAGATACTTATGAAGTTGAAGGAAGAAAACAATTACATTCGATCTGAATGTGTAAAAAAGAAAAATGAGATTATCAAATAGTTGAAAGATGTAAAAGTATAATTTTTTTTTAAATATTTGGATATAATTTTAATTTTAAAAATATTATTATTGTGAAAATTTTATTATTTATCGCTCTCGATTCAAACATAAATAATTTTAACAAATTATTAAAAAAAAGTGAGTTGATTTTTTTTTATATTTGAATATAATTTAAATGTTAAAATTATTATTATTAAAAAAATTTTACTGTTAATTGCTTTCGATTTAAATAAAAATAATAACAAACCATGATGGAGATATAAGTTGTTATTAAAAAAAGAGAGGAATTAAATGTGGGAGAATAATTATTTGTTTCCTAGGAGCAGGGTAGTTGTGATGTGAAAGACAGCTGTGAAAGTGATGGTGGGGAAATGACCCATAAGGGCGTGTTTGGATTGATTCAAATCCATAGCCATAGGTAAGGCGTAGGGCTAGGCGTGTTGGGTTAGGTGGAGATTGTCCAAAGGCAGGGTAGGCAGCCTCAACAAATACGAATGGTGTGGGGGTGACTGGCGTGGAAAGGACGCAGCCCATGCTAAAATGAGCACAGCGGTAGATGGGGGTTCACAGGCAGTTCAGCCCTGGGGTCCTCCACCTGCCCCTCGCCTTTGTTGGGTTCACGACTTTGCATTTCATTTATTATTTGGGATCCGTGTCATGGGACCAAAGGGCCATACTTTCCTTTTGCCTCTTCTCTTAGGTCGACTTTTCTGGCTGTGGCCGCCTCGGCCTCGCACCATCAAATGGATTTATTTAGATAGATAGGGCCATGTGTCGTATGCATGGTATGGTATGGTGAATGCAAATGCAACACTGTATCTCATTGCATGACAAATGGCTTGTACGTTGTGAAAATGCAACAAATCCTAGAAATTGAAAATGAAAAGATATTGCTTGTTGCTGTTACGAACATTAATACGGCGCATTTTTAGTTGCCAAACCAAGTTGTGGTTTTTTTTCTTTTAAACTCACTTGTTTAGATCTTTCAAAAAAAAAAAACCCTCACTTGTTAGAAATTTCTGATTTAGTGGTTTTTTTTAAGACCAACAAAATAACAATGATTTGGCACTTACATAATCATTAAAACATCGTTGATTAAAAAACTTTTGTATAAAACTATGGTTGGAGTAATTTTTGTCCCTCGTTTATGATCCAAAGTGGAGGAGTTTCATTCACAACCAATAAATTTTGCCACACAATCTATTTTAATAATTTTTTTTTAACATCTTCAATCAAAAACATAATTTTTTTAATATCCAAATACTTATATGAAAATACATTTTTACTCTTTCTTTTCTATTATTTTTTGACACTCTAGAAATTTCCAAGAGCAAAGAGTGTGTCTCAAATATTTATTTTCGGGATTACAATAAGACTCACAGAAATTCAAAATCGAGAGTTTAACTTGACTTTAGGAAGTGAATTTTCAAGAACCTTATTTTTAATAATTTTTTATAAAAAAATAAACATATTTTTTATTAAAAATATTTTTTTATATATACAATTGTGCTTGGCACAAAGCCAAGCTTCCACCAACCTCGGGATTTTGGGAAAATCCATCCCACTGGTAGTTTTTTTGCCTAAATAAAACCTTTAATCAAAATCTAACAAAATACTAACTAAAATCTAAACATATTAAGACCTTATTTAAAAACTTACATTAGATTTATTGTAAATTTTGAAGAAATTGAAAGGACTGATGAGCGTAGAGATTGAGAGATAAGATAATTGTGAAGATTTTAGGTTGTGAAGTTAGCTATTTTTGTGTTTAGGGTGATAAAAGGGTAACATTGTAAATGGTTTAATTTAAGGGTTTATATGTGATGCACTAACAATGTATAGTTTCTATATACTGTCAATACACCATAGGTTGACGCCTCATCAATATGCAAACTAAAAAAATGTCAAACCCTTAAAAATAAATATAAATAAAATTTTTTTCAATTTGCTAATAAGGGCTTATTGATGAGGTGTCAATCTCTTGTGCGTTGATAGTGTATAGAGTCTATACACTATCAGTGCATTATATTTAAATCCTTAATTTAATAGGTTGTAAGAAGTAATTTTAGAAAGGGATTTTATGGTTTAAGTTTTTCTAGTTTATAGAGTATGTGACATTATAGGTAGTGTGAATAGTATTTCTCATTACATCTTGGTGATTCTTTTTTTTCCCTAAAATACAAGGATGAAAATCTCCTTGCACTTAACTTTTTTCCTCAAAATTGTTTATTTTAAATTTTTTGTTTTGAAAATTTTTACTTTTATATTTAATATAATAAATAAATTTTATTATCAAATAATAAAATTAAATTAATAAATAAAAATTGAAATTTGAATAAATAAATAATTTTTTGATAAAACTATTTTTACTAATTTTTAATTTTCTATTAACTTCATAAAAATTTTATTATATACAAAATTCAGTCTAATGTACTTAATAGTTCTTTTTTCTTCTCACTACACTTTACTCAAACATCACTTTTACATTTGCATTCAAGCACATAACTCATCCATTGATATTAATCACACTCCTTGACAATGCCTAATCTCACCTCTACAGTAGACTTGGTAAATTCGTGTCTATAATTCATGTTCATGTCAAGTAAAATTATGTTTATGTAATGTACATGTGATAACAAAATATTATACATAATGAATTCAAATACAAATATTGGAACTGTGTAGGATGACCAAACATTGATTTCTCAACCTTCGGTGTAGTGATGCTAACTTCTATGCAAAAGGGTAAGTGGGTCCTATGAGAGCGCGCACTTACCCAGATGTATCCGAACCATTATATAATGATGATATCTAGCTTCTGATAAACCATCCTAACCTTTTAAATTACAATTTTGGCTTTTTTCGGTAAAACTGCAACAAATCGAGAAATGATAGTTTTATCCATAAATTGTCGGGACAAGTGTGAAAAACCATATTTCATAAATATTGAATGATTTTATGGTCAAATAAATCAAATTGGTCAATAAAATAGTGAATTATCGATTTTAGTGCAAAAAGGTGAACTTGCTTACGGACGGGCCCTTGGGCCATGAAAGCACGCACCCATCGGAATACACTTGAATTATTATAAATTGATGATATTTAGTCCTGGATAAGTCATTTTTAAATTATTTTAATTTAATTGAATCGATTTTGACTTATCTTGCAAAATTGGGCTTAATTGGGTAAAAAGGGTAAAATTGTAATTTAACCTATAAAGTCTATATTTAATGCATAAAAAATATTTTAAATAAATATTAAATCCTATAATATCGTAAATTCGAGTGACTTTACTTGGTTTCTAAATTTAAACAAAAAACGAAGAAATTAAAGTGAAAAGAAATTAAACATGAGCAAAATTAATGTTAGTAATGGCATTTTGGTAAATACCATGAAAACTTAGATTGGAAAGCCAATTTCCTTGGCTCTTGGTAGCAACTCATGATGGACCTCCCATGTCTCCCCCGTTCTCACATTTTCTTCCCCATTTCCCCATAAAAATCAAAATTTGAAGCTTGATGTAATGAAAATGATAGTTGAGGAAGGTCAACTAAGTGCCAAATCAATTCAATGTGCTAAGTTGGCAACTAAAAACGTTGATGAGGCAAGCCACATCAGTTGTTTAGCCAACAAGTTTGTTATTGAAGAAGAAGGACAAGAGCGCTGCAATAGCTATGGGATAAAGGAGAGCCTAGCAGCCTAGAAGACAATTAATGGTAAAAACAACTGCTAAATGATGATTGGCCAGTAAAGAGAGGTGGCTGCCTAGAATTCCTATTGATTGATTATAGTTGACACGTGCTTGCCATTAGGACGTATGTGCATAGCTGTACCTTGTGAATACATAAGTCACCCTAATGTATTGGAAATGTTATGAAATCGATAAAACATTTTTTCTTCATTCTTCTAGTCTTATTCTTTTATGTTGGTATTGTCATTGTATGACATCTTGTTATCAGAGCAGGCAAGCATCCACTGTAAGCAAGTTAGGTAAAAGTGTTAAAAGAAGAGCCATGGTGGAGGGCATGAGGTCTAATACCTGCAAGAACAAGTCCAAGCTCTACAAATGCAGATAGAGAGCATGAAAACTGATGAGACAGCAATTCCTAAATGGTGGGAGACACAGAGGCAAGAGATTGAAGCAAATTTAGTAGAAAATCAAAGTTATATAAGCCAGATTTTAGAAGCCACACTACAGAAAGAGTCCGCACTTGTTGCAAGTAGTTCAGAACTAGCTCCAACCTTACTTCCAAGGAGGGAAGGTAAGACATTGAAGTTACCATGATTGACGAACAAGGAAAGTTTAAGCATAAACCAAATGAACCAAGACTATTGTCTAAGTATCCATCCTATGTTAATCAACCACCAACCTCTAGTAATATCACCCCTGTGGAAAGCATTGAGCTAGCTACTGTACCTTTCAACTTGAATGCCTTCTTACCTAGACCAAAAATCGAACTTCTTGCCTTTGATGGAGAGAATCCTCGGGGCTAGCTAAGAAAATGCCAAAGGTACTTTTCTATATTTGCCATAACTGATCAGTAAAAACTTGAAGTAGCATCTATATACCTAATAGGAAAAGCAAAAACTTGGTTTAAGGGTTATGTAATACAAAATTCTGGGTTGACTTAGGAATAGTTTGCTTTGGAACTCTGCCAGAAGTTTGGTGACAGAGAACCACAATAGAGGAGTAATTGAAGATTTTAATAAGTTGTAACAAAGGACCACAATAGAGGAGTATCAAAGAAGTTTGAGGAGCTGAAGCCCTATATGTTACAATATAGCCTTCATTTTACCAGGGAGAGAACCAAGAAATTGGGGATTTTATAGGGTAAGTGCTATTCTATTGAAACTGAAGCTATAATTGAGTTAAATGATGATATTGAAAGTTAATTGTAGCTTCAACTTCAATGGGTTGCATGAATTTGCAAAAAAAAAAAATAAATAGAATTTTCCCTTTTACTGAAATTGGGGATTTTGTATAATTGAGTTAGATTACATCAAATTGAAGCTAAATTATTGTTAATTGATATAAATGAAGGTTAATTGTAGCTTCAATTTGATTGGGTGGCATAGAATTGCCAAGAGTTGGATTTTACTCCTTTATGTGAAATTAGAGATTTTTTTGAAATTAGTTTCAATTTTTAAAATTAAGGCTAATTATAGTTAATTGAAAATGTATTTAGTGAAACTCAATTAATTGAGTGCTTAATTTAAGAAAATAGGATTGAAAATCAATGTGTTTATGAGATTGATATGACTCCTTAGTGCTTGATGTGTAATTATGCTTAAGTCACGATGAGAATTAATTAAGAAATATATTTTGAAGGTTTAAGTATGATTTTAATAAAATTGAAAATTTATTTAGAAAAAATCACGCTAATGAGCATTCGGCCAATTAGAACTTAAAGTGAAAAAGTCACCTCATTAGTAATGAAACTTAGATATGAGGTATAGTTATGCTAGCTTATAAATTGAGTGTTAAATTGAATTAAAACCAAGTGAAAAGTGAAATTGTACAAGGTGAAGGGCATGAAGAAATCCATGTCCCTTGACCTTGGTTAATTGATATATTAGTGTTAGTGTAATGTACAATTAACCAATATAACTCATACGGAGTGACACTTGGTGACTGTATCCAATTGGAGACTTCATGTAATGTCTGGTTTTCGTTAAAATACTAGTTTTTTTTTTAACTTATGATTGGTTAGGCTATTTGTCGGGTTATTTCATTTCGTTAATAATTCAAAAATCGTTAATTAAATTCATTTACTAAAATTTTCAATTTAATATAAAAATTTAAAATTTAAACATACTTATATATATATTATTATTTACCTTACAAATTTTGATTTACACTAAAACTTCGTTTATTCAAATTTACATTCCCGAGATTTATAATTAAACAAGTACTGTACAATAAGTCTGAGATATATATAAAAGTACAATATACCTTATGCAGACTAGAGAAACGCCCTAAAGGAATACTGTAGGGTTCCAACAAAATAATGCTCCTCTACAACGAGTGGAACAGTCACTGCAAATAGTCTGGGGTGAAAAATAAGGGGTGAGTTTACACTCAATAAAGAAGCATATATAAAAGTGTAGTACTATGCTACTATATGCAATTTGAAAACCATTTAATACATTTAATTCAATGGAAGGGAATTCTATAATCGATTGGGATTGCCAGGCAGAGTAAGGAAGGACGCTTTGAAGCACTTCACGTGTCCCAGGTCCCGCATTCAACTATAGGGAAACGATTCATAATTTATGCTATAAGATAATGCTCAATAAAATAAAAATAATATCATATTAAATAATAAATATTCAAAATATGAATATTTCATCAATTAAATCCGATCAATTAAATCAATAATTCAGTAAATCATTATGAAGCAAATACAACAAAACAATAAGTCGGTAAGTCGATAAATCTTATCAATCGATGGAGAAGGTCAACACCAAGAGACTCATGCATAAATGATATCCATAGAAGGATTAGTAGTCGGTATAGGAATCAAGCATACCCAAGTTGGGCTAGGAATCCATCCTTAAGCTGTTCCTATCGGTAACAATGGCCATTACTTAATAGTCCACTGTGTACATTAGGCATATGACAACTATGGGACTGCGGACTTGCCCCAATGTCTCACAGTCAATTTCATATCATTCGGTATCGGTAATGCATGATGATCAAGGAGCAACAATCTCAAAAAATCAATTTAATTCATATATCAATAAAATCAATAAATAAAAAACAATTATTTAAACAGATTATCTTCAATCAATCCATAATTGTATAAATTAATATTCTTTATAAATGAGAGTCAATAAATCAAGTATATATTTTAAAATAATTTAAATAATATTCAAAAAATATACCACTTGAAATAAAATTTTAACTATCAATATATAGACACATTGAAGTGGTAAATTAAGGTAAAATTTCTAAATTATCGGTGGAATAGAAATTAGATAAAATTCACAAAAATTTGACGGTATGACAGCTAGGCCTATTCTAACCTCTTGCATAAAATTCACAATTGATATATATATAATTTCAAATCCACCAATTTCCCATGCAAGCACAGTATTTTCCTAACAATTTCCATATATGTTCTTTTCCTTATTTACTATGCAGTATGAAAATCCAATAGCACCACTCTCACAACCTTGTTCCTTCAAACTTAAAGCTGCAAAATAATATCAATTATATTTAAACTTAGTATCCAAACTCAATTTCCATTTAAATTTTCACTAATTAGAAAAAATCTAATTATAGCCAAATGATTATCCCTTATCCCAACCGGTTTTACCTTTTAATTTCTTAACGTTCATACTTTACATTTTAACCATGAAACCATAGGAAAACAACATGGAAGCTACAAAGGGAAGCTTGGTCGAATGCTTCCTTTCATCCTCCAATATTTGTTTTTCCATTCCAACTTCACCTATAAGCTTCCTTCATTTCTTCCGTAATTTCTACAACTATCAATGATACAAAACCAATGAAATTTCATATCCCCTTCATCCAAGCTATGGGGTTTCATCATGCCAACACTATCCATTTTCAAGTTTTAATTCCATAATTTCACTTAATTCATATCATGTATTAATTCTACAATTTCCATGCATCAAAATTACACCATATTCACTAACCTCCGTGCTTGGCCGAACCTACCTTAAGTGCCAAATTCTTTGTTTTGCCTAGTTTCAGATTATGGCTAAGCTTATCTCTTCACAACACTTATTTTCCTATCTTTCCTGCCATCAATTCACGTTGGTTCCAATATGCTCCCTCTTTGGCCAAAACCCTCATCATCTCCTATACTTAGTTTCATGTGAATTTAAAGCTATAACTATATAATTCATACCTAGAGCAATATCAAAACCATGATTAAGCTTAAGGAAAATAACATCTTTCTTTCTTACCCACGAAAATCGAAAACCGTAGCAGTAAAATCTCCCTCAATACTCGGTCCTGGCCCTAAAAAATACCAGCTATCAACAGCCTATGAAGAGAGGATCAACTTTTATTAATTGAGGTTTTTGATTAGGTGAAGGTATGGTATGGTTTCATAAGGTGAATTTAAGGAAAACTTAGGAGGAAAATGGCAGCAACGAGACCAGGGGAGGCCAGCTGGAAAAGATGAGCATTTTGTCTAGAAAAATCTTGTTTTATATTATTTTATTCATAAAAAGTCTATCCATTTAAATAAAATAACTAATTTCCCTTTAATTTCTAATTATTTTCAAGTTTGCCACTCAATATTTTATTATTTTTCAAATTTTCAGATTTAATTTTCAATTTTTATTAAATTATATTTATTTAGGTCAAATTAAGTTAATTATTGACTCAATATAAGGTTTGACTAATATCTCATGCAAAATGACCTAAATACCCCTTATGATTCCATTATTTCCAATTCTATCCAAACATTATTTTACTAATTTATATTTTTTAGATTTTATTTTTATTATTTTTCATATATTTAGGACAAGCATGATTAAGGGTTGACTATTGAGGTGGTTTGACTAGCCATGGGTAGCGAAATTACCAAACTACCCTTTATCGACAACTTTTGCTTTAATCACGTAATTCAGTTCACAGGCTATATCCATGTGAAAGTTCTTTACACGAGGACTCTCCTATGTTAGTCTGTGGGGTCCAAATTCAGTTTGATTTGACCGTTATTCAAGAAACACTTTCTGGGATATGGACACGATAGTCATTTTTAAATTTGTTACACTCTAACTAAAGTATGCGAAGGAATAAGAATTTTGAGGAATAGTCTTCTTACTGTTTAGGTGTTTCAAACTCAACTTTCACAGTTTGGTGCTTCGAAACTCATCCAGATTAAAGCTTATGCTGTGGGGGCCATTTAACTATTTTCCCCAACACCTACAAAATTCATACGAATAAATTGTGACAATTAAACTTAATATTCTAGCTTATCGTATTAAGTAGGTGTACAAAAAATAGAAAAATTAGGGATCTCACACTTAAAGTCTCGGATATCTAAGGATATCTTATGTGAACTAATGAGTATAAGATCTAATTAAGATTGAATGTGAAGTGTAACGTGGTATCTACTATGTTTTTGTGGTAATTTGATACCTAGCTAAGGTGCAGAGACCTCGTGTATGAGATCGACTGAGTGACTTTCTCTTAAAGCAAAAGTAAGTTAAGTACGTGAGTTTCATTTTAGCTTCATACTGGTAAGTTATCTTGCACAAGATGTAATGAAGCATCTTACATTGTTTGTGTGAATTAAGAATTTGGATTTACAGTTATCCAACCTTATATGAAGACTGAATAATTGTTTATGAAAGTTAAGGCCCTTTTAATAGGTAACAATAGTTAGTCATGACCATACCTATATTGGCTTTTGCTTATAGGGATATAATAGTTAGTATACTGGCCCCTACTGAATGGGATATAATAGTTAGTATACTAGCTTCTACTGATGGGCATATAATAGTTAGCATACAGGCCCCTACTAACGAGAAAATAATAGTTAGCACATTGGTCCCTCGCTAACATGTCATAATAGTTGGCATACCCAGCCCTTGTTGACAAGGAAATAGTAATTAGCATATGGGCCTCTGCTAACTGGGATATAACGGTTAGCAATGGTCATGTCCTACTGAACATCGTTTTATTGTAAACTGTTTACCATAATTGTTACTGATTTTACTGATTATTGTTTACCATAAAAGTACTAATTTTACTAAATACTGTTTAATGTAACTGTTACTGATTATACTGAATATTGTTTATTGTAAAAGTATTGATTTTACTAAATACTGTTTACCGTAACTGTTACTGATTTTATCGAATATTGTGTACTATAAAAGTACTGTTTACTGAATATTATTTAATGTAAAAGTACTGTACACCGAACATTATCTACTATAAGAGTACTGTTTACTGTAAAAGTACTGTTTATAGTAAAAGTACTAATTATGTTGAATACTAGTTATCGTAAAAGAACTGGTATTATTGAATATGATTTGTCGTATCACTGATTGTGTTACTGAACTTTTGCATTGTTACATTATCGAATCACCATATTGTAATTGTCTAGGACAGTGTTTCACATTATCGGTTTAAGAAAATTGTTGCTCCCACATCTAGGACAATTGGTTAGGAGAGTTTAACACTTACATGAGGTTAAGTGTTCGAATCCCTCCAAGCACGAATTGGAGTTGTGACCAATCAGTATACTCCAACAAACCTGTACGGAGCGATGGCCCTGAAGGGTGCACTCCAGAGCAGACAATACGGTTGAGTGAACCACTCAGTGTTGTAGCTTGAGTTGGTGACATGCAGGTGCACACTAAGGCTTTCAATGACACAATTTTTGTATTGTACTGTCACAGTTCGAAGAACGCAACATTTTTGGTAACGAAAATAACGAAAGTATAGAAATTAAGGCTAAATTTTTTTCCTAAACTTATAATAATAGTTTGTCATGCGAGTAGTCTTATCTTATAAAATCAGGTATCTAAATCCCTAGTTCGGCTTGAGGCACCTTGCCTAAGGTTTTAGTCAGAAGTCATAATAATTCTCTATCAGTTACATCATCAAATTCATTGTCGTGTAATAGCAAAAAATCACAGGTTGACACTATTCATACATTCTCATTTTTCAATGTCATATTGCACTCATACTCATCATAATCTATAACAAGTTTTATTGCAGTATCCAATGTGGCTGCATTATGATATGAATAATAGCGTAAAAATAAGTATTTATTGAGCTAATAATTTTGGTGGAATTATCTGTAGCCTGAGAGTTACAACTTTTGTGTGGTGTGATCGAGAAGCTCGATTTTGCTAGACAGGTAAGGGACGCGTATGTTGTTTGTAGGGATATCTCGAATGCATGGTTTTCATGCCAATAATTTTATGAAATTATTTTGAAAGTAAATTGCCTCGAATACTATGGAATTGTGGTTGTTTGGCTGGTTGAACTATTTTTACCTTTGCGAGAAGGCTAGCTTATCTGCAGCCGTTTTGTTGCTGAAAAATTATTAGAAAATTTTATAAAAATATCATGAAAAATTTTAATGCATTGTGGAGTGTTTCCCTAGCCTTGAAATTGTGAAATTTGATATTTCTCATAAATTATGAATTTACCGAAAAATATTGTTTAAATATTTGTATTACCGAATTTATTCAAAGTTAAAGTGTTGGAAATTTCTCGTAAGTGTTTTATAATGAAATATGTGGTTTATAAAGTGAAGTGTTAAATAGTGAATATTTTATAAATTATTTCAGTATAATATTCACTATTTTATTATGATTTTCCTTTATGGACTGACTGAAGTTTTATCTGTTTAAATGATTTGCATAAAGGTCATATCACTGCATAGACACTATTTTGAGATTGTTAGGTCCTATATGATACTCACGTGTTCATGTGTTACTGTGACTGTGTGAAGTTGTTGACACTGATCCTGTCTTTAGCATTCTGGTTAGCACCTAATCAGTGTACGACTGAGGACATTTATAGACCATGGTCATAGATCTCACGTGTTTACTGTTACTGTTCCCTACGGGGATTATGGCATGATATCATTAGGGCGTTGCTTGGTCTCCACTGTTATTACCGATTACTGTGATATGTTACTAAACGGTATTACTACTGAAAATGTTTATGGAAGTGTTTTTATTACTGAACTGTTATCGTACTGAACCGTATATCAAACTGTTACTGTGGTTCAATTACTTGTGAAAGTGATGATTTTAATTGTGAAAGTTAAATTACTTTCTAAAATGGTGATTATGTGATTTAAATGTTTTATTTTATTAATTTATGAGAAATATCTATTTATAGTGATATATGAAATAAATTTCATATCAACATAAATTTCTACTCCCTATAGTTGCTTCTAATTTCCGGGACAAGACAGGTATTTCAAAATACCTTTCTTACTCCATCCAGATCCTTAGCCGACTATAGTATCCTTCATTGTAGTGTGCTTAGCATACCGATAAGAAAACTAAAAGATTTTACTGCATATAGTTTTCGTAATATCAAAATTGCATACAAATCCTTTACTGAGTCGTGGTTTGCTTACCCCTTTATTTTCATCTCTCCAGAGTATTTTCAGTGACCGTGTGGTATATCATCCAAGGATTATCGGCTGCATTATGAGTATCCCAAGGCAGCTACTGTAAATCCTGGAGGTATATTCATTTTCTTTTATATGTTCAGACTTACTTTGACAGTACTATAATGTTGTAATTATAAACAGGGGATGTAAGTGTTAATAAAATATTGTTTTGTAAATATTTTACTTGCGTAAATTAAATTAATTTACGGTTATTTACTGTTCACTGTTAATTAGAAGTGTGAAATAAAAGCATCACAGACAGCCCAACCAATGCAGTGTGTATGGAAAAATGTGAAAAATGTAAAATACTGTATTACAAAGTGTGACAGTATTTATTGATATCAAAGTGAGGTTAGCCTGATGTCTGTCGGTGTCTTTATGATAAAGTGAAGTGATTAACATCCTCTATAGTATTGTATAGTCTAGATATATAAATAGGTCACTAACTGAAAATGGATAAATCGTTTGTGGTGCAGATATGGGTGGATGACGGGTGACTCGAGCGAATAGGGGTCGAGGTAGAGGTCGATCGGAGCAGACTCCGAATCCCCATACACCTGAGCCTCTACAGGAGCCCACCCCAGAACTGGCTCACCCTCCACAACCTGAGAGCCCTAATACTCAGATATCGAGGATGGAGCGTATGTTAGCGGACTTCATTGCCATGTATCACGCGGATAGAGCTGCTGATCGAGCAGAGAGGGAGCGAGCAACTCCACTAGTTGCAACACCTCTACCACCTCTTATATAGCCTGCTCCTGAGCCTCAACCTGCATCGCAGCTAGTACAGTAGGCCTAGGCCGTACCACCACCACCACCTGTACAGCCGCCCAGAAATGTTGAGTCATATTGTGATGTAGGCAGTTTACTAAGCTTAATCTGTCGAAGTTTAAGGGTGATAGAGATCTACTGGTGGCAGAGCAGTGGGTTACAATGTGGAGAAGCTATTCCGGTATATGAGATGCTCGAAAACGAAGTGAGTAGGACTAGCAGTGTTCCAGATGACAGATAATGCGGAGCACTGGTGGAAGTTCGCACAGAAGGTATTATTCACCCAGCATCCAGTTATTACTTGGGAGATTTTTATGGATGCTTTTTGCTGCCAGTATATCCCCAACACCGCATAGAAGAAGCAGCAGCAGGAGTTCATGGAGTTAGTACAGGGGAGTATGTCGATGGATTAGTATGAGTTGAGATTCACGACACTAATGAACGGCATAAGATAGACAGGTTTAAGGCTGGGTTGAGACCGTCGATCAGATCTAAGTTGGCTTCGTTTGATATTCGCACATATGATGAGGTAGTCAAGCATGCTCAGCTTTGTGAGCAGGACTTTGAGCAGTTTCATTCCAAGTCAGCTTCTAAGAGTAAGGCTAAAGGAAAACGAAAGGCAAAAAGGGGCGCAAATGATAGATCAGGTAGAGAGTAGCCTAAGAGGGCTAGACCATCGGGTGTCCAGATTTCAGGGGGCGATCTACGAGATTAGTTGCTACTGGTCCCACATCTACACCGAAGATTACCGAGACTAGATGTACTCGTTGTGGACGGTCACATGGTACACAGCCCTGCCACATGTTAACGAGGGCCTGTTTCAGATGTGGGTAGACAGGACATATTGTGAGAGACTGCCCGATGCTACGGGAGTCAGCTGCATCTACCACACCAGCCCCAGTTCTTCCTGCTTCGACACCAGCACCAGTAGCTCCGACTGAATCGTAGAGAGCGACACCCTAACAGCCGAGACGGGCGACTGCAGCGGAGAAAGGTAAGAAGCCCGTGGCTTAGGGATGGGTGTACGCACTAGACTAAGAGACTACTGATACCTCCGCAGATGTCATTAAAGGTAAAATTTATATTGTCAATATACCCGTACTTGCATTATTTAACCTTGGTTCTTGTGATAACTGTAAATTTTTCCATTTATTGGAAATTAAAAATATTGAAAATAAATATTAAAGAAATTAAATAAGGGGAATAAATAAAATTTGCGAGAAACGGGATATTGGTGAAAATCCTGAGAAATGAGGAAGTGATGAATAAGGAAATTCGTGTGAAGGAAATTAAATGAAAATAAAAATAAAATCGGAGTTATGGAAAATAAGGAAAGGAGGAATTTAAATTGGATTAATGGAAATCCAAAATTTATAAAATAAAAATGCGTATATTATATATTTATATAATTAAATTATATAAATATATTTACACATGTTTTTATATAAATACATATGTATGTATATGAATATTAGTATATATTATAAAATGAAATATATACTATTTTGTCTTAAATAAATACATGTGTATATTATAAAATGTATTTATATAATTATAAATATATATGTACAGATATACATATATATATATATATATACGAAATATATATATTATTATTTTAAATAAAAGTATATGAATATATAAGAAAAGTAAATGTTATTTTATATTAAAGTTTATAAGTATATATATTGTATTATAACATTTATATGATTCTATATGTAAATGTTATTTATTTTAAAGTATATAAATATACATATATATACTAGATATACATTTTGTAATACTTAATATACATATATGTATATGTATGTATCTCTTAAAATATATGTATATATATTACAATACTATATAAATAAACTAATATTATTATATTTAAATTGCATAACATAAATATAAAGTAGATATATTGTTATATTATATCTATATAAATATTTATACTATGTATGAATTTATATATAAATAATATATAGTTTATATTATATGTATAAAATATAATATATAGTGTATTATATTACTAAAAAGGGAAAGCAAGTAAATAAACCAAAAAGGAAATGAAACAGAAAACAAAACAAAGGAAAAAATTGGGAAAGACCCGATCCTCCCCCAGCTAGACCGTCGGTGGCGGAGCTGCCACCGCCGGCGAGGGGAAAAGGAAGGCGGGACGCCACAGGCCAGAGAAAAGAAGGAAGCTACCGGCGGCGTGAAGAAACGGAATGGGATCGACGGAAAACGAAGCAAAAGCCGGAGGAAAAGGAAAATGGCCGACGGCGACGCCGGCCGAATCGGTGGCTGCCACTACCACCGAAGCTTCACCGGAGGAAGAGGAAGCCGATGGAGGCCATCGGAGGCGCAATGGACGGCGGAGGAATGCCGGCGAAGAGGAAGAAGAAACTGAGGCAAAACCGCCTCGATCCGCCGCCATGCCGCCGATCCAGGGCAAACGGAGGGCACCGGCAAGTTCGTCGTGTAGCCGGCCAACTGAGGGACGCCTGAACCGCCGGAGAACCGACCGCCGGCAAGGAACCGACGAGGAAAGGAGCTGGACCGGTCTGAACCGGTCTGACCGGGAAAGGAAGAAGAAAAAAGAAAAGAAAAGAAAAAGGAAAAAAAAAAGAAAAAGAAAAAGAAAAAGAAAAAGAAAAGAAAGAAAGAAAAGAAAGAGAGGAAAAAGGAAGAAAAAGGAAGAAAAAAAGGAAAAAGGAGAATTTCGGGAATTAGGAAAATTCCCAGAAATTCGACAACCCGGGATTTTACAAAGTTCGGTAAGAAATCTTCCTGAGATTTAATTTTCAGAAAATTAAATAAATTATGAAAAATTCTAAAAAATTAGAATTTTATTTCCAGAAATTATTTTCAGCAATCGGGATAAGGAATCGGGAGAAATGGAGTGCGGGCGCGATCGATAAGCGGAAGTCGCCGACCCGAAAAAAGGTAAGGGATGCATGTGTAGCACTGTAAGGATACTCAATCTGCATATTTTAAATTGAAATATTTTATGCAATTATTTTATGAAAATTATTATGATGCATGATTTGCTGAAAATAATTTGGGAAGAAGTACTGGCTGAAAGACTTTAAACTGTATTTTCCGTACAGGAGGTTAGTAAATCGGCAGTCGTTATGCTGCCGAAAATTTTATAAAAACTTTATAAAATCATATTAAATGATTTTATTTCCGAATTTCGATAGTAAATCACGAAACATGAGGAAATTTCTAAATTTCATAAAACATGAATATAATGAGATGGAACTTTAGAATATTCATGTATTCGAGAATGGTGATAATGAAATCACCGAAAATTCTCGGAATAGATAAATTACACGAATTACGAGACGAAAGATGAAGTGAAATATAGCGAATATTCTTATGAATATTTTTATAAATATTCACTAAAGGATTTTAACCCTTATGGTTTTAAATTATGAAATTTTATATTTATATAAATTCCATAAAGGTTTATTTTATGATGAAAATACGGTTTTTAGACTGGTTGGCATTCCTATCACGCTGATGCATGATATGTGACATGTTTAGTCCTGGTCGACGCCTAATCAGTGATCCACCGAGGACAATATAGGTTATGGTCATAGATTTGATCGGTGTATTTCCTTACCCTCCGAGGTTTATAGTATGATGAGATTAATGCCTATCTTAGACTCCATAAATGATAGGTGACATGTAAAAAGGAAAGTGTTTTACATGACATGGAATATGTCAAACGGAGAATGTGATATATGATGCGTGACATGTGAAAAGAACATGTTTCATACAATATGAGAAGGAAAATCAATTGAATTATAGCATTTTTACAAAATGATCATTTCGGTACTGATTATAGTACTGTGAGATGATTCTCAAGACATGAGATACAAACATGTAAGATGTTTACTAAAGGAAGAATTGATAAATCTAACATTCTTACCATGAATTGATATGGAATATTAGATTATAAGTGTTACACGAGTTCTGATAAGATAGTGGGAAATATATGGCATAAAGGGTAACCCAAATAAATACTCGATTTCTGTACCGTGTGAGCCACCTCTAGAATCCTTCGGGAACTAAGTGCTACACGAGCTTCGATGTGCTAAAGGCCTAACCGAGCAAAGACTCGATGATTGTACCGTGTGAGCCACCTCTAGAATCCTTCGGGAACTAAGTGCTACACGTGTTCTGATGTGTTAGTAAAGGCCTAACCGAGCAAAGACTCGATGATTGTACCGTGTGAGCCACCTCTAGAATCCTTCGGGAACTAAGTGCTACACGTGTTCTGATGTGTTAGTAAAGGCCTAACCGAGCAAAGACTCGATGATTGTACCGTGTGAGCCACCTCTAGAATCCTTCGGGAACTAAGTGCTACACGTGTTCTGATGTGTTAGTAAAGGCCAAACCAAGCAAAGACTCAATGATTGTACCGTGTGAGCCACCTCTAGAATCCTTCAGGAACTAAGTGCTACACGTGTTCTGATGTGTTAGTAAAGGCCAAACCGAGCAAAGACTCGAGATTCCGAACCGTGGGAGCCACCTCTAGAATCCTTTGGGAACTAAGTGCTACACGAGTTTCGATGTGTGAGTAAGAAGTTTCTGTACCGTGTGAGCCACCTCTCGAAGACTCAGGGGACCTAAGTGCTACATAGATTCTTTGTGAACTATGGGGAGCCACCTCTAGAATCCTTTGAGCACTAAGTGCTACATGAGTTCCTCGATATGACACTTAACTCCATTGCTAGTTAGAATGGAAGCCGTAACTGAATCAGTGAACTGGGGCTTACGCCTAAAGTGGTTAAGTAATCGGTTATATGGGAATAGATTTTAATAGCTTATTTTGCTCTTTAAAGGACGGTACTAATTACGAGAGTACATTAAAACATGAAATGAATTTTAAAGAAATAAAATGATGATTTAACTAATATTCTTTTCAAGGAATATACAAATATTAATTATTCTATTTAAATACTTTATTTCGTAGAAGCATTATTTTGAAAAAAATATGAAAAAGGTTATGAAAGTTTAAAAAGGAAAAGGATTTATTAATTCAAAACAAAAAGAAAAAAATTCTCTCTACAGTTGCTTCTAGGTTCCGTAACAAGTATTGTATTCTAAAATACCTACCTTACTCCATTCGGATTGCTAGCCGACTGTAGTATCTTTCCTACATGCGAGCCTAGAGCCCATAGGAAAAATGAAAAATATTTTCAGCATATAGGAAGCTGAGTATCAAGTGAGGCATATAATTCTCTTACTGAGCCGTGGTTTTGCTCACCCCTTAATTTTCAACATTTCAGGTTTTGACGAATGTGAGTTTAGTGGATTGTGGATCCTGGCTGTACACGAAGGACAATGTGTCATACCGACTGATTATTTGAGGTATGATCATTTATTCTCTGTATTTAGACACGTCAACAGTACTACTTATCTGATTAATTATGATAGGGGATGTGTATAATATAAACAATATTATGTAAAATTGTTTAACAGTCAGTACAAGTGAAGTATCGCAGATAGCCCAACTGGTTAAGTTGTGTACAATAAGGTAAGAAATGTGGTCACGGGTCGTGACAGTTCTACTCATTCATTTATATCTCTTGTGCTAACAGAGTTCTAGTAGAGCCATAGCCTCTAGGGTACACATTACAAGTGAAAACTCCGTTTAAAGAGTCACAAATTATTGATGTAGTGTATAGAAATTGTAAAGTAACTGTAGGAGAGAAGGAAACAACAGCTAACCTAATTTTGTTAACTATGTACGATTTTGATGTAATATTAGGAATGGACTGGTTAGTTGCGAATTTTGTTAGTTTAGACTGTTATACTAAGTTTGTAACTTTCTCCCAACCAGAACATTATACTGTAAAACTTTTCGATAAGTTATAATAAAAGTGAGATGTTTACTAAATTGTGTGAATGTGTGTGTGATGTATTAAAGGTTCTATAGCATATGTGGAAGACGTGGAAAAGAGATGTCCCGCGCTGCACGAGATTCCTGTGGTCAGGGATTTTTCGAATGTATTTTTGGAGGATTTACCAGGGTTACCGCCTGATTGGGAGATCGAGTTTACTATTGACTTGGTACCTGACACGGAGCCCATTTCTAAGCCCCCATATCGGATGGCACTATCGGAGTTGGAGGAGCTTAAGAAGCAGCTCCAAGAGCTATTGGATAAGGGATTTGTACATCCTAGTGTGTCTCCATGGGGTGCATTGATTTTATTCGTCCAGAAGAAGAATGGCAGCCTATGGTTATGTATTGACTACCAAATGTTGAATAAGGCGACCATCAAGAATAAGTATCCCCTGCCCAGGATCGATGATCTATTTGATCAGTTGAAGGGTGCCCAAGTGTTTTCGAAGATAGATCTCCGATTGGGTTATCATTAGCTTAAGATTTAGGATTCAGATGTTTCCAAGATAGCATTCCGAAATCGATATAGACATTATGAATTTCTGGTGATGCCGTTCGAATTGACTAACGCCCTTCAGCATTTATGGGCTTGATGAATGAGGTGTTTAAGCCCTATCTTGATCAGTTCATGATTGTATTCATAGATGACATTTTGATGCATTCTAAGTCTCTAGAAGAGCACGAGCAGCATCTCCGTATAGTCTTACAGACCCTCAAAGACCGAAAGTTGTATGCCAAATTCAATAAGTGTGACTTCTAGCTAGATCATATTACATTTATTGGACACGTAGTCTTGAAGGAAGGGGTGTCTGTTGATCTGTCTAAGATAGAGGCCATAGTACGGTGGGAGAGGCCTAAAACAGTGACGGAGATACAGAGTTTTCTAGGTCTAGCCAGATTTTATCGCTGCTTCATTATGGGATTCTCTAAATTTGCTGCTCCACGAACGCGACTCACACGTAAGGACGCTAAACTCGAGTGGACAGAGGCATGTGAGCGCAGCTTCCAAGAGTTGAAGCAGAGACTTACTAAAGCATCAGTACTTGCCCTTCCCAGTGGATCTGGTGGATTTTTGGTGTATACAGATTCTTCTGTACAGGGATTATAGTGTGTCTTAATGCAGCATGGTCGGGTGATTGCATATGGTTCCAGGTAGCTTAAGGAGCATGAGAAGATTTACCCGACTCATGATTTAGAGGTAGTTGTTGCGGTGTTTGCACTGAAGATATGGTTGCACTACTTTTACGGTGAAACATTCCAGATCTACATATACCACAAGAGTCTGAAATATCTATTCTCGTGGTGTGAGCTTAACATGAGGCAGCGGAGATGGATGGGGCTGCTAAAGGATTATGACTACGAGATATTATACCACTCGGGGAAAGCAAACGTGGTGGCAGATGCTCTAAGCAGGAAGCACGTAGCCATGGTGTCATATATGATGGTTAGGGAGCACAAGTTATTGGAACAGTTCTCGAACCTCAGTCTTAATATGGTTTCCTCTGAGAGTTATGGATTTACGGCTAGTTTCATAATCGAGCCAGACTTGATGGGACAGATCAGGGATGCTCAAAGGATAGATGCTTACTATATAGAGGATGCTAATCAGATATAGGTGGGAGTACAATCTAAGTTTGAGATTGGCACCAACGGGATTTTGAGGTTCAGAGCCAGGATCTGTGTTCCCAATAATTGACAGCTCAAAGATTTGATTTTGACAGAGGCCCATATCTCCAGGTACACTCTGCACCCCAGCAGTACTAAGATGTGCTAGAATTTACGGAGGGTATATTAGTGGCCGAAGATGAAGAGAGACATCGCGGAGTTTGTGGCTAAATGTCTCACTTGCCAACAGGTTAAGATCGAACATCAAAAGCTTGTGGGTTTATTACAGCCTCTATCGATTCCTACATGGAAATAGGAGCACATTACGATAGACTTCATCACGGGTTTACCAAGGACTCAGAGGAATCACGATGCTATATGTGTAATAGTGGTAGACTAATGAAGTCCGCTTTTGGCCATCAGATCTACAGATCCTCTCAGTGCCCTCACCGATCTAAATGTACGAGAGATAGTGAGGCTACACAGAGTTCCAGTGAGCATCACATCGTATAGGGATTCTCGGTTCACTTCCTACTTTTGGGAGAGATTTCAAGTGGCCATGGGATCTCGATTGAATTTCAGCACCGTCTTTCATTCACAGACTGACAGGTAGTTCGAGTGAGTGATACAGACGCTTGAGGATATGTTGAGGGCGTGTGCGTTGGATTTTAAAGGCTCTTGGGATGATCACTTGCTGTTAGCCGAGTTTGCATATAATAACAGCTACCAGACTAGTATCGACATGACACTGTACGAGGCATTATATGGTAGACGATGTAGATCATCTATTGCATGGGAAGAAGTGTGAGATTGAAGTTACTAGCTCCCGAATTGGTAGAGCGTGCTTCACAAGATGTACAATTAATATGTGAGAGACTTCGGACAGCACAGAGTTGGTAGAAGAGTTACGCAGATACGAGGCACCGACCATTTGAGTTCTCACTAGGTGATTTTGTATTTTGGAAAGCTTCCCCATCTAAAAGTATCATGAGATTTGGCAGGAAAGGGAAGTTGAGTCCTCGATACATCAGACCATTTGAGATATTAGATCGCGTAAGAGGCGTGACATATAAATTAGCACTACCATCGAAACTATTAGGTGTGCATAATGTATTCCATGTCTCAATGCTTAGAAAATACCATCCGGATCCATCCCACGTAATTTGATACAAACCATTGGAGATACGGGAAGATATGAGTTACGTGAAGCGACCTATCAGGATCCTAGATGGGAAGGATAAGGTGTTGCGATTTAAGACGATACCATTAGTAAAAGTGCTATGGTAGTACCATTCCGAGGAAGAGGCGACATGGGAATTGGAGAGTTTGATGCGGGAAAAGTACCCAGAGTTGTTCCAGTGAGTGGTTCGAGCGAAATTTGGAGGACTAAATTTTCTAAAGGTGGGGAGGAAATGTGAGAACTCATTATTTTGTATTGTACATATACAGATATGTAATTATTAATTAATAAATAAATTATTTTGTATATTTTGTGAATTTTAAGTGAATAGTGATGTGTGCCCCACTTGGATTTCAATGCCCAGTTAAGGATATGACTGATGAAATAGTGTATAGAAGATTATAATAATGATATTATGGAAATTTGGAGGCCAAAATACCTTGTTGGCATTATTATGTGAAGTATGGTAAACAAATTGGAAAATAACGGTTATATCCTGATGGTATTTTCGTAAATTTATCCCAAACTAAAATGAATTGGGATAAAGTAAAAATATCATGAGATTCCATGTGAAAAGTACTTCAACATGGTGTCAACAGATCTCTTGAATCAGTAGTTAAAATAGAAAATTTCATTGGCGGGTCGCAAGGGTAAAATCATAATTTCTCACTATCTGTGCACCGCACGTCAACGAAACCAGTTTCAATCATCAAAGTACATTTAATATGATCATTTGGTACTGGAATCCGAAATTTTGGAGTGCGATTACATCATTTTATGACTGTAGAAACTTAAGGGCAAAATGGTTCGAAATTTTCATAATCAAGGGCATTTTGGTAATTTTGCCCATTTCCAGAATTTTCCTCATAAATGCTTCAGCAGCTGAAGGGCACTATTCTTTTTCTTCCCCATTGTCTCTCACGCCACCATTAAATAAGGAAGGAAGAAAGAAACTTCAAGCAATCCTATCTCACTATCTAGCCAAAATTTCACCAAAATTCTAACTAGAAAAATATTCTACTCTCTCTCTTCTACACACCCATACCCATAGATCATTGTATAAGCCACTATATAAGGAGAAAGAATGCTTCCAATTTTTGACCAAGTAAGGTATCTCACTTCCATTAAGCTTTCTTTAATTCTAATGGTGTAGATTAATTTCCTTAAGCATGTTTAGGCATGTTTATATCACTAGTTTCATTTAAATCTTGCAAAATAAAAATTGACCATGAGAGGGGGTTTTGGCCAACATGGGAACCTAGGGAATTCATGTGATTCCATGCATAAAAAGGGTGCCAAAATGAAGATTAAGCTTAGTAGAATAAGTCTATAAAATCAAATTGTTGAAATGCCATCAAATTTGGCTAAGGTAGAATTCGGCCAAGGCAAGGGGATTAGGATTCATGGCTGATTTTTATTAATTAAGGGTAGATTTAGATTGTAGGAATTACAAGGAGTTTGCCGGTATGCTCGGATTTAAAATCCGACTCAAAACGAAGAAGTTATGTTATACTATCGGGTGGAAATTATATTGCAAAAATATTTGTAGTATCCAATGTGGCTTCATTATGATATGAATAATAGCTTAAAAATAGTTATTTATTAAGCTAATAATTTTGGTGGAATTATATGCAACCCGGGAGTTTTAATTTTCGTGTGGTGCAATCGGGAAGCTCAATTTCGCTAGACAGGTAAGGGACGCGTATGTAGTTTGTAGGGATATCCCGAATGTATGGTTTTCATACCAATAATTTTATGAAATTATTTTGAAAGTGAATTGCCTTGAATACTGTGAAATTGTGGCTGTTTGGCTGGTTGAACTGTGTTTACCTTTGCAGGAAGGCTAGGCTATCTGCAGCCGTTTTGTTGCTAAAAAATTATTAGAAAATTTTATAAAAATATCATGAAATATTTTAATGCATTGTGGACTGTTTTCCTAGCCTTGAAAATGTGAAATTTTAAATTTCTCATAAATTATGAATTTACCAAAAAATATTGTTTAAATATTCGTATTACCGAATTTATTCAAAGTTAAAGTGTTGGAAATTTCTCCCAAGTGTTTTATAGTGAAATATGTGGTTTATAAAGTGAAGTGTTAAATAGTGAATATTTTATAAATTATTTCAATATAATATTCATTATTTTATTATTATTTTTCTTTATGGACTGACTAAAGTTTTATCTGTTTAAATGATTTCCATAAAGGTGATATCATTGTGTAGACACTGTTTTGAGACTGTTAGGCCCCATATGATACTCATGTGTCCATGTGTTATTGTTACTGTGTGAAGCTATTGACACTGATCCTATCTTCAGCGTCCCGGTTAGCACCTGATCAGTGTACGACCGAAGACATTTATAGACTATGGTCATAGATCTCACGTGTTTACTGTTACTGTTCCCTACTAGGATTATAGCTTGATTTCATTAGGGTGTTGCTTGGTCTCCACTGTTATTACCAATTACTATGATATGTTACTGAATGGTACTGTTACTAAAAATGTTTATTGAAGTGTTTTTATTACTAAACTGTTATCGTACTAAACTGTATATCATACTATTACTGTGGTTCAGTTACTTGTGAAAGTGAGGATTTTAATTGTGAAAGTTAAATTACTTTCTAAAATGGTGATTATGTGATTTAAATGTTTATTTAATTAATTTATGAGAAATATCTATCTATAGTGATTTATGAAATAAATTTCATATCAACGTAAATTTCTACTCCCTATAGTCGCTTCTAGGTTCTGGGACAAGACAGGTATTTCAAAATACCTTCCTTACTCCATTCGGATCCCTAGCCGACTATAGTATCTTTTCTTGTAGTGTGCTTAGCATACTAATAGGAATACTAAAAGATTTTACTGCATATAGTTTTCGCGATATCAAAATTGCATACAAATCCTTTACTGAGCCGTGGTTTGCTTACCCCTTTATTTTCATCTCTCTAGAGTATTTTCAATGACCGTGTGGTATATCATCCAAGGATTATCAGCTGCGTTGTGAGTACCCCGAGGTAGCTACTGTAGATCCTGAAGGTATATTCATTTTCTTTTATATGTTTAGACTTACTTTGACAATACTACAGTGTTGTAATTATAAACAGGGGATGTAAGTGTTAAATCAAATACTGTTTTGTAAATTTTTACTTACATAAATTAAATTAATTTACGGTTATTTACTGTTCACTGTTAATTAGAAGTGTGAAATAAAGGCATCACAAACAGCTCAACCAATACAGTGTGTATGGAAAAGTGTGAAAAAGTGTAAAACACTGTATTACAGAGTGTGACATGAGTATGGCTAGAAACGTGGTCTTCAGTTGGGTTTTTTAAAGGTTGATCAGGTGGAGTTGAAGGCCAAAGTTGAAGGACATTGAACAGGGAGATGGTAGCATTTGGTGCTGAGTTTTAAAGCAGAAATGAGGGAGGAAATTAAGGTGGTTCTCAATTATTGAGGGCTGGAAAATGGGACTAATAAGGTAGCCTAAAACAGGACCGAAACAGGGATGGCTCTACTACCAAAAAAAGGACTGAAAATAATGGGGTTTAAGGTCCAAAATGAAGCTGAAATTCAGGGGTTCCAAGGGGTTGTATAAGGGTTCTTGGGGCTGGGAAAGACAGTTAAAAATAAGGCATTTTGGGGATTGAACAAGGCTAGAACATGAGGTTTTAAGGGCTGAAGCGAAGCTATTTTAGTGGCATTTTGGGGTTGAAATGTGAGGCTGGAATGGCATATGTGAAGGATTGAGTGAAAGGGGAGAGAAAAGGAGAGGGAAAGAAAGCAGAACATGGGAGGCTAAATCCACTTGGAATCCTACACCATTTCCTACATTTTAAGTCCTAAACATCGTCATCCTTTAGCTACTGTTTAAAGGATCACAACAGCAAAAAAAAATTGAAAGAAATCAAGGAGCACCATTCGATTAGTTGGAGAAAATAAGGGTAAGATTTATTTAATTAAGTTAGAAACATTTATTCGGTCAGTTGATGTTAAGAAGTGAATTTAGTTATAGCTTGCTGGAAATTTATAAATTTAATGTTGTTTTGAGAGGAAAGAAAACAACTACAAAGAAGCTGCAATCGAGAGGTGAAATTACAAGTGTTATTGGTGGGACTTGGCAAGCTTGGAGAATTTGGTAAGACTATACATACAAGACTATTGCTATGTTATATTGTTTGGTTAATAGTGTAAGAATTTATCTTGAATTGTGAGACCTTGTAATTTATAGTACCTATTAAGTATATTTAAATAATTGAGAATTTTGAAATAATTATAATTAATAAATATTTGATTTTATCTTAAGTTTTACGGCTAATTAGTAAGTGGGCCCTATCGATTGCTAGAGGTTCAGATGAAGGTGAAACTTCAGGGGTTCGATATTTGGACCTGAAAAATATTATGGTAAGAATCTTAGCCTCAATCTCAATTATTTTTGCATATTTTGAAAAACGTGCAACAATTTAAAAAAATGATGGTTTAGTCTATAGGCCGTCAGAATTTTCAAAAATAACAATCAAATCAAGAGGACTTTGGACCTATGGTTTATACTAAATAATTCCTCATAAAATATGGTTTTAGAATACATAGACAAATGGAAAAAACTAGAAGTGAAGACAGAAATTTACACAATTTTACGATTAATTTTGGTAATTTCTCTTAAATCGATAACCAAACTTCAACAAAAGCTTCACCAAACATTAAATCAAGCTAAATAGAGTTAATTTATGATTAAATACAATATTTTGGAGGTTAGAGAGACTGTTTTCAATCAGGTCAAAGTTTAGGGCAATTTTGGAAGAAATCTTTAAGTATAAGGGCAAAATGGTATTTTTGCCCATAAAATCTTATTCTTCTCATCTTCTCCAGCAGCTTCCTCGTCCATTTCTGCTGAAAACAGAAACCACACTCAGTCTCCATTAACGTGAGCTTCCAAGAGAGAGAAAGTGAGAAAAAACCTAAGAAAATCACCTTAAAATCAAACACTTTCTTCACCAAAATTATTCTACTCAACTTGCTCTTCAATTTGGTGCCCAAATTAAGTGTCAAAACAGAAAAAATCTGATTGTGAGACCTCCCATTGATTTTGGTCAAGGTGAGTTTCATGGGAAACTTGGAAATTCTCATGATTTTCTTACTACTTCTCATGTGTTTAGGTTGTATTAATGTCTTTTTAAGCTTAAATCATGCATGAATCATGCAATGGTGTGCATGAGGGTTTCGGCCACCACTACCTCTCCATGTATGTGACGTGTTTTGGTATGGGGTTGGTATAGAAATTTTGTAGGAATCATGAAAAGGTTGAAAGTAAGCTTAGTTTAACTTAAATTGAGTGAAATCAATTTGTTGGGCAATTAGAGAGATTCGACCAAGGTTAGAGGAAAATGAAATTGATGCTATTTAATGTGTATTACATATGAGAATGATGTAGGAAAATTAAATAAATAAGTTTAAATTAAATATTAAGCTAAATTGGAAGAATTTAAATGGTATCAAGAGAGGAAGCTTTCGGTCTTGTGAAGGGGAGATAGGAATTTTGCCAATTTCAATGTAAATTAGGTCTTAAAATAATGTACAAATTAATCTGAGAATTTAGGCGTGATCGGAATCGAAATCGAAATTATGTAGTAAAAGTTAGAATTTTGCACCAGTAGAAATTAGACTGCATTTAGTATATTATACTGACAATTCATTAGCATTTAAATTATCAAATATTACTTTAATTAAAGAATAGTGAATTTATCAAATTTGAATAATTATTTGCAGCCTCTAAGTCCAAGGGTACTACCAGTGTCGGAGAATCGGATACCGAGAAAATTAGAGGTAAAGGATATTTGTCTGAAGCGTAGGGATATTTTGTTGCATAATTTTGATTAAATTGTGATTTGATGAAGTTTGATTTGATGCTTTGGATTGAATTTGGACACTGAAAATTGTGGTTTTGAAGCTAGTTTTTGTACATGAGGGTTTGGCAAAAATATACCGTTATGTTGTTGAAATTCTCAAAATAAATTCCTCCAAAATATTATTTAGCAAATATTTAAGTTAAAGGGAATGAATTTTAGAATGTTGAAGATTTAAGTCCTTAAGTATGATTTAAATGTATTAAATCACAAATTCTATATTTAAAAATTCATGTTATTGAATGTTATTGAATTTGATATAAGTCACAGTATTTATATACTTTTATAACTTATTTAAAGTTAAATAGAATATTTTTAGAACTAAATATTGCTTTGTGAATATTTTATGATTTTTTGTTTTGAGCGGCTTATATTTCCAATGTTAAGTATTTATGGACTGACTGAAGATTTAGATTTCTGAATTTATCTCTGTGAATGACTCTATATTGTTTTACATGATTTTAGAGACGTTGGCCCCGTAGCTACCATCAGGTACATGCATTTACGTTCTGTTCTGATTGCTGTTGACTTTAGCCCAGTTTTCTAGCTCCCATAGGTGACACCTAGCTAGTGCTCACACTGTGGCCCCCTGAATATGGTCATATATCTATTATAGTGCATATGTCTATTAGGTGTAGCCTAGTCTCCTCTAAAATTAAACTGAGGTGGTAAATCCCTAGCTAACTTAGATCCAGGCACTCCAATTTGATATATATATTTTTTTATTTTGATTTATCCGTATGATATGTTTTCCGATATGAATTATATGTTTGTGAAATTATTTACTTGACTATCCGTTGGAGAATTGAGAATTGATATAAATATGGTTTAAAATGTTTACGGAGAAATTGTTTAATATCTGATGTTTTATATTATGTTTTGCAAGATATTGAATTTATATTGAATTTGTGATGTAATTAATCAAATGAATTCCTTATAGTGGCTTTGGATACCGAAACACGACAGGTACTCCAAAATACCTCCTATACTCTACCCAGCTACCCAACCCACTATAGTATCCTTGCCAATAGATCGTACCAGTTTTATTTCATTTTAAATTCATGTTTTCATATAAATATCCGTTTTATGAAATTTGCATATAAGATACGTTGTATCAGCTTTCGTATAAATGTCTTTTACTGAGCATGTTTCGCCCACCCCTTTATTTTTCCACTCCCAGATTATTTGTAGTGAGTTTGGGTCTGCTAGTTCAGGAGGACCTTGTTGGCTCTTATAGGCTATACCGAGAGGGGGGGGGTGAATCGGTTTTTCACTAACCTTAGGTTCGTTTTTCGGTTCTTCTAAATTCTCTAGCCTATATTGATATTTTCTAAGTTCTCTTAGCTAGGCAATTATACAATATAAATTCAATGCAATAAACACAAATATAATTGCAAGAAAGTAAAGAGAGAAAGGATAGAGAAATGTACACAAGTGATTTATAGAGGTTCGGCAACCTTGCCTACGTCCTCTACCTTGAGACGCTCCCAAGGATTTTCCCAAATTCACTATCCTTGAATTTGTTACACTCCCTCTTTTCAAGGCTCAAGAGAAACCTCTCTCTTTTCTAGGATCAAGAGTAACCTCCCTCTTTTTCTAAGGCTAAAGAGAAACCTCCCTCTTTTCTAGGCTTAAGAGAAACCTCCCCTTTACAAGGATTGATGAGATACAAATAATGTAATCAAAGATAAGCCTCTAGGTAGGCAAGTGATTACAGAAGTTAAGCTCGATGAGAAGCCTATACAATATTTGTGCTAAGCACTACAATGAATATGAGAATGATAGATGATGTAGACTTTGGAGCTCTTGATTGTTGTTTGAGGCTTGAGAAAGATGAATAAGATGATGAAAGATGTTGCTTGGTTGTTCCTCTTTCTTCCTTTAGCTTCTAAGCCTCTATTTATAGCCCCTTGGATGGTTTGTGGACGTTGGTTGGAGCCAAAACCGAAACTAGCCGTTGTATCTCACAGAAAATAGCCGTTGGAGACTTTCTGACATAAAGGGATCGATCCCTTTCCTTAGGGGATCGATCCCATGCTTCATTTTGGCCTTCCGGGGCACACTGCCAAAAAGGGATCGATCCCTTTCCTTAGGGGATCGATCCCATTCCTCCAGAATGGGTTTTTCCTGCACTTTTGGGTTAGAAATGATGTGGTCTTTGATCCTAATTCAACCCAAAACATATTGGCACTTTTGTGGGAGTTTTTCATGACTTTCTTTGATAAAAACATTGTCCAAAAATTCATTAAGTGATTTTCTAAAATATTCAAAACATTTATAAAGAATTAAGACCAATAAGGATGTATCATTAAATCATGGTCTTAATGTTTGGGTATGATCACTTAAAATGTATTGAGAAAATCATGTGTGATAAGGCAAATTTACAATATGAATTAAAACATTAAAGCTCACTTAAGTTTTTGTCATTTCAAAATATGTATGGCAATTTAAAGCTAACAATCTCCCCCTTTTTGATATGACAAAACTTAATGTAAATTTGCTTTGAAAATTCTTTGATAAAATACTCCCCCTCAAATAAAGCAGGATTTTATAAAGCTCCCCCTTAATATAAGCATGGGTTTTGAAAATGAATTTTCAAACTATTTCTCCCCCTTAATATCTCTCCCTATATCTATCTCTCCCCCTTTTTGTCATAGCAAAAAGAAGGAAAAATAATAAAGAAAATATGCTCCCCCTAAAATCATGGCTATGTGAGAAAAAAAATGCTCCATCCAACAAGAAACATGTTAGTACTTGGGACTCATAGCACAAATTCATAAGACAATGTCCATAAAGAGTATGAAATGTTTAGGCATGCAAAGGACAAGGCTTATTTTCCTATACCAACTGTTTATAAATAATTTTTGATACCAATTGTTGATAAGTAATTTTGCAAGAAGGTTCCAATTGGTAAGAAGTTAAGCAAGCACCTAAGTATATCAATTGTTCTCTAAGGTCCAAGTAAGGTGCATGGTAATACATCATGATTATGAGCTAAAATTAGATAACATATCATATGCATGTGCTCATAAATCATGTTCAAGCAAGAGTGTGCATAGATTCAAAACATATAGCAATTAACTACCAATTCTAGCACACAAGAGTTTCATGCAAAAGTATCCTAAGAGAATTCTTCTCTATTTGTCATTTCAATCTAAGGAGCATGAGAAGAGTTGTCAATTTAAAGCTCAAACCAATTGGCAATTTAGTTTTGGCTTACCAATTATTGAAAATATGGTTTCCAATGATACTAATTGTTATTTCAATCTAAATACCAATTGTTACTAATGATTGACTTAGTCATTTTGCATGAATCCAATATGTAGTGTGTTCATGTCAAGAAAATAATTATTCTAAATATGCAAGAACACAATCACATATTATCAAATATGCATATGGATTAATTAAACATAAGCATACTATCATAAAGTATTAATCCATATTCATATTCACAAAGTTATACCATATGGAAGATTCATAAAATCAAAGTATTCAAGCAAACACATTTTCTTCCATGTTTTCAAGCACAAAAATCCTATGCTCATTTTCCAATTCAAGTCCTTAACCAATTATGAGCAAGGAAAGATTCAAATAATAAATGCATGGATATCAAGTTTGTTCAAGTTTGCATTTATCTTTGAATGTTGGTGTTGTCATTAAGACCCTAGTTCTTTAAGTACAAGGATGATAAGGTTTCATGCATTTGAACATTTAGGATCCATTTACCATCACAATTTATAGGCCAATGACTATTACCAATTGTTGAATTTACATTTGGAATCAATCCATAAGGTCAAGTTTCAATCATTTTATCATTAAGGTATATGACCTTAACTAATCAACTTCTACTAAGAATTATATCATGATGCTCAATGGGAATATGTGAGTCAAGCTATAAGATAAAGTTCTTTAAGCATGCTTGACTAAGATGAACAAAAGGTATGATCACAAGTTTATCAAATTCTCAAGTATATACACAAATCATTGAAATAAATCTCAAAATTATGTTTAAGCATTCATTGAAAGTATATTTCAAGATTATTTCAAGATTTATGAATGTTTTCAAAAGATGATTTTGCACTTGTGAGTTGATTGTTGGAAGTGATACCATTTTGTTGGAAATGATTCAAATTGATGAAATTGAGGCATGATATCGATGAAAAATGAATTTTCATAGTTTAAAGATCATCAAAAAGAAGTTAAAATACTAGATTTTAAGTTGAGAAGAAAGAAGATATCAAGAAAGTGTAAAATCCTTCTCAAATTCGGTTGAAAAAGTGCAGAAAAGCCCTTTTTGGCCTGGGGGGATCGATCCCTTTTGAAGGGGGATCGATCCCTTAAGTACAGAATGCACCAATTCTGTTTTCTGCTCAAGGGGATCGATCCTGCTTGCTAAGGGATCGATCCCTCATCCTGTTTCTGCAGTTTTTGACAGAAAATACAACCTTTGAGGTGCCCAAACTTCGTTTTTTGAGTAATTTAAGTCCAAGTAAAGGTTTAAACATTTGTAAAACATGATTTTGGACTTGTATGAATGAAAAACCTGAATGAAAAACCATTTTACAAAAGATTTTGCAATTTTGGAAGAATTTACACAATAAAATGCATTTTTGGCCTCAAAGGGGGTCATTTTAAGAGTTATGCTTGTTTTGATAAAACCAAGACATTAGAAACCACAAATATGCCAAAACAAACTTGTTCACACAGATTTTAAGCATATATAACATCAAATCATCATACTTGTGAACAACATGTCATGATTGTCAACATGCATATTCTTCATTAAGGCTCATGACAAGGCATTTTGCATATATGACATATTTGACATCTTTTGAGCAACTAAATATATTATCTAAACATATCAAACTTGCTCAAACTACAGAAATCCAAAAATCATTTCAAAATCACAGATCATGCTTTTCATTCAATGTATCAAGTACTATTCATCAAACATTCAACAATCATTCATCATGCCTTTTGTTCTATCATTCAACTCACAATGCATCAAGAATCATTAACACTTTTTCTCATCAAAGCACAAATAATCAAATAATAGTTTTAAGTAGTAAAGAATTAATCTTACAAAACTCCTTTGCTTGAGTATGCTTTGCCTTGAATTGTTGAGTCCACCTTGAGCTATCCTTTAAAAAAATTGTTGTGATCTTGTCAAAGATGGATCCTCAAGCTTTTCCCTTTTTCTCATTGGCACAAGCAAACTCCATGTGGATGTGTTGAGCATTTAAATTCCATTGTTTCATTGTATTCCCATGCTCTAACACTCCTACAACAACCAAATTCAAGCATGCTTTGGTACCCAAATTTTCTTGGGTCCATGAGAGTTAGTGTTAACAATTTTTGATCCTTTTGGGATCCATTTCAAGCTCAAATCATCATTATTTATTGCATGCTTTGGCACCCACATTTTCTTAACTACTCTTCCTCTAAATGTAGTTTTTCTATAAGTGCATGCTTGTGAAGAGTGTCCTATTCTATTGCAAAGTGAGCATGTAAAAGGTGTATCATGCATAGTATTTTTGCTCACTAAGAAATTCCTAAGATGAGTTTCTTTATGTATTTCATTATATCCTAACCCATCTTTATCAAAGAAAGCTCTTTGGGTCTCTAACATATGATCTAGCTTTTGTTGACCCATATAAAACCTAGTAAATGAGTTATGCAAATTTGTATTCTTTTTATTCAACTCATTTATTTCTAGATTTGCTTCTTCTATCTTCTTCTCAAATTCAAGTTTGGCATTTAATAGCATCTCATTTTCTATTTTCAATTTAGCAATGATTTTCTTATATTTGGAGTTCATGCATTGAAATTCATTTGCTAAATCATCAAAGGCATTTTGTAGTTCACTAAAGGTATAATCATTATTTTCACTAGAACTACAACTAGCCTCATCATCACTAATGGCCATAAAGCATGAGTAGGCTACCTCTTCATCTACATTTTCCTCATCGGAGCTATCACTATCGCTCCATGCAGCCACAAATGCTTTCTTCCTAGGCTTCCTATCCTTTTCCTTCCTAAGTAAAGGGCAATCTAACTTAGTATGACCCCGTTCATTACACTCATAACATACTAAAGGGTCCTTTTCTCTTCTACTTGACTCCCCTCTATGATGTCTCCTATTATTTTCTTTTTCTTTCATTCTCATGAATCTATTAAATCTTTTGGCAAACATTGCCATTTCTTTTTCTTCCTCATTTCCACTCTTATCACTATCATCTTCAATGACCTCATGAGTGGAAGACTTAAGTGCTATCCCTACATTCTTTGAAGGCACTTCATTTCTTTTCAATTTCATCTCATATGTAAGTAGGGAGCCCATAAGTTCATCTAAAGACAAGGTATTTGGATCTTTAGACTCTTCTATTGCGGTTACCTTTGCCTCCCATGATTGTGGCAAGCTATTCAAGATTTTCTTCACCATTTCTACATTGGAATATGTCTTGCCTAATGCCTTAAGTCCATTGATTATGTCATTAAATCTGGTATACATATCACTCATGGACTCATTTTCTTTCATTCTAAAAAGCTCATAATCATGTGTGAGCATTCCTACTTTGGTCTCTCTAACTTGATTGGTCCCTTCATGTGTGATGGCTAGTTTGTCCCATATTTGTTTAGCATTTTCACATAGGGACACTCTATTATATTCATTTGGACCTAATGCACAAAAGAGGGTGTGCATAGCCTTGGCATTCAATTGTGCCAATCTCATATCATTGGTGTCCCACTCATCCTCACTCTTAGGGACATCTTTTCCATCTACTTTCTTTATTGGGATTCTAGGACCATTAACTATTACTCTCCACACTTCATAGTCATTAGATTGCACAAATAACATCATCCTAGTTTTCCAATAAGAGTAATTCTCACCATTGAATAGTGGAGGTCTAACTAACGAGTGTCCCTCTTCTCCTAGGGGTGTGCCTATATTCAAGTGAGCCATTTAAGATCGTTTAGCTCGATAGAGGTTAGTCTAATTCAATCTCGAGCCCAAGCTCTGATACCAATTGTTGGCTCTTATAGGCTATACCGAGAGGTGGGGGTGAATCGGTTTTTCACTAACCTTAGGTTCGTTTTTCGGTTCTTCTAAATTCTCTAGCCTATATTGATATTTTCTAAGTTCTCTTAGCTAGGCAATTATACAATATAAATTCAATGCAATAAACACAAATATAATTGCAAGAAAGTAAAGAGAGAAAGGATAGAGAAATGTACACAAGTGATTTATAGAGGTTCGGCAACCTTGCCTACGTCCTCTACCTTGAGACGCTCCCAAGGATTTTCCCAAATTCACTATCCTTGAATTTGTTACACTCCCTCTTTTCAAGGCTCAAGAGAAACCTCTCTCTTTTCTAGGATCAAGAGTAACCTCCCTCTTTTTCTAAGGCTAAAGAGAAACCTCCCTCTTTTCTAGGCTTAAGAGAAACCTCCCCTTTACAAGGATTGATGAGATACAAATAATGTAATCAAAGATAAGCTTCTAGGTAGGCAAGTGATTACAGAAGTTAAGCTCAATGAGAAGCCTATACAATATTTGTGCTAAGCACTACAATGAATATGAGAATGATAGATGATGTAGACTTTGGAGCTCTTGATTGTTGTTTGAGGCTTGAGAAAGATGAATAAGATGATGAAAGATGTTGCTTGGTTGTTCCTCTTTCTTCCTTTAGCTTCTAAGCCTCTATTTATAGCCCCTTGGATGGTTTGTGGACGTTGGTTGGAGCCAAAACCGAAACTAGCCGTTGTATCTCACAGAAAATAGCCGTTGGAGACTTTCTGACATAAAGGGATCGATCCCTTTCCTTAGGGGATCGATCCCATGCTTCATTTTGGCCTTCCGGGGCACACTGCCAAAAAGGGATCGATCCCTTTCCTTAGGGGATCGATCCCATTCCTCCAGAATGGGTTTTTCCTGCACTTTTGGGTTAGAAATGATGTGGTCTTTGATCCTAATTCAACCCAAAACATATTGGCACTTTTGTGGGAGTTTTTCATGACTTTCTTTGATAAAAACATTGTCCAAAAATTCATTAAGTGATTTTCTAAAATATTCAAAACATTTATAAAGAATTAAGACCAATAAGGATGTATCATTAAATCATGGTCTTAATGTTTGGGTATGATCACTTAAAATGTATTGAGAAAATCATGTGTGATAAGGCAAATTTACAATATGAATTAAAACATTAAAGCTCACTTAAGTTTTTGTCATTTCAAAATATGTATGGCAATTTAAAGCTAACAGACCTGATTCCAATATTCCTTTGGCGATTTTTTGGATTCATCAAGGTATACATATTTTATTTTATGTATTCAGATTTTTTTTGCAATACTACTTTCATGTATATGAATACTTGGGATGTAAATATTATCTTTTGGTCATGAAATCGAATTTTGAGATCCTGGGTTTTGTATAAAATAAATAAATTTCATTTTGAATATATGTACACTCCAAAAAAGCCCAACCTATGTATGTGAATTATATATGTGAAATTGCTGAAATATACAGTATTCCGGATCGTGACATGAATTGCTTGATTTAAAGTATTCAAAAGGGAGAATAGATGAGTAGATAATCATGTCAAATATTAAATGAGTTTACGTTGTTATGATTGCATGGAAAATTAACCATGAGGAAACTAAAAGAGAATTATACAATGATCATGTAAGTAGGTATTTTTACCATAATGCGTTTGTAAGAAGTATATGCTAAGTTGGTGATTGTGTCATATTGTTATTTACGATTAAAATTATAAATTACAAAACGTATTGAGCATTGGTGATTTATAATTAATTGTAGATTTTAAACACTATTGAAAATTAATTTGTGGATTAAAACATATTTGGAACTGTTGTGGACTTTTAATTGTTGAAATGAGATGTTGCCTGAAATTGTGTATATAGAGGCTGCTTGGTGGACATATGTAGTGAAGGAATAAGGAAAAGAGGATTTCTATTAGTAAATTAGCTAAGGTAAGGGAATATATGTTAAATGTTTGTTAATGCCTCTGTGTTCATGTATGTATAAGTTAATGTCATTTAATAATCATAGGTTTAAATGTCTTTTGTTTCGAACTTTAAATATGTTTGGATTGAGCCTAAAGTATATAATGTTTGAGATTGGGATTGTGTTGGATTGGTGTATAAACTATACTGCTTGTTGGAGTTTTTCTGCATGTTATTTTGGTTGTGATTATGACGCTGGGTAGTGTTCTATTTATGTCGTCATAATGTCAAATTTTCGTTGGAAATTGACGTACATAGAGTCTTTAGAATTGGTTTAAACTTTTATATCAAATTTTTAACCTCATTCATTTTAGAAAAACGCTACTTGTCTTTGAGACTTGCATGCTTGAGGCAAGGTAGTATATGGTTTTATAAAGGTGTCAAGTGGTTAAATAAATAGAGTTATCGTCGTTATGATAACTTTGCCAAAAAAAAGTCATTCATTGAGATACAGGTTTTAACAAACATGATTTCATACGTTGATGTTTACAAACAAGTGTTTAAATGAATCATGTTTTCAATACCCAAATCATGTTCCAAAAGCTATCTTTGTATGGGTTTTGACATATGAGATACAAGGCATTTATAATGCATGTGTGGCATTTATCCTGCCTGTGTGGCGCTTTATGCCTGTGTGGCATTTATCATGCCTATGTGGCACTTAACTTGCCTGTATGACATCTATCATGCCTTGTGGCATTTATCATGCCTATGTGGCACTTAACCTACCTGTATGACATTTATCATGCCTGTGTGGCATTTAGTAAGCCTATGTGACAATTATTAAGCCTGTGTGGCATTTAGGCACCATTTATGTAATTGCATCATGGATTTTGCCTGTTTGGCAATGGATAGCGGTAATTACGTATATTGTTTGACAACTAGTCATGACATGTACCTCAGCTACTAGATGATCAATGGTGCTGGGATGATTCATGATTATGAATAAAGCCCTAGTATGGGACTGTGACTACCGCTAGCTACAATAGATGCTTTCATGGAAAGCTCATTAGTTATATTTCCAAAGATCCCGGTTACTTTACCGAATCTCACGAATTGATGCTTGTCTCATGTAATACTTTTGAATGAGTATCTCGATACTATTACGAAAACGAATGAATGTATCATTTCTATTTCTCCTGTATCTCAATTTTATAAATGCGTGAGCACTAATATGTTTGGAACTGTTCGATAAAAATGTTTTATATCTTATAAACAAAAGTATACCGACATTACACTATTCTTAATCATCTACATTAAATCATGAGTTTTTGTGCATTTGTTCACGCATAAATAACTCACCCCTCTCTTCCACCTCACAGATTACTTCCAGTAGGCTCGACGCGAGTGTGGTGCACCAAAAGCTTTTTGTACGTGCTGCACAAAGTTATATTTTTGGATTGAGGTATAATCCTCTTGTTCTTTTATTTATATCCCAGACTAAATTCTTTTGTGTACACAGAGTATAGGATTTGGGATGTAAGTACTAGGAGAATATCGAGTCTGTAAACAAACCGTGCCTTGTGATTGAGTTGTACCCTCGATATTATAGATTGATGGATATGAAAGGTTTCAAATACTATATTGAGATTTTAATTGCCACAGGTTGAAATGATGATATATTGCGTATGGGGATGGATAATAGTTCAAATTAGGGGTGAAATTTTTCAGTTTCGTTTTCTTTTGCACGTATTACGAAGAGACTTTAAGGGACCTTAGACATCAATCTTAAATATTAAACAAGTAGTAACTACTTGTTAGGTAATAATTACACTGAGCGAGTGACAAACATAATGAGTAAAGGAAAAAGTTAGCTCGAAATTTTCAGCTTCTGAGAGCGTTACAGTTTTTTTTCTTTATACCTGTAGAAAAAGAAAAAATTTAGGGAGAATGGAAAGAAGAATAATTATGAAGCATAAAATTATTAGAAATTATATGTTTTTTTAGTTTAAAAAATTTGAATTATTAAATTTAAACCCTATTTTTTTCTTTTTTATTTTTTTCCCTTCTAATTGGCAAAAAAATGGAAGAACCATAAAAATAAAGCAAGTTATTTAAGAATTATATTTTTGAAAAATTAACGTAATTAAAAAATTAACTTATTTCTTAGAAAAACTTATTTTTTTTTAAAATAAATATATTTAACTTACAATCAAAGAAATTATTTTAATTTTAAATCATATAAAGAATTTTAAAATAGAGGGGGAAAAAGAAAAAAATATGAAAAAAATGCAGAGAATTTTTTAACAAAATGTATTTTTTGAAAAAGTAATTTAATTCTTTCTAAAAAATTATTTTTATTAAAAAATTAACTAATAAATTTAACTATTAATTATAATATTATAAATAACATTTAACTTTTAAATTTTTTATTTATAGTTATAACAAAAAAATTTTATAAACTTACATTATGTTCCCTTGAAAAAGAGCAATAAAATATATACTATTTTTAATTTTATATATAGCAAATGTGGTGAAAGACATAAAAAAGCAATCCTATTTTATTCTTAATCTTATACACACTAAATATAAAATAAGATGATATCTAATATTATTCTATTTATAGTTTTATATTATCATATCTTATTCTAATCTCACACAGCAAACATGGTGTAACTATATTAGGAGTATATATGAAAAAGGAAGCTATTACTTTGCCTAACAACAGCCTAAAAAGCGAGTTGAAATGTTGTAGTCCAGAGTGTGATCAATTGGCCACCATTGTAATATCCGCCTTCTTCACACTCACATGAAACTTTGTCTATATTATTATTGTTATTAGAAGAATGTTTAAGGCAGTTAATTTTTAGTCATTTTTAACATTTTTATTTTTATTGAATCACATTATTTTTAAATTTTACGTAAAAATGAGTTATTCATATAAGAAGGAAAAAGTTAATGTATGTAGATGCTAAAAAATACTTTTTAAGTAACTTGTAATTGTAGATAATCAGTCTTACGTTAAATTAAGAAGTAACGTGACCCAATTAAAATGAAAGTATTAAAAGTGAATATCACAAGTGAGTGGCTCTAGCATTCCTCTTATTATTATTATTTTTTATTGAAATCCCCCAGTATCCAAAACTCATTTTGGATCTTGACAAATCCAAAGACGAGTTGCGATAGGACCTTGAACGGGAGAGCTCTCCCAATGCTATTTTTTTATTCATAAAACTCGAATTTGAGACCTTATTTAAAGGACACCAATCTCTTTTTATTCAGCTAATCAGACATTATTATTATTATTATTATTAAACAATGATACCTTTAAACCGATCTCTCGTTTCTAAGGCCCTTAATCCATCCAGTTCCATTCTCGGTCCAAATCACACTATTCCATGTTGATTGGCTCGGGTTTTAACTGAAGGGTGGTCACTTCCTAGTCCCATTCCAAGCCCAAAGTTAAGCCCAGTTTATAATTTAGTCCCCAGTTAACCCATAACTAACCCTTGTTGGGTTATGTTGGGCCAGCCTATTAGTTAACAGGCTGACAATCCACCAGCTGATCATTTTTCGTCCTATTTCGCTTCTTTGAAGAATTAATTTGATTAATTCATCGATTAATTAATCCGAATGCAAATTTTAGCACTTACAGTAGTATGAATGAGTGTTGAAAAATGGTGTTTAAAAGTTATTAAATAACCTTTATAATAAAATTAATCAAAATGATGAGAATGCAATGTGTTTGGAATTTGAATGATCAAAATTTGGTCCTAAGCATTCGAATGTCTTGAGGTGGGCATTCGAATACCTTGCAACATTTTACATTTTATGTGAAAATTTGTCTATGATATTCAAATGTCATGGCTTGGCCATTTGAATAACTTGATGAAAATTCAAAAACTTTTTTCGTCAAACATGATGCTTCATTCAAAAAGTGGTGATTCTTCACCCAAATAATGTCTATTTATAGAGATCTATTTCAAATACAGTTTAGGCCTCATAAATACTTGTCTATATTTATTTAACATAACTTTATCTAAAACCACTTGAAGAATCAAATCATTATTTTTGGTCCTCATTTTATTGTTTTTGGTTCAAGTGTATTTAAGAATATCTTGAAGTGCAATTTTATTTTCTTCGAGTTAGGTACTATATTATGGATAAAAAATTTCATTTATACTTGGATAAAAAAATTATTATCTTTAAAACAGCATTATAAGTACCTTATTTTTTTTTAAAATTATTTCCACTGGTAAATATCACACAATATAAATTGATGGGTAAAGACAGACGAATTACTGTGATAGTTCTTTAAAAGGTAGACATCATCCATGGCATTAAAAGTTCTAATAGTAACGCTCCATTAAAAAGTAAAAATGTTTAGGGAAATATATATTTACCACAATTAGTTCTCCTCTTTTTCTTCTTTAGTCCGCAACATTACTTATGTTCAAAAGCACGAACAAAGTATCAATAATAGATACAACGAAAATGACAATTCTTCAACCTGTTTTGAATAACTTTGTATTGGAATTAACAATTCCCCACCATTAATCATGTTCAAAAGCACAAACAAAGTATCAATAACAAAAGCGGTATTGGAATTTGTTGTAGTCAGAAAAAACAAACAGTAGTAAAATAGCCTGAGACATGCTGCAATTGCACTGTCCTTAAGGATCATTTCACCAACATATGTAATCTCCCAGGATTCAACAAGCTCTTCTGGGATTGCCCAAGTAACAGGAACAACAAAGAAGGAAGATTAATTTTGAACCGAGCAAAAGAAGAAGAGAAAAGTAGAGCAATAGAGAGTGCTTCGAGTGAAGAATGAGAGAAAGTTGCCAGGAGTTAAGAAGCTGTATTCTGTAGCCCTCTATTTATAGTAAAAAATGGGTGTAGAAAATTTGTAGGAAATCGTAATAAAATCGTAATAAAATTGTAATAAAATCATAATAAAATTAGCACATAATCTGGAGAAAATTAAGATAGAATTTTGACTAAATCTGAAAGAATATTTAATTAAATCTAAAACAAATCTTGTCAAAGTTTTAAAAAAATCAAAACACTAGTTTTTCAAATAAGGTTAAATACTGAAAAATAATTAAATAAAAAATAAATATAGTAAAAGTCTTTTTGGAAATATCAAAATATCCAACAATCTCCCGCCTATGTCAAAAAGACTTTTGAAAGAAAAAAATATTTTACTGGGTTAATTATAAGTATAATGCTTCGTATCTGGTGTCTTTTGGACTTGAACCAGACCTAGAATAATAAAACTTATTTTACTGCGTAATTGATGAAGATTTTAGCTTCTTGAACCAATAACTCATTATTGTAAAATAAAGGTCTTATTAATCACATTATACTTTCACAATTCTTTACTGTTCGACACCATTTTGCCCTAATAGGCCATGCACGTGCCTGGTTGTTTCACAAGTGCTCTAGAAATTATGCCACAATTTCATAGGAGCGGCCTCACTCCACACTCGCATAGGTGTTTTCATCAAGTGTATACTGCAATGATATACACCACCCATAAGAGATATGAAAAACATTAAGAGCTTTAGCTCATACTCTCAAATTCATGCAATCTAGCACTTACACACATCATAGGAATGGACAAATTTATTAGTGCTAGCAGGAATAACAGTGACTTGTTATTACCCATTGAACCTTATTCATGGGATCTCCAATCACAAAGGTTGGGTTACCATCACCATTATTCTCAAATTGGCTTAAGTCTCATTTCCCTCGATGTTTTAGAACTTTCTCCCCAAAAGTTTAGTCAGAGGATTGGCCAAATTCACTTATGACTTCACATAATTGACTGATATAATTCTATCATTCAGCAGTTGCCTAATCACATCATGTCTCAAATAAATGTGTCTATTTTTACCATTAAAAGTTTGTCCTTTACAATGGCTATTGCCACATGGTAATCACAATAGACACAAAAGATGTTGGTTTTAAACCTAATAGAATATTAGCTAAGGGGTTTCTCAACCACTCAGCCTTATTACTAACCAATTCTAGAGCTATAAATTCTGATTCCATGGTGGATTTAGCTATAATAGTCTGTGCTGATTTCCTTGCAATAGCACCCCCACCAAGGGTAAAAACATAGCCATTAGTGAATTTTGTCTCATCTGAATTTGAAATCCAGTTAGCATCACTATATCCTTCTAATACAACGGGAAATCCACTACATAAAATACCATAATTCATGGTACCTCTCAAATATCTCATGATCATTAATCATCCTAGCACTAGTGATCATGTAGTAGTTGAGGTACGTATCTCGACTAGTTGTCGAACAACTCACAGACCCATATACATCGGTATCCATTGCCACACAAGCGGACTCCATGACGCCTATACATATACAATCGCCTAAATGCCACACAGGCATAACATAGTGCCATACAGGCACATCACAATGCCACATAGGCATAACATAGTGCCACATAGGTGCATAACAACGCCATAAGTCTCAAGTATCAAAATCCATGCACAGATAACTTTAAAACAAAGTTTATATAGTTAAAGCTTACATCGTATAAACACATGTAATTTGAAAGCATTAGCGTAAATAAAACATGCTTTGAACATTGTCACATAATACCAAAACACTTTAGCAAAGCTGTCAGAGTAATAACTTTCACATTGCATATAGATTGGATTTTATACTTTATTAGAAAACATAAGCGGATTTTGATGCAAAGTTGCATTCATGAAATGCATAATCATATTGACACACAAGGCAGGCCTAACTAGCCCGTGGAGTCTACCTAAAGTGATTTCTAACCTAAAATCAGCATTACAATGGTGTAATTATAATTATTCCTAGTGCCATAATCACATGACCTTTTTGTAACAGTCCACACATACTGTAAATCATGTATTTTTACACATAATCCACGGTTGGGCTGTTTGTGATGCCATTAACATTCAACAGTGACAATAATAAATGATAAACATTGACAGTAATAAATGATAAACATTTACTTAAAAAATACGGAACATGAAATTTTTTTCACTATTCCTTACATCTGACATCCCCTATTGTCCTTATTTCAATAAAGTAGTACTATATACTTATGTCTGAAATGTAAAAGAGAAGTGACTGTACCTATCATATTTAACATAATTTGCCCCAGCGCTTTATATGTAGCTATATCCATCTGGGAGATAATTCTCTAACTCCGTGTCTTTTTATCTGTGGAGTTAAAACAAAGGGGTGAGCGAACCACACGGTCAGTAAAGGAGACGTATGCTGCTTTAAATAAAGCAAAACTATATACCATAAAGTATTTATTTTTCCTAAAATCATACCAAGTAGGAAAATAGTGGATATAGTAAACAATCCTCTCAATACACCATTCAAATCACTGGCTAAACAGTTTACAATAAAATGTAGTAAACAATAAACAGGATTCAGTAAATCCTTTTAGTAAACAGAAATCAATAAGTTGAGACTAGGCATCACCCTCCAATTAAATCATGCTATCATTGCTCCCAAAGGAACATAATAATCATCCCCACAGGGCTACAGTAGATCTATGGCCATGGTCTATATTGTGACGCCCTGGGGTGCACCCGCTGGTCCACCGACTCGAGCCATCGCCCCAGGCGGGTCACTCAGCTCCATGAATAGTAATGCATGAAACTCGGGGCCTAAAGTCTCAAAAATCACTTTATATCTCATGAAGAACCTTTAAGGAATATTTCACATATTTCATCATTTTCTCAAAATGATTGTTTTCCAAAAAGGTATTATATTTTCTATTTACAAAACACAGTAAAAACAGCCCGTAATCTCACCATTTTATGCATGAGAAAAACATGAGTTAAACTGGCTCGCCCCTCATCAGCTCGCCCATCGCAGTGGATTGAGCTCGCCTGTTTTTATTCGCCCATGTGGCGAACTAACATCGCCCACTTTGGCTTTCAGACTGAGCTGAACTGGGGGGTCGCCCACAAAATAGTTTAGGGTCACCCATAAGATTATTAGGGATTGCCCATAAGCACTTATCTTTAAAAACTAAGGGGTCGCCCACTTTTGGCTCGCCCTAAATATCACAAAGGGGTCGCCTATCTTTGGCTCGCCCGTATTTTATTAAAACAGGGGTTACCTATCTTTGGCTCACTCAAAATATCACAAAGGGGTCGCCTGTCTTTTGCTCGCCCGAATTTTATTAAATAGGGGTCGCCTATCTTTGGCTCACTCAAAATATCACAAAGGGGTCACCTGTCTTTGGCTCACCCGGATTTTATTAAACAGGGGTTGCCTATCTTTGGCTCACTCAAAATATCACAAAGGGGTCGCCTATCTTTGGCTCGCCTGGATTTTATTAAAACAGGGGTCGCCTTTCTTTGGCTCGCCTAGAAACAACATAGGGGTCGGCTATATAGCTCGCCCAAATCATGGTCTGTGAACACAGTTTATCAAACCAATGCATGTTTCAAATCAAATCATTTTATCAACATTTCCATAAAATTTAAATCCACAGAACATGCATTGACTTCAAACATATCTCCCTTACCTGGTCTTACAAAACCATGCTTCCCGGTTACGTCTACCGAAATCGTACTTCTCAACTGCAAAATAATTGTATCAACTCATTAGCTTAGTTATCCTTGTATCTTTAAGCTATGATTCATATCAAACTATAAGTAAGTCCCACAGCTAAAATGGCTATTCTTCATGCAATTCTCTCTTACTTTATAACTCTAAAGTGAGATCCTCGCCTACTTGGACAAGTATTTTCAACTTGGCGAGTTTTTTCTTTCCTACTCGCCTCATTGGCGATCACTAACGTTCCACATGGGTGATCACGATAGTCGCCATTCTCACCCTTTTGGGCGATCATAACTCGGTCCATTTAGGCGATCCTATGCCCTCACCTATTCTCGCTCTTTTGGCAATCATCAAGTCCATACATTTTGGGCGATCATTCTCATTTTTCAAAAAGTTGGCGAACATGTATATCGTCGATTCATGCATTTCATTAAGCTCGCCTCATCCTTTAGGCGAGTATCCTAAGGCGAGCAGTTGGATAATCACGTTCACCCATCGTGTTTCATCTACACACGTTACATATGCATAACACAACAGTTTATGTTCAGCCATTAACGTCCCCAACCAGTAAGAAATTCAGCCATGTTAACTTGCTACATACTTTCATGCCAAGTGATACACCTACACATCTCCTACTTAGCATATCATCATTATAAACCAAGGATTAAATACATACAACGTTGGCTGGAAATTCCTTTACCTTTGTTTAATCGAACCAGCACAGCTCAAAGTTGTTGTTGTTTCCTCCCTCGTCAGTCCTTCATTTCTTGGTTTCTTGGATGGTTTGAGGGTGAAGGAAAGATGTATAAAAGAGTGTTAAGTGATTTGATAGCAAGAAGGTGAAATCTTGCAACTTAAACGTGAGATAGGCAGCAAAACAAAGCAAAATTTAATAGCAACAGCGTCGGGCATGAAGAGGAAATATGCTAGAGTTCTTAGTTTCACTTAGTATGATATATATATTCTATCATCAAAGCCTCGTAGCTTCTTATCATTTTCTTCTTCATTACGTTGTCTGATGGTTCATTAAATGGTGAAGAAAAGAGCAGCCAAAAGGTAAGTGGCGGGGTGCACTTTTTTTGCTCCCATTAAATGAATAAGAAAACCGCAACCAACAAGAACGGCGTGCAGTGATTTTGTCCATCCCGTTTTTCTTGACTTATTTGCACCTTTGTCTTGTTCCTCGTCCAATTAAAACACATCTCATATTGACTTAACATTTCTCTCTTCTCATTTCGTCCAACATAGCCGACTTTCTCTCAAATCAGAAGTGGCGTGTAGCAGCAATTTTTTGTTGCCCATTGATTTATTCTTCATCCCTTTTTACATACATCTCCACCAATCAAAATAATTTACAATTATGGTGTACAGTGTAATAAATTCGGGTCTTACGTTTCTCCCCACCTTAAAAAATTTGGTTCTCCAAATTTAACCCAGACCTGTCACTGGAAGAGCTCCGGATATTTTTCAAGCATAAGGCTCTCCAACTCCCAAGTAGCCTCCTTCTCGTTATGATACTGCCAGTGCACTTTAACCAAAGGAATCGTCTTAGATCGCAATACCTTATCCTTCCTATCCAGGATCCGTACCGGTTTCTCAACGTAACTCATGTCCTCTCTTATCTCTAATGGCTCATGTCGTATCACGTGAGAAGGATCTAGATGGTACTTTCTCAACATCGAGATATGGAATACGTTATGCACTCCTGACAACTCTAGTGGTAGTGCTAACCGATATGCAACATCTCCCACGCGATCTAAGATCTCATAAGGCCCAAAGTATCGGAGGCTCAACTTTCCTCTCTTCTCGAATCTCATTATACCTTTGGACGGTGAGACCTTTAAGAATACTCAATCACCCGCTACAAACTCTAATGGTCGGCGTCTAGTATCTGCATAACTCTTTTGCCGACTTTTAGCCGTTTTGGGCCTCTCATAAATCATCTGTACATCACAGAAAGCCTATTCGACCAAATCGGGAGCTAACAGTTTACGGTCTCCCACTTCTTCCCATGCTATCGAGGATCTGCATCGTCTTCCATATAAGGCCTCACAAGGTGCCATACCGATACTTGTATGAAAGCTATTATTATAAGAAAACTCTGCCAGGGGTAAGTGATCGTCCCATGAGCCTCTAAAATCCAGTGCACACGCTCTCAACATATCCTCGAGCGTCTGTATCGTACACTCGGACTGTCCATCAGTTTGTGAATGAAAAGCAGTGCTAAAATTCAACTGGGATCCCATATCCTCCTGAAATCTTTCCCAAAAATGAAATGTGAAGCAGGAATCCCTATCAGAAGTAATACTCACTGGAACACCATGTAACCTCACTATCTCCTTGACATACAATTTGGCTAAGGCACTAATTGAATCTGTAGATCTCATGGCTAAGAAATGAATAGACTTAGTCAATCTATCTACGATTACCCAAATAGAATCATAACCCTTCCGGGTCCGTGGTAAACCTATAACAAAATCCATAGTCACATGCTCCCATTTCCACATAGGAATCGATAATGGTCGAAGCATACTTGCAGGCTTTCGATGCTCAATCTTAATCTACTGGCATGTCAGACATCTAGCAACAAAATCAGTGATGTCCTTCTTCATCTTAGGCCACTAATATACTCTCCGGAGATTCTGGTACATCTTAGTACTACCCGGATGTAATGTATATCTAGAGGTATGGGCCACTGATAAAATCAAATCTCGAATCTGCTAATCTCTGGGAACACTTATTCTGCCTCTAAACCTCAATATGCCATTGATGCCAATCTCAAAATCTGACACAACTCCCATCTGAATCTGACTGGCTACCCCGACGCAATAATCATCACTCCTCTGAGCCTCCCTAATCCGATCCATCAAATCCGGCTCTATCCGAAAACTAGCCGTAAATCCATACTGGTCAGAGGAAATAATTGTCAAGCTGAGGCTAGAGAACTGCTCTATCAAATCATGTTCCCGGATCATCACGTAAGATACCATGCCAACATGCTTATGGCTTAGTGCATCTGTTACTACATTAGCTTTATTCGGGTGATACAAAATCTCACAATCATAGTCCTTTAACAGTTCCATCCACCGTTAAATACTATTTCACCATTAATCTATTCTAAATCAATTTAGTCATTTATGACTCATAGAAAGTATTTCAATATCATCATTTCAGGATCTTAGTTCGATATGGACAGAGAAGTCCTGGTGGGGCCCTCACCGAGTTCCTCACTGTACCTTACCAAATGGACCTGACATTATGATGATAAGATCGCCTATCTCATGTAAAATTCTTAAATTATAGTCCCTATTTGTAACCCTTAATTCACCAACTTTCACCACATTTAAACACTTAACCCAATTTACAGTCACTTGACTCCTCTATACATTCAGACTATACAGTACTACAGGGGATGTTAACCTTTTTCAACACTTTCCGTTCTAAAGGCATCTACAGACATCAGGACAACCAAAGCTCTGATACCATTAAATGTAACAGTCCACACATACTGCAAACCACGTATTTTTACACATAATCCACGGTTGAGCTGTCTGTGATGCCATTAACATTTAACAGTGACAGTAATAAATGATAAACATTTATTTTAACAAATACAGAATATGAAATTTTTTCACTATTCCTTACATCTGACATCCCCTATTGTCCTTGTTTCAATAAAGTAGTTTTGCATACATATGTCTGAAATGTAAAAGAGAAGTGACTGTATCTGTCATATTTAACATAATTTGCCCCAGTGCTTTATATGTAGCTATATCCATCTGGGAGATAATTCTCTAACTACGTGTCTTTTTATCAGTGGAGTTAAAACAAAAGGGTAAGCGAACCATGCCTCAGTAAAGAAGACGTATGCTGCTTTAAATAAAGCAAAACTATATACCACAAAGTATTTATTTTTCCTAAAATCATACCAAGTAGGAAAACAGTGGATATAGTAAACAGTCCTCTCAATACATCATTCAAATCACTGGCTAAACAGTTTACAATATAATGTAGTAAACAGTAAACAAGATTCAGTAAATCCTTTCAATAAACAGAAATAAATAAGTTGAGACTAGGCATCACCCTACAATTAAATCATACTAACATCGTTCCCAAAGAAACATAGTAATCATCCCCACAGGGATACAGTAGATCTATGGCCATGGTCTATATTGTGACGCCCTGGGGTGCGCCCGCTGGTCCACCGACCCGAGCCATCGCCCCAGGCGGGTCACTCAGCTACGTGAATAGTAATGCATGAAACTCGAGGCCTAAAGTCTCAAAAATCACTTTATATCTCATAAAGAACCTTTAAGGAATATTTCACATATTTCATCATTTTCTCAAAATGATTGTTTTCTAAAAAGGTATTATATTTTCTGTTTACAAAATACAGTAAAAACTGCTCGTAATCTCACCATTTTACGCGTGAGAAAAACATGAGTTAAACTGGCTCGCCCCTCATCAGCTCACCCATTACAGCTTACCTATCACATGGATTGAGCTCGCCTATTTTTATTCGCCCATGTGATGAACTAACATCGCCCACTTTGGCTCTCAGACCGAGCTGAATTGGGGGGTCGCCCACAAAATAGTTTAGGGTTGCCCATAAGATTATTAGGGATTGCCCATAAGCACTTATCTTTAAAAACCAAGGGGTCACCCACTTTTGGCTCGCCCTAAATATCATAAAGGGGTCGCCTATCTTTGGCTCGCCCGGATTTTATTAAAACAGAGGTCGCCTATCTTTGGCTCACTCAAAATATCACAAAAGGGTCGCCTGTCTTTGGCTCGCCTGATTTTATTAAACAGGGGTTGCCTATCTTTGGCTCACTCAAAATATCAAAAAAGGGTCGCCTGTCTTTGGCTCGCCCGGATTTTATTAAACAGAGGTCGCCTATCTTTGGCTCACTCAAAATATCACAAAGGGGTCGCCTATCTTTGGCTCGCCCGAATTTTATTAAAACAGGGGTCGCCTTTCTTTGGCTCGCCCAGAAACAACATAGGGGTTGGCTATATAGCTCACCCAAATCATGGTCTGTGAACACAATTTATCAAACAAATGTATGTTTCAAATCAAATCATTTTATCAACATTTCCATAATATTTAACTCCACAGAACATGCATTCACTTCACACACATCTCCCTGACCTGGTCTTACGAAACCGTGCTTCTCGGTTACGTTTACCGAAATCATACTTCTCAGCTACAAAATAATTGTATCAACTCATTAGCTTAATTATCCTTGTATCTTTAAGCTATGATTCATATCAAACTATAAGTAAGTCCCACAGCTAAAATGGCTATTCTTCATGCCATTCTCTCTTACTTTATAACTCTAAAGTGATATCCTCGCCTACTTGGACAAGTACTTTCAACTTGGCGAGTTCTTTATTTCCTACTCGCCTCATTAGCGATCACTAACGTTCCACATGGGCGATCACAATAGTCGCCATTCTCGCCCTTTTGGGCGATCATACCTCGGTCCATTTAGGTGATCCTATGCCCTCACCTATTCTCGCTCTTTTGGCGATCATCAAGTCCATACATTTTAGGCGATCATAAGCCCTCGCCCATTCGGGCGATCATTCTATTTTTTTCAAAAAGTTGGTGAACATGTATATTGTCGATTCATGCATTTCATTAAGCTTGCCTCATTTTTTAGGCAAGTATCCTAATTTCTTTGCTCGCCTATTTGGCGAGCAATTGGATAATCACATTCGCCCATCGTGTTTCATCTACTCACGTTACACGTGCACAACAGAGCAGTTTATGTTCAGCCATTAACGTCCCCAACCAGTAAGAAATTTAGCCATGTTAACTTGCTACATACTTTCATGCCAAGTGATACACCTACACATCTCCTACTTAGCATATCATCATTATAAACCAAGGATTAAACACATACAACGTTAGCTGGAAATTCCTTTACCTTTGTTTAACCAAACCAGCACAGCTCAAAGTTGTTGTTGTTTCCTCCCTCGTCAGTCCTTCATTTCTTGGTTTCTTGGATGGTTTGAGGGTGAAGGAAAGATGTATAAAAGAGTGTTAAGTGATTTGATAGCAAGAAGGTGAAATCTTGCAACTTAAACATGAGATAGGCGGCAAAGCAAAGCAGAATTTAACAGCAACAAGGTCGGGCATGAAGAGGAAATATGCTGGAGTTCTTGGTTTCACTTAGTAAGATATATATGTAGACATCCTATTTTGTCCGGGGTCTTAATTTGTATAAATAATTAATTGGGTTGGGTGACATTTGTAATTTAATTTAACAATTTAGTATTAGGCTAGAATTAAATTAGGATTTTTATAGATTAGAATTAACATTAAAATTAGGATTTAGAAAGAATTAATAAATAAAATAAATAAAATGAAATAAGAAAATAAAATAAAAATTAATTTTAGAATTAGATAATTAGATTATTAGATTTTTTAGGATAATTATTAGAATTTATAGGAGAGTTGTTATTTGATTAAAATTAGATTATTAGAGTTAGATTAAGATAGGAATTTAATAGATAATTAGGATTAAAATAAATAGAAAATAAAAAAAGATAAAAATTAATATGACCTAATTTTAATAGAACACTAATAGTGTATGTATAAAAAAAGCATGATGTTCAAGGGGAGAGGGGGGAACTTCTATTGTATCTACGTCAAAGCTTTGACATCGTCTTCTCCACTGCACACGCTACTCTGCCGTCCATCGTCGAAGTGCACTATTCACCCTCATCATCTGCAATTGTCGGATCATCATTGCTGTCCCTGTTTTGCCTTGCTCTCCTGCTTGAGCCGAACTGCAAAACCCTTGCCTTTGCGCACATCGCCTGTTTCTTTGTTTTAGTCCTGCAATAGCCACGATTCCTGCTAACAACCTTGCACCAGAGCCCACTGTCTAGCGCCCTGCTGTGGCGTTCCTGTTCAGATACTGTTGTCGTGCCATTATCTTATTGCTTCATCGCTGTCCCTTATATCGCTCCACGTTTTGTAACTACGTCACTGCACCACCCCCGTCGCTTCTACCGTCACCAAGCTGCTGCAACCAAGACTGACGACAGAAGTTCAAAGCGAATACAAAAGTAAAATCATGAAGCATGTCGTCCACCTTAGGTTTTGCTATTTACATGTGCATTGGTTTAAGGACGTGAGGTGTGAACACATAGGAAACAATTTGAGACAAAGAACGTTGAACAGGGAAAGGAGAAGGAATAGAGAGGAGAGAAAGAGAGGTAAGTTTTTTATTCATATATTTATTTATTTATTTGATAGTTTTAGATTTTAGAATAAGATTACTTGTATTAGTTTTACTTAATAATTAAATATAAATTAAGAAACTTTAATTAGGGGAATTAATTTATTTAGTAAATGGGATTAATTTAATAAACTAGTGGATCTAGAAATTATCTTAATAAATTGGTTATTAGTGTATAAGATTAAAATAATAGATAAAGTATAAAATTTTAAAAGGAAGAGAATTAATTTTTTTTTTGGAAATAAAATCGTGGGGTGATGTATGTAGTCAAGATCAAATTAATTAACAAAAATCATCAACAATTAAATAAAATAAATACAAATATAAGGATAAATAGAGATTATTCTGATGATGGAATTTCGGGTGTCACGAATGGTTGCCATTTCGGAAATTCCTAGGTGAGGATATTTGCCTTAAATTTCGCCAGCATGATGGAAGATTTAAGGTAAGTGTTCAATATTAATAATTGATATTTATTTCTAAAAATATAAATATATATTAATAATCAATCTCTATTAAAAATAAAATAAACATAAATATTAAAAAGAAATTGGGGAATAATGATTAAAAAAATAAAATATAATAATAATATATTGAGAATAAGTGGAGGTTATCCCGATGATGGAATTATAAGGTGTCACGAATGGCTGACATTTTAAAATTCTTAGGTGAGATGTTTTCTTTAAATTTCGCCAGCATGATGGAAGATTTAAAGAAAATTTTCAAGAAGAATAATCGACATTTATTTTCAAAAGATAAATAATATTAAAATAAAAATAAAATAAAATAAGAAATAAAGGAAAATTAAAAAGGAAATAAAAAGAGGATAAAATAAGGATAAAAGATGGAAAATAAAGTTAAGATATTTCGTAAACGATTTAATGAATCCGACGACGGAGCCTCTCCGAGAAAGACGAATGGAATTTCTTGGATACTCTTGAGGTGAGGATGAAATTTAAGAAATTCCGCCAGCATGATGGAGAGTTTCTTAGAAATTGTCCAATATTTAAATATTTAAATTTAACAAGATTAAAAACCATTTAATTAAAAATTATTAAAGATATCACAAAATTAGTTGGTACCATTTTAGGATGGGCGTTGTGGGGGTACTAATCCTTCCCCACACGTAACCGTACTCCCGAACCCTAGATTCTTTGAACGTAGACCATGCCTTATCTTTAGACAAGAAACGTGACCAATCACACCTTAGGTTTGAATGGTTGGTGGCGACTCCTAGAATTTTAAAGTCTAGCGGTTAGGTTCACGGACCTAGACGTTATGACAGATTGGCGACTCCATTAGGGACTTTTAGAGAGTCAGGCTAATAGAAAATTTTGTGATTATCTTGAGTTTTTGATTAAATGGTTTTTTTGCTATGTTGTATATATTGCTTGTTATGCTATCTTTATTGAGGGGCATTTAAAATGGAGTCTTGTTCCTTCACACACGCACGTTACTTGCATGAGCATGCATGAGCCTTCTACCCGGGCTCTATCCTTTTTAGGAGGAAGTATAGTAACTACGCTCTCGTGAGGTGGTAACCTCTGCAATGGCTAGCGAAATACTTCCACTCAAATTGAACCTTTCCGTTTGTAGCCTGTGATGGGTGAGGATTGGGTGCCTTACTAGTCTTGTGTGGACGACAATGAGGAACAATTTGGGAACCTTTAGAACCTTAAGTACCAAAACCTAGCATATAGTAAGACCTAAGAAGCCTAATTGTGGATAGAACCTTACCAATGCATTAGGGCACACGAAGGAACAGTCTTAAATCTCTTATGAAGGGGCTAAAGCATAAATATGTGCAAAAAAAAAAAGAGATGAGGAAATTATGAAATGTTTCAGTGAAATCATACTCATACATTCACTTGTCTCATAACAGTTGTTTGACAAAACTAATACCTCATCCATGGGAAGTCAAGCACTATTCGAGGAGCCTAAATACATCTCTCCTTACAATTTGAAGGTTAAGTCAGAGGAAGCCCAACGCAGTAATGGTGATTGCTTAACTGAAGGCTATGTCTCTACTCTCCCAGAGAGGGTACATTTGACTATCAGATCAAACGATGTTGCTGAGCTAGCTAGTATTTGGAGACAATGGAGTAAAACAAGACAAGAAGATTTCCAACAAAAGTATGGGTGTCTAGCATTACTCCTCCCAGTGGCTGTTGATCATAATCTAATTAGAGCCATGATTCAATTTTGGGATCCTTCATATAGGTGCTTTGTGTTTAATGAAGTAGATATGGTGCCAACTATTGAGGAGTATTCGACTTTGCTCCAATTGAAACCTTCCAATCAAGACAAGATCTATGTTAAGGATAAAACAAGTTACCGAAAGAAGCTAGCCAAGTTCCTAGATCTCAATGTCACTCAAGTTGATGCCCTTGTAAAATTGAAAGGAGAAAGTACTTGTATCCCTTGGAGTTTCCTGCAAAACTTTATCATAAAGCACCATGAGGATATCCAAGGAGTAAGAGCTATGGCCTTAGCTTTCTATGGATTGATTGTATTTCCAAAAGTCTTAGGATATGTGGAAATAGCTGTGGTAGATTTTGTGGACCAAATCGAACATGATGTTAACCCAGTCCCTGCCATCTTAGCTGAGACCATTCGATCTTTGAATTATTGTAGGAGGAATGGGGAAGGAAGCTTTCAAGGGTGTTTACAACTACTCTACATTTGGATGAAGAGCCATTTTGAATGTGAAGAACCCAATTTTCGAGAAGTATTCATTGGCTCTAGACTCCCTATCAAAGAATTTTGTGAAAGTAAATGGCCGGAGCCCAGATCAAAAGATAATTGGATTACATTTTTGCGCAAGCTTCGACACCGAGAAGTTGTTTGGAGATCACCATGGATGGCTCATGAATTAGTATTATATAAATGTGGTAACCACCTTTGGGTTCCTTTCTTAGGGATATGGGGTGCTGTTAGTTATGCTCCAACAATGGTACGAAGACAGGTTGGAAGTGAACAATTCATCCCAGCAACGCATGGACTTAATCAGTTAGAGTTTGCTCACACTGAAGTAGGGGCACAGAGGAAGATAGCAGAGATTGTCAAAAATTGGAAGCAAGCTATTAGGGTTGATTCAGGGAGGTATACTAATGATGTCACTCCTGAATATTCTATTTGGCATGCAAGACGAGTCAAGGATATTAAGATACCACCTGAAAAAGATGAAGAAATTCCCCAGAAGCATATAGTCCAAGATCCCATGATTGGCCTAGAGATTGCAAAAAGGAAGCTAGAAGAAGAAAAGAGGGAATTAGAACAAGAATACAAGAAGTTCAAGTACGACACTGATGTGAGGATAGGAAAGAGGGATCATGCATACTCGAAGGTCCATCAAGAGAAGAACAAGTTGTTGGACGAGATTAGTTACTTGCAGAAAAAGCTTGCAAGGTCTGAGAATAGTCGTCTGATAGAAGAAAACGAACGACTAAGGGAAGAAGTTCGAAAGGATCAGGAAGAAATTGCACAACTCAAGGAGAAAGCACAAAAGAAGGAAAATGAGCTTGATGAAGCTCAAAGGGAGATAATACAATGGAAGATTTGATTACAAGGAGTTCTCAGTCAAGCCCAAAAAGATCAACAAAAGATGGCCCAAGATATGCAGACTTTAGTAGAAGAATGGAAAATCTTCAAGAAGGACTCACAACTCTTATGGACAATGTTTCATCAAATTAATTGGGTGGCTCATAGGGCCAAACAAATCGAAGATGAAATAAGGGAGGTGAAGCCTGGAGTTAACCCAATAACTGAACATGGAGAGAGGATGCTACAATTGTTGGAAGAGATAGAAGGCCATTATAGTACTGTTAGAAGACTCATGTGGCAGCATTAGGTTTCTTCATGGATGTCTTAGGATTTTGGTTTTGTTAAATAATTGTTATGAGACAAGTTTTTTTTTCCTTCTTATGCATTTAGGTTGTAAAATTCCATCTATTAATAAAGTACATCTTTGAATTCTTTTAAGTCTTAATTGTGGCACTCAAGGTATCAAAATTGCATCTCCTAGACTGTCCTCCATAGATCAGTTTATGTACCCTTTAAATGCAAAGCTAGGAAATTGGACTGTTTATAAGATGCCAGTTGTTTATGCTGCCCAAAAATAATGGATTTTTTTTTCATTTTCATTTGTCTTAGGTTTTCTTAGAATCTTTCAATTTTTAAGTAATGTAGGAGTGCCTGTGCCCAAAAGCATTAAGATTTTCTTTTACATATTGGGCCAACTTTCATTTATTTTCATTTTCAATAAAGGATTAATGTGATGCACATTTCTTAATTCCTCATTCCAATCTTGTCCTTTAATGCAAAACACCACTACCCATATTCTCTATTTTGTTATCAAGCTTAAAAGTATCCAAATAATGAACATGATAATGATGATAGCAATGAGCATAAAATTCATTCTGAAAGAGCTACTTTGGTTGGTTTAATGGATTTCCAGTTTGCCAAGATTGTTCAAACGAGAAGGGAATAGAAGATATTTGTCTAAAATCTTCATCTATAGAATGTTACAAATAAAGGTGAATCTCTACATGAAATTCTAGTGAGTTTATCTTTATTCAATAAATGACCTTTAATGAGAGTACTTGTATTGAGATGAGAAATGACCTTCTTTCACTACCTTTCAAGCGTGAGTAAAATTATCCATTGGTTACCCCTTTTGAGCCTATTATATTCTTTTTGATATAACCTACCAAGAATCACCCTCCACACTGGGGGGCAAAGAGAATAGAAGATGAAAGATCAGTGGGGCAAAGAAAAAAACCCTTTTGTAAAAAAAAAAGAGAACAAAAAAAAAAGAGAATGAAAAAGGAAAGAGGGTTTGAATCAAAAAAGTGAAAACCCTAGTCACATTTGAATAAAAAAGAGAAAGAGAGCAAATTAGAATGGGGGCAAAAGTCAAAATGCCTAAATGATTCTTGGTTTGATGAACCCTGAAACACTTATTTTGGGCCTATATTATCCGTTCTTTCATGAACCCTCACCTGAGCCTACATTACGTGCCTTAAAAGTCCATTTTGATCAAATATGAGTACTCCTATTGAAGAATCATGTGTTGAATAAAGGCATACTTACACTATGAGATGATGATCCTTTGGATGAAATTAGGACAAGCAGATCAAGATAAGCAAAAAAAGATTTTGTCTAGATGGAAGAAGTGGGATTCCAAAGACTCTCTTGGATCCATGTGAGCATTAAATTGGATGAAGAAGTATCTGATGTTGGGGCATGAATCAGAATGGAGAACAGATAAGAGAAGTTTCATCAAGGACAATGAAGTTGAAAATGAAGAGAAATGAATAAAAAAAGAAAGAAAAGAGAAAAAAATGAAAGGAGGATTCAGATCGAAAACCCAAAAAGGGCGGTTTGGATCAATGGAGTGAGTCTAAGTTGAAAACCTGAAAAGGCAGCTTAGATACCAGAAAAACTGGATGTCAATGATACAGGGGCAAGAGGATATTTTAATGAACTCAACATGATCAGATCAGGTGGACCTTTGAAGGGAATTTTATATTCATTGATCAGAATTGTTTGAATTGTTATTATTTGGATACTATTATCTAATCCTAAAAATTCTCACTTTTCATTCAAGCCTACTCATTCAAGCCTACTTTCCTTTTAAGCCTGACAATTTCTTGTTAAATCTTTCTAGATAATGAATAATACCATTCCTTTCATTTTCACCTATTATTTCTTTACCTTGAGGGATTGAGAAATTGTGTTACATTGATTTTGAAATTGGAATGATAATGAATGTTTGCTTGGCAAAATATGTGAAAGACTCCTATATTATTTAGGAAAATGAAAGAAAAGGAAACTTGTGGATGAATGGAAATTGGAAATCAAGAAAAACCAATGAATAAGAAAGAATGAATGATGAGGTCTCAGTAAAGATTTTAATGAGTAAATGAGTGACCAGATAGAGAGGAAAATAAAAAGAAGAATCAAGGGAGAAGATAAGATAAAGAGGGCATGAAGACAAGAGTTTCATTGGGCAAGAAAAACGGAAGAAGGAAAATGAGGAAAGAAATAAGAAATAGAAGGACAAGAGGACAGATGAAAGAGAAGAATGCATGAGATGGATTGATAAAGAATAACCTTGTTGTTGCCACAATTGAGCTTGAAATGTTTTTCGAAAAAACATTGCATGGATAGAGTAGATTGCATCATAGAGATAAAACAGATTGCTTGAATGACATTGCATGGATAAAACAGACTGCATTACATGGATAGAATTGATTGCATCAATAACATTGCATGGATAGACTAGATTGCATGAATGATATTGCTTGAATAAGATAGCTTACATGAATGACATTGCATGGATAGAACAGGTTGCAATTGCATGGATAAGATAAGTTTCCCAAGATTTCAAATTTTGGACAAGAAAAAGAAGTTTTGGAGGGGTTTCCCATAAATTTTAAAATTTGACAAGAAAAAAAAGTTTTGGAGGAGTTTCCCAAAATTTCAAAATTTGACAAGAAGAAAATTTTAGAGGGGTTTCCTAAAATTTCAAAAATTAGACAAGATACAAGTCTTGGAGGAGTTTCCCAAGATTTCAAATTTTGGACAAGAAAAAGAAATTTTAGAGGGGTTTCCTAAAATTTCAAATTTTGACAAGAAAAAAAAGTTTTGGAGGAGTTTCCCAAAATTTCAAAATTTGACAAGAAGAAAATTTTAGAGGGGTTTCCTAAAATTCAAAATTTGACAAGAAAAGAAATTTTAGAGGAGTTTGCTAAAATTTCAAAATTAGACAAGAAAAGAAGTTTTGGAGGGGTTTCCTATAAATTTCAAAATTTGACAAGAAAAGAAATTTTAGAGGGGTTTCCTAAAATTTCAAAAATTAGATAAGAGAAGTTTTGGAGGAGTTTCCCAAAATTTCAAATTTTGGACAAGAAAAGGAGTTTTAGAGGGGTTTCCTAAAATTCTAAATTTTGATAAGATAAGAATTTTAGAGGGGGTTTCCTAAAATTTCAAAATTAGAAAGGAAAAGAAGTTTTGGAGGGGTTTCCCAAAATTTCAAAATTGAATAAGAAAAGGAATTTTAGAGGGGTTTCCAAAGATTCCAAATTTTGACAAGAAAAATTTAGAAGAGTTTCCTAAAATTTTCAAAAAAAAAATCAGAGCTTTTTAAGACAAGATTTTAAAGTTTGACTGCCTGCTTGTTTAGGGGGAGCATTTTGGACAAGATTTTAAAGTTTAACTGCCTTCCTGTTTAGGAGGAGCTTTTAGACAAGATTTTAAAGTTCGACTGCCTGCCTGCTTAGGGGGAGCATTTTGGACAAGCTTTTAAAGTTTGACTGCCTGCCTGTTTAGGAGGAGCTTTTAGACAAGATTTTAAAGTTTGATTGCCTGTCTGTTTAGGAGGAGCCTTTTGGACAAGATTTTTAAAGTTTGACTGCCTGCCTGTTTAGGGGAGCTTTTTAGACAAGATTTTAAAGTTTGACTACCTTTCTGTTTAAAGGGAGCTTTTTGAAAAAATAAAAAAAATTAAAAAAAACAGAAATCAAACAAAATAGGTGTCTATGTCTTTGTGCAATTACTGTTTCACAGCAAATGCACAAATAGGGGCAGCTGTAGACACCCTATTTTGTCCGGGGTCTTAATTTGTATAAATAATTAATTGGGTTGGGTGACATTTGTAATTTAATTTAACAATTTAGTATTAGGCTAGAATTAAATTAGGATTTTTATAGATTAGAATTAACATTAAAATTAGGATTTAGAAAGAATTAATAAATAAAATAAATAAAATGAAATAAGAAAATAAAATAAAAATTAATTTTAGAATTAGATAATTAGATTATTAGATTTTTTAGGATAATTATTAGAATTTATAGGAGAGTTGTTATTAGATTAAAATTAGATTATTAGAGTTAGATTAGGATAGGAATTTAATAGATAATTAGGATTAAAATAAATAGAAAATAAAAAAAGATAAAAATTAATATGACCTAATTTTAATAGAACACTAATAGTGTATGTATAAAAAAAGCATGATGTTCAAGGGGAGAGGGGGGAACTTCTATTGTATCTACATCAAAGCTTTGACATCGTCTTCTCCACTGCACACGCTACTCTGCCGTCCATCGTCGAAGTGCACTATTTACCCTCATCATCTGCAATTGCCGGATCATCATTGCTGTCCCTGTTTTGCCTTGCTCTCCTACTTGAGCCGAACTGCAAAACCCTTGCCTTTGCGCACATCGCCTGTTTCTTTGTTTTAGTCCTGCAATAGCCACGATTCCTGCTAACAACCTTGCACCAGAGCCCACTGTCTAGCACCCTGCTGTGGCGTTCCTGTTCAGATACTGTTGCCGCGCCATTATCTTATTGCTTCATCGCTGTCCCTTATATCGCTCCACGTTTTGTAACTACGTCACTGCACCACCCCCGTCGCTTCTACCGTCACCGAGCTGCTGCAACCAAGACTGACGATAGAAGTTCAAAGCGAATACAAAAGTAAAATCGTGAAGCATGTTGTCCACCTTAGGTTTTGCTATTCACATGTGCATTGGTTTAAGGACGTGAGGTGTGAACACATAGGAAACAATTTGAGACAAAGAACATTGAACAGGGAAAGGAGAAGGAATAGAGAGGAGAGAAAGAGAGGTAAGTTTTTTATTCATATATTTATTTATTTATTTGATAGTTTTAGATTTTAGAATAAGATTACTTGTATTAGTTTTACTTAATAATTAAATATAAATTAAGAAACTTTAATTAGGGGAATTAATTTATTTAGTAAATGGGATTAATTTAATAAACTAGTGGATCTGGAAATTATCTTAATAAATTGGTTATTAGTGTATAAGATTAAAATAATAGATAAAGTATAAAATTTTAATAGGAAGAGAATTAATTTTTTTTTTGGAAATAAAATCGTGGGGTGATGTAAGTAGTCAATATCAAATTAATTAACAAAAATCATCAACAATTAAATAAAATAAATACAAATATAAGGATAAATAGAGATTATTCTGATGATGGAATTCTGGGTGTCACGAATGGTTGCCATTTCGAAAATTCCTAGGTGAGGATATTTGCCTTAAATTTCGCCAGCATGATGGAAGATTTAAGGTAAATGTTCAATATTAATAATTGATATTTATTTCTAAAAATATAAATATATATTAATAATCAATCTCTATTAAAAATAAAATAAACATAAATATTAAAAAGAAATTGGGGAATAATGATTAAAAAAATAAAATATAATAGTAATATATTGAGAATAAGTGGAGGTTATCCCGATGATGGAATTATAAGGTGTCACGAATGGTTGACATTTTAAAATTCTTAGGTGAGATGTTTTCTTTAAATTTCGCCAGCATGATGGAAGATTTAAAGAAAATTTTCAAGAAGAATAATCGACATTTATTTTCAAAAGATAAATAATATTAAAATAAAAATAAAATAAAATAAGAAATAAAGGAAAATTAAAAAGGAAATAAAAAGAGGATAAAATAAGGATAAAAGATGGAAAATAAAGTTAAGATATTTCGTAAACGATTTAATGAATCCGACGACGGAGCCTCTCCGAGAAAGACGAATGGGATTTCTTGGATACTCTTGAGATGAGGTTGAAATTTAAGAAATTCCGCCAGCATGATGGAGAGTTTTTTAGAAATTGTCCAATATTTAAATATTTAAATTTAACAAGATTAAAAACCATTTAATTAAAAATTATTAAAGATATCACAAAATTAGTTGGTACCATTTTAGGATGGGCGTTGTGGGGGTGCTAATCCTTCCCCACACGTAACCGTACTCTCAAACCCTAGGTTCTTTGAACGTAGACCATGCCTTATCTTTAGACAAGAATACGTGACCAATCACACCTTAGGTTTGAATGGTTGGTGGCGACTCCTAGAATTTTAAAGTCTAGCGGTTAGGTTCACGGACCTAGATGTTATGACAATATATATTCTATCATCAAAGCCTCGTAGCTTCTTATCATTTTCTTCTTCATTACGTTGTCTGATGGTTCATTAAATGGTGAAGAAAATAGCAGCCGAAAGGTAAGTGGCGGGGTGCACATTTTTCTGCTCCCATTAAATGACAAAGAAAACCGCAGCCAACAAGAACGGCGTGCAGTGATTTTGTCCATCCCATTTTTCTTGATTTATTTGCACCTTTGTCTTATTCCTCATCCAATTAAAACACATCTCATATTGACTTAACATTTCTCTCTTCTCATTTCATCCAACACAGCCGACTTTCTCTCAAATCAGAAGTGGCATGTAGTAGCAATTTTCTGCTGCCCATTGATTTATTCTTCATCCCTTTTTACATACATCTCCACCAATCAAAATAATTTACAATTATGGTGTACAGTGTAATAAATTCGGGTCTCACACTTTTAACCTAAATCATCATCCAATTCTAGTTGTATACAGTTATTTCACAAGATATTAATATTATTTCAATCACATTTACATCTAATGCCGATGTGAATACCCCCACCATTACTATTGTCCTCTTAGTACCCCATGAACATTTAAAATGACTTCAACAAATATTCACAGTAAATCCACAATGTTCAAAACATCAAGCGATTATTAAATATTTCAATCTATGGATTTACCCAATACCATCATTTCATAATCAATTCTCAGCATCTTAAATCTATGCAAATTGTTACATACAGAGCATTATCACACCATGGAATTATATCCAAATTTTCACAAAATATAATCATATTCGTCTCACTTTGTTTTGTTTTATTTTATTTTCTTCATTTAATTGTTCACAAACCATAAATCAATTTAAATCATTGTATATGTATCAAACTAAACCAAAATCAATGCTTCTACTATATACTTTGATATTCCATTCAACACCAAAAAATAACAAAAATTTAATTTCAATACTGTCTTATATTAAATATTGTCACATGTCCATAAAACCCCTTTGGAAAGAACTAACAATCCATGTCAAGTATTTATAGTCATGGAAAACATTTGCCTTAAGTGAAATTCACTATTAAACATTATTCAAACAAAACATTATACCTCAACAAAAAATTATAGTCATAGCACTCCAAAATAGACATTTAAATATCACACTTCAAAGAAATGCTCAAAACAACAATTTTATTATCAGGGTTAGATACTTTTTGTGATAACCGTAAATTTTTTATTTATTGAAAATTATTAATATTGTAAATTTAATGAAATAAATAAATATAATTATGAGATCGGAATATTGTGAAAATTTCGAGAATTGAGGAAGTGATAAATTGGGAAAATTCGAATGAAGGGAAATTCAAATTGAAAATAAGAATAAGGGGGGAATTTTAGAAATAATGAAGAAGAGAGAAAATTTAATTTGGATAAATGAAAATCCAAATTAAATAAGAAAATAAGAAATGAATATGATATATATTTATATAATTATATATTATATAAATATATTTTTATTCAAATACATATGTACTTAAAGGATATATAGTATATATTATTATACATTGGTATATATATGAATATATACTATTTCATAAATTTAGATAGTACATATGTATATTTTATATATATAAATATATACACATATATAAGAAATGTAAATAGTATTTTACATTAAAGTTTGCATATATATATATATATATATATATATATTGTAAATACAATATATATTGTAGTATTACATTTATATAAGTTATTTTATTTTAAAAGTATAGACGTATACATAATATATATATATGTATTAGATATATATATTTGTAATCTACAATGTATATATACATATTTTTATATATAATACATATATATAGTACTATACTATATATAAAAATAATATATAGTATAATATGTATATAATTAAAATAGAAAAATAAAGAAGGAAATAGGAAAGGAAAAAATCAAGAAGACTCCCAATTGGCTCCCAGGCGAGCAGACCACCGTCGGCCGGCCAAGAAGGAAGATGAGGAGAAGAGAGGAGCCGTCGTCTGCAAGGGAAGAGGAGAAGGAATCGACCGGCGGTGGAAGGAAAAGGGAAACAAAGGCGAAACCCAGTGAAGCCGAAAGATAAAAAAAAAGGGAAGTGGCGGTGCCGGCTGATTCGACCACCGCCATTGTGATCAAAGCACCGGCGGAGGAAGAGGAAAGGGTAGGAGGCCACCGGTGAGGCGGAGAACGGCGGAGGAGGAAAGGCGAAGAGGGAGAAGAGACCAGACCTAAATCGAGCTGATCTGCCACCGTGCCGTCGATTCGGGATGAACGAAGGCCAGATCCAGGTTCGCCGTGGTGCCGTCCAGATAAGGGGCCACTGAACCACCGGAGAACCGGCCGCCGAAGAAGAACCAACGGTGAGGGTAAGTGACCAGTTTGGCTGGGAAAGGAAAAAGAAAAAGAAAAGAAAAAAGAAAAAAAAAGAAAAAGGAAAAGAAAAGAAAAGAAAAAGGAAAAAGAAAAAGAAAAGAAAAAGAAAGAGAAAGTGATGCACACGGACAAGAGAAAACGTAGATTGAAATTTGAAGGAACTGAAAGGCAACAGGACAGAAGCAAAGATGATGAATGATACCTTTTGAAACCTAGACCCGAAGCCTAAAGAGACTCAAACCCAAAGGTATTGGACCTTGACCCTACGAATAAGAATTCGAGAATCTAAGGTATAGCAATGGTGGATCGTGAAAAAGGAGGCACCACAAGGAACAAGACCTTGATAAGCCTAGTTGAGAGGGAACCCAAGAGAAAGGCACACTCAAATTCTGAAATTCCAAAACTGATTTGCTCATAAATAGCGTTTACAAGGTATTTATAATAATACCTAGCACTTAAGCCCATAAACAAGTGGGCTGGAATTAACACCAACAGAAAATAAGACTAAACTCAAATTCATGCCTAAACCTAGTTACATAAAATAAATAGTCCAAGACACAATAAGACTCAAATTTGGGCTATTCAAACACTTAACCCATCTTATTGTTAAGCTAAAATAAGACAGTAAACCATGCTCATGTCGTTTGGGCTTCCAAGCAAGTATAGATGTCTTGGGACTCTTCATGGAAGCTTCCTTGACACTTCAATGATGCCAGAGCTTGTTCCATTAATGAGGCCAGGGCTTGTTGCGTGTTCTTGGCTCGAGCTCAGGTAATTGGACCTCCTTGGATGACTAATGGATCCTTAGCATCACGAACATCACGAGCAAGTGGATCTCCATCATTCCCCTCTCCTCAAAAGGATTTGTCCTCAAATCGCATATACCTTCATCAAAAGAAAAGGGAGAAAGATCTGAAACATTAAAAGTAGCAGATACACCATACTCACTAGGAAGATCCAATCGGTAGGCATTATCGTTGATCTTCTCAATGACTTGGAATGGTCCATCTCCTCGGGGATGCAGCTTGGTTCGTCGCTAAACAGGAAACCTCTCCTTTCTCATATGCACCCAAACCCAATCACCAGGCTCAAAGACTACTTTCTTTCGATGCTTATTTGCTTGGGTGGTATACTGCTCAGTCTTCTTTTCAATAGCTTGACGTACTCTCTCATGGAGTTGCTTCACAAACTTAGCTTTCTGTTCTCCATCCAAGTTACTCTGCTCAGCACTAGGTAATGGCAACAAATCCAAAGGAGTAAGAGGATCGAAGCCATAAACAACTTCGAATGGAGAGCAACTCGTAGTGGAGTGGACACTGCGATTATATGCAAACTCCACATGTGGTAAGCAATCTTCCCAATTCTTTAAATTCTTCTGTATAATGAACCTCAATAATGTAGATAGGGTTCGGTTGACTAACTCAGTCTGTCCATCAATCTGGGGGTGACAAGTGGTGGAAAATAACAATTTAGTTTCCAACTTTCCCCATAACGTCTTCCAAAAGTAACTAAGGAACTTGGCATCTCGATTGGAAACAATGGTCCTCGGTACACCATGTAGAGGTACTATCTCTTTGAAGAAAAGGTCAGCAACGTTGCTCGCATCATCCGTCTTGTAGCAAGCGATGAATTGAGCCATCTTAGAGAACTTGTCAACCACAACAAAAATAGAATCTCTACCGCGTTTTGTTCTAGGCAAACCTAAAACAAAATCCATAGAGATATCAGTCCACGAAGTAGTAGGAATGGGTAAAGGAGTATATAAACCATGATTATGAACTCTAGATTTACCTTGCCTACATGAAATAACTCTAGATTTACCTTGCCTACATGAAATGCATCTATCACATAACCTCGCTACATCTCTCCTCATGTTAGGCCAAAAGAAATGTTCTTGCAAAACATCTAGAGTTTTCCTAAGTCCAAAGTGACTCATTAATCCTCCACTATGGGCTTCTCTAACTAACAGCTCGCGCAACGAACTCCTAGGCACACATAATTTATTTTCTCTAAATAAGAACCCATCATGCCTAAAGAACTTGCCAAAGCCAGATGTAGCACATGCCTCATAAACATTACCAAAATCAACATCATCAGCATACTGTTCTTTGATATACTCAAATCCTAAAAGTTTAGCATCAAAAGTAGTGATAAGAGTATACCTACGAGATAACGCATCAGCTACGACATTCTCTTTACCTTGTTTGTACTTCATCACGTACAGGAATATCTCAATGAACTCTATCCACTTGGCATGACGCTTATGCAGCTTACTCTGTCCTTTCAGATGCTTCAAGGACTCATGATCAATGTGGATGACAAATTCCTTGGGCCATAAGTAATGTTGCCATGTCTCCAAGGCCCTCACTAATGCGTACATCTCCTTGTCATATGTGGGATAGTTAAGTGCTGCTCCACTTAACTTCTCACTAAAGAAAGCAATTGGGTGTTTTTCCTACATAAGCACAGCTCCAATACCTACACCTGAGGCATCGCACTTAATCTCAAAAGTTTTAGTAAAGTCAGGCAGAGATAACAAAGGAGCAGAACAAAGTTTATCCTTAAGCAAATTAAAAGCATGCTCTTGTGCAGGGCCCCAATAAAATGCAACATTCTTTTTGACCACTTCGATCAAAGGTGCAGCTATAGTGCTAAAATCTCTAATGAATCGACAATAAAAACTAGCTAAACCATGGGAACTACACACTTCAGAAACAGACTTAGGTACAGGCCAATCTTTAGTTGCCTTTACCTTCTCATTATCAATAGAAATGCCATGTGAAGAAACTACATACCCAAGGAAAACAATCTTATCAGTGCAGAATGTACATTTCTTAAAATTGGCATACAAACTTACATTCCTCAAAACAGTAAGAACATTCCTAAGATGCTCAAAATGCACATGCTGGCTCTTACTGTATATCAAAATATCATCAAAATAGACAACCACATACTTACCAATGAAATCACGTAAAACATGGTTCATTAAGCGCATGAATGTACTGGGTGCATTAGTCAAGCCAAAAGGCATAACTAACCACTCGTAGAGACCATGTTTAGTCTTGAATGCGGTTTTCCATTCATCACCATCTCTCATACGAATTTGGTGATATCCGCTCTTTAAATCAATTTTAGAAAACATGCATGCACCATGCAACTCATCAAGCATGTCATCTAGCCTAGGAATAGGATAGCAGTACTTTACAGTGATTTTGTTGATGGCTCGACAGTCAACGTACATCCTCCACGTCCCATCTTTTTTTGGCACAAGCAATACGGGCACGGCGCATGGACTCATGCTCTCTCTCACATAACCTTTCCTCATGAGCTCCTCAACTTGCCTTTGAAGTTCCTTTGTCTCCTCGGGATTACTTCTGTAGGTTGGACGGATAGGAATGGCAGCTCCGGGGATAAGGTCAATCATGTGCTCGATCCCACGAATCGGTGGTAATCCACTTGGGATCTCCTCAGGGAATACATCCTCGAACTCCTACAACAATGAGACAACATCAGTAGGCAAAGTATCATGGAGTTCAGTATCAATGAAACAAGAATCTTTAAATAAGAGTAAAAGGATAGGAGACTTAGCAAGAAACGCAGTCTTCACATCTTGGGGTTTGGCATAACAGCTCACTGTTTTGCTTTCCTTGTTTTCCTTCTTTTCTGTAGCTTGCTTCCTTTGCTCGTCATGTTGCTCCTTTAGCCTTAATTGGTCCTCATAAATCTCCTTGGGGCTAAAGGGAGCAAGAATGATCTTCTTGCCATCCGTAGTAAAGGAGTAACGGTTAGTGTAACCATCGTGGATGACTTTCCAATCATACTACCACGGTCTACCCAGTAATAGGTGGCTAGCTTGCATGGGCACCACGTCACACAACACCTCATCGCAATAACTTCCAATACAAGAAGGAACCAAGATTTGCTTCAACACGTTCACTTCGCCACAGTCATTAATCCACTGCAACTTATATGGGTGGTGATGCTTGGTAGTGGGCAACTTTAACTTATTAACAAAGTATGTGCTAGCAACATTAGTACAACTCCCACCATCAATGATTATAGTGCATACCTTGTAACTAATATGGCACCTCGTATGGAAGATGTTCTCGCGCCGTGCCTCATCTTCAAACTTCACATGGGTATTAAGAGCACGCTTGGCAACAAGTGCTTCACCATGAGCAGTATACTCAACAACTTCTTCTTCTTCAGCATCTTCTAACGCAGGCATCTCATTTTCAACACCGACTTTAGAACCTTCACTCTCAACATCTCCATTCCCTTGCATGATCATCACTCTACGGTTGGGACACTGTAAGGCAACATGTCCACAACCTAAGCACTTGAAACACTTAATGTCACGTGTCCTGCTCTGGGATGCTCGGGCAGGTTCAGTCTTGGGCTTTGGAGGGCCCTCAGGCTTGGGCTTAGCAAAGCTCTTTGACTTAGGTGTAGACAAAGGCTTATCATCCCTACGAAAGGTGTTAGATTTCCAAACAGGAACTGAACTAGGAGCGAAACAGGATGTACCTTTCCTTTGGAGTTACCTTTCCACTTTGATGGCCACATGCAGCATCTCCTCTAAATCCATGTAATGCTGCAACTCTACTACATTGGCAATCTCAAGATTTAAGCCTTGGAGAAAACGAGCCATAGTAGCTTCTGCATCCTCCTAGATATTGGCTCGGATCATGGTTATTTCCATCTCTTTGCAGTAATCCTCAACACTCTTTGAGCCCTGGGTAAGACCTTGGAGTTTTTGGTATAGATCTCTGTAGTAATGGGTAAGAACAAATCTCTTCCTCATGATGCGCTTCATCTCATCCCATGTAGACACTAGAGGATCTCCATATCTTCTTCTACTAGAGACTAACTGATCCACCAAACCATAGCATACTCTGTGAACTCAATTGTTGCAAGTTTGACCTTCTTTTCCTTAGAGTAGTGGTGGCAGTCAAACACCATTTCAATCTTTCCCACTCCAAATATGCCTCAGGATCATTCTTGCCTTGGAAAGGAGGAATCTTCAATTTTATACTGCCAAGGTTTTCATCCATCTTCTCCTTACCTCTATCACGGACTCTATCAACTCGATCTCTATACCCATGGTACCTTCTATGATCTCTATCTATCCCAGACTCTTTGTTAGAGTCATACCCAACATTATCATCATACTCGTCATTGGCAACAACCTTACTTTTTAGACGGGAAGTATCACCTTGTTGGATCTTCACAAACCGAGCTTCATGTTGGTCCAACTTATCATGAATGTCATTGAATTTCATGTCCATCCGTTGGAACTGTTGTTGCATTGCCTGAAGCATGAATTCAATCCTTTTAAAGTCTAACTTATCACCTTCAGAAGACATTTTCAACAAGTGATATCCTCACGTGTTTACACTCGTGTTTCACTCAAGTAATTTGGTTTTTCTCTACTAATGTTTCTCACACACTCATGCCTTTTTCCCTTACTCTACCTTAACTTTATAGGTTCACAATCGCACTAGAGACTCAGTCAAAGATTCAACCTCACAGAATCAACTAATTCACCAACTATTTTCTCTCTTTTTTTTCAAATTCCCTTTTTTTTGAATTCTTCTCCTTTTTATTCACAGAAAGGTGCGACTAGGATGACTCAAAGAAAGAAAAAAAATAAAAATAAAAAAAATCACTAGAATGACCAAAAAAATAAAAAATGGCCTAAAACTATAGGAAGACAATGGAATTTGGCCTAGATAGGGCGGGGCCCGTGTTTACGGGTTCGTTTTATTTCGTCGTTTTCTTTAAAACGGGTACTCGCACGCCTCCTAACTCAACCAAAATTTTCTGTTTGAACAGTACCGCAACATTTTTTTTCAAATTCTTTTTTTTTCTCTTCTTTTTTTAATCTGATTTTTTTACGGTTTCCTTGAAAAGAGTAGGGGTGTGGCTAGCGTTGAATTAAGTGGTTGAAGAAGTGCGGCTAGGGTTATGAGGACGTGCGGCTAGGGTTGTGATTGAAGGGGTGCGGCTAGGGTTATGATTGAAGGGGTATGGCTAGGGTTAAAATAAGTGGTTGAAGAAGTGCGGCTAGGGTTAGAATTCAACTCAAACACAATAACTAAGGTGGCGGAATTTTCCAAGGATTCTACCAAAAGTGAGAGACGCACAAACAAACCAGAAATCGAAACCAACAAAAGAAAAAAATCGAAACCAGCAAACCAAAAATCGAAACCAACAAACCAAAAATCAAAACCAACAAACCAAAAATTGAAAAGTAAGTGACGCACAAACAAACCAAAAATTGAAACTTGAGCTCTGAATACTAACTGATGCGCACGGACAAGAGAAAACGTAGATTGGAATTTGAAGGAACTGAAACGTAACAAGATAGAAGCAAAGATGATGAATGATACCTTCTGAAACCTAGACCCGAAGCCTAAAGAGACTCAAACCCAAAGGTATTGGACCTTGACCCTACGAATAAGAATTCGAGAACCTAAGGTATAGTAATGGTGGATGGTGAAAAAGGAGGCGCCACAAGGAAGAAGACCTTGATAAGCCTAGTTGAGAGGGAACCCAAGAGAAAGGCACACTCAAATTCTGAAATTCCAAAACTGATCTGCTCATCAATAGCGTTTACAAGGTATTTATAATAATACCTAGCACTTAAGCCCATAAACAAGTGGGCTGAAATTAACACCAACAGAAAATAAGACTAAACCTAACTTCATGCCTAAACCTAGTTACATAAAATAAATAGTTCAAGACACAATAAGACTCAAATGTGGGCTATTCAAACACTTAACCCATCTTATTTTTAAGCTAAAATAAGACAATAAACCATGCTCATGTCGTTTGGGCTTCCAAGCAAGTATAGATGTCTTGGGACTCTCCATGGAAGCTTCCTTGACACTTCAATGATGCCAGAGCTTGTTGCATTAATGAGGCCAGGGCTTGTTGGGTCTTCTTGGCTCGAGCTCAGGCAATTGGACCTCTTTGGATGACCAATGGATCCTTAGCATCATGAATATCATGAGCAAGTGGATCTCCATCAAAAAGAAAAGAGGAAAAGAAGAAAAGAGAGAGAAAAGGAATTTTCAGGAATTCGAAAAATCCTAGGAAATTTGAAAACTCGAAAACTACGAAAATTCGGTAAGAATTCCGAAAATTAATTTCGAGTGATTTATTTTAATAAATTATGAAAAATTTCTAAATTTTAGAATTTAATTTTCAGAAAATTTCCTCGATGACCGAGACGATGGAATCGGGCGAGGTGAACACAGGCGCGACCTTTGAGAGGCAGTCGCCGACCCGAGACAGGTAAGGGAGACATGTGCCGCCTGTAAGGATATTCGGTCACATGTTTTAAATTATGCATTTAAACTTTATAAATGCAATTAACAATGATTGGTTGAAAACTGTGGTGATTTATCGGTTTGGAAATTGTGGTGAATTATCGGTTGAAAATTATAAAACTGTATTTTTCGTGCAGGAGGCTAGCCAATCGACAGCCGATATACTGCCGAAAATTTATCGAAAATTACCAAAAATTATAATAAGTGATTTGATTTCACGAGAAACGATTTTTAGTCACAAAAATCGAGAAATCAAGTATTTTTCATAAAACATGAATATATGGAAATTTAAATATAAAATATTCATGTTTTCGAGAATGGTGAAAATGAAATCACCGAAAATTCACCCAGTAGGTGATATTTCACGTGAAACGAGATAAAAAATAAAAAGGACCGAAGTGAATATTTTATAAATATTTCTTAAATATTTACTTGATTTTATATAAAACCTTTATGGTTTTAATTATGAAAATAAGTAATTACATAAATTCCATAAAGGTTAAGAAATGATGGAAAACTATGATTTCGAGACTAGAGGTCTCTACACATGTTTTAGTAGAAAACATGGAGACAGAATTATGGAAATTGGAAAATAAATATTTTTATTTTTTCATAAATTATGAAAATATTTGAATTGAATTACAATGATTTTTAAAACCATGTTTTCGATAGAAAGCACGGAAAAGCGTTTGTATATATTTTACGGTGAAAAACACAGCTATGACCTTTTATATTTTACAGTGATGATTTATAAACTGTTTTCACCGTATGGAAAATATGATTTATACCTTTATGAAATATTTTGAGAAATGATATTTGATTTAATTATTTCATAAAGGTGATGATTTATACATGTGAGCCTTATGGATAATTGTGAAATATTTTACAGTACTATGTTTAAAATCCATAAAGGCTATGGTACGGTTTTACACTGTTTTGAGACTTAGGCCCCAAGCTTCGTGCATCATACCATACTGTTACTGTCACATGGCTGATTGACCAGCTAGTCACCAGCATCCCGGATTGTCACCTAGCAAGTGTACACCGAAGACATATTATAGATCATGGTCATAGATCTCATTACTGTTACTGTGTCTCTAGTGGACGATGATAGCATGATTTACTTGTAGGATGTTGCCTAGTCTCACTTACTGCTTACTGTTTACTGTTTACTGAAAGGATTTACGAAATCCTAGTTACTGAATTACTGTACTGTTTACTGTTTACTGATGAAAAACTGTACCAAAATACTGGTTATGAAACTATACTGTTTACTGAAATGGTAGCCACTGATTACTGTTTACTGGATTGAAAGCTACCATTTACTGTTTACTGAACTAAAAGCTACCGTATACTATTTTCTGAATTGGTAGCTACTGTTTACTGTGTTCTGACTAAATTGTATCGAAATACCGTTTTACTGAATATTATTATTTTACTGAGCTATAAGATATGGTTTTACTGAGTTGTAAGGTACTGAATTAATAAATAGTACCGAAAACTACTATTTACTGATCCAACGGTTTTGGATATGTATAAACCACTGTACTGTCACGTGTTTTAACTGCACTGATGAGAACAGAAGTAAACCATTATTTTACTACTGAACTGTCACGTGTTTTAAAATATACTGAAGTGAAGAGAAATAAATGATTTACTTTAAGGAAACGAATATTATATCGTTTTAAGAACAATTGATATAGTACTCTCTACAGTTGCTTCTAGGTTTCGAAACATGACAGGTATTTTAAAATACCTACCTTACTATATCTGGATCACTAGCCGACTGTAGTATCCTTCCTACATGTGAGCTTAGAGCCTATCTAGGAAAATTTAAAGAAAATGAAAAAAAATATTTTCAGCATATAGGTAGCTGAATATCAAGTGTGACATATAACTCTCTTACTGAGCCGTGGTTTGCTCACTCCCCAATTTTAACATTTTAGGTTTTTTGATGATTGTGAGATCTGAGGATTGTAGATCACGGCTGTACACAAAGAACAATGTGACAGACCGACTAAGATATATGAGGTACGATCATCTATTTTCTGTATTTAGACATGTATACAGTACTATATTTTTATAAGTAAGAGAGGGGATGTGTATAATGTTAACATTGTTGTACAAAAATTGTTTAACATTAAGTGTAAAGTGAAGTATCACAGACAGCCTAACCGGATAAGTTGTGTAGAATAACATAAAAAATGTGGTAACGGATCGTTACAGATTTAATGGTATCAGAGCAAGGGTTGACTTGATGTCTGTTGATACTTTTGGAAAGAAATATGTTAAGAAATGTTAAACATCCCCAATAGTACTGTGTAGTCTAAATACATAGAAAAAATAAATGATTGTAGATTAAGTAAAATAAATTGATGGGAGTGAGAAAGTATAAATTGAAAATGTTAAAGAAAAAAATAGGCTCAGAGTTTACCAGAAAGTAGTGATCTTATAATCTAAATGAAGGCCGATTCGGTAAGGATTAGTAAAGGACTTGGTGAGGGCCCCACCAGTACTTTCTGTTCGGATCGAACTGAGACCTGAAAGTGATGATATAAAGGAGGGGAATGAAATATCATCATTAAATAGACCTTAAGATCACCGATTGAAGGTAATTTAAAGAGAGAAAAAAATTTTGACCAAAAATGATCAAAATACCCCTGCCCCAAAATTTTATCGGGAGCCATAATAGACCAAAAAAAGTTGGAATTGATTAAATTAATACAGAAATTGATGATGTAAAGCTATATTATAAGCAAAATAATCCAATTTTGGATTTCAGCGGACTTCTCTGTCAAAATCAAACAAGATCTTAAATTGCTGATATTAGTATGAGAAAGGATACTATCAGCACATAGATGATAAGATACTAAGTTAGATGTATACTGAGGAGAAAGAAATAAATGTCAAAATGACAAAAATGCCCCTATGTTGGGCGATGTTCTGAATAATGATGAACCAAGTGATCTTGAATCTAGTAAGAGTAATGGAGTTATGAACGGCATAGAGGATGTCATATGATTATAGCGATCCCTATTACTTATTTCACTTACACTTAGATTACGGACGCAAACTGTGAGTGACCTAATGGACAGGCTGGGCCTCATGATAGAACTTTGAGGGGTGACCCAGTGAAAGGGCTGGGCATTCTCAAAGAGGACGTACATATGTGTACAGGCGGATGGTGGATGGGCCGAGGCCTATATGATGCGATCCAAAGAGTGTAGTGGAATGTTACAAGATAATTAGCCCGGTTATTGACTGTAAGGGCCTGAATTATGAGTGTATTGAATCGGATGTTAATACGGGATCGTTGAATATTATGAGAAGTAAAATGATTACAAAAAATGACTGAGAAGGTGAATAGTATAGATAATGAAAATCCATAGCAATACGGTTAATTATTGTTCTATACAATTATATTGTTTATGTGGTCTTAAACGAATATGTAATTATAGGACCGAAGCATTTTAGATATGCCTTGCAAATTGATGTACTATATGGAGTACTGTGAATTGGAAAATGTGCATAAGAATAGTAAAGTGATAAACAGAAGGAGATGACAGCTAACCTAAGTTATTTAGGACCCTTGAGACAAAACAGGGATGGGCGACCCAATGATGGGCGACCCGCAGTGGACAATATACTGTGAGGTGTGGGCGACTTATGTGGTCGTCGACTCACTTGTAAGGGTAAACCTGGGGTGAAAGGATTGCTTAGGGGATGCTCGCCGATGACCGATACGAACGGGCAGGGCTCTTACAATTATCTCAGTGGTAAAACGAGTGTAAGGAACTAGGTACATAAGGGTGCCAAGGTTCAAACCTCGTGGATAATATGCTCAAGGAAATTAAGCCTGAATTCATTAAATGAAATTGATTTTAAGCAAATTACAGTGATAATAAATCAGGTAGCTATAAAATGTGTTAATGACTATTGTACTTGATACAGCTTACTAGAATGAGATTCGTAATGTTGTAAAGTATGAGTAAACAATGAAATCAAGGTAGAGTATGTATCAAAATGACTCAAATAGTAAATGTCTCTGCCTTGAGAATACACAGTGAAAATGACAGGACATGAGGATGAAATGTCCAAATGATAAAAGATGTGTGATTAAAGAAAGTATTAGATGTAATTCCCGATAAAACTTTCAAAGTTATATAGATTTGAGAAATCGAGTTAACACTAACTCGGTTGGTTATATGAAATCTCATTGTAAGCTTATATCGAAGAATATAAAAAGAGTCCGAAAGCTTAAGAAAATAACTCTGAAAAAAGTGTGAATAATGAAATTCACGTGTAAAGGTGTGAATGATGAAAATACAAATAATGTAATTTGAGGTTAATGAAGTTATCTGTATAAATGTGAATGAGAGAAGCATAGATGACTTTGATAAGTAGATGAACTAAAAGGATATAGTAAATTCCTACTATTTAAGGAAGTTCTTTTGAAGAACAAGTATTCATCTACATGAAAATGGACGCTTTATTGATCTAATCAAAGAGATATGAAGAGTTCATAAAACTAACCTCGGTATAAAGCGTCATTAGAGAAAAGTCGGAGACTGATGTCCATAAGATGATGATTAGAACTCGACATGAGTGACTATTGAGGTACAAGGTTGATGAATTACCTTGTGATGTGTATAAGCCTAATGAATGAGGCATCTATACAAGAATAAATTGATGAAATACTGTTAGAGTCTAAGACATTAATGGAACATGAGCAGCATGGTGGTGAATGATCCCTCAAACTCTTAAAGACTGGGGAACTGTGTTAAGATTGGCAACTAAGAGATTTGGCTAGACAGTATCTCCTTCTGAGATATATGATCTCAAAATGATAGAATGGCAGTGGATCTGTCCATAATAAAGAGAATGATTGAGATATGAGATTAATGAGTCTAGCTAAATACTACTGCCAGTCTATAGAAGAGTGATGGGACTAGCTGCTCTACTAATGAGACATAATTACAGAAGTTAAAGTCGATAAATGGATAAGTGTGAGGAAAAGATGGTATGCAAAAGGTTAAAAGATTTTAACAGTAAAGTACCATACCACTTGAGAAAATCGACTAACTTGTTGAAAGTAAAAAGATGAAAGTGAAATAAGAAGGTAAGTTGCATGATGAGAAGAGAACACCAATAGGAACTAGTTCTCGAAAGTAAGATTAAAAGTGATTTCATATTGGTTATCACATGGTTGTGGCTAGATGTAAAACCAAGCCAAACTTGATAAGTGAAATTAATGGTACTCAAGGGAGTAAGATGAATGATATGTATTATTTTACTGCCAGTATATAAATGGAAAATGGTTATACATATAATCACCTCGAAATGATAAAAATGGTGGAATTGTATAGATAAAGTGGTGATGAAAGTGATGATTAGTAAAGTCTGCAAGTGAGATGCAGCCTTAATTGAATAAATGAGAAAACGAATATTGTGCACAATAAAGAGTTCAAAAGAGAAATAATGATATGGAAGTGATTATAGAATCACTTTTCATTATCAGACTCCTAGATTCTCTAGTGCCTTAATCGAAGTGTGGTGTGAAAGAGTGGAAATGTATGTGTATAGTTCCAGTGAGCATTACATGTGATAGAAGTCTCTGAGTTGCTATATGTTAATGAGAAACAGCAAAAGGCATTGAGATCCCAAGTGTACTGATAGCACTGCTCCGCACTGATGAAAATACTCGAGCGTAATATGTAGACGCTTGAAGATATATTGAGAGAGCGTGTGCACGAGATGTGAAAGCTACTAGGATAATTACATACAATTGATTGACATGAGTACATGATAGTACCAAACTATATCGACTTGGCACTAAGTGAGAAAAAAATAGATGATGAACAGCATAGATCAACTGTAATATGAAAATAATGTGAATGGATTGTTATGTGAAAAGAATGGAAATGAATAACTCCCGAATTGAGAAATAAACTTACGGGAGTACAGATGTATGATGAAGACCGCATGTAGTGGTCTAAAAGTAATCATGATGTTAAAAGTATGCTGATAGTATTATGTAAAACTTGATCTAAAGGATAAAAACCGTAAGTATACGGAATGTACCACCTTCTGACTTAAGTTAAATTCAGAGGACCGAATTTCTTAAGGTGGGGAGAATGTGATAACCGTAAATTTTTCATTTATTGGAAATTATTAATATTAGAAATTTAATGAAATAAATAAATATAATTATGAGATCGGAATATTGTGGAAATTTCGAGAATTGAGGAAGTGATAAATTGGGAAAATTCGAATGAAGGGAAATTCAAATTGGAAATAAGAATAAGGGGGGAATTTTAGAAATAATGAAGAAGAGAGCAAATTTAATTTGGATAAATGAAAATCCAAATTAAATAAGAAAATAAGAAATGAATATGATATATATTTATATAATTATATATTATATAAATATATTTTTATACAAATACATATGTACTTAAAGGATATATAGTATATATTATTATACATTGGTATATATATATATGAATACATACTATTTCATAAATTAAATAGTACATATGTATATTTTATGTATATATAAATATATTGATGAGTGTCGTCAGTCACCAAAAATAAAATTTTCTAACTCTACTAAGTAGATAGCGGAGAAAGGGTCGAACCCACAGAGACTGAATTATTTAAGTTAATTATTAAATTAAAAATCTAATCTTAGGGTTTAGGGAAAGAAGCAATTTGGGGGTTTTGGAGACTATTCTAAAATAAAGAAAACAAGAATTATTAAATATAAAAAAAACAAATAGCAAAAAGCTTCAATTACGAGGCAATCAATCATTCTTGGATTTTGATGTTGATCATTGATTACAAAATATTACTGTCAATTAAACAGTCAACCGTAGCATAACAACAAGCTCTGTTACACCATCTTTCCTTACTGAGTCGTTAGTTAAAACAAGCTCTTTAACTAATCTCTAACTACTTAACCTACCTAGAACAAGCTCTCTAGATATAAGTTGTAGTAGCATTAACAACAAGAAAGATATGGGTTGACATTAGATAACAAACACATAAGCTCGGTTCATTTAATCTAAACCTTAATTCTCCTCCATCCCTAGTGATTAACTCCACAAGAAATTACGAACTTATGTTTTTAATCCGGCGGTAGATTATTTAATTTAACTAAATAGTGTGCACCCTATCTAATCAAACAAACAATCATTATAATGTGCTCAGAGAATCTTGGATATTTAATCAACAATTATATAAGAGGTTCAAGAATCTCACAACATGCTTTTCCCAAGAATAATCAATTTTACCTCATAATTGAATAAGAAAACTACTCACTAGACATATTCAAGATCATAAAATTCAAGTTTAATATCATAAAGAAGACAAATATCATGCAAGAAACAATCAAAGAAGCAATCTTTAATAACATAAAATCAGAATTACTAATCAAGATTATAAACTAACAAGCAAGAACACACAAACAATATTAATTTAAATAAAGAAAACAAAATCAGAATTAAAAATAATAATAAAGAAATCAGCAACTAAGAAAGAAAAAAAAATAAAATTTTATTAAAAACCCTAAAGAAAATCCTACAAGACTAAAAGAGAAGAGGGAGGAGAGGGATGTGAGAGATGTAAAGGGATGCTGTTTATGAGAGCCTTGTGCTCTTTATATAGGCCTAAGGAAGAGTTTAAAAGACTTTCCTAAGCAATGTGGGATTCAGATAAGAGTTTACTTGGGAAACAAGTAATTTGACTAGTCAAACTCTTATCTTTATCTCATCATCTTTTACAATTATTTTCTAAGTAAAATTCCTAAGGCCTATTTTTATTAATTAATTACAGATCTAAGACAAAATAAAATTAAGAAATTATCTTCTCTCAACAAAATCTGGTCTTGAACTTGCTTTGTTGGAATTTCTTCTCAATCTCGTTTTTCTGCCTAGAATTTCGTATTGATTTTGTCTAGACGTTTGACCCATCAAATGAACTCCGAGTTTTGCGATCTTGGACATTATGGAAACCTTGAGAAGTCCTCTACAACTTCTATGAAGACCACTTCTTGAGATCAGGTCGTTAAGTTGGTCAAAAATGTCAATCTTTCAAGCTGGACAGAAAATACTGCACTTTGCTCTTTTTAGCTTCTTTTAATTCCAACTTTGATATTTAATACCTAAAACATAAAATAAACATTAGTAAGCTCTTTTAGGGTTAAAACATCAATAAAGCAAATATATTAGCACATATAAAATTCACAAATATCATCCTATCAAATTCCCCCACACTTAGCTTTTGCTAGTCCTCTAGCAAACCTAAACTAACTTCCTAAAGAACTAAATCCTAAATCATAACTCACTTTCTTAGGAATCACGATTGCATTTAGCATATGCAATAAGCCTTTAAACCCCTAGGTCACCCCTAGTGGACGAGTTGTCTCGTGAGGGCTTTCAGAAGATATACCCACAAAATCTTTTACTTAAGACTCAATCCTAAAAATTCAAAATAAGACTGAAAATTTTAAAAATTAAGACTCAAAACAAGATTAAGATCATGAACATATTTTCAAATCTTTCAATTCTTAACTCATAACTTCAACAAGAGTAAAAAAATCAAGTCAATCATATTCTAATCATTACTTCTCATATTCATGCATACTTCTAAATAAATTCATGCAAAAATTCACAATAAATACAACTGAAACATATAATATCAACTTTGCAATTATCCACTTTACAATACTACAAACAAAGTCAATAGATCAAGAACTTTTTTTTATTTTTTATTTTCTCTTCTTTTTCTTTTTCTTTTGAGGTTTCAATAATGGTTTCCCTAAGTACTTACTTGCCTTTTTACGCGAATGTTAATATTGGTGATACCAACACCCGGTTACTCAACAAGTAAGCCCTCTTTTAGAGTGCTTTGCATACTCATATTTTAAGTCACTTCAAGAATTTAATCAACAAGAGCAAGCAACTCAAAACATTGGAGTAGAATTTAAAGCTTTCAACCTCTAATTTTCTTTTTTTTTCTTTTTTTTATGTTCTTGTCTATTTATCCTTTGCTTATACCGACTTCAATGAAATAATCACATTATCAATATCATATGAACAATCATATTTAATCATGAACTCACATAAATTCTTTAGAAAGTACTCACTTCAACAATAATAACAATCAAAATACTCTCAACTTTCCTATAAAACTTTGTTTTAGTTTAGAATCAATCCTTAAAAGAAAGAAAACATATCATGATCTTTTAAAACTCTTAAAAATTTGACCCCTTTTTTTTAAAAAAAAAATCCAGTTCCTAAAAAAAAAACTCTATAGACTCATAAACCAATATTCTCCCCCACACTTAAATCTTACTTTGTCCTCAAAGTAAGTCTAGCATGCAAAGAAGATCAATAAAAAAACTCAAAAATTAAATGGTAATACAAGTAAAGGAAGAAATACTCCCTCGTTTTACATCCTTGGGTTGCCTCCCAAGTAGCGCTTTTGTTTAATGTCGTTAGCTCGACTGCTCCACCTTCCATCATCCAATCCCAGACCTCAACTTTTTTATCGATCTCTCTAGTTCCTCATTCTCAAGATTTTTACTTATGGCTATTTCTAGCTCATCTTTAAGAACTTGCTTTTCATCACCTTTTAATTTCCTCTTGGAAGTGCATAGTTCCCTTAAAAACTTGGCATCACAAAGCACTTGATCATTAATTTCATCAAGGAGAGGAATATTAACTTCCATTTTCCTAAATGTCTTCAATGTCTCCTTGTCTTGCTCTTCGTTTGTAGCTCTTGCAAACCTACCAGGAAAAGGAGGAGGGTAAGTAGGAGAATTAAAAGGAATTTGTTTATCACTTACCTCAGCTTTGAATTCCTTGATTTCAACATCCTCATAGTTCTTTATAAAATTGTTGAAATTCTCTCTCCCTTTTACATTGTGCATGTCAACAACTCCACCTTTAATATAGAAATTGGATTCATCCTCCCTTTTTATAAAGTTGTCTACATCTTCATGTGCACTTTCCTTGGATTCAATTTCCCTTTCACTTTTCAAGGTGATGTTAGTAACATTATCTCTTGGATTCTCCACAGGTTGAGAGGTCATAGCTTCAATGTTACTTAAAGAATTCATTATTTGACTCACATAGTGATCAATATTCTTAATATAAACATCAGCCTCTTGTGACAATTGTAAAGTTTTAATCTCAAGAGTCTTAACAATATCTTCAAGAGACATACCTGATTCTTGAGGTGGAGGCATACCTGAGTCTTGAGGTGGAGCTTGATATGTATCTTGGAATGGCACATTGTAAACCTCATATTGATTCCCATAACTAAAATTAGAATGATCACACCATCCTTGATAGTAGATATCGTAGTGTGGTTCATAATTATAGTATGGGTCATAATCATAGTGTGGTTCATAAGCTTGCTCCATGGAGGCCTCTTACTTCTCGTCTTGGTTGGTAGTGATGGTGGATGTTGTGGTGCTTGTGGCACTGCACTTTGGGTTGCTTTATATAGTCCCTAATCTTTGGAAGTTCATGACTAGAATCCTTGTCAGACAAGCAATCCCTGAAAAAGAAAAGAAAAAAATCAGATTTTATATTAAAATAATTAACTTAAACAAAAATTCAATCTCCGACAACGGCGCCAAAATTTTGATGAGTGTCGTCAGTCACCAGAAATAAAATTTCCTAACTCTACTATGTAGATAGCGGAGAAAGGGTCGAACCCACAGAGACTGAATTATTTAAGTTAATTATTAAATTAAAAATCTAATCTTAGGGTTTAGGGAAAGAAGCAATTTGGGGGTTTTGGAGACTATTCTAAAATAAAGAAAACAAGAATTATTAAATATAAAAAAAACAAATAGCAAAAAGCTTCAATTACGAGGCAATCAATCATTCTTGGATTTTGATGTTGATCATTGATTACAAAATATTACTGTCAATTAAACAGTCAACCGTAGCATAACAACAAGCTCTGTTACACCATCTTTCCTTACTGAGTCGTTAGTTAAAACAAGCTCTTTAACTAATCTCTAACTACTTAACCTACTTAGAACAAGCTCTCTAGATATAAGTTGTAGCAGCATTAACAACAAGAAAGATATGGGTTGACATTAGATAACAAACACATAAGCTCGGTTCATTTAATCTAAACCTTAATTCTCCTCCATCCCTAGTGATTAACTCCACAAGAAATTACGAACTTATGTTTTTAATCCGGCGGTAGATTATTTAATTTAACTAAATAGTGTGCACCATATCTAATCAAACAAACAATCATTATAATGTGCTCAGAGAATCTTGGATATTTAATCAACAATTATATAAGAGGTTCAAGAATCTCACAACATGCTTTTCCCAAGAATAATCAATTTTACCTCATAACTGAATAAGAAAACTACTCACTAGACATATTCAAGATCATAAAATTCAAGTTTAATATCATAAAGAAGACAAATATCATGCAAGAAACAATCAAAGAAGCAATCTTTAATAACATAAAATCAGAATTACTAATCAAGATTATAAACTAACAAGCAAGAACACACAAACAATATTAATTTAAATAAAGAAAACAAAATCAGAATTAAAAATAATAATAAAGAAATCAGCAACTAAGAAAGAAAAAAAATAAAATTTTATTAAAAACCCTAAAGAAAATCCTACAAGACTAAAAGAGAAGAGGGAGGAGAGAGATGTGAGAGATGTAAAGGGATGCTGTTTATGAGAGCCTTGTGCTCTTTATATAGGCCTCAGGAAGGGTTTAAAAGACTTTCCTAAGCAATGTGGGATTCAGATAAGAGTTCACTTGGGAAACAAGTAATTTGACTAGTCAAACTCTTATCTTTATCTCATCATCTTTTACAATTATTTTCTAAGTAAAATTCCTAAGGCCTATTTTTATTAATTATTTACAGATATAAGACAAAATAAAATTAAGAAATTATCTTCTCTCAACAAAATCTGGTCTTGAACTTGCTTTGTTGGAATTTCTTCTCAATCTCGTTTTTCTGCCTAGAATTTCGTATTGATTTTGTCTAGACGTTTGACCTATCAAATGAACTCCGATTTTTGCGATCTTGGACATTATGGAAACCTTGAGAAGTCCTCTACAACTTCTATGAAGACCACTTCTTGAGATCAGGTCGTTAAGTTGGTCAAAAACGTCAATCTTTCAAGCTGGACAGAAAATACTGCACTTTGCTCTTTTTAGCTTCTTTTAATTCCAACTTTGATATTTAATACCTAAAACATAAAATAAACATTAGTAAGCTCTTTTAGGGTTAAAACATCAATAAAGCAAATATATTAGCACATATAAAATTCACAAAATATCATCCTATCATATATACACATATATAAAAAATGTAAATAGTATTTTACATTAAAGTTTGCATATATATATATATATATTGTAAATACAATATATATTGTAGTATTACATTTATATAAATATAGATATAAATGTTATTTTATTTTAAAAGTATATACGTATACATAATATATATGTATTAGATATATATTTGTAATATACAATGTATATATACATATCTTTATATATAATACATATATAGTACTATACTATATATAAAAATAATATATAGTATAATATATAGTATAATATGTATATAATTAAAATAGAAAAATAAAGAAGGAAATAGGAAAGGAAAAAATCGGGAAGACTCCCGATTTGCTCCTAGGCGAGCCGACCACCGTCGGCAGGCCAAGAAAGGAGATGAGGAGAAAAGAGGAGCCGTCGCCGGCAAGGGAAGAGGAGAAGGAATCGACCGACAGTGGAAGGAAAACGGAAACAGAGGCGAAACCTGGCGAAGCCGAAAGAAAAAAAAGGAAAATAGGAAGTGGCGGTGCCGGTCGATTCGGCCACCGCCACTGTGACCAAAGCACCGGCGGAGGAAGAGGAAAGGGTAGGAGGCCACCGGTGAGGCGGAGAATAGCGGAGGAGGAAGGGCGAAGAGGGAGAAGAGACTGGACCTAAACCGAGTCGATCTGCCGCCATGCCGCTGATTCGGGATGAATGGAGGCCAAATCCAAGTTCGCCGTGGCGCCGGCCAACTGAGGGGCCTCTGAATCGCCAGAGAACCAGCCATCGGAGAAGAACCGGCGGTGAGGGGAAGTGACCGGTTCGGCTGGGAAAGGAAAACGAAAAAGAAAAGAATAAGGAAAAAAAAGAAAAAGGAAAAGAAAAGAAAAGAAAAGAAAAAGGAAAAAGAAAGAGAAAAAGAAAAGAAAAAGAAAGAGAAAGAAAAGAGGAAAAGAAGAAAAGAGAGAGAAAAAGAATTTTCAGGAATTCGAAAAATCTTGAGAAATTCGGAAACTCGAAAATTACGGAAATTCAGTAAGAATTCCAAAAATTAATTTCGAGTGATTTATTTTAATAAATTATGGAAAAATTCTAAATTTTAGACTTTAATTTCCAAAAAATTTCCTCGATGACCGAGACGATGGAATAGCACGAGGTGAACACTGGCGCGACCTTTGAGAGGCAGTCGCCGACCCGAGACAAGTAAGGGAGACATGTGCCACCTGTAAGGATATTCGGTCACATGTTTTAAATTATGCATTTAAATTTAATAAATGCAATTGACAATGATTGGTTGAAAACTGTGGTGATTTATCAGTTTGAAAAGTGTGTTGAATTACCGATTGAAAATTATAAAACTGTATTTTTTGTGCAGAAGGCTAGCCAATCGGCAGCCGATATACTGCCAAAAATTTACGGAAAATTATTGAAAATTATAATAAGTGATTTGATTTCACGAGAAACGATTTTCAATCACGAAAATCAAGAAATCAAGTATTTTTCATAAAACATGAATATATGAAAATTTAAATATAAAATATTCATGTTTTCGAAAATGATGAAAATGAAATCACCGAAAATTCATCCGGTAGGTGATATTTCACGTGAAACGAGATAAAAAATAAAAAAGACCGAAGTGAATATTTTATAAATATTTCTTAAATATTTACTTGATTTTATATAAAACATTTATGGTTTTAATTATGAAAATAAGTAATTACATAAATTCCATAAAGGTTAAAAAATGATGGAAAACTATGATTTCGAGACTAGAGGTCTCTACACGTGTTTTAATAGAAAACATGGAGACAGAATTATGGAAATTGGAAAATAAATATTTTTATTTTTTCATAAATTATGAAAATATTTGAATTGAATTACGATGATTTTTAAAACCATATTTTCGATAGAAAGCACGAAAAAGCGTGCGTATATATTTTACGGTGAAAAACACAGTTATGACCTTTTATATTTTATAGTGATGATTTATAAACTGTTTTCACCGTATGAAAAATATGATTTATACCTTTATGAAATATTTTGAGAAATGATATTTGATTTAATTATTTCATAAAGGTGATGATTTATACTTGTGAGCCTTATGGATAATTGTGAAATATTTTACACTACTGTGTTTAAAATCCATAAAGGCTATGGTACGGTTTTATACTGTTTTGAGACTTATGCCCCGAGCTTCATGCATCATACCATATTGTTACTGTCACGTGGCTGATTGACCAGCTAGTCATCAGCATCCCGGATTGTCACCTAGCAAGTGTACACCGAGGACATATTATAGATCATGGCCATAGATCTCATTACTGTTACTGTATCCCTAGTGGACGATGATAGAATGATTTATTTGTAGGGTGTTGCCTAGTCTCACTTACTGCTTACTGTTTACTGTTTACTGAAAGGATTTACGGAATCCTATTTACTGAATTACTGTACTATTTACTGATGAAAAATCGTACCAAAATATTGTTTATGGAACTGTACTATTTATTGACATGGTAGCCACTGATTACTGTTTACTGGATTGAAAGCTACCATTTACTATTTACTGAACTGAAAGCTACCGTATACTATTTTCTGAATTGGTAGCTACTGTTTACTGTTTTGTGACTAAACCATATCAAAATACTGTTTTACTGAATATTACTATTTTACTGAGTTATAAGATACGGTTTTACTGAGTTGTAAGTACTGAATTAATAAATAGTACCGAAAACTACTGTTTACTGATCCAACGATTTTAGATATTTATAAACCACTATACTGTCACATGTTTTAACTGTACTGACGAGAACAGAAGTAAACCATTATTTTACTACTGAACTGTCACGTGTTTTAAAATATACTGAAGTGAAAAGAAATAAATGGTTTACTTTACGAAAACGAATATTATATCGTTTTGAGAACAATTGATATAATACTCTCTACAGTTGCTTCTGGGTTTTGGAACAAGTCAGGTATTTTAAAATACCTACCTTACTCTATCTGTATCCCTGGCCGACTGTAGTATCTTTCCTACATGTGAGCCTAGAGCCCATCTAGGAAAATTTAAAGAAAGTGAAAAAAAATATTTTCAGCATATAGGTAGCTGAATATCAAGTGTGATATATAACTCTCTTACTGAGCCGTGGTTTGCTCACTCCCCAATTTTAACATTTCAGGTTTTTTGATGATTGTGAGATCCGAGGATTGTAGATCACAAGTGTACACAAAAGACAATGTGATAGACCGATTGAGATATATGAGGTACGATCATTTATTTTCTGTATTTAGACATGTATACAATACTACATTTTTATAAGTAAGAGAAGGGATGTGTATAATGTTAACATTGTTGTACAAAAATTGTTTAACATTAAGTGTAAAGTGAAGTATCATAGACAGCCCAACCGGATAAGTTGTGTAGAATAACGTGAAAAATGTGGTAACGGATCGTTACACTTTTTCACGACAATTCTAATATCTCAAACACTAAACATCAATTCACATTTTCATACTAATCCAAAATTATCTCAAAAGCTATCATATTGCATAATTTATCATTCTAATAAATCTATACTAAAAACATGATACTAACACATTCTCTGTATATTTTTTTTCACTATTAATTACACAATATAAACATAGCATCAATTTGTATATAAATGTTTACTTATACTTTTTTACCACGATGATTGTAGCAATCCCTAGAGTACGATCCATTATGATAAGAAACACGTTCAATGCTTCGAACTCTCTTGCAACGTGTTAGACTCCGGCTTCCAATGAAACTCATCTTTTAGAAAAGATTCCAAAATAATCGAGCAACGTTGAAAATTGAGGTGTTTCAAATTTGAGATTTTTGTCGATATTTTTGAGAAAATAATCCTTAAGATTGTTGTAGTAAAAAAAACAGACAACAATAAAACAGCCTGAGACGTGCTGTAATCGCACTGTCTTTAAGGATTATTTCACTAACAGGTTTAATCCCCCAAGATTCAACAAATTCTTCTGGGATTACCTAGGTAACAGAAATAATAAAGAAAGAAGATTAATTTTGAACCTAGCAAAAGAAGGAGAAGATAAAAATCTTTTTGAAAATATCAAAATATCCAACAGAATTAACCTTTATATATATACTTTCCAGTGTTTCTAAAAATGTGCTTACAATTTCTAAAGGAAAATTATTTATGCAGGAGAAACTTTGCCGTGCCTAATGATTTTTTACTCTCAGTCATTGCTCTTTTTACACTAAAACCACGGGAAAACGGACACTTTACGCGGCGGACGTTGATTGTTTTCCAAGGGAAACACCAGCTTTCAAGTCAAGGTGGTGCGAGGGCCCACGAATTCCACAATTACAATATAACAAAGGAGTTTGTCAGAATTAATAAATGGTTGAAAAAAAGTTATAGATAATTTTTTTAAATAATTAAGTATAATTTGAACCGTGAAATTGTTATTAGTGAAAAATTTTATTATTTATTATTTTGGATGCAAACAAAATTTATTTTAAATTATAAAGAAGAATACCAGCAAATAAAAAAAAAACCTCGCCGAGAAGCCCGCGTGCCACAAATGCGACGGCACCTCATAGGGCCACGAGTCCCCCCCGAATCGAGTTAAGAAAGGGCGGTGTTATTAGCCGCCCAGCGCACGCTAATTTTGCCCTCTTTTCTTAATATTGACGGTTGCATCCACGGCGTGCCCAAGACACGTGGTTTGTACTCATGCAGCAACAAAGGCAAGGAAGCGACCCCACGGCACAACTAACCGAGAAAATGACCGAAACAAAGCCAACAGTGGCGGAGTTTACGACACGTCGAAATTTCGCTGCGGCTTCTGTGTTCCGTACTCTCTCCCTTTCACTTGCCACCAACGTGCTTTCTCTCTTCTTCACCACTTTCCATCGCACGCGCCTACTAAAAAAATAAAATTACTTTCTCCAAGTAAATTAAAAATATCTATACGCAGTGATTATAGTTAATTAAAATGTTAGTTTAAAAAATAATTTTAAATTAATCGATTTTGAAGTTAGTAGTGTGTTTTTTTATAAATGTTGTTGCACAAAACAACAATAAAGGTATGCTGACTTCGATGTTTGTGCTTAGTCTCCACGTGTTTCCAAGAAGCTTCTGTAAAACAAGAAAAGTCAAAGAGACGCAGGAGTGGTTCCCTGCGTAGACACTCCGATGCTTAAGTCAGCCCAAAATTCTTCAGAATTGGGAAACGTAAAAGCCAGTAGTCAAAAAATTGGAGAATAAGATTATACCTGAAGCCTATTTATAGGCGGATATTCTAGGTTAATTACCTGTGGATAAGTACGCAACTTTGCCAAGAGTTTTGTATCCAGATGTAATACAAATTCCTTCGTACAGATAAACTCGGACCCTGTCGCTGGCGAGAGACCATCTCGCGAATCATGTTATCGCCAATCGGTAGGCGGGGTCGATGCCATGTGTCACTCTGTCACGTCAGGCAATAAGCTAGAAGTCTATCGCAAGGCGACAGGTGTGGTGCGGCAGCCAATGTGGTTTGTCGCAGGTCAGTAGACGGATGATGCCACATGTCGCCCTGTCACATCAGGCGATAGGCTGAGAGTTTGTCTCCAAGCGACAGGTGTGTTACGGCAGCCTATATCATCTATCGCCGAAGGCCACGTGGCCCAGTGATCTCCCGCCACCTGGTGGTCTTGATGAACCTTGGGCCTGGCCCAAAGAATGCATACTTTGTCATATCAATAAAAAATAGAATAATTATTTCATATTTTTCTAGTGAAGTTTTTTATTTCACAAACACAAATTAAGATATGATATATTTTTTTTTATTTTTTATTTTTTAATATTTTTATAAAACATGTATCATAATTTTAATCTCGTTTATAAAGTAAAAAATTTTTACTAACTGTGTATAAAATATTAATCCTAAAAATAGATTGCTTACATTTGTCATACTATTTTTATTAAATTAAATTTAATAAAAATAATATATTAATTATAATCATTTTTAGTATCATTTCAAAAAATGAATTTTGATGATATTTTTAAAAAAGAACGTTGACGAGGAGCGCGTGTAAGCATAGTATTCTACGTTATTATTTATTACACAACCCGTAAAGAAAAGAGCGCGAAATCCTCTCCACAGATTCCGCCGACGAAGTGCGGGACCCACCGGAAAGGCTAGCGTTTCAAAACAAAAAAGCTGGGTCTGATATTTGGTTTCCCGCATGGGACCCTTTGCCAATAGCCTCCGCAGCCGCTAACGTTACTCTGTTTCCACAGCTCATAAACAAGCTTTTTCATTAAAAAACTGTTTTAACACGAAATTATTTATTTCCAAAAAAAAATGTATATCCGACAAATTAAGCCATGTGAACATTTATATGTGTTGTTACACAAAACAACAATAAATGTATGTTGACGTCGATATTCGTACTTATTCTCCACGTGTCTCCAAGAAGCTTCTGTAAAACAAGAAAAGTCAGAGAAACGCAGGGGTGGTTCCCTACATAGACACTCCGATGCTTGAGTCAGCCAAAAGTTCTTTAGAATTGAGAAGCGTAAAAGCCAGTAGTCAAAAATTAGGGAATAAGATTATACATGAGGCCTATTTATAGGTGAGTATTTGACGTTAATTACCTGGATGAGTACGTAACTTTGCTAAGAGTTTGTATCCAGATGTAATACAAATTCCACATACAGATAAACTCGAACCCTGTCGTCGACGAGAGACCATCTCTCGAATCATGTTACTGCGTCAGGGGTCTGTCGCCAGTCGGATTTGTGCGATGTGTCACGCTGCAACGTCAGGCGATAGGCTGAGAGTCTGTCGCCTAGCGACAGGTATCATGCCGCAGCCTATGCGTCTATCGCCGAAAGCCACGTGGCCCAGTGATCTCCTGTCACGTGGTGTCTTTGGTGAACATTGAGCCTGGCCCAAAACTTAGTAGTCTTTGTCATATCAATTGCTCCCCACTCTCTTGTTAGATTTTTCTAATCAGGAGAGTATAAATATGTGTTTTTTGGGCTTCAGCCCACCATGAATAGTCATCTCTATTTTTTGTTATTTCTTCTAGTGTTTTTTTTTGCAGGTGAAAAAGCTCTACTCTACGACAGACGTGATCGGGCGCGATGTTTAGCATTCCCTGTCGCGGCTATATAAACCGTTGAAGCCCGTCGAGAGAGTGCACGAAAACCTCTGAGCAAACGTCTGTCGCACGTCTTTCAGCTCTCTCGCCAAAAGAGTCTGTCGCCTAAAGAGTCTGTCGCTCTCTCGTCAGGATCTCTCGCTCCTCTCAATGACAGTAAGTGCATATCTGTCGCCTTGTTTATCACCTTTCGCATTCAGATTTAGGCCTCCCGCAGGTGTTTTTAGTCTTCCGCGTAGAGCCTAGGTCTCCCGCAGGTCTCTCGTTCACTAAGTCTGTCGCCCTAACAGGTCTATCGCCTATTGGGTCATTCCTTCTCCATGTCGTCGCTACTTCTGGGTAAAACACTTAGGACCGGTGGTGTTCCGTGTTCTTTGACAAACGCTGACTTAGAGGATTTTATGACTCGTTTCCCTCTTCCGTCAGGTTATCGTTATATACTTCCAACCCAAGGGGAGGCTACACCCGACTTAGTTAGAAATGGTGTAGCCGTCCATAAGGCCTCTTTATCCTTCGATTTTCGCTTCCCTTTTCCGGAGTTTGGTGAAGCGTTTCTTAGGTATAAGGACATCGTCCCGTGTCAACTCCATCCCCATGCGTGGGCCCAGTTAGTAGCGTTTTCCATAGTGTGTCGACACCTGGATATTGTCCCAACTATTCCTCTTTTGAGCGCTTTTTTCAGAGTTCGTGGGTTGAAAGGGTTGATAACGTTCTCTCTTCAACGGTTGAAGTCTGACGAGTTCCCTAATAATAAAATCTTCTCAGATCTTCCCAATAAAACTGCGTGGCTTTGAGAGTGAGTGGGTCGTTGTTGAGATTCCAAGCGACCTACGGATCCACAAGAGATGGAATCATGATACCTCTGACCACTCGCAGCGCTCAGGAAGATTCAAAGCAGAAACTTTAAGAGACCAATTTGGTGAAACTATTCAACGGATTTGTTCTACAGGGGAGCGTAACTTATTCTCCCTTTTAACCCCGGAGAATATCGTCACTGCCGGCTGAGGGGTAAGCAGGACCGTTGTTGGGACTTTCGCTGCCCCATCTAACTTGCTTGCAACTCCGCGTGTTTTTGATGCTGGTCCTAGTCAGCCATCTCCGGTAGTCGTAATCAAAGCGTCCACCCCCGTAGGTCATCTTGTAGATGAATCCTCTTCGAACTCGGAGGATGAGACCCTTGAGGTCGCAGGTTCTAGTGATCAGTCAGAGGAGAATCCTGAGTGGACTCAGGCCGACGCCTTTAGGAGTCCTTTCATTGACTTTCCAATGGATTCCAACCTGAATAATTTAGAGGATTTTGGTGGTTTTTTAGGTTTCTAATCCTTTTTACTTCTCGTATATGTGTGCATGACGTTTTATTTGGTTAGCTAATTCCTTTTTATATTGTGCAGGCATGAACTTCCAGGAGCTTTTGCGTAAGAGGGAGG